>OY728122.1:346848110-348048110 GCA_963277665.1 Viscum album
TCACCGTGAGTGTTTGTGGACATGTTTTAATCATCATGAATCTCTAAGACCACGTGAGTCATGATTGGTGTGAGAAACAAGAGGATGTGGAAGATTCAACAATGACACATACATTTTTACATTGGACAAGGGTCCAATGAAAGGAAGAAGGGATGAAGGTTTAGGGTTTTACACTAGGATGGCTGCCCTAAAATTGGTCCTGGTAGGGGAGGGGGGATTTTCATTCACTTAAATGGAAAAATAAGTTTGAACCTTGCCTTCCCTACTAGAAGACCTATGGTTCTGAGTCTCTTTGAGAAGGGATAGGTCAGGACCCAACCCCTCCTTCAAACCGAGAACATCCAAACACTATTCCTGGGAGAAAATTCCATGTGACTGTAGATATACAAACCCACAGACACTTTTTCAATCCTAACCCCATTGTGAAACAAATGTGGGAAACCTCTGACTACAGATATAAAAACCCAAAATAAGAGGCACACTGATAGACATTTCCCAATGGTTTGATAATTCAGGAGGTTTTAGTGGAGGTCTCAACAAAATCCATTTCAAATAGGGGATCCAATGAAGAAGAATCCTGGCCATGGATGGATTTGAAGAGGGATTTATGTCTTATAGACTGAATAGAGTAAGTGAATCAAAGAGGGGCACCCAAGTAGGTAAGGGCATGCAAGTAGGCTTGGGCAACCAGATTTTCACTTAAGAGACGAACAACCTGTATGGAAATACATGGGTGAGACCCGACTCTAGCCTCCAAAAGTATTCATAGGTGATCCCAGAAGATGGGAGCTCAAGTTCCTATGAAAGGAATAGGTGGTGCACAAGTGTTTCTGATTTTGGGAGGTTGGGAACTTTAGGAGCACAAGTGTTATGGATTTCAAACACTAAAAAGACTTATTTCCTATGATCCTCCATCAATTCCACTACTTTAGGTGTTAAAGAACTACCTTGAAAGTTTAAGAGGACTTCAGAGAAGCACTAGGGCGACCAGAGAAACAATTGGGCTTTAGGGAAAATTTTCCATACAAATAAAGGTCCAAAGGGTCTATTTATAGGCAAAAATAGGACCTTGGGCGAAATGAAATTGGGGTGCAAGTAAGCTGTGCGACAGATGGGGGCGCGCAAGTAGGCTACGCACCAATACCCTTTTTGCCTGACTAGGGTGACCCAAAGATCATGCCTTTTTTAAATCTTTATTTTCTTCATGTATTTTCACCTATTCATTCTAAGATATTTCCCTTTGTCATTTTTGAGACTCTAGGATGAAAATGGAGTGTCAAAAAGGGTTTTAGGGGTTTTTTCAGGGTTTTGTGGTTTTTAGGGGGTTTTAATGTTTTTAGGGACATTTATGAATTTTAGGGGTTTTATGGGTGTTTAGGGTGTTTATGGATTTTAGGGTTTTTAGGTATTTTTAATTATTTAATGTTTTCAGGGTTTTTATAGTCTTTTAGGAGTTTAAAGGGGTTTTAGGGCTTTTACTTTTTAGGGACTTTTAATGTTTTTGTAGGATTTATGTTCTTTTAATGTCTTTTAGGGTTATTTTTGTTGTGGTTTGTTCTTTTAGGGTTTCTTTTATTTGTAGTGTATTTTAGGGTTTTGAGGATTTTTTATGGATTTAATTGTTTTTAAAGGGTTTTTTTGAGTTTTTGGGATTTTAGGTTTTTTTGGGTGTTTTAGGGGTTTTAGGGTTTTTCATTGTTTTTCTTGTATTATGGTTTTTAGGGAGTTTATTAGTTTTTAAGGATCATTTAGGGGTTTTATCAAGTTTTTAGTTCCTTTTTGGGTTTTTACTATTATTTGGGCCTATTAGAGGTATTGAGAGTTTTTTTTGGGTCTTTAAGGTTTTTCAGGTTTTTTTGGGCCATTTAGTGGTTTTTAATGTTTTTAGGGTTTTTAGGGTCTTTATTATTTTTAAGATTATTTATTTTTTAGGGATTTTACTGGGGTTTTAGGGGTTTTATGGGTTTTAGGGTTTTTTTAGTTTTTAGGGTTTTTAGGTGTTTAGTGTTTTAGGGGTTTTACAGTTTTTCAAGGTTTTATAGTATTTTAGTTTTTGTATAGTTTTTGGGGATTTTTGATGAATTTTTCATGGGGTGGGTGGGTTTTTTTGGGTTTTTGGAGTTTTTATGTTGTTTAAGGTGTTATAGGTTTTTTTTGGTTTTCAGGGTTTTAGGGATTTTTAATGGATTTTAAATATTTCTAATGTTTTTTAGATTTTTTTGAGGTTTTCAAAGTTTTTATGCTTTTTAGTGTTTTTTAGAGTTTTTATAGTTTTTCAAGGGGTTTTTAGGGTTTTTAGGGTTTTAGGGGTTTAGTGTTTTTATAGTTTTAGAGTATTTTAATGTTTTCTGGAATTTTAATTGCCTTTTATGGCCTTTTAGGGTTTTTAGGTTTTTTTAGGGTTTTATGGTCTTTTGGGGTTTCTAGGGTTTTTAGGGGTTTTAGGGTTTTTAGGGTGTTTATGGGGTTTTATAAAGTATTTTGGGGTTTGAGGTTTTTAGTTTCGTTTAGTGTACACAGTGTTTTTAGGGTTGTTTAGGGTTTTACAGATTTTTACGGGATTTTAGGGTTTTAGGGTCCTCAAGGTTTATTAGGTGGTCTTATGTTCCTTTAGGTTTTTTTAAGGTTTTTAGGGAACTCTAGGGGGTTTAAGGTTTTTTATGGTGCATTATGGGTATTTATAGTTTTTAGGGTCTTTTACAAGCCTTTTATGGTCCATTAAGGTTTTCAAAGGAATTTAGAGTATTTTAGGTTTTAGGTTATTTAATGGTATTTTAGATATTTTTTGGGGTTTTATTGTCTTTTTGTAATTTTTAGGGGTTTTGGGGCCTTTTAAGGTTTTTAGGGATTCTATTTTTGAGTTTTTAGGGTTTTTTAGTTTTAGGGTTTTAAGGGGTTTTAGTGTATTTATTGTTTTTAGGGTTTTTAGGGGACTAGGGGTTTTTAGGGATTTAGGGGTTTTAGGTTTTTTGATGTTTTTATGGATTTCTAGGATTTTCATGTTTTTTTTGTTTTCTGGTGTCTTTTAATGTTTTTTACATCTTGAGGGTCTTTTCAAGATATTTAGAAATTTATGTTTTTTGGGATTTTAAGATCTTTTAGGGGTTTTGGGGTCTTAGGGGTTTTAGGGTCTTTTAATGTTTTTAGGGGGTTTATAATTTATTAGGTTTTTAGGGTTTTTAGGTTTTTTAAGATTTTTTTTGGTTTTGGGTGCAATTTAGTGGTTTTAGGGTCTTTTAGGGTCTTTTATGTTTTTAGTATTTTTAGGATCCTTTACTAGTTTTTTAGGGTTTGAGGGTCTTTTATGTTTTTTTGGTTTTTATAGTGTTTTATGGGTTTTTATGGATTTAGGGTTTTTAGGGGTTTGATGTTTTTAGTGATTTTATGGGTGTTAAGGGGTTTTATGGGACTTTATGGGATTTTATAGTGTTTTTAGGGATTTTAGGATTTTTTTTAGTTTTTAGAGTCTTTTAGGGGTTTTAGGGTCTTTATGGTTTTTGGGTTCACTTTGGGGTTTAATGGTTTATTATTGGTTTTAGGGGTTTAGGGGATTTTTGGAGTTTTATGGGTTTTAGGGTCTTTAGGGGTGTTTATGGATTTGAGGGTTTGTAGGGATTTTAGTGTTTTATTATGGTTTTTTAGTGTTTTGGGTTTTTATGGTTTTTACATTTTTATGGTTTTTATGGCTTTAGGGGTTTTAATATTTTTAGGTTTTTAATTTTTTTTATAATTTTTGAGTTTTTAGGTTTTTTAGGGATTTTAGGATCTTTTGGTTATTTTGGGGTTTTAAGGATTTTGGGTTTTTTCTTGTTTTTTAGGGTTTTATGGGGTTTTAGGGTCTTAGGGTTTTTAGATATTTTTAGGGGTTGTTATATTTTTTAGGGGTTTTGGTGTTTTCTTTGGTTATTAGAGGTTTCAGGGTCTAGGATTTTTAGGGTTTATGAGTGGTTTCAAAGATTTTTTATGTCTGTTTAGGGATTGTTATTTTTTAGGTATTTTAGGGATATTACTGTTTTTAGGGAATTTAATGTTTATTCATTTATTATTGTGGTTTGTATGGGTTTTAGGGTCTTTTGAGGTTTTTAAGGGATTTTAGGGATTTTTATGATTTTTAGGGTCTTTTATTGTTTTTAGTGTTTTTATGTACTTTTAGGGTTTGGGGGGGTTAATTTAGGATTTTAGGGTTCTCAATAGATTTTTAGAGTCTTTTATGGTTTTTATGGTTTTTAAGGTCATTATGGGTTTTAGGATCTTTTATAAATTTTTGGGGATTTTTGGGTTTTTTAGTATTTTTAGGATCTTTTAGGGTTTTTTGGGTTTTTAGGGTCTTTTTGAATTTTTAGGGATTTTTTGTGTCCTATATATTTTTTATGGTTTTTAGGGTCCTCAAGGGATTTTAGGTATTTTTTGGGTCCTTTAGGTTTTTAATTGTTTTGGGGGGTTTTAAATCTTTTTTGATGTTTTACAGTTTTTTGGTGCTTTTAGGTTTTTTTTATGATTTTTAGGGTTTCTTGGGTTTTAGGGTTTTAGGTTTTTTTTAAGTTTTTTAAGTTTTTTAGATTTTTTGTGTTTTAGGGTTTTTAGGGTCTTTAGGTTTTTAAGTAATTTTTGTTTTTTTGGGACTTTCAGTGTCTTTTAGGGGTTTTATGTGTTTTTATGATATTTTAGGATCTTTTAAAAATATTAGGGTTTTTAGGGTATTATATGGTTGGGTGGGGGATGGGGTTAGATTCTTTAAGGTTTATTTATATTTTTAGTGGTTTTAATGGTTTTTAGGGTTTTTATGGTGTTTAGGTATTTTTAGGGGTTTTAAGGTCTTTTAGGGGTTTTAGGAAATTTTATGGTCATTGAGGGTTTTTATGGTATTTTGGGTCCTTTGGGGATTTTTGGTTGTTTTATGGTCCTTTAGGGATTTTAGGTGTTTTAGGGTCTTTTATTAGAATCTTAAAGATTTTAGGATCCTTTAAGAGTTTTAGTGGGTTTTAGAGTCTTTTAGGTGGTTTAGGATACTTTCTAGTCTTTTGTGGCTTTTAGGGTGTTTTAGAGGTTTTTAAGGGACTTTATGATCTTTTAGGGTCTTAGGGTCTTTTAGGATTCTTATGGTCTTTAAGGTTTTTAAAACTTTTTATGTTTTTAGGGATGTTAAAGGTATTTTTAGGCATTTTAATTTTTTTTGGGTTTTTTATTGTTTTTATGTTTTTCATAGTTTTTAGACGTTTAAGGTGGTGTTAGGGTCCTTTTGGGTTTTTAGGGTTTTAGGTTTTTATGGGTTTTTTGTGTTTTTGGGGTTTTTTGGGGGTTTTAGCGGTTTGTTAGGGTTTTAAAGTGTTTTTAATATTTTGGGGATTTAGGGGTTTTAGGGTTTTATGTGGTTTTAGGGTTTTTAGATTTTTAAGAGTTTTTAGGGTTTTTATGAGTTTTAGAATTTTTAAAAGTTTTATGGTTTTAGAAATTTTTAGTGTATTTGGATTTTTTGGGTTTTTATGTTTTTAGGAGGTTTAGGTTTTTAATGGTTTATTAGGGATGTTAATAGTTTTGGGTATTTTTTATTGGTTTTAGGCGATTTTTCGGATTTTTTTTCGGTTTTATGGATTTATAGAGTTTTCATGGTTTTTTAATATTATTTTAGTATTTTTAAGAGTTTCTAGAATATTTTTGGGGTTTAGGGTTTTTACTACTTTCAAGGTTTTTTAGGGTTTTTGTTTGTTTTAGTGTTTTATTAGGCTTTATTGGTTTTTAGGGTTTTTAGTTTATTTATGATTTTTAGTGTTTTTAGGTTTTTTAGTGTTTTTAGTGACATTTAGGTTTTTAATAATTTTTAGGGTCATTTAATGTATTAATATTTTTTATGTTCTTTTAAGGGTTTTTAGTTTTTTAGGGTCTTTTATATGTTTTTAGGGGTTTTAGTGGTTTTTAAGGGTATTTAGGTTTTTTTTTCTGGGTTAGTGTTTTTAGGGTTTTAAAGGAGTTTTTAGTGTTTTAGGGATTTTTATTATTTTTAGGTTTTTATGGGTTTTTATTGTTCTTAATTTTTTTATTTGTTTTTATGAGTTTTGTGGATTTTAAAGGATTTGGGTTTTTTTGTTTTTAGGATTTTTAGGGTTTTGAGCGTTTTTAGAGTTTTAATGGGTTTTTAGGTCTTTTTAGGGGGGTTTAGAGTTTTTATGGATTTTTTAGGGTTTTTGGGTATTTAGGGGTTTTAGTGTTTTTTAGGGTATTTTAAGATTTTTTATGGTTTTTAATGGTTTTAGGGGTTTTAGAGGGGGTTTTAGGAAATTTAGGCTATTTTTTATAGTTTTAGGGATATTTTTAGGTTTTTTTGTTTTTAGGGGATTTTGAGGTTTAAAGGGGTTTGTTGGTCATTTTTTTATGGTATATAGGTTATTTATGATACTTAATGTTTTTAGGGTGTTTAGGAGTTTTATGCTTTTTTAGGGTTTTTATAGGGGTTTGAGGGCCTTTAATAGTATATTAAGTATATTTAGTGTTTTAGGTTCTTTTTCAGGTTTTTAAGGATTTTTATGGTTTTTATGGTTTTCACATTTTTAATTGGTTTTAAGGGTTTTATGGTTTTTTAATTTTTTTTGGATTTTAGGGGTTTTAGGATTTTTACGGGTTTTTAGGGTTTTTAAGGGTGGGTTAGGATATTTATGATTTTTACTAAATTTAGTTTTTTTAGGGATTTCATAGTGTTTCATGGTTTTTTGTGGTTTTCAGTGATTTTAGGGTTTTCTATGTTTTTTTGGGTTTTAGGGATTTTTTAGTGTTTGAGGGGTATTCGTGGGTTTTGAGGGATTTCGAGGGTTTTAGGGTTCTGAAGGGGTTTTGGGGTTTTTTGTGTTTTTTAGAGTTTTTAGGGTTCTTAGGGTTTTAAGGTTTTTATGGTATTTTAGGAGTTTTAATGGTTTTTAGGGGTTTTAAAGGTGTTTAGGGTTTTAAGAGGTTTTTATGGTTTTTAGGGGAATTTAGTGTTTTTAAAGTTTCAAGGGGGTTTTATGGGTTTTTGGGTTTTAGGGGGTTTTAGTTTCTATTTTGGGTTTTAGGGATTTTAGGGGTTTTCATGGGTTTATGGATATTAGGGGTTTTTAGGGTATTTAGGGTTTTATGTTTTTTAGAGTTTAAAGTGGTTGTTTTTTTTGTTTTTGGTTTTTTTAATGTTTTTTAGGATTTTAAGTTTCTTTTAGGTTTTTTAGTGTTATTTGGGTTTTATTGATGTTCACTATATTTTTACGGGTTTTAGGATTACTTTAGGGGTTTATGGTTCTTCAAGGGTTTTTTTTTTGAAATGTTTTGGGTTTTTAGGGTTTTGTTGGGCTTTGCAGGTTGCTATAGTTTTTACTGTTCTATAAAGTTCGGTAGGTTATTTTTTGGTTTTGTAGGTTTTTATTGGGGTTTTAAGGGTTTTTTAGTTTTTAAGTGGTTTTATTGTTTTAGGGGTTTTTTTGGGATTTTAGGGTTTTTAGGGGTTTTAAGGTTTTCTTAGGTATTCTTATTGTTTTTTCGGATTTTCTTATGGTTTTAGGGGTTTTTTTGGTTTAAGGGTTTTACATTTATATGGATTTTTAAGGTTCTTAGTTTTTAAGGGTATAAAATTATTTTTAGGGGTTTTAAAATGTCTTTAAGGGTTTTAGGTGTTTAAGTATTTTTTTACAATTTTAATGTTTTTTTGATTTTTTTAGGGGCTTTAGGGTTCTTCTGAGTTCTATTGTTTTTTAGGGTTTTTGTAATTTTTAATATTTTTTGGGTCTTTTAGGGTTGTTGTGAATTTTAGTGTTTTTAGGGTTTTAGGTTTTAAGGGTTGTTAGGGTTTTTAAAATTTTTACGATATTTATGGGGGTTTAGGGTCTTTTATTGTTTTTAGGGTCTTTAGGTTTTTAATGTTTAAGGGAAATTTAGGGTGTTTTAGTTTTTCGGGACTTTTATGTATTTTCCAGTGTTTTAGGGTCTTTTAGGAGTTTTTTGGTCATTTAGGGTTTTAAGAGTTATTAGGTAATTTTTAGTGTTTTAGTGTTTTTAGGATTTTTGGGGTTTTTAGGGTTTTTATGGTTTTAGGATTTTTAGGGTTTTTGGTGTTATTTTATATATTTTAGAAATTTTAGGGGTTTTAAGACTATTTATATTTTTTTAGTGTTTTTCATGGTTTTTAGGGTTTTAAGGATTTTTGGTTTTTTTCAGTATTTTAGGTTTTATAGTGTTTTAGATTTTTTAGGGGTTTTTAAGGGTTATAATGTTTATTTTGGAGATATATAATTTTTTTGGGTTTTTTAGAATTTTTGATATTTTTAGGGTTTTAAGGGTTTTAAGGGTATTTTATGGGTTTTTGGTGTTTTGGGGTTTGGAGGGGTGGGAGTAGGGGTTTAGGGTTTTTATGTTTTTTTATGGGTTTTAGGGTTTTTTTATTTTTTTTGGGAATTTTTAGGGTTTTTAGTGGTTTTAAGGGTTTTATTTTTCTTTGGGGGGATTTTGAATTTTTTAGAAATTTTAAGGTTTTTAGGGGGGTTTCAGTGTTTGTTGGTGGTTAAATGGGGTTTTAGGGTTGTTAATATTTATAGGGTTTTTTGGTTTTTTATGGTTTTAAGGGTTTTTATGATTTTTATGGGTTTTTGGGTTTCTATTATTTTTTAGCTTTTTAAGGGTTTTGCATTTTTTTTGGTTGTTAAGGTTTTTAGGGTTTTATGGTTCTTTACGGGTTTTAATATGTTTTAGGGTTTTTAGAAAATTTTGAGTTTTTATGGTTTTTTGGGGTTTTTGTGTTTATAGGGGTTTTTATTATTTTTATGGGTTTATGGGGTCTTAGGGTTTTGATGATTTTTAGTGCGTTTTAGGGGGTTTTATATTTTTCTGGGGGTTTTAGGGTTTTTAAGGTCTTAAATATTTTTATGGTTCTTTTGGGATGTTTAGGATATTTTATGGTCTTTTAGGGGTTTCTAGGTTGTTTTATGTTTTTTAGCATTTTTTTGTGTCTTTTAATGAATTTTAGTTTTTTTATCTTTTAGGGTTTTAGAGGTTTTTAAGGTTTTAGGGGTTTTAGGGTATTTAGGTTCATTTAGGGGGGTTTTGGTTTTTTGTGGCCTTTTAGTATTTTTAATGGTTTTTAGGGTATTTTAGTGTTTCATGGGTTTTAGAATCTTTCATTGTATTTTGGATTTTTTGGACATTTAGGGATTTACAGTTTATATGGTTTTTAGTGCCTTTTAGGGTTTTTTGGTTTTTCTGTTCCTTTAGTATTTTGTTAGGGTTTTTAGGGTACCTTAGGATTTTTAGGATTTTTAGATCACTTTAATATTTTTTGGGGGGTTCTCTTTCTTTAGGGTTTTTAGGGTCCTTTAGGATTTTAGGGTTTTTAGGGTCCTTTAGGATTCTTAAAGTCTTTAAGGGTTTGGGGGGTTTTCAGATCTTTAGATTTTTTTAATTTTTTATCATGTTTGGGGACTTTTAGGGGATTTAGGTTCTTTTAGGGGGTTTATGGTTTTTACGGTCTTTTAGAGGGAGTTTCGTGTTTTTCAGGGGGGGTCTTTTAGTGGGTTTTAGTGTTTTCAGGGGTTTTGGTTTTTAGGGTACTTTTTAGGGTTTACAAGGGGGTTTTGGGTTTTTAATGTTCTTATAATTTTTAATGTTTTTACGGTTCTAGGGGGTTAGGTTCATTTAGAGTGTTTTAGGGTTTTTAGGTTCTTCAGGGGGTTTAAGGTATTTTTATGGTTTTTAGGATTTTAATTTTTTTTAGAGTTTTTTGGGTTTAATAGGGTTTTAGGACGTTTTAGGGGCTTCTAGAGTTTTTAGAGGTTTAAGGAGTATTTAGGGTTTTTTGGGGTTTTGGGGTTTATAAGGTTATTAAGGGTTTTCATTGCCTTTTATGGGGTTCTTTGGTGGGGGGGGGGGGGTTGTATTTTAGTGTTTTTAGGGGTTTTTGGGGATTTAGGGGTTTTAAGGGGGTTTTGGGGTTTTTAGGGGGTTTAGGGATTCTTAAGTGTTTTTAGTATTTATGATTTTAAGGGATATTTAGAGGTTTTTTGGGTTTTTATGGGTTTTAGTGATGTATTGGGTTTTTAGGGGTTTTAGTGTTTTATGGTTTTTATGGTTCTTAGAGTTTTTAGTATTTTTAGTGGTTTGAGGTGTTTTTGGGGTCATTTTAGGTTTATTGTATTTTTTTTGGGGTTTTGGGATTTTTAGGTTTTTTGGGTCTTTTAGGGGTTTTAGATGGTTTAGGGTCTTTTAGGGGTTTTTATGGTTTTAGGGTATTTTAGGAGTTTTAGATTTTTAGGGGTTTTAGGGATTTCAGTCTTTTTTTTGGGGTTTTAGGTTTTATTTTAGGGTTTTGGGGATTTTAGGGTTATTAGGTGTTTCTATGAGTTTTTAGGGTTTTTTTTTCAGTTTTTAGATTTTTTATGGTTTTTATAGGGTTTAAGAGTTCTTTATATTTTTTGGGGTTTTATGGTTTTTATGGTTCTTTTAAGATTTTTAGGGTCTTTAAGTGTTTCCATGTTTTCTAGGATTGTCTTACAGTTTTTTGTCTTTTTAGGGATTATTTTTGGGCTCTAAGGGTTTTTATCCTTTTTTAGCTTTTTTTTATTTTTGTAGTTTTTTAGGGTTTAAAGGGGTTTTTAGTGTTTTTTAAAAAAAAAATTAGTTGTTTTAAGTGGTTTCAGGGGTTCTTAGGGGTTTCTAGAGTTTTTAGTGTATTTAGGGTTGTAGGTATTTTATGGTGTTTATGGGTTTTAAGGATTTTAGGGTATTTTAGGGTGTTAATTTTTTTGGGTTTTTATGGTCTTAGGAGGTTTTGGGGTGTTTAGTGGTTTGAGGATTATTTTGGTGGTTTTAGGGGTTTTAGGGTATTTAATGATTTTAGGGTTTTATAGTGTTTAGAGTTTTTATTGTTTTTTGGGTTTTTTAGTGGGTTTAGGTTATTTTATCATTTTTAGTGGATTTTAGGGATTCTTAATGGTTTTAAGTTTTTTATGGATTTTAAGGTTTTTTGGAGTTTTAGGGGGTTTGTTTAGTTTTTTATAGTTTTTTAGGTTTTATTAGGATTATTTTATAGTTTTATGGGTTTTAGGGTTATTTTAGGGGTTTTATAGTTTTTAAAGTTCTTCTATGGTTATTAGGGTTTTTATGGAGTTTAAGGGTTTCTAGTCATTTTTAGGATTTTATGGCTTCATAGGGTTTTTATGGTTTTGTAGGGTTTTGTTGGATTTTTTTTGGGTTTTTATGGTTTTTATGGTTTTTATGGGATTAATGAAGTTTTTAGGGTTTAAGGGTTTTTATGGTTTCATAGTGTTTTTTGGGTTTTTATGGTTGTTTAGTGTTTTTAGGGATTTTTAGGGTTTTGAATTTTTTTATGTTTTAATGTTTTTTAGGGTTTTTAGGCTCTTTTACGTTTTTAGGGTGTTTATGATCTTTAGGGTCTAATTCTGAAAATATAATCATATTAAACATTTTGGGTATGATTGATTGTGGGAGGTTTGAATATTTCACAATCATTCATATCTGGTTCACCGTTTTTATCTCCCACCTTCTTTTGACGTGTCAGTTTTCCACGACGTTTGTTCATGGAGCTGGAAACACCCAATGCTTCTTATATCTGTGATGACTCATGGAACTACTTTCCAAATCCATGTTCTCATTGGGTAAGTTAGCCAATGATACATAAGAACTCACAATGGTTGAGAGGATGAGAAATCAAACTCATCGCACCCTTTTGGGTGGAACCATTTCCTATTTTGTGACTCTCTTATAGACTTAAGATATTTTCTTGAATCCTTTGTTCTTTCCCAAGTATGAGGTAGATCACCCAAAACTAATGATCAATTCTGAACATTCAAGGGTTCATAATCATCTGTTTGTATCTTAGTTTCTCCATTAATGGTACCCTTTTATGAATGGATTCAATATTTCTTGGTTTTTCATTAGAACGATGATCGTTTTAATCCATGCATTGAGGCGCTATGAAGTTTAGTATCATCCAAGGAGACGAAAGTGGTTTTGATGTTAGGATTGGACCCATAAGATAGTATTTCTATGTATCCTTGTGAAATTAATCAAAAACACCATTGTTTAGTGCCACATAATAATATACATCACCTTTTATGTTCATGTGATGAGGACTAAACCATGAAATTTAATGTCATGCATCAAGGACGTCCAAGAGAAAGATATCTAGCCAAGAATAAAATGGTACTTATAGTGAGGTGGCTCGAAGTACTCGAAAGAGAATTAGTCTCTTAGGTGGAATGCATGGTCTTACTAGAGATTAAACCCAATAAGTATGGTAATTAAAGGGACATGGAGGCATTACATTTAAAAAATGATGGTTTTTCCTAAGGATAATGGGTTGAACGCACCACCGCAATGTCAAATTTTTTTGTAACATTGTGGCGATTTCATCTTTACCATAGCTCATTGCTCCATCATAGAGGCCTCATTTCCTGGATTCAGAATCTCCTAGGGTGGTGATGTCTTCTTCTCAAGAAGCTGGTCCTAATGTACACATTTGGATCTTCTCTCCATGTCGTCTATGAAGGATGTTCTGCTTAATGGCCCCCATTTTCAGTCTATTCTCAATCCTAATTTTCCGAAGGTCTCAGTGGGTTCCTCCTGCGATTGCTTGAAGGATGGAAATCCGGCCCTGACTGCCTCGCTGGATTTTTTCCAACTTCTATAGTGGACCTTAGTTGCCCGTTTCGGAGTAGATAAGCCCACTTTGGGGTTTCTTCAGAACTTTGATCATACCTGGAGTTTGGAGTGGTCTGCCTTCATTTCATAGATGAATAAAAAATCCTTCTATATTGTCCTTGATTTGTATGAGGAATTAATCCATGCTTGGGCTTAGAGCCCTCGTGCGGTTAACCAGTGGCATACTCAGCTCTCTCGCTGCTCTATGGAGGCCCATCGTAGGCAAAAATCTTCATCAGTGGGTGATTGGATTTACCTCCCAGGGTTACATCTCCCCTTTCATAATGTTAATTTTCTAGAGAGGATATAGAATCTTTTGGGAGAATTTTTATGTGCGGACGCTCGCAATCTACGACTCCGAGAATCCTCCATGGCATGAATATTCATCACCATGGATATTACCTCTCCTCCTCCGGCAAAACTAATTCTCAGAGTTGAATATGTGTTGGAATGGGTCCAATCACTATTTTACTCATCAGCCCCCAGTATTGTTACTCCTGTTAGCTTTTAAAGAATTAATTGCCGAAATGCACAATGCATCTTTCTTATCACTCATTACATAGTCAAAATATCCCCTTGGATAGGGGTGGATTGGGTTCACAGGCCTATGCGCCTCCTTTCTCATCCTCTTAGATTTCCAATTCGGTGGTTGTAGGTAGCAGTGACCCCTTGGGTTTGATTTGGGTGTCTCCATCTCACGAGTTTCGACTCTAATAGAGGAATCTCTTTACAAGGAAATCATTCCTTTTCACCCAAATGTTTCTAGAGACTCGTAGTGTTTTATCCTTCATTCCAACATCCACCATTCTGCAAGGTTGATACTTAAACGGAAGGAAATATGTTTACCATAGTCTCCCCCTAATTCTCTACAATGCCAGAATTATGGTCCCTATAGTAGTCTATTTGTTTTTACTTATAATATGTTTAATTCATTATTTCATGAGAACAATGGAATAGATCCCATCTCCGGGTCTTGTTATGGAGTTTTGGATCTTTCTCCAATGGAAACGGATGAGTCTCAACATCCTCCAATGTCTTCATCTCGCTCGAAGGGGTTCTAGGTTTTGATCTCACCTCCAGAGACACCTCATGCTATTGGAAATTCATCTCATAAGTCAAATTATCATGCTTCTCCAATTGGTGGGGTTTGTACAGGATCTCGATCCAAGAAAGAATCCTTGCTTTCTCTTCAAGTAGAGTCTTCAAGCCTAGCAGCGCCTGGGGCCAAATCCAAGCACCTTCTTTTGAAATGATCCCAGTTATGGTTTGGAACTCCTACGGTATTTTATCTAGGGTGAAAACGTATCTTCTTGTTTATGAAAGACAACATTCAACAGTTTTAGTTATATCTATTCTGTAGCCCAAACACCATTCTTCCAAGATTCAATATTTCGCTCAAAGAATTGGTATGCTTTGTTTCAAGCATGGTGATCCGGTAGATAAACACTTTTAGATCTTATGGGATAACAAGTCTCATGTGGAGAAGAATTTGGTCTCTGATCGACACATCTCTATGAAAATTAACATCGGTAATCAGTCCTTTTATTTTACTTTTGTGTATAGAAAATGTGATTTTGTGGCTAGGTAGTATCTATGGATTGAGCTTGATGAGTTTAATCTAGTAAGGGATTCTTTGTTCGTAGGGGGAGATTTTAATGGTATTATATACCCAGAAGAGAAAAAATGGGTTGGTCTAAGTTCTTGGAAGAGTCGAAGTGATTTCAATTCCTTCAGTACTTGTAACAGGATCATGGACCTAGGATATTCCGGATACAAATATGTGTGGCTCAATAATCAACAAGGGAGGCAACGAACATGGTGTAGCCTTGAAAGATGTTTGGATAACCTTCATTCTATTACTTCCTTTCCAAACATTGTCTTTTTAATTTAGTATGATCTTTATCCAATCACTATCCCATTCTCATTCATCTTGAGTCCAGAATAAATGAGAACAAGAATTTTTATCTTCTCCAAATAGCGGATCTCATATCCCTCTTTTGAGGATTTTGTTAATAGGTCCTGGAGTAAACCCTTGCAAGACACTTCATGGGTGGGTTTCAATAACAAATTATTTTGTCTTAAAGTGAAACTTATTAGCTAGAGTGTGAATCTTCAATCACCATTCGATGGTTTAGAGTCCTTAAAAAGAGAGATTGAGTAGGTTGGGATAAAGTTAGGGGATGAATGGGATGAGAAATTTTTTAGTGATCTTATTAGCAAGAATATCAGATTATTGGATCTGAATTTAGAGGAAGAAGGTGTGGATTGTGAGTGCTTTAAAGCATTGTGTCTCAAGGTGGGAGAGGGTAACACAAGTTTTTTACATGCCTATATCTATGAAAAGAAGAGATTAGTCTCCCCCAATTTTTGAATGGAGGAT
This sequence comes from Viscum album, assembly GCA_963277665.1. Classification (NCBI taxonomy): domain Eukaryota; kingdom Viridiplantae; phylum Streptophyta; class Magnoliopsida; order Santalales; family Viscaceae; genus Viscum; species Viscum album. The sequence continues at coordinate 346,863,160 of OY728122.1, forward strand.
GGTACATTCATCAATGAAATGGAATAATTTGGAGTGATGGTTGGAGATTATTTAAAATCTCTTCCTTGTGATGTTAATCCCCACATACAAGATGGTTATTCGATATTGAATTAAGCTCTCTTTGATAACATACTGAGGTTGGTTCCTGAATCAGTGAATATTGTTATTGGTAGCATTCAGGATGAGGAGGAAATTTGGATGATGGTCAAGTCTCTCAATCCTGAGAGTTCTCAATGACCTGATGGATTTCCTGGATCATTCTATGTATCCACATGGAGTATCAATAAGTCAGAGCTGATTTGAATCAGTTATGATTTCTTTAGGGGGTGGTCTTCCAAGGATATAATGTGCTACAACTAAGGTCATTATACCGAAGGTCAAAGACCCTTACTCCATTAGTTATTTTAGGCGCATAAGCATGTGAAACATATCTTATAAGGTGTTGTATAGTATTATTAATAAATGGATACCTCCAAATTTTCACAAGTTGGTGTCGGAGGAAGAACATGATTTTATTCAAGGGAGATCTATTTAGGGCACAATTGGCCTAGAGTAAGAGATGATTGGAGATATTAACATAAAAAAAATGGTCTCTAATATTTCAATTAAATTTGATATTGAAAAAGAATATGATAGAATGGAATGGATTTTCTTCATCACTATGATGTCAAGAATGGGTTTTTTCAGGTGGGTTATTGACCTTATTTTCAGATGTTATAGTTCGAAATGGTTTTCAGTCACTCTTATGGGAAGGAAATGTGGATTTCTAAATCACGTCATGGTCAAAGGAAGGGGGATCCTTTATCTCCAAGAATCTTCATCCTTGCTTTGTATACTCTCATTAGATACATAACAAATATTTTTGATGATGGATCCATGACATCCTACAATTGCAGGCCTAATATCACTGGAAAATATCAATTAATTTTTATTGATTATATTATTTTCTTTGTTAATGGATGTGCAGGTCTATTTGACATCTCGAAAAGATCCTGGCATATTATAACAAATGGAGTGGGAAATTTATCAAAAAATAGAAAAGCAATGTTTTGATTTCAAGTCTCTATTCTGAAATGAGATGTAGAATGATTGAGCACAATCCTGATATCTTAAAGAAGTAGTTTCTTATGATGTATCTGGGTGCTCATCTTTCTCTAGGTCGATTATGTATTCATTATTTTTATGGAATCCTAGATTGAATTTTATGTCATATAAATAATTAGAAGAATCGTTTTCTTTCCTTTGGGGGGGGGGGGTAAATTACCTTAATCAACCATGTTCATTCTTCAATCCCCATGCATATATTTTCCTCTCAAAAAAGGGACCCAAAAATAATATGGACCTATTAAATGGATATGAACCTATTAAGAATGTGTCCTGAAGAACATTTGGGTGAATTCTTGTGTAGATGTTTTATGGATTTTTTTGGGGTTTTTGGGTATTTAGGGGTTTTAGTGATTTTAGTTTTTAGGGACTTTTAGTATTTTTCATGGATTTTAAAGGTTTTAGGGGGTTTAGAGGGGGTTTTAGGAATTTTAGGCTATTTTTGTATAGTTTTAAGGATATTTTACAAGTTTTTTATGTTTTTAGGGACTTTTGGAGTTTAAAGGGGTTTTTGGCCATTTTTGTTTTTATGGTATACAGGTTATTTATGGTATTTATGGTTTTTAAGGTGTTTAGGGGTTTTGCAATATTTTAGCATTTTTATAGGGATTTGAGGGTCTTTTATTGTATTTTTAGGATTTTTAGCCCGAATGGCCCGAAGGCCTTCATTTTTATTGATTTTTGATAACCCCCTTTTAAGGGATGAGAGGGAACCCTTACAAGTCCCGTAGGCTTAGAGATTAAATGGCCCATAGGCTTAGGAGATTACATGACCTGAATTTCATAAGAAATTCACCCAGACTATCTATAAGGAACTTCCCCTCCCGAGCATCTGTATCATGATAGTACCTCTCCACCTTCGCATGGCTGTCTGGCAAGGCTTCCCGTGCAAGCACAGGCTGGTCCCGATGGCAAAGCCATATACTCTCATTCTGACAAATCCATTTAAATCTGCTCTGGTGAGTGAACCTACTCTGAATCCTCTTTTGCAGCTACTCCTTCTTTTGTAGTGTGTCTGGGGAAACTGCATGTGGACCGAAGGCCTTGAGGTGGTCCGAAAGCATTATGCACTCCAAGCCCAAACCGGTGGCCTAAGGGGAATAGTTCCAGCTGCTACAATACCAAACAGTACCTACTATAGTTCCTGCAACAGTACCCACACAGTGTACAGTTCTGCTACAGTACATGTATAGTGTACAGTTCTGGTACAGTACCTGCACATTGTACAGTTCTACTACAGTACTGCTATAGTACTGCTACAGTACCTGGACATATGCCTCTACCTATTTTTGAACCTACGACTTGTGGATGCACTTAAAGATACCTCACCAACTGGGCTGAGGTTCATGTGATTTTAGGTTTTTTGGTGTTTTAGGTTCTTTTTCTGGTTTTTATGTATTTTAATGGTTTTTAGGGTTTTCATGTTTTTAATTGGATTTAAGGGTTTTATTGTTTTTTAATTTTTTTAGATATTAGGGGTTTTATGATTTTTACAGGTTTTTAGGGTTTTTAAGTGGTGGGTTTAGGATTTTTATGATTTTTACTATATTTATTTTTTTCTTAGGGATTTCATAGTGTTTCAGGGATTTTAGTGGTTGTAAGGGTTTTTAGGATTTTCTATTTTTTTTTGTTTTAGTGATTTTTTAGTGTTTGAGGGCTTTTTGTGGGTTTTGATGGTTTTTTAGGGTTTTAGGGTTATAAAGGGTTTTTTTTTTGTCTTTTTTAGAGTTTTTAGGGTTATTATGGTTTTTAAGGTTTTTACTGTATTTTAGGATTTTTATTGGTTTTTATGGGTTTTTAATGGTTTTTAGGGTTTTAAGGGATTTTTATGGTTTTTATGGGAATTTAGTGTTTTTAGAGTTTCAAGGGGTTTTATGGTTTTTAGGGTTTTAGGGTGTTTTAGTTTCAATTGTGTTTTTTAGTGTTTTTAGGGGTTTTCAGGGGTTTAAAGGATATTAGGGGTTTTCCGGGTATTCAGGGTTTTAGGTTTTTTATATTTTTAAGGGTTTTTTTAATTTGGATTTTTACAGTTTTTTAGGGGTTTAAGTGACTTTTAGGGTTTTTAGTGTTTTTTGGTTTTATTGATTTCCACTATATTTTTAGGGGTTTGAGGATTTCTTTATAGTTTTATGGTTCTTTTAGGGTTTTTTGGGATGTTTTGGGTTTTTAGGGTTTTGTCAGGGTTTGCAGGTTGTTATGGTTTTTACTATTCTGTAAAGTTTGCTAGGTTATTTTTAGGGTTTTTAGGGTTTTACGGATTTTTAGTATTTTTTGTGTGTTTTAGGGTTTTTAGGGATTTTTAGGTTTTTAGGGTTTTATGTTTTTAAGGTTTACTATGTTTTTTAAAATTTTTATGATGTTTATGGGGTTTTAGGGTCTTTTAGGTTTTTAGGGTCTTTAGGTTTTTAATGATTTAGAATCATTTATGGTGTTTTAGTTTTTATGGTATTTTAGGTATTTTCTAGTGTTTTAGGGACTTTTAGCAGTTTTTATGGTCTTTTAGGGTTTTAAGCCATATTTGGGAATTTTAGTGTCTTTAGGGTTTTTGGGGTTTTGGGGTTTTTAGGGTTTTAGGATTTTTAGGGTTTTTAGTATTATTTTAGGCCTTTTAGATATTTTAGTACTTTTTATAGTTTTTAGGGATTTTCATGGTTTTTAGGGTTTTAAGGATTTTTTGTTTTTTTAGTATTTTAGGGTTTTTAGTGTTTTAGAGTTTTTAGGGGTTTTAAGGGTTTTAATGTTTATTTTTAAGATTTATATTTTTTTGGGTTTTCATAAATTTTGAGACTTTTAGGGTTTTGGGGGTTTTAAGGGTTTTTATGGGTATTTCAGGGGTTTTTTGTGTTTTTGGGTCTTTGAGGGGTGGGGGTAGGGGTTTAGGAGTTTTTAGGGCTTTTATGTTTTTTTATGTTTTTTAGGTTATTTTTATTTTTTATTTGGAGTTTTTAAGGTTTTTAGTGGCTTTAAGGGTTTTCTGTTTTTTTGGGGGGATTTAGCAATTTTTAGAGTTTTTAAGGTTTTAGGGGGTTTTGGCGTTTTTGGTGGTTTAATGGGGTTTTATGGATTTTTACTATTTTTAGGGGTTCTCTGGTTTTTTATGGTTTTTATGGTTTTAATTATTTTTATTGGTTTTAGGGGGTTTTGGGGTTTGTATTTTTTTTAGATTTTTAGGGTTTTACATTTTTTAGGGATGTTAATGTTTTTAGGGTTTTAAGGTCCTCTATGGTTTGTAATATGATTTAGGGTCTTTAGAAAAATTTGAATTTTTTTTATTTTTTTTGGGGGTTTTTGTGTTTCTAGGGGTTTTTATTGTTTTTATAGATTTTAGGGGGTTTTAGGGTTTTTATGAATTTTAGGGGGTTTTAGGTGTTTTTAAGGGTTTTTATATTTTTTTGGGTTTTTATGGTTTTTAGGGTCTTATAGGTTTTTATTTTTTTAGGGATGTTTTGGATATTTTATGGTCTTTTATGGGTTTTTAGGTTGTTTTAGGTTTTTAGGGGTTTTCATGCCTTTTAATGAATTTCAGGTTTTTTTGGATCTTTTAGGGTTTTAGATGTTTTTGGGGATTTAGGGTTTTTAGGATATTTATGTTCTTTTAGGGGGTAGGGTTGGTTTTTGGGGGCCTTTTAGTATTTTTAATGGTTTTTAAGGTCTTTTAGTGTTTTAGGGGTTATATAATATTTCATTGTTTTTTGGGTTTTTTGGAATTTTAGGGATTTAGGGTCTTTTACGGTTTTTATAGGGTTTTTAGGGCCTTTTATGGTTTTTTGGTTTTTAAATTCCATTAGGATTTTGTTAGGGTTTTTAGGCTACCTTGAGGTTTTTAGGATTTTTAGATCACTTTAATAATTTTTTGGGTTTTTTGGCCTTTTATGATTTTCGGTGTTTTAGGGTCATTTAGGCTTTTTAGGGTTTTTATGGTCCTTTAGGATTTTTAGAGTCTTTAAGGGTTTGGGGGGTTTTAGGATCTTTATTTTTTTAACATGTTTGGGTTCTTTTAGGTGTTTTAGGTTCTTTTAGGGGTTTAAGGGTTTTTAGGGTCTTTTAGGGGGGGTTTTGGGTTTTTGGGTGGTCTTTTAATTTGTTTTAGTGTTTTTAGGGGCTTTTGGTTTTTAGGGTATTTTAGGGGGTTTCTATGGGGGTTTTGGGTTTTTAATGTTGTTAGAATTTTTAGTGTTTTTAAGGTTCTATGGGGGGGGTAGGTTCGTTTAGAGTGTTTTAGGTTTTTTAGGTTCTTTAGGGTAAGGAAGGTTCGAGGCCAGGCTATTCCTGACTCCCCCAAAATTTATTAGAAAAAAAGAAACGAAGATGCTACAGACAAGGGAGTGAAGGGGTCAAACGACCCACACCCAAACACCCTTTACAGACACATGCTCAAGAACCGCAAAAAAAAGTTCAAAAACACACAAGAAAAAGAAAGATCAAAACATCTCCGACAGTATCTCCCAGCCAATCAATAACCAGCAGTAACACAAGCACAACACCTTCAACATCTCCCATCCCAGCAGCATCGAGCATCCCGAACCACCAGCATCCAACATCACAGAACCACCAGCTTCCAAAACCACAGAACCATCAACATCAGAATCGCAACCGTCACCTTCACTAGCATTCAGCGGCTCACCACCAAACAACAACCAACATCCAATCTTATAGAAACCAGAAACCAGCACCTTCACACCAAAACGAGCTACCACCAATAACACATAACCATAATCACCAAATGAACACAACCACCAGTAACCAGAGTTTTAATCCAGACAGAAACCATCCTCCTTATTCACAATAACTAGTATCCAGCACCTCCCTTCATCACTTTGGGGAAAAGAAACGCCCCTTTCCATGCACCAGCACCAACAATCGCCTTCAAACCAGTCAGCCTTCTGCAACTCACACCATCCAGCAACCACCAGTCCAGCCAAAAACATCATCCAGCACTAGAGTTTTAGGCAGTGAATATTTCCTTCAATGCCTCATGAGAAATCATCAGCAAAATTCCTCCTTCCCTCCTAAGCAGACAACAAAATCCACAGCAACATAAACAAAAATGAAAAAACCAGAACCACCTTATCCATAAATTCAAAAAGAGTATCTCCAACCAGATGAAGATCCCCACTAGAGAACCAATCAACCAGCCAAGCGAACCATAATAGCAGATCAATCATGCACCCACAAAGCAGTAGTGCACTGAAACCATGAGCCACTGGGAAACCAGGAGAAGAGCAAGAAAGCAGGAACAAACCTGCTCCAAATACGACATACAAGATTGTTGGAAGAAGCCGAAGAGCACCTGCTGCCATGAGTCCGAGAAGCACCACTGAATCCCATCTCCACAAACCAGAACACCAAAATCTGACCAACTCATCCCTGGATCTGTAGCGGTGCACATCGAAGACACCAGATCTAAGTGATTTCACCTCGGATCTGCAAACACCACAACCAGATCCAGCGCCAAGCAAAGCTCATAGAACGGATCTTGCCAACTCAGCCATGGATTTGCAACAACAAACGAAGGGGAGAACAACTCCCGTCGTATCCTCCAGATAACTATAGGTTCGCATGACAGAGGGTCCATATCTTCCCCAAACGACCAATCACACACCGGGAAGTCCAAATCCAACCACCTCCTCCATGGATCGCCCATAGGAAAGACCGGTCCACCCCATGAAAAGGCTTTTCGGGGTTTAAAAGGGATTTTCAGGTTTTTAGGGGGTTTAGGGATTTTTAAGGTTTTTGGTATTTATGATTTTTAGGGATATTTAGGTTTTTTTTGGTTTTATGGTTTTTAGTGATGTATTTTGTTTTTAGGGGTTTTAGTGTTTTTATGGTTTTTAGGGTTTTTATGGTTTTTAAGGTTTTTAGGATTTTTAGTGTTTTGAGGTATTTTCGGGGTCATTTTAGGTTTTTTATATTTGTTTTGGGGGTTTTGGGTTTTTTAGGGTTTTAGGTTCTTTTATGGGTTTTAGAGGTTTTAGGTTCTTTTAGGGGTTTTTAGGGTTTTAGGGTCTTTTAGGAGTTTTGGGTTTTTAGGTTTTTAGTAATTTCATTATTTTTTTGGGGGGATTTTAGGTTTTATTTTAGGATTATTAGGTTTTTATGAGTTTTTAGGGTTTTTTTCAGTTTTTGGGTTTTTTATGGGTTTTATGGGGTTTAAGAGTACTTTATATTTTTTGGGGTTTTATGGTTTTATGGTTCTTTTAGGATTTTTAGTGGTTTTTAGGGTTTCCATGTTTTCTAGGGTTATCTTATAGTTTTTTTTTGTATTTTTAGGGATTTCTTTGGGCTCTAAGGGTTTTTATCATTTTTTAGGTTTTTTTAATTTTGTAGGTCTTTTGGGTTTTAAGGGGTGTTTAGTGTTTTTAGGAATTTTTAGTGGTTTTAGGGGTTTCTAGGGGTTTCTAGGGTTTTTAGTGTTTTTAGGGTTGTAGGAATTTTTATTGTGTTTAGGGTTTTTAAGGATTTTAGGATGTCTTAGGGTTTTAATTTTTTTGGGTTTTATGGTCTTATGAGGTTTTGGGGTGTTTAGTGGTTTGAGGGTCATTTAGGTGGTTTTATAGGGTTTTGGGTTTTTAAGGATTTTAGGGTATTTTATTGTTTAGGGTTTTTATTGTTTTTTTGGGGTTTTTAGTGAGTTTAGGTTATTTTATCATTTTTAGTGGATTTTAGGGACTCTTTAGGGTTTGGGGTTTTTATAGATTTTAGGGTTTTTCGGGGTTTTAGGAGTTTTGTTTAGTTTTTTTTATAGTTTTTTAGGTTTTATTAGGATTCTTTTATGGTTTTATGGGGTTTTAGTGTTAGTTTCGGGTTTTGGGGTTTTTAGAGTTCTTTTATTTTGTTAGGATTTTTATGGAGTTTAAGGGTTTCTTGGTCTTTTAAAGATTTTATGGTTTCATAGGGTTTTTATGGTTTGGTAGGGTTTTTACTTGTTTTTTGGGTTTTTTAGAGTTTTTATGGTTTATGGGATTGATGAAGTTTTTAGGTTTTAAATGTTTTTATGGATTTATAGTGTTTTTTTTGTTTTTATGGTTGTTTAGTGTTTTTAGTGATTTTTAGGGTTTTGATTTTGTTTTTATGTTTTAACATTTTTAGCGTTTTTAGGCTCTTTTAGGTTTTCTTGGGTGTTTATGGTTTTTAGGTTCTAATTCTAACAATATAATCATATTAACCATTTTTGGTGTGAATGATTGTGGGAGGTTTGAATATTCCACAATCATTTATATCTGGTTCACCATTTTTATCTCGCACTTGCTTATGTTGTGTCAGTTTTCAACAAGGATTGTTCGTGGAGCTGGAAACACCCAATGCTTCCTATATATGTGATGACTCATGGACCTACTTTCCAAATTCATGTGCCCATTGGGTAAGTTAGCCAATGATACTTAAGAACTAGCAATGGCTGAGAGGATGAGAAATCAAACTCATCGCACCATTTTGTGTGGAACCGTTGCCTATTTCATAACTCTCTTATAGACTTGAGATATGTTCATAAACCCTTTGTTCTTTTCCAAGTATGAAGTAGATCAACCAGAATTAATGATCAATTATAAACATTCAAGGGTTCATAATCATCTATTTTTATCCTATGTTCTCCATTAATGGTACCCTTTTATGAATGGATTCGAGATTCCAGGGTTTTTCATTAGAACAATGATTGTTTTAATCCATGCAATAAGGCGCAATGAAGTTTACTATCATCCAAAGAGATGAAAGTAGTTTTGATGTCGGGACCAGACCCATAAGATGATATTTCTATGTATCCTTACAATATTAATCAAAAACCATGTAGTTTAGTGCCACTTAATAATATAAACCAAATTTTATGATCGTGTGATGAGGACAAACCATCCAATTTAATTTCATGAAACAAGGACGTCCAAGCGAAAGATATCTAGCCAAGGATGACATGGGACTTATACCAAGGTGGCTGGAGTTACTCAGAATAGAAGTGGTCTTCCAGGTTGAATGCATGGTCTTACTGGAGATGAAACCCAATAAGTATGGAAATGAAAGGGACTTGGAGGAATCACATTAGAAAATGATGGTTTCTCCTAAGGAGAATGATTTGAACGCGCCACCGCAAATTCAAAATTTTTTGTAACATTGCAGTGATTTCAGATTTACCGGATCTCTTGTCTCCATTGGAGCGACCTCGTTTCCTGGATTCAGAATCTTATAGGGTGGTGATGTCTTCTTCTCAGGAATCTGGTCCTAATGTACACATTTGGATCTTCTCTCTAGGTTTTCTATAAAGGATGTTCTGCTTAATGGACCTCATTTTCAGTCCGTTCACAATCCTAATTTTCCAAAGGTCTTAGTGGCTTCCTCCTGTACTGGCTTGAAGGATGGAACTCTGGTCTTGACTACCTTGGTGGATGTTTCCCAGCTTCTTAGGTGAACCTTAGTTTCCCGTTTGAGAGTAGATAAGCCCACTTTGGGGTTTCTTTAGAACATTGATCATACCTAGCGTTTTGAGTGGTCTGCCTTCATTTCATTGATGAATCCAAATTCCTTCTATATTGTCCTTGATATTTATGAGTAATTCATCCATGATTGGGTTGAGAGCCCTCGTGCGGTTAACCAGTGGCGTATTCAGCTCCCTCTCTAGTCTATGGAGGCCCATCATAGGAGAGAATCTCCCTCAGCAGTTGATTGGATTTACCTCCCCAAGTTACATCTCCCCATTCATAATTCTACATTTCTGGAGACGATATAGAATCCTTTGGGTGAATTTTTAGGTGTAGAAGCTCTCACTCTATGGCTCCAATAATCCTCCATGGCATGAATATGCATCACCATGGATCTTACATCTCCTCCTCCGGCGCAGCTGATTCTCAGAGTTGAAGACATGTTGGAATGGGTCCAATTGATTTTTTACCCATCGGCCCCCAGTACTATTACTCCTGATAGCTTTAGAATAATTAATTGATAGAATGAATAAAGCATATTTCTTATCACTCATCAAATATTCAAAATATCCCCTCTAATAGAGGTGTATTGGGTTCGCAGGCCTATGCGCCTCCTTTCCCATCCGCTTAGCTTTCTAGTTTGGCGGTTGCAGGTAGCGGTGACCCCCTAGGTTTGATTTAGGTGTCTGCATCTCACGAGTTTTGACTCTAATGGAGGAATATCCTCTCATGGCGATCATTCCTTTTCACCCAAATATTTCTATAGACTCACAGTGTTTTATCAATTATTCCATCATCCACAGTTCTAAAAGGTTGATGCTTAAAGGGAAGTAAATATGTTGACCATAGTCTCCCCCTAAGTCTTTGCAATGCCGGAATTCTGTCCCCTATAGTAGTCTATTGGTTTTGACTCTAATATGTTTAGTGCATTATTTCATGAGAAGGATGGACTAGATCCCATCTCTTGGTCTTGTGATGGCGTTTTGGATCTTTCTCCAATGGAAACAGATGAATCTCAACATCCTCCAGTGTATTCATCTCGCTCGAAGGTGTTTGAGGTTTTGATCTCGCCTCCAGAGACACCTCATGCTATTAGAAATTCGTCTCATAAGTGAACTTATCATGATTCTCCAATTGGTGGGGTTTGTGCAAGATCTCAATCCAAGAGAGAATCCTTGCTTTCTCTTCCAGTAGAGCCTTCAAGCCTAGCAGCGCCTGGGGCCAAATCCAAGCAGCTCATTTTCAAATGATCCCAGTTATGGTTTGGAACTCCCATGGTATTGGAGCTAGGGTGAAAGCATATATTCTATTTTATGAAAGAAAACATTCAACAATTTTAGTTATATCTATTCCGGATCCCAAACAACATTCTTCTATGATTCAAGAATTCAATCAAAGAATTGGTATACCTAGTTTCTAGCATGGGGATCTGGTAGATAACCACATTTACATTTTATGGGATGCCAAGTCTCAGGTGGATAAGCATTTGGTCTCTGACCAACACATCTATATGAAAATTAACATCGGTAATCAATCCTTTTATTTCACTTTTGTGTATAGAAAATGTGATGTTGTCGCTAGGTTGTCTCTATGGATTGAGCATAATGATTTTAATCTGGTAAGGGATTCTTGGTTTGTACGGGGGATATTAATGGTATTATAGACCCAAAAGAGAAAAAATGGGGTGGTCCAAGTTATTGGAAGAGTCAAACTGATTTCAATTCCTTCACTACTTGTAATAGGCTCATGGACCTAGGATATTCCAGAGACAAATATGCATTGCTCAATAATCAACAAGGGAGACAACAATCATGGTGTAGGATTGACATATGTTTGGATAACCTTCAAGCTATTATTGCCTTTCTAGGCATGATTCATTTTAATTTGGTATGATCTTTATCCAATCACCATCCCATTATCATTCTTCTTGAGTCCAGAACAAATGAGAACAAGAAGTTTTTCTTCTCCAAATCATGGATCTCATATCCCACTTTTGAGGATTTTGTTAATAGGTCCTAGAGTAAACCCATGAAAGACAGTTCAAGGGTGGGTTTCCGTAACAAATTTTCTCATCTTAATGTTAAACTTATTAGAACGAGTGTTAATCTTCAATCACCATTTGAGGGTTTAGATTACTTAAAAGGGAGATTGAGTAGGTTGGGATAAAGTTAGGGGATGAATGGGAGGAGGAAATTTTTGGTGATCTTATTATCAATAAGATCATATTCTTAGATCAGGTTTTGGAGGAATAAGGTGTGGATTGTGAGCACTTTAAAGCATTTTGTCTCAAATAGGGAGAGCATAACGCAAGATTTTTACATTCCAATATCGAAGAAAATAAGTAATCAGTCTCCCCCAATTTTTGAATGGAGTATGGTACATTCATAAGCGAAATGGAATAATTTGTGGTGATGGTTGGAGCTTATATAAAATCTCTTCCTTGTGATGTTAATCCCTACATACAAGATGGTTATTTGATAGGGAATTATGATCTCTTTGATAACATATCACTATTGGGGCCTGAATCGGTGAATAGTGTTATTGGTAGCATTCAGGATGAGGAGTAAATTTGAATGATGGTCAAGTATCTCAATCCTGAGAGTTCTCCATGACCTGATGGATTTCCTTGATCATTCTATGTGTTTACATGGAGTATCAAATAATCAGAGATTATTGGAATCATTTATGATTTCTTTAGGGGTGGTCTTCCAAGGATGGAATGTGATAAAACTATGGTCATTATAATGAATGTCAAATACCCTTCCTCCATTAGTTATTTCCGGTGGATAAGCATGGGAAACATCTCTTATAAAGTGTTGTCTAGTATTATCAACAAATGGATACCTCCACATTTTAACAAGTTGGTGTTGGAAGAACAACATGGTTTTATTCAAGAGAGAACAATTCAGGTAAAAATTGGCCTAGATTAAGAGATGATTTGAGATATTAACTTAAAAAAATGGGCTCTACTATTGCAATTTAATTTGAAATGGAAAAATAATATTATATAATGGAATAGAGTTTCTTTATCAACGTGATGTCAAGAATGGGTTTTTTCGGGTGGGTTGTTGACCTTATTTTCAGATGTTATAGGTCAAAATGGTTTTTAGTCACTCTTATTGGAAGGAAATGTAGATTTTTAAATCACATCATGGCCTAAGGTAGGGAGATATGTTATCTTCAAGAATCTTCATCCTTGCTTTGGATACTCTCAGTAGATACATAACAAATATTATTGATGATGGCTCCATGATATCCTACCATTGCAGGCATAATATCACTGGAAAATCTCAATTAATTTTTATTGATGATATTATTTTTTTTAATGGATGTGAAGGTCTATTTGAAATCTCAAAAAGATCCCGGAATAGTATAAAAAATAGAGTTGGAAATTTATCAAAAAACACAAAATCAATGTTTTTATTTCAAGTCTCGGTTCTGAAAAGAGATGTAGAAGGATTGAGCACAATCCTGATATCTCAAGGAAGCAATTTTTTAGGGTGTAACTAGGTGCTCATGTTTCTCTAGGTTGAGTATGTGTTAATTATTTTGATGGAATCCTAGATTTAATTTTATATCATATCAACAATTAGAAGAATCGTTTTCTTTCCTTTGGGGGGGGGGTCAAATTACCTTAATCAACCATGTTATTTATTCAATCCCCTTGAATATATTATCCTCTCAAAAAAAGGTACCCAAAGAGAATATGGACCTATAAATAGGATACGAACCTTTCAGAAATGTGACCTGAAGAACATTTGGGTGAATTCATGTGTAGAATTTTTATGGATTTTTAGGGGTTTTGGGTGTTTTGGGGTTTTAGTGATTTTAGTTTTTAGGTAATTTTAGGATTTTTCATGGATTTTAAAGGTGTTAGGGGTTTTAGAGGGGTTTTTAGGAAACTAGGCTATTTTTTATATTTTTAAGGATATTTAATGAGTTTTTTTATGTTTTAGGGGATTTTTGGGTTTAAAGTGGTTTTTGGTCATTTTTGTTTTTTATGGTATATAGGTTATTTATGGTATTTAAGGTTTTTATGGTGTTTTGGGGTTTTAATGGTATTTTATGGTTTTTATAGGGGTTTGAGGGTCTTTTATAGTATTTTTAGTATTTTTAGTGTTTTAGGTTCTTTTTTAGGATTTTAAGGATTATAATGGTTTTTAGGGTTTTCACATTTTTAGTTAGTTTTAAGGGATTTATTGTTTTTTAATTTTTTTAGATATTAGGGGTTTTAGGATTTTTCCCGATTTTAATGATTTTTAGGGGTGGGTTTAGGTTTTTATGATTTTTACAATATTTAGTTTTTTCTTGGGGATTTCATAGTGTTTCATGGATTTTAGAGGTTTTTAGGGAATTTAGGGGTTTCTATGTTTTTTTGGGGGATTAGTGATTTTTTAGTGTTTGAGGGCTTTTCGTGGGTTTTGATGGTTTTTTAGGGTTTTAGGGTTATTAAGGGTTTTAGGGTTTTTTTCTTTTTTTAGAGTTTTTAGGGTTCTTAGGGGTTTTAAGGTTTTTACGGTATTTTAGGAGTTTAAATGGGTTTTAGGGGTTTTTAAAGGTTTTTATGGTTTTATGGGGTTTTTATGGTAATTTAGTGTTTTTAGAGTTTCAAGGGGTTTTATGGTTTTTAGGGTTTAGTGTGTTTTAGTTTCTATTGTGGGTTTTAGGGTTTTTAGGGGTTTTAAGGGGTTTTAAGAATATTATGGGTTTTTTCAGGTATTTAATGTTTTAGGTTTTTTAGAGTTTTAAGGGGTTGTTTTTTTTATTTAGGTTTTTTTACAGTTTTTTAGGGTTTTATGTGCCTTTTAGGGTTTTTAGTGTTTTTGGGGTTTTATTGATTTCCACTATATTTTTAGGGGTTTTAGTATTACTTTAAGGTTTTTATGGTTCTATTAGGGTTTTTTTGGGATGTTTTGGGTTTTCAGGGTTTTGTCAGGCTTTGTAAGTTGTTATGGTTTTTACTATTCTATAAAGTTTGGTAGGTTATTTTTAGGGTTTCTATGGTTTTATTGGGGTTTTAAGGGTTTGTTGGTTTTTAAGGGTTTTTAGTGTTTAAGGGGTTTTTTGGGATTTTAGGGTTTTTAGGGGTTTTAATGTTTTCTTAGGGATTGTTATTGTTTTTTGGGATTTTCTTTTGGTTTTAGGCTTTTTTTATTTTAATGGTTTTACATGTTTATGGTTTTTTAGGGTTCTTAGTTATTAGGGGTATAAATGTATTTTTAGGGGGTTTAAAATGTCTTTAAGGGTTTTAGGGGTTTATTTATTTTTATACAATTTTAAGTTTTTTTATGTTTTTAGGGGTTTTAGGGTACTTATGGGTTTTAGGATTTTTTAGTGTTTTAGGGTTTTTTAGTATTTTTTGTGTGTTTTAGGGTTTTTAGGGAATTTTGGGTTTTTAGGGTTTTATGTTTTTAAGCGTTATTATGGTATTTAATATTTTTACGATGTTTATGGGGTTTTAGGGTCTTTTATGGTTTTAGGGTCTTTAGGTTTTTAATGTTTTAGGTTCATTTAGGTTGTTTTAGTTTTAAGGGTATTTTAGGTATTTTCTAGTGTTTTAGGGTGTTTTAGGAGTTTTTATGGTCTTTTAGGGGTTTAGGCCTTATTTGGGAATTTTAGTGTTTTTAGGGTTTTGGGGGTTTTTAGGGTTTTAGGAGTTTTAGGGTTTTTAGTGTTATTTTAGGTATTTTAGCGATTTTAGTACATTTTATAGTTTTTAGGAGTTTTAGGGTTTTAAGGATTTTGGTTTGTTTTAGTATTTTTGGGTTTTTAATGTTTTAGAGTTTTTAGGGGTTTTTAAGGGTTTTAATGTTTATTTTGGAGATTTAGAATTTTTTAGGGTTTTCAGAATTTTAGATATTTTTATGGGTTTTTTTGGGTTTTAAGGGTTTTTATGGTTATTTTAGGGTGTTTTGGTGTTTTTTAGGTCTTGGAGGGGTGGGGTAGGGGTTTAGGGACTTTTACGGTTTTTATGTTTTTTATGGTTTTTAGGTTTTTTATTTTTTTGGAGTTTTTAGGGTTTTTAGTGGTTTTAAGGGTTTATGTTTTTTTGGGGGGATTTAAAAAAATTTAAAGTTTTTAAGGGTTTAGGGGGGTTTTAGCATTTGTTGGTTGTTTAATGGGGTTTTAGGGATTTTTAATATTTTTAGGGGTTTTATAGTTTTTATGGTTTTTATAGTTTTTATGGTTTTTATGATTTTTATGGGTTTTAGGGGGGTTTTGGGATTTGTATTATTTTTTATATTTTTAGGGGTTTTACATTTTTTAGGGTTTGTAAGGTCCTGAAAATTCCGCAAGGGGGAAATCCAATTACCCCAAAACTTGGAAAAGGACCGAACCGGTCCGCGCGCTGTCTCCCAGCAACAGCACGCGGTCGGTCCGGCAGACCACCCTCCCGCAATTCCGCGGACCAGCGTCGTCCGCGAAGAAGAGGCGGAGCACCTCCGCGGGCGCGAATCAGGATGACTGCCAGGCGCCAAACTGGTCCACCACCACGAACCGGTCCCATGGAAGCGCAACATGGCTAGGCCCTGCGAGGCACCCCCTCCACGAAACATTGTTGTTCGCGAAATGGAAGCGGAGAGCCTCTGCGGTCGCGAGACAGGATGGGCTCTAGTCTGGTTCACCGTCACGAACCGCCCCAACCGCGGACCGCGTCGACTGGTTCAAGCCGCACTCACTGTCGTTCGCGGAATAGAGGCGGAACCCTCCGCAGCCGCGGAGCACTCCTTGAGTTCGCCTTGCGGAGGGGGGAAGAGTTAAATACCCACCGCGAATCACGGATTGACCAAGTAAGCTGTGAAATGGGTATTTGGTTATGGGCCCCCACCAAAGTTGCCGCGTGGCCATAGCTACATCCATTTCCCCACACTATAAAAGGAGACCAAGTGGGAAAGAAAAAGGGGATCTGAGAACTGGAATCGGAGTTAGAGGGATTGGAGATTCCGAAGGAGATTGGTTGAAGGAAGGCTTCAGATTTCGCAAATGGAAAAACTCCCATCTAGGAACCTCATCAGGTATATGAATTAACAAGGAATTGGAAAATGCATAATAATTTGGTGTACCGCGAACCTAAAATAACAAAAAACAAGAGAACCGTGAACCATACCCCCTCCCCGGACGACTTCCCCGCAGACTAGGGAGTTTATGCCTCTTTTCCTATCCGTCGCACCGCGTAGCACTCTCCTATGAGGGCGAAGCCCCGACCAACGAGCCTCCGACCGGCGCCGCCCTTGGCCGTTGCTACCCGCCGGGAACCCTCCGCGAACCACCCTGGTCCGCAGATTGAACCCGAAGCCATGAACCGCCCTGGTTCACGAGACGCCAATCAGTCCATAGAAAACCCTTGTCCGTGGACGGCTTCTCTAGCTGCATGGAACTTCCCCACGCAAAGGGCGCCACCACCCATACCTCTCGATGGCTTGCCAAATACTTTGGTGTTCTCATTTTTCGAGCCAGGTAAAATCCTTCCGATCCAGCCAAGTCCTCAGTGACTCCCTCATTGGCCTATCCATTGGCCCCGAGCCGAGGCCTCCACCAATGCCACCGGATCTGTGTGGTGTAACTTTCAGGCACATCAGCATGCCATTTTGAGTTCACATACCCACGGTAAATAGAGGCAAAGGGGTTGCCTCGACCCTTGAGCAGATTCTCGAAGAATTCCTGGGTTCACATTCCGACGGTAATGTGGATTCTGAGCTTAGGAATCCCCTTTCTACCCCTCCACTTGTTTAGGGTTCCTCAGAGATGGTAAAATAGCCATCATAAGGAAGCCCTCATGCACTTCAAGAGAGGAGATGGGCACATGAGTAACCCCTTTCCCTCTCCCGCTGGGCTTGGTCACCCCAGGCATCCATCTCAGAGTAAGCCCCGTCCCTACGGGCATCCACCTAGGAGTAAGCCCCGACCTTATGGGCAGCCCTCATGCGTAAGCCCCACTCCGCTTCTCGCAGACACACCTTTCGCGACGTGATCCTCTGGTCCCTGGTGCCTCTTGTTTCTCACACCGACCATGACTCACATGGGCTTAGAGTAAGCATCGACCATTATATCCTCCGATGGGATGCCCCAGAGCGTAAGCCCCAAGCCAAAGCGAACTACGAGGACTTTGATCCATGTCAAAGCATGGTATGTAGGAAACCTCCATGAGGTTCAAGCCCACAACCCAATCGTTTCTTCACATCAAGTTCTACCCTCTTCCAGCATGATGTTAAACTGTATATGCGAACTACGTGGACTTTGATCCCTGCCTCCTAGACAGGGTATGTAGGAAGCCTCTATATGGTTCAATCCCACCACCCATCGGACCACCTGGTCTCTCTTTACGTCGATTCCCTGACACCTATCCAAACTACATGGACTTTGATCCCTATTTCCTAAGCAGGGTACGTAGGAAGCCTCCCTGAGGTTCAAGCCCAATAGCCGGTCGATCTGATCATCTCCACATCGGTTCACCACGCCACTCCTAGTGCCGCCTGAAGCGAGTTCCAACCCTTTGGGGTCATTAATTCAACGAGGGATAGTAATCCTCAGGCATAATTGATTCTGGACCCCTACATCCAGTTGACCATTTCCCACCAGGGTTGAATCCGTGGATACTATGTTTGGGTACAAACCAAAGATTCGTGAACATATGAATACGTCTTAAATCTATAAGAGAGTCTTGGAACAGACAATAATTCCCCCCAAAAAGGGTGTGATGAGCTCGACTTCTCATCCTCTCGACCAATGTGAGTTCTTAAGAGTCACCGGTTAAACCATCCGGTGAATGCATGCCTTTTGAAAGTAGGTCCATCAATCATTGGATACGGATCCGTTGGGTGTTTCGTAGCCGAAAACCAGAATGAAACAAAAAATGGTGAACCCGACATGAATCTTTAACCAAACATGATGGATTTAACCTAATCTCACCCAGTGCCCCCTTATGCTCTAAAGGAGGGCCAAAAAAGGTCATTAATTATGCATGGGATTATGAGATGCTACTTTGATGGGTTTTCTGCTTGTATTTTCTAAAATGTTTTGCAGGCACTACTTTCAGAACTCCCTTCGGTCCAATGGCATTGCAAAGGAACACACAAGTGTGCGCTTCCAACGACGCAAGGATGAGACTTCCTCAACAACGGAGGACCCCGTCACCCACCCAGCATCTTCAATGCTGGGTTTTGGATGCGCTGATCCGAGAGTACCACATGAATGGTACTCTCCCAACAGTGGAGGCATCCATGCACGCCCTCCAATCCGTCAAGATTCGCCGGTCACCTGCCCAGCAGCGGCCGCAAAGGCGGATCCAGACTTCCCCTGTCACTATCTCCAACAGTTTCGGGAGTCTATCCCCAGAACAGGACAATGCATACCTCCCTTATCTTAGGGAGGTGGATGAGGTTGACGTTGAGGACTTCATCCCTGTTGAACGAGGGTTCCGCTCTAAGGCCCCCGCTGGAAGGCGTCATCGCGGTCACGCCATGACTCAACATCCTCGCGCCGAGGAGGATGTCTCTCCGAGGATTCAGGCCCACGCTCCCCGAGTTCTGGCCCCTCGGACCACCCGACGAGAGTGGAAGATGTACAATCAAGGACCGGTCATCACCCTGGTCCCTGAGGAGGAGCTCCGCTACTCAACCACGGAGACGTACCACGAACAGGAACCTACACCTGTTCGCTCCTCCCAAGCCCTCCATCCAGACATAGAGGCATCATACGAGCCGACGCGCATCCTCACCAAGCTCCATCAAGCCCGTCGCTCACATAGGATGGCACTTACCAGGCAGGCACCTCTCCCTGCCCAGGGTCATGAAGCCCAACAGCTTGACATGGTGGTGACATGGCACCTACAGGACCAGCTCCTGGAAGTTGCTTCAGATGCCCGCCATCCTGATATGGTGGCGATCAACAAATCCCACCACCCAGATGTGGCGGAAAATCATAGGCGGGCACGTCTCCCCGCCAAAAAAGTTCACCGACTCGATACAGTGGGAAATCAATATATACAGGGCCAGCTCCCTGCAGATGCAAGTAAAGTCCGCCACCCCTATGTGGTGGAAAACATAGAGAGAAACCGATGTATCCCAGTACATGGGCAGATTCGTTCACCTGCCCCGACACAGGAGAATTTTCAGTACCCACTGACCACTGGAGGACCGAAGCAGGATATTCCGCTTCCGATACTAGAATGGGCCTTCATACCCATTATGGCCAAAGATGCCTCTCTACATATCCTGGAAATGATGGAGGAGCAGGTATCGATCCTAGATCATATCTTGCAGACTTTCTAGAATGTAATTGCATCGACAACAACAGTAAGGACTCGAGCCTGTGAGCCCGTCTCCCCAATTGAGGCGACTCATCTTAGAGATGAGATAGCTGCATCAGAGAAGATCTGCATCCCTGATTCTTCCCAGGAGGGTTGCCGGCTATATTCCGCGATGCAAGGGAAACCGGATAGAGTATCTTCACTTGTTCCAACTGGGGGACACCCGTCCATCATAGTGGATGCTCCAGAGCAGGCATATATCCCTGCTAAAAGTTAAGATGTTCATCAGCGTATCCCGACAGCATCATGGGACCCAATTAGACATGGACTCAAAGGAGGTGAAGGCCGTTGTTAGTAGTATACGGTCCCCGTTGCCCGCAAAAGAGCACCCTGAACACACCAAAGGAAGCCAGAAAATAAAGAGCAGGTCCATGACTCCGCTCTACTGGAAGCTGGGGTTCTCAACACCACTAATCATGCATCAAAGGCTCAAACCCCTGCCCACCCATTACCATATTATGGGAGTGGCAGTAGAATTTGAGAAGGTCCTCCCCGCAATGTCGCTACCAGCAGCTCTGAAGGTCCTCCCCAGAGCACCCATGGGGGCCTCCTCCGCGGGCATATAACGATCGGTCATGAGAGCTTCTCTCTTGATGCGAGTCACAGAAACCCTCCACGTGACCAGAAGATCGAGTAGAAGGAAGGTCCTCCACTTGCTGAGGTCCACCCTGAAGGTCCTCCCTAGGTTATACATTGTAATCACTCTCCATACAGTGGGACCATAGATTGTGATGGTAGTCCTCACTATCATAGTTTCAACTATGGAGGCCCTCCCCATAGTGATGTCTCATTATGACAAGAAGGTCCTCCCCTTGTTGTATCTTGCCCTGAAGGTCCTCCCCAGGGGTTACACTGCAACGAAACTCCACGTAGCCAGGCATCAGGTCATGATGGTAGTCCTCGCCACCCGGATAACGGAGGTCCTCCCCGTAGAGACGTCAAGCAACGAGAAGGCCCTCCTCTCGTTGTGGTACATTCTGGAGGCCCTCCCCAGGATGAATCCTGTAGATATTCTCCCTGCGATAGTAGTAATGGTATTCCTCACCATTACCGTAGCTGTGATGGTAGTCCTCACCACCACGACAGCCATTGAGAATGTCCTCCCCGCAATGGCCCCAAGCAACAAGAAGGTCCTCTCCTTGTCGCGGTGTGTCCTGAAGGTCCTCCCCAGGATGTGCGTCGAACATCAAGCCATGATGTTCATCCTCACCATGATGGAAGTTTTTGCGAAGGTCCTCCCCTTGTTGTGACATGCCATGGAGGTCCTCCCCAGGGTGTGCACTGCAAAAGTCCTCTATGAAGTGAAGCATGAAGCAGTAATGGTATCCCTTGCCATTACGGCCGCCATTGTGGAGGTCCTCCCCGCAATGACATACCATTTCGACAGGAAGTCCCTCCCACTACCGAATCAAGCACCGAAAGGCCCTCATTTGTTGAGGCACTCAGAAGGACGGGATCGAGCATGTCAGATTCCCAGCTTGTCGCTAGCGACACCCTTCTTCGATCAGGAGCCGTTCCAGGGCCGCGTTCATCTTCTAAACCACCTCAGAATCGCCCACAAGACAATTCAATACCTACCGGTCCCACTGCCTCCGACTACAGTGAGTGCCTTAGTTGGGCTGAACAGGTAGAGGAATCACTGGCAAAGGAGTATGCCGATATGCTGCACCTGAGGAAAAGACTGACCCAGAATGATATACCAGTTATGTTTTTTCCCACATCCACCTCTCAGTACGACATACCCAGGGAGTTGTCGGAAGAATGCATGCACAACATCCACAAAAATATATGGACGACCCTCCGTCGGCTGAAATTGTGCTTCTTGCCCTATGACGGTTATGTAGACCATGTAAAGACGATGGGGGACCTCATGCGTCACATAGAACTGGAGGCCCTTTCCTCAACACGACAACAATGCCCCAAGAGGCGCAAAATGAATATGGAGGCAGCTTGCCTCCGTACACTGCACGAGCTGTGTCGTCTCATCGGTGATGATCTAATGGGAGTCCATATTAGGGGATGGGGGGAACACGGAGCTCTACATTTCACTCCGCTCCCCACCCGGCAAAACCCATTCGGCATGGTATCGTGTAACATCGTCAGATTGAGATGGCAATCGAGTGGACCCCCTGTTCAGGAAAGGCAACGCACCCAACAGAGTCGGGCCTTGACTAAGTCCCAGAAGCGTTAGGCCCGGCGGGAACGAGCCATTCAAGAACTCCTGAATCAGGCCACCGAGAGCATACAACTGGCCTCTCTCCTAAGAGAGGCCAGTCAATAATCTCTGCCTGCCTCCACAGAAGGGACTGATCCATAGGTGAATTCATCACCAGATCTGGTTCCCCCCCCAGATGGGGGCACGCAAGATCAGGCAGGTTGTGATAGCCGCAGCCACTCCTTCCATTCAGGGTCAACCCCAACCTATAGGGTTGGGGGAATTTTTAACAACAAATTCCCCTGTAAGACCAATAAAACCGGGAAGAGACTCAACATCCAGGGAATGGAGCCAACCCCAGCCCTCAGGGATGGGGGAATTATTACCCCATCAACAATAACCTCCCCCATGAGGGTCGGTATTCTCTCATCTAGGGAGGAAAGTCAGAAGAGGAAGTTCCCGTCCTATCCCGTCATTTGAATCATCATCCCCTTCAAGAGGAAGGCTCACCATAAGGTTGCATCAAAGAACTTTCCGCGTCACCCTTCGTCAAGAAGTCTGAGGGCAATCCCAGGTCATGAAGGGGAAGGTCAGCCAAAGACGCAGGAGATCCTACACCTATTTGGAAGGTGAAATCCCATCCACCCCACAATATGCATTCATCAACGCCATAGAGGCTAACCCTGTGGGTGACACTAGAGAAAATGAAAATCCGGATGGATCGGGAGACGACGGTTCTGGTCAGGCTGTGACTCACAACAAACCCCCAGGTGTGCACACTCGGAACCAGAGGGCCACCTTAAATATGGCTTCCCCTTCAGCTAACCTCCCTCCGCCTACCCTGCAAGCTTCTAACAAGGATAATTAATAAAGGAATGGTTACCCTTGAATCGTCCCCCTCTCTCGATAAAAACGAGCCACTCACGCTCGAAGAGAGGTTCTCTCAACAGGAAGAAGAGATGAAAGAATTGAGGTGGCTTAACACCGAGATGCTCTAGAGGAACCACCTTATTGAAAGTGCGTCCCAAGAAGAGCCACTTCATTCACTCCCAGGTAGTGAACCTCAAAAGATAGGGCTTTCCCCGAAAAATGAAGCACGATCAGGGATCCTGCCCAATGAGGCACCTGGTTCATCCAACTACCTAAACGTGGATGAGGAATACCAGGATTTCCCTCCACTTAGGAGGCAACCGGAGAAAGTACTCCCGAAACCTCTGAGGGTACCCCGAATGGAATATGTACCCTTGGTGCCGGCCAATCTGAATCGTCGGGCAATGCCTCGGGCTACGCCTGCCCAGGACCGGGCCCAACAGGATGTAAACCAGGGACTCACCAACAACATAGAGGCACTAATGGCTCAATTGGAAGCGATGGAAGGTCAACACACTCCAATACAGCTGGAGCAGAAACCCTACCCAGATTGGGTGACCAACACACCACCTCCACCCAATTTTGGGAGCCCTGTATTCCCCTTCTTAAATGGATCAGGCGATCCAGAGCAGCATTTGATGCACTATGCGTCCTATTATGACCCTATGATGGGGACCCCATAGCATCAAGAAGTTGTCAAACTCAGATGCTTCGTGCGGACCTTGCAAGGATCCACCTTCTTCTGGTACACGAGTTTCCCAGCCCAGTCAATAAAGAGCTGGGAAGCCCTTTGACAGTAGTTCATGTTTCACTTCAGCTCGACGTTGCCCAAAATAACAGTCATCGACCTCATGATCTACAAGCAGAGGGAGAACGAGAGGGTATCAGATTTCATCGCTAAATGGAAAGTTCTAACCTATTCTCTGAACAGGCCAATACCTCAAGATGAGATGCTAGCCATATGCATCGATAATCTTAGAGATGAGCTGCGAACACCGCTCATACCGGTGGAGTGCACCACCGGCATCCGCCATCTCTCGGCCATTGCCCAGAGAATTGAGGACTCCCTACAGCGGACTAATTCAATGTCCCAAATAGCCTCGTAGTATCCTGGGAAAAGGGCCCCTAGAGCTGAAGCGTCCGCTGTCACACTCAAGCCGACCCCTATGCCCACTCCACTGCTCAGGCCTCCACCAAATCGTCAAGGGACCCCTGCATATCAACGGTCGCCCCCACCTAAACGGGATGATCAGAGAGGACCGAAGAGAAACCAATTTGAGGAACGAAGACAAAAAGTATACTCATTTTGAGATGATCAAGTTCGTGGCTACTTCATTGTTGCCATGAACTACAACTTGCTCCGCCTCTCAGAGCCAACGAAACCTGAAGAAGTTGGCCGTGATGAAATGCCATATTACTGCCCCTACCATCGGATGTTGGGGCACAGTATCCGAGAATGCTTCATCTTCAATGACCTACTGCAGAGGATGGTAGATTCCAGAAAAGTCGAGCTGGGACCACCCCCAGCACATGTGTCATGTATCTCTACCGCTGACTCTGACAAAGAGGAGGGGTGGCAGAAAGTCACCAGCAAGCAGGGGCAGAAATTTGACAACTGGATGACTCGGAAGACTATCAACCGAGCCCAGGGCATACTCCGAGCTCAACTACAGTAGCCGGTGTTCCCACCAGCAGCCCCTGGAGCCGCAGAGCTGACAGCATCAGCCTCACAACCCTCCACAAGCTGGTCATCCAGATGGAGCCGAAGGAGGAAACAATCACAAGAGGAGCATTCCATGATAGGGCCAAAGTTAGTCCCGACCCTGGTAGATTTCATGCCCTCAAATTTGTCACCACAGGCACCGACCCACCAAATGGAACCATTAGAGACAAGTGACCAGGTTGACCTGTCAGAGGATGAAGAGCCAATTTTTGGTTCTATCAACATCATCCATCTCATGGAATCATTCCCTGACGAAGGTTATGATTACGAACCCGAGTTCCCTGCATGAGGAACCGGGAGGAGGAACCGCTGAGGCAGAGGAAACCAGGGGAGGCACAGCCGCGGCCAAAACCAACCCTATGGTTGGACCACAACCCAGACTGTCAATATTGCAGAAACCCATGGGAGATCCCTTCAAGGGACTCAGCAGGAGAGGGAATGCCCCTACACTTACACAAGCAGCCACTCTGGCCTTGTTGTTCGGCAACACCCACCAGAGGAGGATCAAGTGTCTGGTCACCTAGTGCGCAAAAACAGAACGTCCAGGCCAAGTCCTCAAAACGCGGGAACACCATCGACATCCATCCCCACGGACGATCCCTCCTCGTCAAATGCTCCAGCTCCCAAAGCTACCGCTAAGACTCTCCCGCCAATGAAGAAGAGTTGACTGCTGGAGAAAAAATACGACATCCTTAAGCAGCTGGCGCCAGTACCAGCCAAGTTGTCAATCCTAGATGCCCTGGGTTTGTCAGCCGACCTTAGAGAGGTGCTTATCAAAGCTTTGATCAGCCCCCAGGAATTTCAAGCTGAGGTAGCTGCCGCTGAGATTTACCGGACAGAGACTGGCCTGGCTGAATGAAATGCGGTGATTTCCTTCACCGATCAGGACGAAGATGCCATCATGCAAGGACACATCAGACCGCTATATGTGTTTGGCACACTGAATGGTATTGAGATCTGAAAAGTCTTTATAGACAATGGATCTGGAGTTAACTTTCTTCCCCTATGGACACTCCGTATGTTGGGCTAAAGTGAGGATGATCTAATTCCCTCAACCACAACTTTGTTGGGTTACGACAAGAGTGAGCATAAACTAATGAGAAAAAATTAAGCTAAAGACCCATTTTGGTGACCTGGTAGCCTACATGGAATTCCTGGTGGTCCGGTAGAGCGCAGTATTCAATGCCCTGCTGGGAAGGCCATGGCTCCATAAGCACATGGACATTCTTTCATCCTACCACCAGTGTATCATGTACTGCGTCAATGGACAAAGAGGGAAGTTGCATGCCAACAAGGCCCATTTCGAGCTCTCCGAGTCACATTACATCGACGTCGGGTTCTATGACCAAAAGAAAAAGAGGCTTTTGATCGACAGAGTCGACTGGATCCCCGCTCTGAATGGCCTAGAAATGGTTCCTGATGACACCCATAGGAGGCTTGGTAGAGATTATATCCTGCCCATCAACCACGTGGAAGGTAGGAGTTCATGTCCGGACACGCATTCAGATGTCCTCATGACTTCAGCCACAACGACCGAGTGTGACAATGTGGGAACGTCCACTGACCCTTAATCGGGGGATGAAAACTTGAGCAAGGGCGCCCACGACACCTCGCCTTCGGACTCCCAAGAGCTCGTGTCAGGAGATCTCTCCTCGTCGGACCAAGAAGATGAGGATTTGGGAGAAGAAGAGGGGGAAGATATCAGGGATGCACCTCCCGCATTTGAGAAATTTATCTCCACCACTGTGGATGAACTCAGGGAAATAATCTTGGGTACCGAGGAAGACCTGAGGCCCACTCTCATTAGTGCGGCCATGTCTCCCAAGGAACACGAAGTATATACCTCCTTCCTAAGGCAACACCAGGATGTCTTCACCTAGAATTAAATGGAAATTCCAGGACTCGATCCTGAGGTAGCGACGCATTACCTGGGTCTTCAAGGAGACCATCGGTGCTATAAACAGGCCGCTAGAAGGAAACACCCCTAACATGCTACCAAGATAGAGGCTGAAGTTGACAAGCTCATTAAAGCAGGCTTCATCAGGGAGGTCCAGTACCCCATTTGGTTGGCCAACATCACCCCTATCAAGAAAAAGAATGGGAAAATCCACGTCTTCATTGACTTTAGAGACCTTAATCGGCATTGTCCGAAAGATGACTTCCCGGTTCCAATCATCGAGTTGTTAATTGATGCAATGGCCGGGTATGAGGCTCTATCCTTTATGGATGGCTATTCTGGATATAATCAAATTAGGATGTCCCGATAAGACAAATAAGCCACTACCTTTAGGGCTCCTCAAGGGGTATTTTGTTACAGGGTCATGCCCTTTGGTCTCAAGAATGCTGGCGCCACGTATCAGCGTGCCATGCATCGGATCTTTAAGCTGTTTCTGGGGAAATTCGTTGAATGTTACGTGGATGACCTAGTGGTCAAGTCCAGACAAAGCTCGGATCACCTGTCAGACCTTGAGACTATCTTCAACAAGCTCTGACAACATAGCTTGAAGATGAACCCATTGAAATGCGCCTTTGGAGTTACCTCAGGGAAATTCCTTGGCTTCATTGTACATCACCATGGCATCGAAGTCGACCCTGAGAAGACGAAGGCTATCCTAGGCCTTCCACCTCCTAGAAATCTCACTGAGCTGATGGGATTCCAAGGAAACCTAGCCTATATTAGGCGGTTCATAGCCAACCTGGCAGGCAAATGTTTTCCCTTCACCAGGTTGATGAAAAAGGGGGTCACGTACCAATGGATGGATGACTGCCAAGAGGCGTTCGACAACTTGAAGAAGTACCTCTTAAGCCCACCGATGATCATGCCCCCGGTCGAAGTAAGGCCTCTCATTCTATATGTGACAGCCCTAGAACCGTCATTGGGAGCCTTCATCGCATAGAATAATGATGTCGGCAGCGAAAACAGTCTCTATTAACTCAGTAGAAACATGATTGAGGTTGAGACTCGATACTCAAATATCAAGAAGAGCTGTCTAGCCTTGGTATTCATGGTTCAAAAGACGTGACATTATCTATAGCATCATGAGGTCCATTAGATCTTGCAGAGTAACCCACTCAAGTACATCCTCAGTCGCCTGATGCTAACCAGACGCCTATCCCAATGGGCGGTCATCATGCAACAATTCGACATCCAGTTCGTGCCTCAAAAATATATCAAGGGCCAGGCATTAGTAGACTTCCTGGAAAAGCACCCTTTAACAGGGACCACTACACCGGACACTGAACTACCTGATGAAGATATCTACTCGGTTAAAGAGGAGGTACCAGCATGGGAAATGTACTTTGACGGTGCATCCCGAAGCCCCATCGGGAATAGGATAGAGGATCCTAGATTCAAGAAAGTGGGTTTCGGGATAATACTCATGTCCCCAGAAAACGTAGTTTTTCCGTATTCCTTCCTCCTGTCAAAGGGATATACAAACAATGAAGTGGAATATCAAGCCTTCATTGCAGGCCTGGAGCTTGCACTCTAGGCACAAGTACAACACCTTAAAGTAAAAGGTGACTCAGATCTGGTCATAAAGCAAGTCAATGGTGACTATGCTATTAAAAAGGAGGAGTTGATCCCCTTGTTTGACCATGTCCAAGGGATAATGGCTGAGTTCTCCACAGAATCGACATGACTTATATTCCCCGGTCCTAGAACGCTCAGGATGATGCATTATCCAACGCGGCCACAACCCTAGTTGACCCAGACCGGGATGAAACGGTCATCAGCATTGCTCATCGTCGAATGGTATTTCCATTTGTTCAGGCTAAGATGGAAGAGATCCACGAAGTCAGTCCTATCCCCGATCCATATGCTCCTGCCACTGGCTGGATGATCCCCATCACGAACTACCTTCAACGGGGAGATCTTCCATCAGACAGGGCTGAACAAGAGAAAATATGGATAAGGGCAATCAATTTTGTCCTATATGGCGGCGCGAGTCAGTAAGAGGTCCTCTACAAACGAGGACTCAGTGGATTACTCCTCAGATGCATTGACAGAGAAGAAACCACTACCATCATGACTGAAGTACATGCATGAGAGTGTGGAGCACGTCAACCAGGGACAAAGATTTCCCATTAGGTTCGAAGGCTTGGGTACTACTGGCACACAGTGGCACGAGACTGTGAGAGTTTTACTGCAAAATTCCACTCATGCCAGATTCATGCCAACTTCACACACCAGCCCCCATAGTTACTTCATCAATCTATGTACTCCTGGTCATTTTCCGTCTGGGGGATGGACGTCGTGGGATCATATCCTCCTGCCACGGCCAAAAAGATGAAGTATATCCTCATAGAAACTGACTTCTTTTCCAAATGGGCAGAAGCCATACCCCTCAAGGAAGTCGGGGAAAGAAATATTGTCAGCTTCGTGAAGACCAATATCATCACCAGATTTGGTGTCCCACATACTATACTGATGGACAACGACACCAATTTCTGCTCTGCTGAGTTGGAAAAGCTATACCACGAGTATGGTATCAAGTCTAACCACTCATCCTGCTACCATGCAGTGGCCAACAGACAGATAGAAGCTTTCAAAAAGACCCTATACAACATCCTCCAAAAAATGATGGACAAAGACAAGAAGCCATGGCTGGATAAACTCCTCTATGCATTGTGGGATTATCAAACCACAATCTGCACCGCTACTTAGTCTACCCCGTACTCATTGGTGTACGGAATAGAGGTGGTCCTACCCATTGAACTCCAACATCCCTCACTCTGTGTTTCCATCTGTGATCAATTATCTGATGATGAGCAGTCACAAAAGTAGCTATGTGAATTGGAACAACTAGACGAGAAGCGGCTGCACACTCTACACCACCTAGAAGTGTACCAAAAATGGATTGCATGACCCTTCAACAAAAAGGTTCCCCTCTAGTCTTTCCTAGAAGGAGAATTAGTGCTGGTCCTATGGACCCCAATGATACCCAGCAAGAATCCTCCAAAGATAGAGCCCATGTGGGAAGGACCATATGTTGTACACAAGGTCTACTCCAACGGAGCATATGCACTGATCTCCATGGATGGTCAATTCACCAAATCTCCTACCAATGCGAGATTATTGAAGAAGTATTTCAAATAGAGACCAAGGGTGCATTTACGTCCTCACCGCATGAGGTTAAACATCACAGATTACGTCCTCACCGCATGACGATAAACTACACAGACCACGTCCTCACCGCATGACATTAAACTGCACGGATTACGTCCTCACCGCATGACTATAAACTGCATGGACCACGTCTTCACCGCATGACGTTAAACTGTACGGATTACGTCCTCACCTCATGAAGATAAACTGCACGTACCACGTCCTCACCGCATGATGTTAAAATGCATGGATTTCGTCCTTACTGCATAACGATAAACTGCACGGATGAAGAAAAAAAATGATATGTACTCATCTTCTGAGCTGAATGAAGTTAAAATGCCAAGCACCCAATGGTCCAAAAACTATGACCTTAAACTAAGAGTATTTCGTCCTCACCACATGACGTTAAACTACACGTAAAAGGTGATTTAAAAATGCCCTCTTCCCCTGTGTATGGTCCAGACCTTCATAGGGTGTATCGTCTTTCATAGAACTATGTGAGGCTTGATTCCTACCCTCACAGGATACGTAGTGATGCCAGAATTCCACACCCTTTCCCAGCCACCTCAAAAAGAAAAACAAAAATGCCCATTCCCCCGTGTATGGACCAGACTTGCACGGGGTGTATTCACGTCCTCACTGCATGACGTTAAACTGCATGGAGTCCATACTTACCACATGATGCTAAACTGCACGGATAACAAGAGTTAAGAATGCCCCTCCCCCCGTGTATAGACCAGACCTGCACGAGGTGTAATCATAATCCTAACCACATGACATTAAACTGTATGGACTCCATCCTGACCGCATGACGTTAAACTGCACGGATTCCAGACAACTACGTACAGCTTGATTCCTGCCCTCGCAGGATACGTAGCGACACCAGGATCCCCAGTCCTGGCCCAGCCCCTTGAATAAAAGATAAAAAAATAAAATTCCTTCTTTCCCCCGTGTATGGACCAGACCTGCACAGGGTGTACTTATTCCAGATAACTATGTACAACTTGATTCCTGCCCTCGCAGGATACGTAGCGATGCTAGGATCCCCAGTCCTGTCCCATCCCTTTGAAAAAAATGCCCTTTCTCCCGTGTGTGAACCAGACCAACACAGGGTGTACTTATCATCCTTACCACTCGATGTTAAACTGCTTAGCCAATGATGTTAAAAATGCCCTCTTCCCCCGTGTACGAACCAGACCTGTACGGGGTGTATATCTTCGTCCTTACCGCATGACGCAAAACTGCATGGACTTCGTCCACACCGCATGACGCTAAACTACACAGACTTCTTTGCGACCCACCCAAGACACATGGAAATACGAGATGGAGATACTCTTTGCAGATTTGGATGCATTTTCTCCATACATCAGACTCCATGACCTGGATAATTATGGATCTCCATAACCACTCATGGCCATCAGAAGTGGAAATTTATTGACCCATGGACACCTTTTCATGACTATGCATACCATTCCCTCAGCGGCTCTGAATATTGATAGCCCCTGGTCCGTCTACTAAAGGCAAGATTTCCACAGGCGTTACTCCTCCTAGCTCTGTACGCCTATCGGCCTTAGAGCCCCCATACCATACCTCTTGATTCAGAAGTTTATGGTGAATTGGTTTAAAAGTTCATTCTCCTTTTCACATCCATAGGTGTTTCTAGGGTATCCCTATCTGGCTAGCCTATGTGTCTATCAGTAGTTCACATAGCGACCTGCATCAACAAACATCAAGCCAGGACTAGGCTACTTTGACTCAATGGACAATTGCGGTGAAGATGTTTCTTGTATACCCAGACACCATTATCCCCACATGCCGAACTCTGCACTGGGAGCAATCAAAGATTCTCATAATCATTCATGGCTATCGGAAGTGGAAAGTTATCGACCCGGGGACACCTTTTTATTACTATGCATACCATGCCCTCAGCGGCTCTGCATAATGATATCCCCTGGCTCGTCCATCAAAGGAAAGATTTCCTCGGGCGGTACTCCTCCTAGCTCCGTACACCTACTGGCCTCAGATCCCCCACACCATACCTCCTGATCCGGGAAAGTTCAAATTTGCAGTTTACGACCTTCATCCCCCGCTTTTTTCTAAGTATATAATAACATGTTGACTTAGTTATCCTTCGAGTGACTGCAGCAATAGTCACCCAATGGTCCGATCTCTATGATCGATAAACTAGGAGTACCTCATCCTTACCGCATGATGTGAAACTGCATGGAATGAAGGCACACCCCCGTGCAAAAAAAGGGAAAAGATCAGTGAAGGGTTCTCTTTGAAACTCAACAAGCAACCAAGGATGAATATCCCCGACATGTCCAGACATTCCCCTGCCAAATGACAGACTTCGTGGC
Organism: Viscum album; assembly: GCA_963277665.1. NCBI lineage: Eukaryota > Viridiplantae > Streptophyta > Magnoliopsida > Santalales > Viscaceae > Viscum > Viscum album. The sequence goes on from OY728122.1 coordinate 346,895,193, forward strand.
CCGGATAATTGCGGATCCTCATAACCATTCATGGCCATCGGAGGTGGAAAGTGATCGACCCCTGGAAACATTTGTATGACTATGCATACCATGCCCTCAGCGGCTCTGCATAATGATAGCCCCTGGCTCGTCCATCAAAGGCAAGATTTCCACCGGCGATGCTCTTCCTAGCTCCGTACGCTTACTGGCCTCAGAGCCCCCATATCACCTTTCCTGATACAAGAAGCCCCAGAACCATGATTTACACCAAACAACCCCCCCCCCCCCCCCCACGTCTGGGGCATGTTGAGGTATTCAATCCCAGTTACATTCTGATAAAGAGCGGCCTTTGCAAAAATACCCACTGTCCTCGCTGCATGACGTTAAACTACATAGCAACCTTCAAAAAGGTCCCAGTCCTCACTGCATGACATTAAACTGCACAACAACCATAAAAAATTCCTCTCGTCCTTTCCGCATGACGCTAAACTACACGGAATATGTCCCAACTACATGATAATAAATTACACAGTCATACTTGTCATGGGTTCAGTGAGAAACATAGGCTTTTCTCCATCCTTCAGTTCACGGGTCAGACTTTCACGAACAACTGCCTCCCACCAGTGTGAGGAAGAATTACATCACCCATTCTCGGTAAGTTTAGTCTAGATATTTCCCCCATATTCAGGCACCTTATCACCATAATCCATACTCTGTACTTAGAAAAATATGAACTCTCATAAGCCACCCCTGGTGGTCCCAAATATCAACTTCCCTGAAGTTGCTCGGCTATCGGAAGTTGATAGTCTTTGACCTAAAGATACCTTTGTATGACTATTCATATCATGCTCTCAGTGGCTCTGTATATTGATCGCCCATGGCCTGTCTACCAAAGGCAAGATTTCCTTAGGCAATGCTTCTCTCCATATGCCTCTTGGCCTCTGAGCCCCCATTTCTATCCTGGGATTCGAAAACCCTTTGAGCTACAATTTTCCAACCTCTTCCACAATCCTACCTAAATGCGGTGCAACGTCTTTGTAAAGATTTTGGAGAACCAGGAGAAGTCGTTCCATTTTAAATGATGTCCCAGCTGCATGACTTTAAACTGCTCCAAGCCTCGACTATCCCTTACCCTAACTAAATGCGTAGGGAAGTGGTCTCCTGACCATGCTCCTGATTAGTACGGATGCACCCAATACCCTTTCAGATGTCACACTCCCCTTATGAACCACCCCTGGTGGTTTTCATAATTTTCCAAGCCACCCATTGTGGTTTCCATGAGATGGGCTTCCATGAAGTCCCCTGGCCATCAGAAATGGATAAGTCGTTGACTTAAGGACACCTTTGAATGACTATGCATACCATTCCCTTAGCGGATCTACATATTGATCACCCATGGCCTGTCTACCAAACACAAGTTTTCCTTAGGCAACGCGATTCCTACCACTGTACACCGACACGGCTCATATATCTTAAAACATGCCCTGCATGCCACTCAAATTTTAACATGTTTCCCCTAACGTGTGTCAGAAGTGTATTGAGGCATATTTTAATCATTTGAACCCCATTAGGGCCCTCGTCCCACCATATTTGGTCAAAGATATTCGACCTAAAACATCAGTAGTGATAGTCTTGATGGAGGGACTTTAAACCGCTCACAAAAAAAAGAGGCACAAAGCCTATTAGGCCGAAAACCCGAAAAGGGAGACCTATGAAAAAGTCATGTTATACCCACTGGGTCCACACTAAATGGGCCGAGGCAAAATTAGGGCATTAAAAGAAAAGGCAAAAATTTCGTAGGGTTTTTCTACAAAACCCTAGCAACAGTCGAGCTGTGCTCGCTAAGTCCCTTGGCTCAGGAAAAATTTAGAGTGTTACCCAATAACTCATTTATTTTCAGGACCACTCTACATCAGAATAGCCTCCTCTTCATTCCGATCGGACCCCATTCCGATGGGGGCATTTGGAGGTTCCTGAAAATTCCGCAAGGGGGAAATCCAATTACCCCAAAACCAGGAAAAGGAATGAACCGGTCCATCCGCCGGCTCCCAGAAACAGCATGCGGCCGGTCCGGTAGATCGCCCTCCCGCAATTCCACGGACTAGCGTCGTCCGCGAAGCAGAGGCAGAGCACCTCTGTGGGTGTGAATCAAGAAGACCACTGGGTGCCAAACTGGTCCACCACCGCGAACCGGTCCCATGGAAGCGCAACATGTCCAGGCCCCATGAGGAACCCCCTCTGCGAACCATTTTTGTTCGCTAAATGGAGGCGGAGAGCCTCCGTGGTCGCGAGGCAGGATGGGCGCCAGTTCGGTTCACCATCACGAACCGCCCCAACCGCGAACCGCATCGACCGGCTCAAGCCGCACCCGCTGTCATTCGTGGAATAGAGGCAGAACCCTCCGTAGCCGCGGAGAACTCCCTGAGTTCACCTTGCAGAGGGGGGAAGCTTTCAATACCCACCGTGAATCGCAGATTGACCAAGTTAGCTGTGAACTGGGTATTTGGTTATGGGCCTCCGCCAAAGGTGCCGCGTGGCCATAGATACATCCCTTTCCCCACTCTATAAAAGGAGACCAAGGGGGAAAGAAAAAGGGGATCGGAGAACTGGAATCAGATTCGGAGGGATTGGAGATTTGGAAGGAGATCGGTTGAAGGAAGGCTTCGGATTTCGCAAACGGCGAAACTCCCATCCGCGAACCTCAGTAGGTATACGAATTAACAAGGAATTGGAAAACGCATAATAATTTGGTGAACCGAGAACCTAAAATAACAAAAAGAAGAGAACCGCGAACCATACCCCCTCCGCGGATGACTTCCCTGTGGACCAGGGAGTTTATGCCTCTTTTCCCATCCGTCGCACTGCATAGCACTCTCCTACACGGTCGAATCCCCGACTGACGAGCATCCGACCGACGCCACCCTTGGCCACTACTGCCTGCTTGGAACCCTCCGCAAACCACCCTGGTTCGCAGATTGAACTTGAAGCTGCCAACTATCCTGGTTTGTGGGATGCCAATCAGTCCGTGGACCACCCTGGTCCGCGAACGACTTCTCCAGCCGAGTGGAACTTCCCCACGTGAAGGGCGCCACCACCCATACCTCTCAGTGGCTCGCCAAATACTTCGGTGTTCTCATTTCCTGATCCAGGTAAAATCCTTCCGATCCCGCCAAGTCCTCCATGACTCCCTCATTAGCCTATTCATCGGCCCTGAGTCGAGGCCTCCACTAGAGCCACCAGATCCGCGTGGTGTAACTTTCAGGCGCATCAGCACGCCATTTTGAGTTCACATACCCACGGTAAATAGAGGCAAAGGGTTTTCCATGACCCTTGAGTAGATTCCTGAAACATTCATAGGTTCACATTCCCATGGTAATGTGGATTCTGAGCTCGGGAATCCCCTTTCTGCCCCTCCACTTGTTCAGGGTTCCTTGGAGATGGGAGAATAGCCATCAAAATGAAGCCCTCATGCACTAAAAGAGAGGAGATGGGCACAAGAGCACCCCCTTTCCCTCTCCCGCTGGGCTTTTTCTCCCCGGGCATCCATCTCGGAGTAAGCCCCGACCCTACAGGCGTCCACCCAGAAGTAAGCCCCGACCTTATGGGCCGCCCTCATGCGTAAGCCCCACTCCACTTCTCACGGATGCACCTTTCGCGACGTGATCCTCTGGTCCCTGCTGCCTCTTGTTTCTCACACCGAGCATGACTCACGTGGTCTTAGAGTAAGCATCGACCATGATATCCTCCTATGGGATGCCCTAGAGCGTAATACCCAAGACAAAGCGAACTGTGGGGACTTTGATCCATGTCAAAGCATGGTACGTAGGAATCCTCCATGAGGTTCAAGCCCACCACTCGGTCGTTTCTTCATGTCGAGTTCCACCCTCGTACAGCATGACGTTAAACTATATATGCGAACTATATGGACTTTGATCCCTGCCTCCTAGACAGGGTACATAGGAAGCCTCTATGAGGTTCAAGCCCACCACCCATCGGACCACCTGGTCTCTCTTCACGTCGGTTCCCCGACACCTATCAGAACTACATGGACTTTGATCCCTGCTTCCTAAGAAGGGTACGTAGGAAGCCTCCCTGAGGATCAAGCCCAAATACCGGTCGATCCGATCATCTCCACATCAGTTCACCACGCCACTCCTAGTGTCGCCTCAAGCGAGTTCCAACCCTTCAGGGTCATTAATTCAACGAGGGATGGTAAACCTCGGGCATAAATGATTCCAGACCCCTAAGTCCAGTTGACCATTGCCCACCAAGGTTGAATATGTGGATACTATGTTTGGGTATAAACCAAAGATTCACAAACATATGAATACGTCTTAAATCTATAAGAGAGTCCCAGAACTTGTAATAATTTCCCCCAAAAAATGGTGAAATGAGCCCGACTTCCCATCCTCTTGACCAATGTGAGTTCTTAAGAGTCGCTGGCCAGACCATCTGGTGAACCCCTGCCTTTGGAAATCAGGTCCATCAATCATTGGATACGGATCCGTTGGGTGTTTCGTGGCCGAAAACCAGAACGAAACAGGGTTGTTAAGGTTTTTAGGGTTTTAATTTCATTTACGATTTTTCATATGATTTAGGGTCTTTAGAAAATTTTGAGTTTTTTTATTTTTTTGGGGTTTTTGTGTTTCCAGGGGTTTTTATTGTTTTTATATATTTTAGGGGGTTTTAGGGTTTTGAAGAGTTTTAGGGGGTTTTAGGGGTTTTTAAGGGTTTTTATATTTTTTTGGGTTTTTATGGTTTTTAGGGTCTTATAGGGTTTTGTTGTTTTTAGGGAGGTTTTGGATCTTTTATAGTATTTTAGGGGTTTTTAGGTTGTTTTATGTTTTTTAGGGGTTTCATGTCTTTTAATGAATTTCAGGTTTTTTTGGATCTTTTAGTGTTTTAGAGGTTTTAGGGGTTTTAGGGAATTTATGTTCTTTTGGGGGGGAGTTGTTTTTTTGGGGTCTTTTAGTATTTTTAATGGTTTTTAGGGTCTTTTAGTGTTTTAGGGGTTATATAATCTTTCATTGTTTTTTGGGTTTTTTGGACTTTTGTGGATTTAGGGCCTTTTGTGGTTTTTATAGGGTTTTTAGGGCCATTTATGGTTTTTTGGTTTTTAGGTTCCTTTAGGATTTTGTTAGGGTTTTTAGGGTCCCTTAGGGTTTTAGGATTTTTAGATCACTTGAATAATTTTTTGGGTTTTTTGACCTTTTAGGATTTTAGGTATTTTAGGGCCATTTATGTTTTAGGGTTTTTAGGGCCCTTTAGAATTTTTAGAGTCTTTAAGGGTTTGGGGGGTTTTAGGATCTTTATTTTTTTAATTTTTTTAACATTTTTGGGGTATTTTTGGGGTTTTAGGTTATTTTTGGGGTTTTATGGTTTTTAGGTCTTTTTGGTGGGTTTCGTGGTTTTTGGGTGGTCTTTTAATGGGGTTTAGGGTTTTTAGGTGTTTTTGGTTTTTAGGGTATTTTATAGGGTTTCTATAGGGGTTTTGGGTTTTTAATGATGTAAGAATTTTTAGTGTTTTTAAGGTTCTAGGTGGGGTTTAGGTTTTTTTAGATTGTTTTAGGTTTTTTAGGCTCTTTAGGGGTTTTATGGTATTTTTATGGTTTTTAGGATTTTAAGTGTTTTTAGAGTTTTTAGGGTTTTATAGGGTTTTAGGGTGTTTTAGGGGTTTTGGAGTTTTTAGTGGTTTAATGAGTTTTTAGGGGTTTTAGGGGTTGTTTGGATTTATAGGTTATTATGGGTTTCTAGGGCCTTTTATGGGGTTCTTTGGTAGGGAGTGTATTTTAGGGTTTTTAGGGGTTTTAAGAGGTGTTAGGGGATTTAGGGGTTTTAAGTGGCTTTTTGGTTTTTTAGGGGGTTTAGGTATTTTTAAGGGTTTTTCTTATTTATGATTTTTAGGGATATTTAGGTTTTTTGGGGTTTTATGGTATTTAGTGATGTATTGGGTTTTTAGGGTTTTTAGTGTTTTTATGGGTTTTAGGGTTTTTATGGTTCTTAGGGTTTTTAGGATTTTTATTGGTTTGAGGTATTTTTGGTGTCATTTTAGGTTTTTTATAATTTTTTCTGGGGTTTTGGGTTTTTAGGGTTTTATGGTCTTTTAGGGGCTTTTGAGGTTTTAGGGTCTTCTTGGGGTTTTTATGGGTTTAGGGTCTTTTATGAGTTTTGGGTTCTTAGTTTTTTTAGGAGTTTTAGTATTTTTTGGGGTTTTAGGTTTTATTTTAGGGTTAATAGGTGTTTTATGAGTTTTTTCGGGGGGGGGGGGTTCAGTTTTTAGATTTTTTATGGTTTTTAAGGGGTTTAAGATTTCTTAATGTTTTTTGGAGTTTTATTGTTTTTATGGTTCTTTTAGTATTTTTAGGGTTTTTTAGGGTTTCTGTGTTTTATAGGGTTGTCTTGTGGTTTTTTTGTATTTTTAGGGATTTTTTTGGGCACTAAGGGTTTTTATCATTTTTAGGTTTTTTTATGTTTGTAAGTTTTTATTGTTTTAAGGGGTTTTTAGTGTTTTTAGGAATTTTTAGTGGGTTTAATTGGTTTTAGGGTTTTCTAGGGGTTTCTAGGGTTTTTAGTATTTTTAGGGTTTTTGGTCTTTTTATGGTGTTTATGGGTTTTAAGGATTTTAGGGTATCTTAGGGTTTTAATTTTTTTTGGGTTTTTATGGTCTTAGGAGGTTTTGGGGTGTTTATTGGTTTGAGGGTCATTTAGGTGGTTATAGGGGTTATAGGGTTTTTAAGTTTTTTTAGTGTTTATGGTTTTCACTGTTTTTTGGGGGTTTTAGTGGGTTTAGGGTATTCTATCATTTTTAGTGGATTTTAGGGATTCTTTAGGGTTTTCAGGTTTTTATGGATTTTAGGTTTATTCAGAGTTTTTTTGGTTTTTTTATTTTTTTTATAGTTTTTTATAGTTTTTTAGGTTTTAGTTGGATTATTTTACGGTTTTATAGGGTTTTAGGGTTATTTTAGGGATTTTAGGGATTTTATGTTTTTATGGTTTTTAGGATTTTTAGGCGTTTTTAAGGTTTTAGGATCATTTAGGTATTTTTTAGGGATTTAGGGGTATTTTGGATTTTTATGGATTTTAGGGTGTTTTAGGGTTTTTTGTGTTTTTTGGGGTTTTAGAGACTTTTCATATTTTTAGGGGTTTTTGGGTTTTACAAATGTTTTTGGGGTTTTGGAATTTTACAGGATTTTAGGGTTTTTTAATGGTTTTGGGTTTTTAAGGTTTTTAGATTTTTAGTGTTTATATGGGTTTTAAGGTTATTTATGGGGTATTGGGGTGTTTAATGGTTTTTATATTTCTTTTAGGATTTTTGTAGAGGTTTTTTTGGTTTTTAGGTTCTTTAAGGGGTTGTAGGGACTTTTAAGGGGTTTTAATTTTTTAAGTGGTATTTAGGGTTTTTATAGTATTTAAGGTATTTATGGATTTTAGGGTTTCTTATTTCTTTTAGGTTTTCAGGGTATTCATGGGTTTTAGGTGTTTTTTGAATTTCTAGGGGTTTAAATGTATTTTATGGTATTTTATGGTTTTTAGGGTAATTTAGGGTTTTAATGTATTTAAAGGTTTTTTACGATATCTAGTGATTTAGGGTTCTTAGGGTTTTATTTGTATTATTTAGGGTTCTTGGGAGGTTTTTAGGTACTTTTGATGTTTTAGTGCTCTTTAGGGTTTGTAGAGGTTTTTTTTGGGGGGGGGGGGTTGGGGTTTTCATGTTTTTTTTTTGATTTTTATAGTTTTTCCAGATTTTTAGTTATTTTAGGGTATTTTATGTTTTTAAGGGTTTTAAGGATTTTAGGTGTTTTAGGGTTTTTAGGGTTTTTAAGGTGTTTAGGGATTGATGGATTTTTTAGGGTTTTTAAGGATTTTAATGGGTCTTTTGGGTTTTATGGTTTTTAATATTTGTTAGGGTTTCTAAATCCTTTTGTGGGTTTTTATGTTTTTAGAGTTTTTTAGGTTTTTAAGGGGTTTTAGGTTTTTGAGGAGCTTAAATATTTTTTAGGGTTTTAGGGCTTTGGGTTCTTTTGGATGTCTATGGGTATCTGTCGGCATTAATAGTTTTTAGGGTGTTTTAAATATTTTAGAGTTTTAGGGTATTTTATGATTTTTTACGGGTTGTGGGTTTTTATAGGTTTTTGGTTCTTTTAGTGGTTTTTATGTCATTTAGGTTTTTGTAGGGTTTTAGGGTCTTTTAGGTTTTTATGGTCTTTGGAGTTTTTAAGATTTTCTTTGGGATTTTAGGGTCTTTTAAGTGTTCTTATGGTTATTTTAGTCTTTTAGGGTTTTAGTGTTTTTATTGTCCTTTAGTGGGGTATTAGTGTTTTCTGGATACTTTAAGGGTTTTTAGGATCTTTCTAAGGCTTTTAAGGCTTTTTTGAGGTTTAATAGTTTTAGGGGTTTTTAGGGTTTTGCAAGGTTTCTATGGATTTGTACAGGTTTTATGGTGTTTAGGGTATTTATGGGTTTTATCAGTTTTTAGGATCTTTTTGGGTTTTACAGGTTTTTAGGGTATTTTAATGTTTTTAGATTTTTAGGGGCCTTTAGGGGTATTAGTAACTTTTAGGGGGTTTGGGTATTTTAGGGTCATTTAGGATATTTTAGGGTTTTTTGGGTCTTTAAGGGTTTTAGGGGGTTTATAGTTTTAATGTTTTTAGGGTTTTAGTGTTTTAAGTGTTTTGAAGTGTTTTTAGTGTATTTTACGGGGTTTTGGATGTTTTAGGGTCTTTTAGGGATTTTATGGGCCCATTATGGGTTTTAGGGTGTTTTAGGGTTATTTAGGGGTTTTGGAAGTTTTAGGGTCTTTAAGAGTTTTTAAGATTTTCTAGTGTCCATTAGTGTTTTAAGTGGTTTTAGAGTCTTTTGGGGTCTTTATGGTATTTTATGGAAATCTAGGGGTTTTATGGATTTTAAGGGTCATTTAGGGGTTTTCATGGTTTTATTTGGGTATTTTAGGGATCTTAAGATATTTTAGGGTTTATATAATGTTTTCTAGGGGTTTTAGGGGATTTAAGGGGTTTTTTACGTTTTAAGGATTTTTTAGGATTTTAAGTGTTTTAAAGTTTTTCTCAGGTTTTTGGATTTTTAGGGGATTTACAGGTTTTTATGGTCCCTTTTGGTTTTTTATTCTTAGGGTTTTAAGGGTTTTCATGATTTTTAGTGTTTTTTAGTTTATTAATGGGGTCTGGGGGTTTCATAGGGTTTTATGGGTTCTAAGTATTTTTCACGGTTTTTAGGGTTTTTAAGATTTTTTAATTTTTTAGGGTTACTTGGGGTTTTTATGGATTAAGGGTTTTTTGTGTTTCTTGTGTTTTTAGTATTTTCAGAGGTTTTAGCCTTGTTAGGGTTTTTAGGAGCACTAAATCATTTTAGGGTTTATAAGTTTTTTAGTTGTTTTAGGGTTTTTAGGGTTTGTAAGGGTTATAATCATTTTTAGGGATTAGTTGGTTTTTAGGGTTTTAAATTGTTACAGTGTTTTTAGGGATTTTATATATTTTTTAGTGTTATTTAGGGTTTTCAAGTAATTTTAAGGGTTTTCATGGATTTTTAAGTTCGTTTAGTAAATTTCATGGGGTTTTTTGGTTTTTAGGGTTTTTGAATTATTTTAGGACTTTGTAGAGTTTTTTGGGTTTTTAGTGCTATTAGGGTGTTTTCGTGTTTTTTTGGGTTCTAAGAGTTTTTTTGTGGTTTTAGTGTTTTTTGGGATTTTTGGGTTTTTCAGGGTTTTTTTTTGTTTTTTTTTTTTTGGGTTTAGTGTTTTTAAGGTTTTTCAAGTTTGTTTAGGGTTTTAGGGTATTTTAGTGTTTTATGGTCTTTTATTATTTTAGGGGTTTTTAGGTTCTTTTAATGGATTTTAGTGTTTTTTTGAGTTTTTTATGGTTTTAAGGGGTTCAAATATTTTAGGTGATTTAAGGGGTTTTAGAGTATTATGAGTTTTAATTTTTTAGGTATTTCTAGGTTTTTTAGTGTTTTTGTAATTTTTAGGGTTTTATGGATTTTTCAATGGTTTTAGGGTTTTTAGGGTTTTTAGGATTTTTAGTGTTTTTTTTGGTTTTACGAGATTTTTTGTGGTATGAAGTATTTTGAGGATTTTTAGGGGGTTTTATTTGTTTTTATGGTTTTACTATTTTTTAGTATTTTTAGGGGGCGTTATGTTTTTAGAGGATTTTGTGATTTTTAGGGGGTTTATTGTTTTATAGGTTTTAGGTATTTTAGTGTTTTTACATATTTTATTGTTTTTAGGGTTTGAGGGCCACTCAGGGTGTTTTGGGATTATTAGGGTTATTTAGGGGTTTTGAGTGGGTCTGAGGTTCTTTTTTAGTATTTATAGGGTTTTGAGTTTTTAATATCTTTTAAGGGTTTTTTAGGGTTTGTATATTTTTTAAGGGTTTTAGGGTTTTTAGGGGCTTTTATGGTTTTGGGGGTTTTAGAGTTTTAATAGTTTTAGTATATATAGGGGTTTTTTAGTTTTAGGCAGCTTTTTGGTTTTATAGTTTTTTAGGGTTTTAGGTGGTTTTAGGGTTTTTAGGGTTTTTAAGGTTTTATGTATTTAGGGTTTTCATAGGGTTTTCTAAAGTTTTGTGGGGTTTAGTGTTTTTCATGGTTTTTAGGGATTTTTTAGGCATTTATGGGTTTTATGTTTTAGTGTTTTTAGGGTTTTTCAGGATTACTGAGGGTTTTATAAGTTTTAGGGTTTTTATTCTTTTTAGGGTTTTTAGAGTTTTTTAGGGCTCTTAGGATTTTTATTATTTTTTAATGTTTTTTACATTTTTTAAATTTTCGTAGGGGTTTATATACTTTTAGGGTTTTGGGATTTTTTGGGGACTTTTAAGAGGTTTTAATGGTTTTTAGGGTTTTAAAGGGCTTTTGGATTTTTCGGTTTTTCAGAGTTTTTAAGGGTTTCAGGGTTTTTTGGGTTTTTTGGGTTTTTAGGATTTTTATTTTCATTTGTTCATTTTTAGTGTTTTTTTAGGATTCTATTTATTTCTATGGTATTTTAGGGTTTATAGGGTCTTTAGTTCCTGTTAAGGTTTTAATCTTTCTTTTAGAGTTTTATAGGTGTTTAGGGTTTTATGGGTTTTTTAGGTTTTTTAGGGATATCTTAGGGTTTCTTATTATTTTTAGGGTTTTTGGAATTTTATTAAGGGCTTTAGGGGGTTTTTTGGATTTTAAGGGTTTTATATTTTTTTGGGTTTTAAGGGATGTTATTTTTTTGGGGGGTTAAAATATTTTTTATGGAATTTAAAAGGATTTACAATTTTTTTAGATTTTTTGTGGGTTTTAGGTTTTTTTAGGGTTCTTATGGTTTTGAGGTTGTTTTAGGGTTTCTTAAAGTTTTAGGGTTTTTATGGATTTTTAGGGATTTATGGTTTTTACATTTTTAGGTTGTTTAAGGGTTTTATGTCCTTTTATTGTGTTATAGGTCTTTTAGGGTAATTTTGTTTTTTATTTGTTTTTAGGTTCTTAAGTGGTTTTTTTATTTTTAGGTTCTATTAGGGATTCTTGAGTTTTTAGGGTATTTTATGGGTTTTATAGGTTTCAGGGTCTTTATGGGTTTATGGGGTTTAAGGGTGTGTTTGGATTTTTAGTGTTTTGGGTTTTTAGGTCCTTTAGTGTTTTGTTGGGTTTTTAGGGGTTTAGGGGGTTAAGGGTTATTTAGGGTTTTTTTTTTGGGTCATTTAGGGTTTTTATGGTTTTTGGGTTTTTAGGGAATTTTTGAAATTTTTAGGGGGTTTCATTGTTTCTATAAGATTTTTAGGGTTTTAACTGCCTTTTAGGATTTGTAGTGTTTTTAGGGTTTTTAGGTTTTTAATAGGTTTTTGGGTTTTTGGGTTTTTGGAGTTTTAAGGTACCTTTTTGTGCTTTAGGGGTTTTTTTATTATTTTTACGTTTTTTGGTGTTTTGGGGTTTTTGGGAGTTTTGGGGCTTTTTAGGGTTTAAGGGTTTTTTAGGATTTTAGGGGGTTTTTTAGTTTTTTTGTGAGTTAATGGGGGTTTAAGATTTTTAGTGGGTTTGGGGGTTTTTAAATTTTTTTATGGTTTATAGGGATTTTATGGTTTTATGTTTTTTTATCATTTTTATGTTTTTTATGTTTTTATAGGTTTTTTGTGGTTTTTAGTGTTTTTATTGTTTTTTTATGTTTTTAGGGTTTTAGGTGTTTTTAGAGGTGTTGAGGACCTTTAAGGTTTTTATGTTTTTCAGGATATTTTAGGGTTTATGTTTTTAGGTACTTTCATGGTTTTTTGGATGTTTAGGGTTTTTAGTGTTTTTAGGGATTTTAGTGTTTTTAGGGTTTTAGGGTTTTTAGGGTTTTAGGGTTTTTATGATTTTTACAATTTTATATTTTTTTATTGTTTTTACTATTTTTGTGGTTTTTAGGGATGATTGGGGTTTTTTATGTTCTTTGTTTTGGGGTTTTAGGTTGTATTGTGATTTTTAAGGTTTTCAGTGTCTTTTAACATTTTTAAGATTTACAAGATATTTTAGTGTTTTTTTGGTGGGGGTTAGGGGTTTTCCAGGTTTCTACTGTATTTTTCAGTTTTTAGAGTCTTTTAGGATTTTTTTAGAGGTTTTATTTTTTTCATTGTTTTTGAGGTTATTCAGAAGTTTTATGGTCTTTTAGGGTTTTTTTGGGTTTTAGGGGCTTTTAATGGCTTTTAGGTTCTTTTAGGGTTTTTTGAGGTTTATGGGTTCTTTATCTTTTTTATGGGTTTTAGGGTTTTAAGGATCCTTTTGGATTTATAGGGTACTTTAGAGTATTTTTGGGCAATTTTTGGGTTTTAAGGCCCTTTTTCATGTTTAGAACCCTTTAGGTGTTTTTAGGGAATTTTTTAGGGTTTAGAGTTTTAAATATATTTTAATTTTTTGTATGTTTTTTGGGGATTTTGGTGTTCTAAGGTGTTTTAGGGTTTTTAGGGTCTTTATGGGTGTTTTAAGGATTTTGGGGTCTTTTAATGTTTTTGGTTTTTTAGTGTTTTTAGTGGTTTTGGGTATTTTAAAGGGTTTTTATGGTTTTGGGGGTTTTAGGATTTTTTTGTTTTTTGGGGATTTTTTGGATTTTTTGGTTTTTAGGGCCTTTAGTTAGGGTTTTTATGGTCACTTAGGTTCTTTTATGATATTTTTTTGGTTATTTTTGGGTTCATAGTGTTTTAGGGGGGTTTAAAGGGTTTTAAGGGGTTTTTTTGGGGGGGGGGGTTTATTGGGTTTTTAGGGTTCTATAGCATTTAGTGTTTTTTTGGATTTAGGGGTTTTAGGAATTTTAGGGTTTTAAAGGGTTTTGTTGGGTGTTAATGGGTTTTTAGGGTTCTTATGGTTTTTAATGAATTTTTGGGATTCCATGAATTTTTGGGGGTTTTAGGGGATTTTTATGGCTTTTATGAGTTTTGAGTTTTTGGGTTTTAATGATTTTTTTCGGGGGTTAAGGATTTTTTAGGGATTTTATAGTCTTAAGGGGTTATGGGTTTTACCTGGGGTTACAGGTTTTAAGAGGGTTTTTATGATTTTTAGTTTATTATATTTATTTTTAGGGTTTTTATGGTATTTGGGACTCTATGGGTTTTTATGGGTTTTTGAGATTTTAGAATTTAGGATTTTTGGGGGTTTTCAGGTTTTAATGATTTTTGAGATTTTTAGGGTTTTAGGGTTTTTTTAGTTTTTTGTATTTTTAGGGGTTTTTTCATTTTTAGTGGTTTTAAGGTTTTTTAGGGTTATTCAAGTTTCTTAGGATTTTATGGGTTTTTAGAGTTTTTTAGTGTTTTAAAAATCTTTTTAGGGTTTTAGGTTTTTCAGGGTTTTTAGGTTTATTAATTGTTTTAGCATTTTAGGTGGTTTTTTGGTTTTTAGGGGTATTTAGGACCTTTTGAGGATTTTTAGGGTTTTATGGACATTTAGGGTTTTTTTTGGGTTTTCCAGTTCATTTATTTTTTTGGGTTTTTTGTATATTTATGGGTTTTAGGGGTTTTAGGGAATTTTAGTTTTTGTGTAGTTTTTAGGTTTTTTAGTTTATCTTCGGTTTTTAGGTTTTTAGGGTTTTAGCATTTATTTAGGGTTTTCAGGTTTTTATGGTTATTAGGATGTTTAGTATTTTTTGGGATTTAGGATTTTTTAGAGTTCTTTAAGGGTTTTAGTGGTTTTTAATGGTCTTTTAATCTTTTTATGGTTTTAATGGGTTTAAAGGGATTTTGATAATTTTTAGGTTTTTTAAATCTTTTTATGGGTTTTACCATTTTTTGTTTTTTTTTGGGTTTTGAGGTTTTTGGGGGTTTTAAGGGTTTTTTTGGGTTTATTGGGTGTTTAGGATCTTTAGTGATTTTTATGGTTTTTAGGTGTTTTTAGGGTTTTTATAGGTTTTAGAGTTTTAGGGATTTTACGGTCTTTTGGATTATTAGGGTTTTTGGGTCCTTTTAGGGTTTTATGGTTTTTATGGTTTTAAGGGTTTTTAGGGTTTTGTGGATTTTAGGTGTGTTTTATGGGTTTTTAGGGTTTTTAGGGTTTTTATGGGTTTTAGGGTTATTACGGCTCTTTAGGGTTTCAGGGTTATTAGATTCCTTTAAGGGGTTTTTATATTTTTTTGGTGTTTTTAGTGTTTTTAGTGTGTTTTAGGGTTTGGGGGGGGTGGGTTTTTTATATTATTTATATTTTAAGGGTTTTTAGGACTGTGTTATGTATTTTAGGGGTTTTGGGAGTTTTGTAGGATTGTTTTTTGGTTTTTATGTTTTTTTGAGATCTTTTATAGTTTTAAGGGTTTATAGGGGTCTTTACTGTTTTTAGGGATTATTAGCATTTTTATGGGATTTAAGGTTTCATTTTTTTTATTTTTTTTTATTTTTTTAATGGTTTTTATGGTTTTGGGGGTTTTCTAATTTTTTATGGTTTTAAAGGTTTTGTAGGGTCTTGTAGGGTTATTGTAGGGTTATTGGGGGGGGGGGTTTAGGTTTTATAGATTTTATAGATTTTTTAAGTATTTTTTGGGGGTTATATATTTTTTAGGGTTTTTTTAGTTTTGTTTTATGTTTTTAAATATATTTTAGTATTTTTTATTGGTTCTAGGGGTTTTATCCTTTTTAGGGAGTTTTAGGTGTTTTTTGGGTCTTTTGGGGGTTTTTTCTTTTAGGGTTTTAGGGGTTTTTTGTGGAATATTTAGGTTTTTTAGTATTTTTAGATATATTTTTGTTTCTTGGGATTTTTTGGTTTAAGGGTCTTTTTTGGGTTTTGGGTTCATTTTTGGGTTTAATGGGGTTCTAAGGGATTTTGGGAATTTTCAGAATTCTAGGGTTATTAGGGTTTTTAGAGTTTTTAGTGATTTTAGGGTTTTTAAGTATTTAGGGATTTATTGTGTTTTTTGGAGAATTTTTGTGGATTTTAGGGGTTTTATGGGTTTATAGGTTTTATAGGGTGTTTTATGATTTCATATTTTTTAGTGTTTTTAGGGTTTTTAGGGGTTTTAGGTTTTTCTAGTCTTTAGGGTTTTGTTGCCTTTTTGATAGGGTTGAGGTTTTTTGGGGGTGGTATGTTAAGAGGTTTTAAGGATTATTTTAGGGGTTTTGTGGTCTTTTTTGGTAATTTAGGGGGTTTTAGGGTCATTTAGGGTCTAAATGGGTTTTTCGGTTTTTTAGGGGGGGTTTAGGATTTTATCGGGTGTTTTATATTTTTAGGGGTTTTTAGTGTCTTTTTGGTTTTTATTGTATTTTTTGGTTTTGAGGGTATTAATTTTTTTTAATGTATTTTGGAGTTTAAGGGTCTTTTATGGGCTTTAGTATTATTTCAACGGGATTAGTTTTTTTGGATATTTAGGGGTTTTAGGGAAATTTTAGGGTTTCATTGGAAATTGTAGGGTTTTAATGGGATTTTAGTTTTTTAGTGTTTTTTTTGGGTTTAGGGTCGTTTTATGGTTTTGGGGGCATTTTAGGGGGTTTTGGTTCCTAGGGGCTTTTAGGTTTTTAAGGGAATTTTATAATTTGTATCGGTTTTTTATGTTTTTAGGGTTTATTTAAATCTTTATAGGTGTTTAAGGGGTTTTAGAGTTTTTTCAGCATTTATAGGATTCTATGGTTTTTAAAGATATTAGGGGTTTTTTTGACTTTTTTGGTTTTTTGGGGCTTTTAGTGTTTTCAGGTTGTTTTAGGCATTTTAAGGGTTTTTAGGGTCTTTTATGTTTTTATGGTTTTTAGGGTTTTTATGATCTTTTTGGGGTTTTTGGATTTTGGGGGTTAATTATAGTTTTTGGGTTTTTAGTGTATTTTAAGGTTTTAAGGGGTTTTAGGGTTTTTTTAGGGTTTTAGGTTCATTTATGGTTTTTAAGGTCTTTTAGGGTGTAGGGTATAGTGTCTATGATTTTGGTGTTGTGTTTAGGGTTTAAGGTATATGGTTTAGGGTTTAGGTTTTAGGGTTTAAGGTTTAGAGTGTATGGTATGTGGTTTAGAGTATAGGGTTTGTGGTTTAGGGTGTAGGGTGTAGGGTTTTAGGTGTAGTGTTTAGGGTTTAGAGCTTATGGTATACGGTTTTTAGTGTAGCGTATAGGGTTTAGAGCATATGGTATAGGGTTCATGATGTAGGGTTTTGGATTTTGGGTGAAGGGTATAGGGTTTTGGGTGCATGGTTTTTGGTTTAGGGTATAGGGTTGAGAGTTTAGTGTTTTTATATTTTTTTCGGATTTTAATGTTTTTAGGGGTTTTCAGGAATTTTTAGGGGGGTTTTAGTTTTTCTTTGTTTACATAGATTATATTTTTTATGGTTTTTTTTTTGAGATTTTATGGTTTTTCGGGATTTAGTGGGATTTAGTATTTTTTTAATTATGGTAATTTTTTGTGGTTTTGGGGGGTTTTAGGGGTGTTTAGGTTTTAGGGGGTTTAGGAATTTTTGGTGTTTTAAGGGGGTATAGATTTTTATGGGTTTTCAGGGTTTTTAGGGGCTATTTAGGCAAAGCAGGTTTGGGGCTGGGCAGATCCCAGCCCCAAAAAATATAATAACATAAAATAAAGGTACAAGGCATTACAATGAGGGTTTGCACAGCCGAGTGTGCAATTCACACTTCATGTCTGAGTCCACAAGGGGAGTGCAGAAATCTGGTGCAATAAATGACCACATGGAACATCCATCCTCAATTTCTTTCTTGGAGAGTATGTCCGCCACCTTGTTCGCTTCCCTATATATATGTGTGACCATAATGTTCATACCCTGAGAGATTCTCAGACAGTCAACCCATTGTGGGAGGAGCCTCCATGGGATTGTCCTTTTTTTTGCTTTTGAGGGCTTCCACCGCCAACATCGAGTCAGATTCAATCCATAGCTGCGTCCACCTGAAGTGGACCGCAAACTGTACAGCCTTAATCATGGCCCATAGCTCTGCTTCATAAGCACATCCATTCCCAATGTAATGATAAAAGCATCCTTTAACAAAGCCTCTATATGTCCGGAAAACACCACCACACCTGGAGGGACCAGGCGCGCCTAGGGCTGCACTATCCATATTAACTTTTATCCATTCTGGGATTGGTGGAATCCACCGAATGAATTTAAAGTCCTTCTGTTTCCTGCATCTTCCAGAAATTCCGAGAGTTCTCAACACAATAAGGTCCTTAATATCATTAGCCATCGTACCATCCTGGATATGAGCCGCCGCATGGTCTGCTTGATGAATTGCCACCACACCATTTTGGATGCATCATGAATCATTATCGAAAACCACTTTGTTCCGAGCTGCCCACACAAAAGCAGTAAGAGCCACAGCGGCAGCAAGAAGCAGATTGGCAATTTGCTAACTGCATTGCACACCTACAACACTGCTGAAAATAGCAGACAGCGTGCTGTCCGTGCAGATTTTCAGCTGGAATATGCCCTGTAAATTATCCCAAAGACCTGCAGCCAACCTGCACTTAAGAAAGGGTCTATTTAGGGATTTTGAGTTTTTTAGGGTTTTATGGTTTATTTATGAGTTTTATGGGTTTTTATGGATTTTAGATTGTTTTGTGGTTTTATGGATTTTTTATCTTATTTAATGGTCTTAGGGTTTTTAGGGTTTTTAGGGTTTTAGGGTTATATTAGGGTTTTTAGGGTCTTTTAGGGCATTAGTTTTTAGGTATTTTATGCTTTTAGGGGTTTTGGGGGATTTTTGGTCTTTTTGGGGTTTTATCGTGTTTAGGGTATTTTCAGATTTTTTGGATTTTTATGTTTCGTTGGGAGGTTTTGGGGGTTTTTAAGGGGTTTTAAGGTTATTTATTTTTTGGGTTTTTTATGAGTTTTAAGGGTTTTAGGGTCCTTTTAGGGTTTTTTGACTTCTTTAGGGGTTTTATAGGTTTTTAGGGTTTTAGGGGGCTTTAGGATTTTAAGGGGTTTTAACGTTTTTTTGTTTTAATGGGGTTTTGTGATTTTTTCTGTTTTTAATTGTTTCAGGGTTTTTATTATTTAAGTGTTTTAAGGGGTTTTTTCTTAGAGTTTTTATTATTTTTAGGGTTTTATTGAATTTTAGGGGTTTTTAAGGCTTTTAGGGGTTTTAGGTTCTTTGAAAATTATTTAGGGTTTTTGGGACTTTTTAGGGTTTTTTGGTTTTTGTGGTTATTAAGGTATTTTAATGGTTTTTACAGGATATTATGATTTTTAGTGTTTTTATGGTTTTAGGGGTTTCCTTGGATTTCTTAGTAGATTTTAAGGGATTTTAGATTTTTTAGGACTTTTAGGGGTTTTATTGTTTTTTAGGATTATTTAAGGGATTTTAGAGTTTTTTTGTGTAATTAGATTTTTTATGGTTTTAAAGGAGCTTTGGGGTTTTTAGGAGTTTCTATTTTATTTTAGCGTCTTTATGGTTTTTACGGGTTTTAGGATATTTTAGGGGTTTTATGACCATTAAGGTTTATTTTAGGGGTTTTAGTGTCTTTTAGGGTTTTTAGAGGATTTATGGTTTTTAGGGTTTTAAGGGATCTTTATGGTTTTTAGTGTATTTTAGGATTTTATGATCCTTTTTTGGTTTTTTATTGTGGGGGGGGGGGGGGGGGGTTACGGTTTTTATGGTTTTATGTTTTTATGGGTTTTAGGGTTTTCTTGGAATTTTTGTGTTTTAATAATTTTTTAGGGGTTTTATGGGTTTTTAAGGTTTTTCATTTTTATTGTTTTCACAATTTTTAGGCACCTTAGTGTATTTTATGGTTTAAGTGTTTTTACAGTTTTTAGGGACTTAAATATTCTATGTTTTTCTGTGTGCTTTATGGTATTTTTGTTTTAGGGTTTTTAGGGTTTTCTATCTTGTTTTAGAGTTTTTAGGGTCCTTTATGGGGTTATTTGAGGTTTTTAGGGGGTTGGGGTTTTTAAAGGGTTTTGTATGATCTTTTAGGGTCCTTTAGGGTTTTAGGGTTTTCAAAATCTTTTAGCGATTTTAAGTGTTTTTGGAGTATTTATGGTCTATTGGTTTTTTAGTGATTTTACGATCATTTAGGGGGTTTATTGGTTTTAATTATCATTAATGGTTTTTAAGTTTTTTAGTATTTCCAGGTTCCTATAGGTTTATTTTGGTTTATAGGGACCTTTAAGGGTTTTTTGTTGTTTTAAGTCCTTTTAGGGTTTTTAGGGTTTTTAGGGTTTTTAGGGTTTTTAGGACCCTTTAATATTTTCTTGGGATTTGTATATATTTTAGGGGTTTTAGGGAGTTTTATTTCCTTTTAGGTTTTTCTTAGGGGTTTTAGGGTCTTTTTATGTCTTTTAGTGTTTTTTGGATTTTTAGGATCTTTTAG
Source organism: Viscum album (assembly GCA_963277665.1). Classification (NCBI taxonomy): domain Eukaryota; kingdom Viridiplantae; phylum Streptophyta; class Magnoliopsida; order Santalales; family Viscaceae; genus Viscum; species Viscum album. Next base: position 346,914,887 of record OY728122.1, read on the forward strand.
GGTTTTATGGTCTTTTAGAGGTTCTTATGGGTTTTAGGGTATTTTGGTGGGTTTTAGGGTTTTTAGGTTTTTTAAAGGTTTTTTGGGTTTTTATGGTTATTAGTGTTTTTTAGGTTTTTTGGTTTTTTGGATTTATTCATTTTTTGATAGTTTTTTATGGGATTTAGCGGTCGTTTGGGTTTTTTGGGTTTTTTTGGGTTTTGGGGTTTTTAGTGGGTTTTAGGGTTTTTAAGAGTTTTGATGGTTTTTAAGGGTTTTAGGGTTTTAGGTTTTTTAGGGGTCTTTCATTTTATGTTTTTTAATGTTTTACGGTGATTTAGAGGTTTTAGGGTTTTTATGGGGTTTTAATATGTTTTAGATTATTTTTAGGGTTTTTTTATGTTTTAAAGGGGTGTTAGGTTTTTAGGTGTTTTAGGGTTTTTAGGTTTCTTAGGTTTTACGGTTTTATGGTTTTAAGGTAATTTTAGGGGTTTTAATGTTATTTAGTATTTTAGGGGTTTTAATTATTTTAGGGTGTTTAGGGGTTTCAATATTTCTCATAGGTTTGACAGGGTTTTTTCATTTTTTAGATTTTTTTATGATTTTTCGGGTTTTTTTGCTTTTTGGATCGTTTTGTGGTTTTAAAGGGTTTTGATGTCTTTTATGGGTTTTAGGGTTTTTTGGGATTATATGGGGTTCCTGTGTTTTATATGTTTTTATATGGTTTTTAGGTTTTAAAGATTTTTTTTTGTGTTTAATGGTTATAGGGTCTTATAGGGTTTTTTTAGTGTTAAATGGGAATTTAGGGTTTTTAGGGTTTTTCTGGTTTTAGGTTCTTCTACTTCATTTATGTGTTTTAGGGTTTTTTTAGGATTTTATGGTTTTTTGGGTTTTATAAAGTTTTCGGGTGTAGGAGGGGGCTTATAAATATTAATATTATTTAGGGTTTTATTGTTTTAAATGGTTTTTAGTGTTTTTACAGTTTTTTAGTATTCTTATGGTTTTAGTGTTTTAGGGGTTTTAGGGCGTTTATGGGGTTTTAGGGTGAAAGAGGTTCGAGACCAGGTGAACCTGGCCCCCCAAAAAATATATAAAAAAGAGCATCGCCAAGGAAGATGTCACATGGGGGGATTACAAACTCGGGTGTGCATCTCACCCTTCATATCAGACTCCACAAATCGAAGGCAGCACGGTGTGGCCACGTGTGACCATATCGAGATCCTCTCCGCAATCGCCTGTTTGGAAAGAGCATCTGCAACCGAGTTAGCCTCCCGGTAGGCGTGTGTGACATGAAGGTTGAGCCGCTGGCAGGAGGCAAGGCACTCCGTCCATTGCGGGAGGATCCTCCAAGGGACGCGCTCTGATTTGGCCTTGAGAGCAGCCACTGCAAGCATGGAGTCTGATTCAAGCCAAAGGGGATTCCAGCCAAACTGTACAGCAAACTCAATCGCCTTAATCATGGCCCAAAATTCTGCCTCAAGGGCACACCCATTTCCGATAAAGTGATGGAAGCAGCCTTTGACAAATCCTCGGTGTGTACGGAAGACCCCTCCACACCCCGAGGGCCCCGGTGCACCCAACGCTGCACCATCCACATTGACCTTGATCCAGGAGGAGATCGGAGGGATCCATCGGATGTATTTGAGGATCTTCGGCTTCCTTGGCCTGCCATCAACGCCAAGTAACCGCAGAAGGATGAGATCACTCACATCATTTCCCATCAAGTCAGATTGGATATGAGATGCCGCATGGATCTCTGAGTGAATTTTAATGACACGACCATGAAGAGAGAGCTGCCCTTTGTTAAAGGCAATCTCATTCCGGGCAGCCCATGTGTAGGAGACAATGGCGGCAATGGCCACATGGAGAAAGTTGGAAATTTGCTTGCTGCATGGCCAGTTGACAAGGCTGTCCAGCATATCTAAGAATGGCCTGTCAAAGCAAAGGGGGAAACCGAACAACCCCTACAGATACCCCCAGAGAGCCGCTGGAAATCTGCACTGAAATAGGGTGTGCTGGATGGATTCTGAAGCGTCGAGGCATAAAAAACAAACCGAAGCCAGGCTGTGTCCAGCCCGCTGAAGCTGCTCCTGCATCGGCAACCGATTCCTCCAGATTTTCTAGAGAAAAAGGTGACGAGCCGGCGGTATGAAGGGATTCCTAAAATTTGAGAGCCAGGCCGGGGGGGCAGATCCCTGCAAGCATTTTGACTAGTAGAAGTCTTTCACATTCAATTGACCAATAAGGTTGGGCATCCAGATGAGAATGTCTTTTTCAGCAAAGACATAATCCGTAATTTGGCTGTATGTGTCAGCTGGAATAAGGGGCTCAAGCTGGTCCACTTGTTGGACAAAACCAGCGATTGACATGTCCCGTGCATCAGCGGGGGGGATCATTCACTCCATCAGGGGCCTATCAAGCCACATAGTAAACCAGACGTTCCTATTCGACTGCTTGGAAACAATCCACTTTGAGTGTTCCATGATGTCAGTGTAGGATCTTCGTATCGCTGTCCAGACCGAGGAGGGAAGATGTCCCATAAAACCATCACAAAGTTTTTGTGTGAACCTCTCACGGAAAAAGTCAATCCCATCATCCGAGTAATCAAGCAGGCTCCATGTGAATTTAGCAAGCATGGAGTCGTTGAATCTTCTGAGGTCTTTGATTCCCAGCCCGCCTCATTCAATTGGCTTAGTGTAGTCCCTCCAAGCCATAGTGACCAGCTTCCGTTCACTGATGCAGCCTGTCCAAACGAAGTTTCTAATTTTCGCCTGTAGGGATTTGATGAGATTAACTGGCCACCGATATAAAGAGAAGGCATAGGTGAACATGGATGTAATAACAGAATTGATAAGACAAACTCTTCCGGCCTGCGATAAGCATTTCCCTTTCCATTTAGCAAGTTGCAGCAAAATTCTGCTCGCTGTGTTCATAAGGTAACTGCTCTTCACTCTTCCCCAAAAGATCGGGACCCCCAAATAATCAAAGGGGATTGATCCCCTCTTCACGCCAAGAGAGAGGGCGATGCGGGTTTGCCTGGAGGTGGAGAACCCATCCCCGAAGACAATGGAGGATTTACTCCAACTAATGGCCTGCCCTGCCACATATTCATAGTGCTGGAAGATCCTCCGGATTGAGGACAACGTTCTCCTGTCGGCCTGCCCAAAAAGTAAGATGTCATCGGCGTAGAAAAGATGAGATGGTACCTGAATGTTTCTTCCCGCCATGATTGGGCTAAAGAGTCCAGCCTGCGTAAGGTCAATAAGGCACCTACTCAGGTAGTCTTCAGCGATTGCAAAAAGAATGCCAGACAACGGATCTCCCTGCCTAACCCCACGTGAGCATGGGAAAAACCCCTTGGGGGAACCATTGATAAGCACCGAGGCTCGGGCACTATTCAGGATGGACGACACCAACTTTATGAAGCTGTCCGAGAAGCCATATCTTGAGAGAACTTGAAAAATAAAGCTCCATTTGATGGTGTCAAAGGCCTTGGATATGTCCAGTTTGAGAGCAAAGTTGCCATGCTTGGATCTCCGCCTCATGATGTTGATGCCCTCCGAGGCCGTAAACAAACAGCTTTGGATGTTTCGCCCGGGGATGAAGCCAAATTGGTTAGGGGTGATAAGATCACTCGTCAATCGCCCCATCCTCTTAACAAGAATCTTGCTGATAATTTTGGGGACTGTATTCCCCATGGAAACCGGCCTGAAATCTCCTATATCAGGATAATTTTCGATCTTTGGGATGAGGGCAATGAAGTTGGAATTGGAGCCGTGCGGGAAGGATCTTGAGCAAAAAACCTCCCTAACAGCCCTCTTGACCCCGCATGCAGGATATCCCAATAAAACATAAAGAATTTGTTGCTGAAGCCATCCGGAACCGCTGCACTGTCCATGTTGAGGGAGAACACAGCAGATTTAATTTCCTCCTCTGAGGGGGTAGCTGTAAGGTCACTGTTTTGCTGGTCGTTAACCCGCGGTAGAATAGAGTCTGTCACTGGGAGGGAGAACTCCTCATTATCACCGGTGTACAGCTGTTGGAAGTATTCTACTACTGCATTGGAGATGTCCACCTCGGAGGTGAATGTGCTTCCATTGATACGAACAATGGACACACACTTCTTGGCCTTTTTCTCCTTATGAAGCCGGTGGAAAAATTTGGAATTGCGGTCCCCATCCTTGAGCCACCGGGTGTTAAACTGGGCCTTGGCCAGCTTCCCCTTCAGGGAAAGGAGGTCATCCAGCCAAGCATGAGCCTGGAGTTCCTCCCTAGAAGGCAGGGGGAGAGATTGATTGGAAAGCTGAAGGGAGGCAAGCCGGGCCTCAGCAGCCTGAATATCTTCATCCAGCTTGGAGAAAGATGATCTGCTCCATTCCTTAAGGAGGGACTTGATTCTCTTCAGCATGGAGACCAGCTTAAAATAGTGGCTGCCTTGCGGAGGAGCCACCCACCCATTTGCGATGACTTCCCTGCAGCCTGGAATTGTGAGCCAACCACTGTTGAATTTGAAGGGAAGGGGGGAGGATCTTTGGCCCCCAGAAAGGTTGATGATAATAGGATTATGGTCCGAATGGAATTTCGGAAGGGTGAATCCAGAGACGTCAGAGAGCGCGCTGCTTTCACTGATCTGATAGAAGCATCTATCAAGCTTGCTGGCTTGCCGACCATTAGTAGTGAATCTGCCCCATGTGAAGGAGGCTCTAGCGACGGGCACTTCAGTAAGCTCGCAAGAGTCAAGGCAGTGGGAGAAATCCATGGCAGACATACGGGAGAAGCTGGCGCCTATCCTCTCATCTGGTTTAAGGACCGTGTTAAAATCACCAACAATCACCCAATTTCCATTAATAGACCCACAGATTCGGCCAAGCTTCCTCCAAAGGTCCCTTCTTCTAGTGTACGAGCAGGAAGCATACACGAAGGAAAGGGAAAAAATAGAATCATTCAGAAAGGTCTCCAGTGTGATGACCTGTGGATACTCATCAGCGGACAGCACCCTCACATCATCCTGCTTGAGTACCCACAATTGTTCCAAGCCGCTGTCATTGCAGATTTTAGCAGCAAGGGAGTACCCAAGGCTGCTCCATTTGAAGCCTTTCCAGCTGTTAAAGGGTATCATTGGTTCAGCAATTCCAATTAAATGCGGCCTCTGAGTCGATATAAAATTCTGAAGGGCTGAGGTAGTGGGAGAGTTCCCAATCCCTTGGCAATTCCAGAAGAGTAACCTCATTGAGAAAGGGGGTCATCACCCCTCGAAGGAGACAGGTTGGTGAATTCATGTGTGACCATCTTTCCTTTCTTCCCTTTCTTCTTGGGCCGACCAACCGGCTTCTTTCCCGCCGCAGGGTCCTCTGCATCCATGCATCGGTACTTTGAAGTATCAACCACCTGGGGTTGCAAAACATTAGGCAGAGGTGTGGCCAATCGTTCCTTAGGCTGGTCCTCTGCCTCATCAGACCAGAAGCTGCCACTAAGAGGGGAGAACCTGTTCAAGGGGCATAAAGGAGCAGGGGCAGGCCCTAAAATCGGGATCCTTTTTGCTGCCTTGTCCGAGGAAACAGGTGTGAAGGAGTCATCTGCTGCAGGTACAGCTGATTCAGGTGCTTTCACCTCCAAAGGGGCCATAGCGGTCAGATCCGTATGCGACATCTCCTGCACAGGGGACACAGTAGGGGCAGAGGGAGGCAGCAGCCTCTCAACAACACAGATATCCTCCGGCTCAGTCGGAGGGGGCCGGGGAGGGGGAAGCTCATTGGGGCAGGCTCCAATGGGGTCAGGTGTCAAAGTTACCGCGGCGGTCCGTGACTGAGAAGGCTCCGCCTGGCAGGATGAGGAGTGAGGTGCCTCATGGTCTGGCTTGAGAGGCTCCTCAGGGGTAGCGGCGGTCTGTGACTGTGAAGGCCCCACATGGCAGGGTGCAGAGGGTTCATGCGCCCCCTGGACCAGCTCGGGGTGCACCTCAAGGCAAGCAGTGTCACTAACCGAGCCATGTCCGTGCAAAGGCGCAGCGGTATCCAGACTCTTCCCAGGCTCTACACCGCGTGACCTTCTGCAATTTTCAGCAACATGCCCCTTCATATTGCAGAATGAGAAGAGCATCAATTTGCGGCAGTCAGCAGCAATATGACCAAGCAGATTGCAATGGGAGCATAGCTTAGGCCTTCTTTCATATTGGATTTCGAGAGTGAAGGAATCACTTTGTGTGTTGAGGACCACCTCCTCCACCAACGTGGCCGCCAAGTCAATCTCCACAAGAACCCGCGCATAGTGACCAAATCTTGGGTTATCCGTCTCCTTGTCAATTCGAATAGGAAAGCCAACCGAGGATGCAATGTCCTAGAGAATCCGGGGGTGCCAGTAGAGCCAGCTCAATTTGCAAATTCAGATCCAAACCTGCGTAGAGGTATTGTTGACGTTCATGGGATCAAAGTTTCTGTCCCAATCCTGGATTCGAAGGAAGCCCGACTTCAGATTGAGAGAGCCAAATATCCATGCTCTCCTTTTGGATTCATCCGACGGGAAGACAATGTGGTAGTAACCCCTCCCCATCGTGATCATCTTCCAGTCAGAGAAACCCCAAATGGCGGCAATTCTCCTGGTGAGGTCAGCAAACTTCCAAAGCCTCTCGCCCTTTGGAGTCAGCACCCTGGAAATAATGGAGTAGCGGCAAAGGTTGATTCTTTCTTCCACTGCCTCACGATTTGCTGAAACATGCGCGACCCGACCCTTGCGGATTATGCAGCCAGGGGAGGGAACTCCATAGTCGGAGAAAGTAAGGGAAGCCGCGGATTTCACCGCTTCCGCAAATGAAGTTCGCAACCCAGGCGACTCCGAAATCGCCCGATCCGCCTCAGGTGGGGATGGACGCTTGCAGAGTTGGAAGAGTTCCCTGTGACCACATAATTCCGGCCGAGCCATGGCCTGAGCTGCATCAGAGCCATCAGCCGGCGCTGCGGGAGCGCCTGTCTCCCGACCATGATCCATATCCTCTTCTTCTTTATGGGGTTTTAGGGTTTTTGAAGTATTTACCCTTTTAGGGATTTTTGGGTTTTAAGGGGTTTTTAATTTTTTTTGGGTTTTAGGGAATTTTATAGTTTTTTGGAGTTTTAGGGTTTTTAATTTTTAAGGGTTTTAGGGGATGTTTAGAGGTTTTTCAGGCTCCTCGTGGATTGTTTGGGGGGGTTAGGGTTTTCAGGGGTTTTTATGGTTTTATAGTGTATTCAAAATTTTTATTAGTTTTTTTTATTTTTAGGGTTTTTATGATTGTTTTTTGGTTTATAGGGGTTTTTATAGTCTTTTGGGGTTTTTAGGGGTTTTTGGGTTTTTAGGGGTTTTATAGTTTTTTGTGTTTTTATATGATTTTTAGCATCATTTATGCATTTTTAGTGTTTTTAGGGTCTGTAACGTCATTCATGGGTTTCTTATGGTTTTCAAGGTTTTATAGGGGTTGTAGGATTTTTAGGGGTTTTCTGGTTTTTTAGGTTTGTTTAGGGGTTTTTTGGTTTTTAGTGTTTTTTTGGCTTTTTTGGTTTTTATGGGTTTTTTTGGGTTTCTAGGGTTTTTAGGATTTTTTAGTGTTTTATTCAGCATTTTATTGTATTTTTTGTGTTTTTAGGTTTTTTAGTCCTTTTTAGGGGTATCTGAGGTTTTAGGGGTTTTTTGTTTTAACGGTTATTAGGGTTTTGAGAGATTTAGGGGTTTACAAGGTTTTTTTTGAGTTTAGGGGGGTTATTGGGGTTTGAAGGCCTTTTAGTGATATTTAGGTGGTTTTAAGGGGTGTTAGGGTGTTTTAGTGTATTTTTAAGGTTTTTAGTTTCTTTTATGGTTTTTATTGTTCTTAGGTTTTTAAGGTTTCTAGCATTTTAGGTTTCTTTGTGTTCTTTTATAGTTTTTAGGGTTTTTTAGTTTTTGGTAGAGTTTTTATGGTATTTCATATTTTTTATGTTTTTTATACATATTTTGAGGGTTTTATGGTTTTCAAGGTTTGTTAGTAGTTTTAAGGGTTTTTTATAGTTTCCTTTTGGTTTTAGGGTTTTTCTGGATTTTGGGGGGTTTTAGGTTTTTGTTGGTTTTTTAGGGTATTTAGGGTTTTCTTAGGCATTCCTAACATTTTGGGGGGTTTTATGATTTTATTATCATTTTCAAGTAATCTAGTGTTTTTAGAGGTTTTACTGTTTTTTAGTATTTTCAAGGATTTTGGGGTTTTAAAGGGTTTTCAGTGTTTTAAAAGGTTTTTTGGGTTTTAAGGTTTTTTTGGGTTATTTGCATTTAAGGTTTTTTTTTGGTTTTTTAGGATTTTTTTTGGTTTTTTCAGGGTACTTATTGTTTTTTAGGGTGTACTAGGGGTTTTATATTTTAATGTTGTTTTAGGGTGTTTTATAGTGTTTTATGAGTTTTTAGGGTTTTTAGGATTTTAGGGGTTTTTAGGGGTTTTAGGGTGTTATAGCGTATTTGAGAGTTGGTTAGTGTGTCTTAGGGGTTTTTGTCTTTTAGATATTTTATAGTATTTTTAGTGTCTTTTAGTTTTTATTGGGTATTTTAAGGATTTTTTAGGTTTTTACGGTCTTTTAGGTTTTTAGGGTCTTTTAGGGTCTTTTAAGAGCTTTTATGGGTTCTATGGCCTTTTGGATTCTTAAGGGGTTTTGGGTCTTTTAAGGGTGTTTTAGGGTTTTTAGGGGGTTTTATTGGTTTCAGGGGTGAAAGAGCGCTGTCGTGGGCGCCCTCAAATGATTAGTGTAATTTGGGGTACTTAGGTGCAGCAGAGTGGCTGACCAAGGTCGTCTCTCAAAGGAGGAAGTGAATTTAACTACTAATTAGAGGTATTCTAAAAATAAAATAAAAGAGAATAAAATAACTAATTGAAAGGATGGGGGTGGTTTTTTTTATAGTTTATGAACCTAGAAGAATTTTGCTGGAAGAAGATTGCATTTTTTTTTTGTTTTTAATTTTGAAATGAAGTTTCGATTAGAATGACACAACAAGAAGATGTTTTTTTAGAAATCTATTTTAAAAGGCGTAATCGATCTAACTCTACCTATTAAATCATTTATTAATCATTATCATTTAAATTAATATTCACTTAATTATGATCCCTTAATTTGTTAAATCCCGAACCCTACGAGAATTAACTTTACCACGAAGATTGATGTGAATTTTTACCTTAGGCTAACTTCGGAACATGCAATCACAACACCCTGCTTTGATTGATGTTCTAAAATTAGCTTATGGTCAGTGGTAAATTAAGGCACATAACCACTCTGGAAATGAGGATTAATTGGGTTTAGGGATTATATTTCAACTCTACAAATTGATCCCATGTGGTTTTGAATTACCGGTTAAGGTTGCGCTCTCACAGTTCACACAATTCCCGACCTCGCATGTTTTGTGTTAACTATTCAATTTCTTGATTAGTTTCATTTAAATTAAAAACTCAATTAATAGATCATAATATGTGAATTACATTATCTCATTGATTCAAAATAAATGAATGAAGAAGGATAGAGGTCGATCGATTACTAAAAAGAACTACTCTTCCATGGGTGGTGTAGTCATCGTGGAGACGTTTTGCATAAGCAATGGATTGAAAGGGTAGAACCCAATCTTGTCTCCACTCTTGATTCCAAACAAATTAAGAAGATTAAGAGAAGAATAAGAGGGATGAACACAGAAGATTATTTGAAGAAAATTTCAAGAAACAAACATGAAAGAAAAGAAATACAAAGAAGAGGTGAGAGGGGAGAGCCTTTTTGGAAGAGAGGTTTGCACAAAGGCTTACTTCTTCCAAGAGTTTTTAGGGGCTCCCAAGAGACACCCTTTCGGCCAAACCTTCCCAAAGCCTCTACCAGCCCTCTCAAAGAGTTAAAACCCCCTTTAAATAGAGTTTGTGAGGGCTAGGGATACATAACTTTTTAAGTGTGAAATGAAAAACTCGGTCAAATATTTTATTCCAACTTTCACCGCCCATTTGACCTCCAAAACGCGTGAATTGACCGGCCTTCCAGAAGGATTATTTGTGACAAATCATGTCCCCGAGATTTCCTCAAACTTGGGGCTCAATCCAAGCCCGTATGTAGAAGATATGGCCCAAATACAGAACCCATGTCCATTCTGCCGAGTCCAGCCCACCATTGGATTAATGGCTCATTTACTCCATCAAATGCACTCTTTAGCTCTAGTGTCCTGGATGAAAGTTGTATAAGATGAAGTTAGGAACAATTTTACAAAATTTAAAATTCAAATAATAAATATAAAAATATTTATCTTCGAAATACTACAGTGCACTATTACGGGTAAAACTGGAATTTTCAACAAATTTTCAAATGAATGATCAAATCCCAAATATTTTATAAATAAACATATTTAACACAATGTGAGGAAATTATTTCATTTATTATCAATAAAATATTCAATAAAATAGTGTTTTATCAAGGGGTTTTAAAGGTTTATGGGTTCCAGGTATTTTAGAGTTTTTAAAGGGTTTTAGGGATTTTTCGTGTTTTTTATGGTCTTGGAGTTTTTATAGTGTTCACATATTTTTAGGGTTTTTAGGGATTCTTAATGACTTTTAGGGTTTTTTGTTTTTTAGGGTGTTATATTTTTTGGGATTTTTTGATTTTTCTGTATTTTTTGGGGTTTGGGGGGTTTTAAGGGTTGGGAGGGGGGTTATGATTTTTAGGGGTATTTTTTTAGATTTTAGAGGTTTTAGGGATTTTAAGGGGTTTTTAGGGTTTTAGGTTATTTTTGGGTTTTTTGATTTTTTTATGAGTGTTTAGAGATTTTTATGGATTTTAGTGTTTCGAGTGATTTTTTAGTAATTTTTAGGGTATTAGGTTTTTTTATATTTTTTAGTGTTTTCGGGGGTTTAGGGGCTTTATAAAATTTTTAGGGTTTTTTGTGGTTTTTGGGTTTTTTTTGTGGTTTTTGATTTTTTCTTGTTTTAAGGGTTTTTAGGGTTTCTCTAGGGTTTTTAAAATATTTTTATGGTTTTAAAGGTTTTAAGGTATTTAGTGTATTTTTTATTTTTAGGGTTCTTAGGATTTTTTGGGGGTTTTTTTAGGTTTTTAAGCCTTTTAAGGTCTTTTAGGGGGTTTAGTGTTTTTATATATTTTATAATTTTTAAGGGTTATAGTTATTTTTTGGTTTGTAAGGTGTTTTAGTATTTTCCAGTGTTTTTTTTGGGTTTTTAGTGTTTTTTTGGGTTTTTGGGTATTATGTATTTTTGGTGTTTGTTAGAGTTTTAGGGTGTTTTATAGGTTTTTATGGTTTTAAATGTTTTAGGGGTTTATTTTGGGTTTTATTGTTTTTAGGGATTTTAATGGGTTTTTTTGTTTTTATGGTATTTTATGTATTTTTATGTATTTTTATTATTTTTAGGGGTTTCTGGGCCTTTTATTGATTTTACGGTTTTTAGAGTCGTTTAGGTATTTCTTTGTTTTTAAGGGTTTTTATGGAATTAGTTTTTTTAGGGTCTTTTTTGTTTTTTTTATATATCTTGGGATTTAGGGTATGTTAGAGTTTTTTATGTCTTTAATGATCAGTTAAGCTGTTATTTGGGAGTTTCTAGGGTATTTGGATTTTTTTCAGGGTTTTTAGGGTTTTAGGGGTATTCAAGGTTATTTTAATGTTTTTATAGTTTTTAGTATCTTTTAGGGTTTTTTGAGGATTTATGGACCTATAGTGTTTTAGGGATTTGGGGCGCCTTTATTATTTTTATGGTTTCTAGGGTCCTTTAGGGTGTTTAGGATATTTAGGGTGCTTTTCAATTTTTAGGGTTTTTAGGATCCTTTAGGGGTTTTAGGGTTTTTAGTGTCCTTTTGGTTGTTAGAGTCTTTTATTCGTTTTAGTGGGTTATAGGGTCTTTTATGTTTTTTTACTATATTTAGTGTATTTTAGGAGTTTTATGGTTTTTAGGACCTTCTTTGGTTTTTCAGGTTCTTAGTGGTTTTTAGGGTTTTTGAGTATTTTATTGTTGTTTGGGGTTTTGAGTTTTTTTAGGTTTTATTGGATTTTAGTTATTTTTAATGTTTTTAGGGTACTTTAGTGGGTTTTAGTGTTTTGGGGGTTTTTAGTGTTTTTAATACTATTTAGTGTTTTTTGGGGTTTTTAGGATTTTTTTTGGATTTTATGTTTTTTTTCAGATCTTTTTGGTTTTTAGAGGTTTAGGGATTTTTGGGTTCTTTAGGGTTATTAGGGTTTTTGGTTTTTTAGTGTTTTAGGGTATTTTTAATGGGTTTTAGGATTTTTAACTATTTTTGGGTTTTCTAGGGTTTTTAAGGCTTTTGAAGGGCTTTAAATTTTTAGGGGTTTTTTGGATTTTTAGAGATATTTTTTGGTTTTCATAATTTTTCATGTTTTTATGATTCTTAATACTTTAGGAGTTTATGGTTATTTAGGGTTTTAGTAATTTTATGGTTTTACTGGTTTTATGTTTTCTAAGGTTTTTTTGGTTTTTAAGGGTTTAGGACTGTTTTATGGTTTTTTCATGTTTTCAATGTTTTTAGTGTTTTAAGGGGTTTTAAGGATTTTATCATTATTTAGTCTCCCAAGGATTTTTTTGGGTTTTTATGGTTTTAGGGATCTTGGGTGTTTTATGTTTTATTATGTTTTTTAAGATTTTAGGGGTTTTATTTGGATTTTAGAGTATTTCATGTCCTTTTAGTGGGTTTTGGGTGGTTTTGGGACTTTTATGGAGGTTTTAGGGTCTTTTAGGGGTATTTACGTTCCTTTAGTGTTTTTAGGGGTTTTAGGGTCTTTTAGGGGGTTTTAGGGTTGTGGGGTTAGGGTTTTTAGGGGTTTTAGAGTTATTAATGTTTTTAGGGGTTTTTAGAGTTTTTAGGATGTTTTTTTTGGGTTTTAAGGGGTTTTACAGTTTTGGGGTTTTTTAAGTTTTTTGGGTGTTTTTGGTATTTTGAGGGATTTTTAGGGTTTTTCTATTTTTAGGGGTTTTAAGATTTTAATGGGGTTTTTTGGGTTTTAGGGGTTTTAGGGCCTTTTATGTGTTTTTCTGGTTTTAGGGGAATTTAGGGTTTTTTTATTATTATGGGTTTTTAGGGCCTTGATGGATTTTTGGCATTTTAAGAGTTTTCAGGGATTTAAAATTTTTATGGGTTTTTTGGATTGTTCAAGGGTATTTATAGTTTTTAGTATTTTAAGTGGGTTTAAGGTGTTTATTGAAATTTTCTTGGGTTATAGTGTTAATTTTTAGTTTTTTTGGGTTTTTAGGTCTTTTCATGGTATTAAATATTTTTTAGGGATTTATGGTTTTTCTGGTGTTTAATTTTTTTTTGGTTTTTTTGGGATTTTATCATTTTTAAGATGTTTTGGGGGTTTTAGGGATTTTTAGGATCTTTTTGGCTTTTTATGGTTTTAAGGGTATTTTAGGGTTTTTAGGGATTCTTGGGCCTTTTAGGGTTTTGGGTTATTTTATAGTTTTTAAGGGGTTTTCATGGTTTCTAAGGGGTTTTAGGGTTTTAATTTCTTTAGAGTTTATGATTTTATGGGTTTTAGGGTTTTTACAATTTTCTGGGTATTTTGAGGGGTTTCGGTGGGTTAAAGGTTTTTTTATTGTTTTTAGGGTTTCTAGGAGGTTTTTAGGTTTTTAATGATTTTTATGGGTTTCTATGGGTTTTGGGATTTTAATGATTTTTAGGTGTTTTAAATGTTTTGGTTTATTTTTAGGGTTTTTATAATTTTTAGAATTTTTAGTGTTTTGTAGGTGTTTTTAGGATTTTTATGGGTTTTTGGGTTTTATGGGGGGGGGGGGTTTATGATATTTTAGGTGTTTTTAGGTGGTTTAAGGGATTTTGGGGGGTTTAAGGTGTTTTTTGGGCTTTTAGTGGATTTAGAGATTTTAAGGTTTGTTAGTGTTTTAATATTTCTTAGGTTTTTTAGTACTTTTACAGTTTTTAGTGTGATTTTTGGGTTTTTAGTGTTTTTTGGAATTTAGGGTTTTGTGGGGTTTTAGGGGTTTAATGTGTTTCTTGTTCTTTTATTATTTTTAGGGGTTTAAAGTATTCTTGTATTTTTTTTAGTGTTTTTATAGTTTTTAGGGTTCTTCTTGGGGTTTAGGTTTCTTTTAGGGGTTTTAGTGTTTTTAGGGTTTCATATGGTTTTAGGGGTTTGGGGGGGGGGGGGGGTTAGTGTTTTTTATTATCATATAGGGTTTGTTAGGGTTTTTTAGGGTTTTTAATTTTTTTGGGGTTTGTTAGGGTTTTGTAGGGTTTTTAATGTTTTTGGGGTATGTTAGTTTTTTTTAGAGTTTGTAAGTTTTTGATAGATTTTTTTTCGCAATTTATCTATTTTTCTATTTTTGGTGGTTTTAATGGTTTTCTGGGATTTTAGGGTTTTAGAGTATTTTTGGGATTTTATTGTGTTTTTATGGTTTTTTTTGTTTTTATGGATTTATTGGTTTTTAGGATTTTTGAGTGTTTTTAGTGTCTTTCAGGTTTTTTAGTTTCTTGGGGATTTTAAGGGGTCTTAGTGGGTTTTCAGTTTATTTGGGTTTTTTGGGTACTAAGGGTTTTTAGTTTTTTTTGGTTTATAGTGTTTTTAGGGGGATATACATTTTTTTTTCTTTTTTGTAGGTTTTTTATCTTTTTAGGGTTTTGTTTGGATTTTAAGGGTTTTAAAGTGTTCTGTAGGGTTTTTAGGGATTTGAAGGGGTTTCAGGGTTTTTTAGTTTTTAGGGTCTGGAAGGGTTTTTAAAGGATTTTTTTATGTTTTATATGTTTTTAGGGGTTTAAGGTTTTTAGAGTTTTTATGTAGGTTTTTAGGGTTTTTATGGGGTTTTATGATTTTTTTTTGATTTTTACGGATATTTTTGTTGTTTTAGGGGTTTTAGGATTTTAAGTGTTTATAATGACTCTTAGGGTTTTAGGGTTTTCATGGACTTTTAGGGTTTTATGGGTTTTTAGTGTCTTTTAGGGTTTTAGGGTATTTTTAGGTGGTTTATTTTCTTTTAGGGGGTTTATGTCATTTAGGGGATTTTTTAATATTTTTAGGGTTTTACGTGGTTTTAAGTGTTTTTAGGGGTTTTGGGTGTTTTTTTATTTTTTGGAGGTTTTAGAGTTTTTATGAGTTTTTAGGTCTTTTATGGATTTAGGGGGTTTTATGGAGTCTAGGTTTATTGGTATTTTTATGGTTTTAAGAGGGTTTTAGGGTTTTTATGTTTTTATGGTTTTCGGTGTCTTTTGTGTTTTAAAGAGCTTTTTGGGTTTTTTAGTTTTAAGTGGTTTTTTTGATTTTTATAATTTTTAGGATGCGTTGAATGGTTTTACGTTATTTTAGAGACTTTTGGGGTTTCAAGATATTTTAGAAGATTTTTTGGTTTTAACAGTCTTTTTATGGTTTTTAGATTTTTTAAGGGATTTTTGGGTTTTTATGTTTTTATTTTTTATATGGTTTTTAGGGGTTTTATAGTTTTAGGAGTTCAAAGGTATTATTTGGGTGCTTTAGGGTTTTTTATTGGCTTAAAGGTATTTTTATATTTTTTTGGTTTTTTCTTGATTTTTATTGGTTTTTGGTTTTTTTGGTTTTAGGGTTTTTGTAGGTTTTTATGGTATTAGGTTATTTTTGTTTTTTTTGGGTTTTTAGGGTATTTTTAAAGTTTTTAGTTTCATTTTAATGATGTATGGGTTTTTAATGGTTCTTAGTGGTTTTAATGGTTTTATGGGTTTTAATGGTTTTTTGGGTTTTAATGGTTTTAGGGGTTTTAATGGTTTTAGGGGTTTTAAGATTTTTTAGTGTTTTTAGTGTTTTCGGGTTTTAGGGTTTTTGTGGTTTTCTTTGTTTTTAGGTGTTTTTAGTGTTTTATAGTTTCTATTGTTTTTAGAGGTATTAGGGTTTTTATTAATGTTTTTTTAATTATAATTAGAGTTTTTAATAGTTTTTAGTAATTTTTATGTATATTTAAGATATTTTAGGTTTTTAGGGTCTTTTAGAGACATTTAGGGGTTTAGGGTCTTTAATAATTTTACTGGATTCATGTTTTTTTGGTTTTTAGTGGTTTTAGAGATTTTATATGTTTTAAGTATTTTTAGGTTTTTTGGGTTTTTAGGGTACTTAGATTTATTAGGAAAAGGAAGGTGTGATGCTAGGCTATTCCTGGACTCCCAACATTTATTAAAAAGAAAAGAAAAGCAAACAATGGCGGGGTGGGGCCAAAAGGCCACACCGAAAACCCTAGACCCCAAGACACCAAAACCCCAAAAGACCCAAAATGTTGAAGAGAAAGAAACATGAACTACAAATCAACATCTCTAACCCCATATAGGTCTCCATCAACACCATCACCCGAGGAAGCTTTTGACTCCACCGACTCCCATTCAGATGATTCATATTGCTTTAGGAAGGCAGTGTAATACTCTCTAAGATTTTTTAGCTTTTAAATGTCTATTTAGGGTTTTAAGGGTTTTTGGGTTTTAAGGGTATTTTATGTTTTTTGAGGATTTTAGGGTTTTTAGATAGTTTTCAGGGTTTTTAGGTTCCATTAGGGTTTTATGGTTCTTTTAGGGGTTTTAGGAGTTATAGGATTTTTTAGGGCTGTTTAAGGTTTTAATGTTTTTTCTAGTTATTTATGGATTTTAGGTTCTTTTAGGGTTTTTATGGGATTATGGGGATTTTAGGGGTTTTTTTTATTTTAAGGGATTGTTTCTTAGTTCCTTGAAACATGTGTTCTAGTTTAAGAATCAATGCTTCCAGGAGGTTTCCATTGGATTTATTCATGGAACCAGAAACATCCAATAGTTCTTTATCGAAAAGGGACCTACTTTCCAAAGGTAGGCATTCGTTAAGTTTTAACTTTACAGTACATAGGAACGTACATTGGTCAAGAGGATGGGAGGTTGGACTCATCACACCCTTTTGAGGGAAATTATTTTCTACTCCTGGACTCTCTTTATAAATTTAAGATATTTTCATGAATCCTTATTAATTTACTAAGAGTAACATAGGTTTCCCTTAGAATTTAAAATAACTTATTAACATGTGTGAAATTTAGAATCATTCGTATGTATTTGAGGATCTTCATTAATGGAGAGATCTGTATGTATTCTAGGTTCTCCGTTAATGGTATCCTCTCATATAGTATTTATATTTTATTTTAATCATCGTTATGATGACACTGGTTTTTAATCCACTCAGTGGGGTACTCTGGAATTTGTTGTTGTCCAGGGATATGAATACTTGTTTTGATATTGGGATTGTACCCATAAAATGGGAAACCTATGTATCCTTATGAAGGAATAATAAAAAATGTAGTTTTGGAGCTTCTTAATGGGAGACTTCATACCTTTTAAGGACATGTGATAAGGACCTCTTAGATAAAGGTGTCTAGTAAAGGTTTTATGTGGGACTTATGCCTAAGCATCCCAAGGAACTTGGAAAGAATATGGGTTTCCATGTAATATTAGACCCTATTGGGAATATAGGCCAAGAGAACAGGGTTAAATTGAATTGTAGGGTTTAAACCTCAAGGATAATTCCAACGTATCCCATGTGAATGGGAATCAAAACCCATGTATATCGATGAGTCTCATAGAAGAGTATATCCCTTTGAGAGAAATGAGTTTTGGATTACTTCTTGAAAAAGATTCCTTGATGATTTGGGGGATTTATTTGGGGATTATTACTTAGGAGGATGCCCAGATTAAGGGAATTATGGTTGGATTCCTTAAGAGTATATCTAGTGAGATCGAGCCCCGAGAAGGCTTCCTATGTAACCCAATTATGGTGGGAATCAGATTTCTCATAGTTCAAGAGTTTGTGAAAATGTTGTGATCATGAAAAATATCTAATCCCACGTGATTCATGCTTGGTGTGAGAAGAAAGAGGATGTCAAAGATTCAACAAAGTCACCCGCACTACTCCTCTTTCGTTGGTGGAAGAGGGCGTGCCTACGGTTGCGAGGGTGGATGATGTAAAGGCGACCGAGGAAGAGGGTGAGGAAAAAAGACTTCCGTCTATTCTCTGTACATTAGACAAGGGACCAATTTAAGGATGGAGTGAAGGTGAAGGAAGTAGATAGGAGGAAAATTGCAACCTCGAACTTGAAAGGTTAGGGGATTACACCCGGATGGCTGCCCTAAAATTGATCCAGGTAGGGGTGGGAGACTTTTCTTATTATTGAATGGAAAATAAAGTCTTAACTGTACCATCCCTACCAAATACTTGTGGTTCTGGGTCATAGAGATGAATAGGGGCGGATTGAACCCAAACCCTAATCCTCTAAACTGGGAACTTCCCAACACTATTTCTGGGAGAATGGTCCATGTGACATCGGATATAAAAACCCATACACTCCATGAATCCTAACTCAATTTTGAAATAAATGTTTGAATCCTCTGATTGTGGATATAAAAACCCAAATAGAAGACACACTGATGTGTCTTTCCTAAAGGTTTAATAATTCAGGAGGTTTTGGTGGAGGTCTCAATAGAATCCCTTTTATACAAGGGAGACAATGAAGAAGAAGCCTTTCTATCAATGTATTTTAAGAGGGCTTAATGTCTTGTATACTGAAGAGAGAAGGTGAATCAAATAGGGGAACCCAAGTAGGTACTAGAGCACAAGTATTGGTGAACAAGTAGGCTTGGGAGACCTAATTTCCACTTGAGTGATGAAAAACCTTGATATTAATACTTGGGCGAGACCTGACTCATGCCTTCAAGAGTATTCATAGGTATTACTAGAAGTGGGGTGCTCAAGTTCCTATGAGAGGAATATTTGTCACACAAGTGTTTCTAATTTAGGGAGGTTGGTCACTTTAGGTGCGAAAGTTTTATGAATTTAAAACACTAAAAGGACATAAGTCCTATGATCCTCTTTCAATTCCTCCGCTTTAGGTGTTGAATAACTACCTTTAATGTTACGGAAGGCTTGGGAGAAGCACTAGGGAAACAAGACCAACAATTAATATTCAAGGAAACTCATTTGTACAAATGAAGTCCCCAAGGGTCTCTTTATAGGAAAAAACAAGACCCTGAGCGAAAAGAGATTGAGTGCTCAAGTGGATTGCGTGCTATATTATAGCACGCAAGTGGATGCACATTGTATGGGTGTCACCCAAGTATACTTGCGCGCTGCCAATGATTTGGCCTAACTGGGGTGCCGCTTTGAGGACTTAGCCAAAATTATTACTTCATTCATCTCCAGTTTGGTGCCGTGCAGGTATTTAAACGCAGGTACCTTGGCATGCTGGTATTTACACACTGGTACCTTCGCTACCGTCACAGACCCCCATGAAAAATGAAGAGTCACACCACGAACCTTTCATGCTCGGTTGGCGAATTTTTTTGAAAAAGTGCATGGAACACATTTCATGGTGTCTATTGGGATTTTAGGTTACTTAAGGGGGAGTGATTTTATGTTTTCTTAATTTTTTTTGGATATTGGGGGGGGGGGGTTTGTATTTTAGGGGTTTTAGTGACTTTTAGGGTTTTAGTGTATTTAGTGTTTTAAGGTTTTAAAGAGTTTTATGTTATTTTAGGGGTTTTAGAGATTTTTGGGTTATTTTCGGGATTCCAGATTCAATTAGGTTTTTTAGTGGTTGTGGGATTATTTTAGGGTTTTAAGTTTTTTTGGGGTATTTAAGGTTTTTAGGGTTTTTAGGGTTTTTAGTGATTCTTAGGTGTTTTAGAATTTTATGGGTATTTTATAGTTTTAGGGTTTGATAAGGTTTCTAGTGGGGTTTATGGTTTTTATAGGTTTTAGAGTTTTTTAGGTGTTTAGGGGTTTTGAGGCTTTTAATTTGGGTTTAAAGGTTTTATTAGGAATTGTTTATGGTTTTAGGGTTTTTACTATTTTTAGGGATTTTAGAATTCATAGGGAATAATTGGGGTTTTATGGCTTTTATGGATTTTTGGAATATTATGGTCTTTTGGATTTTTAGTTATTTTAACGTTTTAAAAGTTTTTTGGGGGGTTTTAGTGTCTTTTTGGGCTTTGGGTTTTAGGGTTCCTTAGTATTTTAAGGGTTTTTATAATATTTTAGGGTTTTTAGGTCTTGGGCTTTTGGGTGCAAGGTATAGGGTTTATGGTGTGTCATATTTTTTTAGAGTTTTTAGGGTATTTTAGGGTTTTGAGTTTAAGGTATTGGGATTATGTTGTTGGGTATAGGGTTTAGGGTGTTGAGTATAGGATTTACGGCGCTGGGTTTTGGGTGTAGGGTATAGAGTTTTGGATGTATGGGTTAGGCTTTAAGGTGTGGGGTATAAGGTATAGGGTGTAGTTTTTAAGGTTTAGGGTGTAGGGTATATGATTAAACCTATAGGGTTTATGGTTTTGGGTATAGGATATAGGATATAGGATTTAGGGTGTTGGGTTTAGGGTTTAGGGTGTATGGTAAAAGGTTCATGGTATAGGGTTTAGGTTGTAGGGTATACAGTTTAGGGTATATATGATATAGTTTAGGTTGAGGGTATAGGGTTTAGAGTTTAGGGTATTTGGTATAGGGTTTAGGGTGTAGGGTTCATGGTTTACAATATAGGGTTTAGGGTTTGGGAAATAGGGTTTAAGATTTATGGTGCAAGGTATTGGGTTTAGGTTGTAGGGTTAATGATTTAGGTTGTAGGGTTTATAGTTTAGGGTGTAGGGTATATTATTTAGGGTGTAGGGTATAAGTTTTAGGTTGTAGGGTATAGGGTATATAGTGTTGGGTCTAGAGTTTAGGGTTTCTGGTATAGGGTTAAGGGTGAAGGGTATAAGGTTTAGGGTGCATGGTTTTGGGTTTTGGGTATAGGGTATAGGGTTTTGGGGGTAGGGTTTAGGGTTTAGGGTGTAGGGTGTTGGATTTAGAGTATTTGGTTTAGGGTTTATGGTGTATGGTATAGTGTTTTAGATTTATGTCATAGGGTATATGGTTTTGGGTGTAGAGTATAGGGTTTAGGGTGTATGGTATAAGGTTTAGTGTATTGGGCATATGGTTTAGGGTTTACGAGATAGGGTTTATTGTTCATGGTATGGGTTTAGTGTGTAGGGTAGATGGTTTAGAGTGTATGATTTCAGGATTAGGGTGAAGGTTTTTGGGTTTAGGGTTTAGGGTATGGGGTTTGTGGTTTAGTGTTTATGGTGTATTCTATAGGGTACAGTGTATAGGGTTTAGGATGTGGGGTCTAGGATTTGGGGTGTAGGGTATGTGTTTTAGGGTTTGGGGTTTAGGGTTTAGGGTCTATGGTAAAGGGTTATGGTGTTGGGTTTAGGGATTAGGGTATAGGGTATAGAGTTTAGGGTGTGAGGTATAGGGTTTAGGGTGTAGGGTATAGAGTTTAAGGTGTCAGTTATAGGGTTTAGGGTGTAGGGTATATGGTTTATGGTGTAGGGTCTAAGGTTTATGGTGTATGGTATAAGGTTTATGGTGTAGAGTTTTGGGTTTAAGGTGTAGGGCATACTATTTGGGGTGTTGGGTTTAGGGTGTTGGGTATTGGGTTTAAGGTTTTGATTTTATGATTTAGGGTGTAGGGTATTCGGTTTAGTGAGTAGGGTCAAGTGTTTAGGGTGTATGATATGTGGTTTCATGTTTACATTATGGGGTTTAGAATATAGGGTATAGATTTTAAGGTGTATTGTTTAGGGTTTAGGTTGTATGGTATAGGGTCTTTAGTGTTTTTTTCTTGGGTTTTTGGGGTTTTTGGGTTTTAGCATTTTTTGTGCATTTGGTGTTTTTATAGTATTTAAGAGGTTTTTGATGTTTTAGTGTTTTTATGTTTTTATGGTTTATATGGGTTTGGGGGGGGGGGTTATCGGTTTTATGGGGTTTAGTATTTTTATGTGTTTTAGGGTTTTTTGGTTTCTTATGGGGTTTAAGGGATTTTCATGTTTTTTTTATTATTTTATGGGTTTTTTGGTTTTAATGGGTTTCTTAGGGTTTTTCAGGTTTTCTAGGTTTTTTAGTGTTTTAAGGGTATATTGGGTTTTATCGGCATTTTTAGAGAATTTTGGTTGTTAGTTTTTTTTTGGGATTTTTGTGTGTTTTATTGTTTTTAGGGTTTTTACTGGGTTTTAAGGTTTTTAAAAGTTCTTAGAGTTTTTTGGGGTTTAGTGTTTTTATATTTTTTATGGTTTTTTGTGGATTTTTTTGGGTTTTATGGATTTTATTTTTTTAAGGGTTTTTTTTTTGATTTTTTAGGGTTTTATGGTTTTTATGGTGTTTTAGTTTTTATTTGGGTTTTTTGGTTTTTTTTATTTTTTTATGGGTTTAAGTGTTTTTAGGGGTTTTAGGTGGTTTAAGGGTATTTTTTGGATTTTATTGGTCTTTAGGATATCTTAAGGTTTTTAAGTATTTTAGGATCTTTTATGGTTTTTTGGTTTTTTTGGGGTTTTATGGTCTTTTCGTGGTTTAAGGGTTTAGGTGTTTTAAATTTTCTAAGGGTTTCTAGTGTTTTTTATGGGTCTTAGGATTTTATGAATTTTATGGGGTTATAGGGTCATTTAGGGGTTTTATTTTTTTTAGAGTTTTTGAGTTTTTAGGGGGTTTAAGCATTTTCTTTGAAGTATTAGGTTTTTTTAGGTCTCTTAGTGTTTTTAGGGGATTTTATGGGTTTGAAGGTTATTGTGGGGTTTTTATGGGTTTTAGTATTTTTAAGGGGGTTTATAATTTTTTAGGATTTTATGGGTTCTTTTGGGTTTTTAGGTGTATTTAGGGAATTCTTAGGGATTTAGGTGTTTTAGTTTATAAGTTTTTAGGGGTTGTAGTTTACAAGGGTATTAGGGGCTTTTAAGTTCTTTGGGGGTTTTAATGTTTTTTTGGGGTTTAGGGGTTGTTAGGGTTTTATTTGGGTTTTTATGATTTGTAGGATTTTTTGGGGTTTTTTGGGTTTATTGATTTTCTAGAGATTTTAAGGATTTTAGGTTTTTTCTAGTTTTCTACATTTTTTAAGGTCTTAAAAGGATTTATGGTTTATTTGGGTCTTTTATGTTTTTAGTGGTTATTCGATTTTTAGTGTTTTTGGGTTTTTAGGGTTTTTAGAGTCTTTTGGGGTTTTTATTTACATTCAGGGTTTTAGGGTGTTTCCAAAGTTCTTTTTGGATTTATAGTTTTTCTAGGATTTTGGGGTTTTTAGGATCTTATAGGGGTTTTAGGGTTATTTATGGGTTTTTGGGTTTTAGGGAAGTTATGGGGTTTTTAGAGTTGTTAGGGTACATCCGGTTTTTATGGTGTTTAGGGTTTGGGGCCATTTTGGAGATTTCAGATTTTTTAGGTTTATTTAGGGTTTTTAGGTTTCTTTAGGGTTTTTAGTGATTTTAGGGTTTTGATTGTTTAGTTTGATTATTGAATTTTAGTTTTTATGGGTTTTTAGAATTTTTTGTGGTTTTAGGGTATTTTATGGTCTTTTAGGGTTTTTATGGTTTTTTATTTTCCGTTTGGGTTTTTATGGTATTTATTGTTTTAAGGGATCTTTATGGTTTTTAGTGTATTTTAGGATTTTTATAGTCCTTTTGGGTTTTTTATTTTTGTGGGGGGGGGGGGGGGGTTACAGTTTTTAGGGTTTTATGTTTTTATGGGTTTTAGGGTTTTCTTGGAATTTTTGTGTTTTAAGATGTTTTTAGGCGTTTTATGGGTTTTTAAGGTTTTTTCATTTTTAGTGTTTTCACAATTTTTAGGCGTCTTAGTGTATTTTTTGGTTTAAGTGTATTTACAGTCTTTAGGGTCTTAAATATTCTATGTTTTTTTGTGCTTTATGGTATTTTTGTTTTAGGGTTTTTAGGGTTTTCTATCTTGTTTTAGAGTTTTTAGGGTCCTTTATGGGGTTTTAAGGTTTTTGGGGTCATTTTAGGTTTTTAGGGGGTTGGAGTTTTTAAAGGGTTTTGTATGATCTTTTAGGGTCCTTTAGGATTTTAGGGTTTTCAAAACCATTTAGAGATTTTAAGGGAATTTGGAGTATTTATGGTCCATTGGTTTTTTAGTGATTTTACGATCATTTAGGGGGGTTTTGGGTTTTAATTATCATTTATGGTTTTTTAAGTTTTTTAGTATTTTCAGGGTCCTGTAGGTTTATTTTGGTTTATAGGGACCTTTAGGTGTTTTTTTGTTGTTTTAAGGCTTTTTAGGGGTTTTAGGGTTTTTAGGACCCTTTAATATTTTCTAGGGATTTGCATATATTTTAGGGGTTTTAGGAAGTTTTATTTCCTTTTAGGTTTTTCTTAGGGGTTTTAGGGTCTTTTTATGTCTTTTAGTGTTTTTTGTATTTTTAGGATCTTTTAGGGTTTTATGGTCTTTTTGAGGTTCTTATGGGTTTTAGGGTATTTTGGGGGGTTTTAGGGGTTTTTAAGGTTTTTAAGGTTCTTATGGTTTTTAGTGGTTTTTAGGTTTTAGGGTTTTTTGGAGTTATTCATTTTTTGATAGTTTTTAAGGGATTTAGCGGTTGGTTGGGTTTTTTTGGGATTTTTTGGGTTTTGGGGTTTTTTGTGGGTTTTATGGTTTTTAAGAGTTTTGATGGTTTTTAAGGGTTTTAGGGTTTTTAGGGGTCTTTTATTTTATGTTTTTTAATGTTTTGTGGTGATTTAAAGCTTTTAGAGGTTTTTTGGGGTTTTAATGTGTTTTAGATTATTTTTAGGGTTTTTTATGTTTTAAAGGGGTTTCGGGTTTTTAGGTGTTTTAGGGTTTTTAGGTTTCTTAGGTTTTACGGTTTTATGCTTTTAAGGTATTTTTAGGGGTTTTATTATTTTTTAGTGTTTTAGGGGTTTTATGGATTTTAGGGTGTTTAGGGGTTTCAATATTTCTCATAGGTTTGAAAGGGATTTTTCATTTTTTTTAAAGTTTTTTTATGATTTTTCGGGGTTTTTTTGCTTTTAGGATCGTTTTAGTGGTTTTAAAGGGTTTTGATGTCTTTTATGGTTTTTAGGGTTTTTTGGGATTATATGGGGTTTCTGTGTTTTATAGGTTTATATATGGTTTTTAGGTTTTAACTATTTTTTTGTGTGTTTAATGGTTATAGGGTCTTATAGTGTTTTTATAGTGTTTAATGGGAATTTAGGGTTTTTCTGGTTTTAGGTTCTTCTACTTTGTTTATGTGTTTTAGGGTTTTTTTATCATTTTATGGTTTTTTGGGTTTTATAAAGGTTGTGGGTGTAGGAGGGGGCCTATAAATATTAGTATTATTTAGGTTTTTATGGTTTTAAAGGGTTTTTAGTGTTTTTACAATTTTTTAGTATTCTTATGGTTTTAGTGTTTTAGGGGTTTTAGGGCGTTTATGGGGTTTTAGGGTTTTAGAAGTCTTTATCCTTTTAGGGATTTTTGGGTTTTAAGGGGTTTTTATATTTTTTTTTGGGTTTTAGGGATTTTTATAGTTTTTTGGAGTTTTAGGATTTTTAATTTTTAAGGGGTTTAGGGGATGTTTAGAGGGTTTTCAGGCTCCTCGTGGATTGTTTGGGGGGGTTAGGGTTTTCAGGGCTTTTTATGGTTTTATAGTGTATTCAAAGGTTTTTTTGGTTTTTTTTATTTTTAGGGTTTTTATGATTGTTTTTTGGTTTATAGGGGTTTTTATAGTTTTTAGGGGTTTTTATGGGTTTTCTGGTTTTTAGGGGTTTTATAGTTTTTTGTGTTTTTATATGATTTTTAGCATCATTTAGGGGATTTTAGTGTTTTTAGGGTCTTTAACATCATTCATGGGTTTCTTATGGTTTTTAAGGTTTTATAGGGGTTCTAGAGTTTTTATGGGTTTTCTAGTTTTTTAGGTTTGTTTAGGGGTTTTCTTGTTTTTAGTGTTTTTTTTTGGCTTTTTTGGTTTTTTATGGTTTTTTTTGGGTTTCTATGGTTTTTAGGATTTTTTAGTGTTTTCTTAGGCATTTTATTGTTTTTTTGGTGTTTTAAGGGTTTTTAGTCTTTTTTAGGGGTATCTGAGGTTTTAGGGGTTTTTTGGTTTAACGGTTATTAGGGTTTTGAGGGATTTAGGGGTTTACAAGGTTTTTTGGATTTTAGGGGGGTTATTGGGGTTTGAAGGCCTTTTAGTGACATTTAGGTGGTTTTAAGGGGTTTTAGGGTGTTTTAGTGTATTTTTAAGGTTTTTAGTTTCTTTTATGGTTTTTAATGTTCTTAGGTTTCTTAAGGTTTCTAGCAATTTAGGCTTTTTTGTGTTCTTTTATAGTTTTTAGGGTTTTTTAGTTTTTGGTAGGGTTTTTAGGGTTTTTAGATTTTTTAGGTTTTTTATATATATTTTGAGGGTTTTATGGTTTTCAAGGTTTGTTAGTGGTTATAAGGGTTTTTATAGTTTCTTTTTGTTTTTAGGGTTTTTCAGGATTTTGGGGGGTTTTAGGTTTTTGTTGGTTTTTTAGGGTATTTAGGCTTTTCTTAGGCATTCCTGTCGTTTTGGGGGGTTTTATGATTTTATTAGGGTTTTCAGGTAATCAAGGGTTTTTTTCGGTTTTTTTGTTTTTTTGTATTTTCAAGGATTTAGGGGATTTAAAGGGTTTTTAGTGTTTTAAAAGGTTTTTTGGGTGTTAAGGATTTGTTTGGGTTATTTGCATTTAAGGTTTTTTTTGGTTTTTTTAGGATTTTGTTTTTGTTTTTTCAAGGTTCTTATTGTTTTTTAGGGGTTTTTAGGGTTTTTATATTTTTATATGGTTTTAGGGTGTTTTATAGCGTTTTATGAGTTTTTAGGGTTTTTAGTATTTTAGGGGTTTTTAGGGGTTTTAGGGTGTTATAGCGTATTTGAGAGTTGTTTAGTGTGTCTTAGGGGTTTTGGTCTTTTAGATATTTTATAGTATTTTTAGTGTCTTTTAGTTTTTTAGTGTATTTTAATGATTTTTTATGTTTTTACGATCTTTTAGGTTTTTAGGGTCTTTTAGGGCCTTTTAGGGGATTTTATGGGTTCTATGGCCTTTCGGATTCTTAAGGGGTTTTGGGGTCTTTTATGGGTGTTTTAGGGTTTTTAGGGGGGTTTATTGTTTTCAGGGGTTTTAAAGGTTTCTAGGTTCTAGGTATTTTAGATTTTTTAAAGGGGTTTATGGATTTTTCGTGTTTTTTATTGTCTTGGGGTTTTTATAGTGTTCACATATTTTTAGGGTTTTTAGAATTTTCTACGGGTTTTTTTGTTTTTAGGGATTCATAAAGACGTTTAGGGTTTTTTGTTTTTTAGGGTGTTATATTTTTTGTGATTTTTGGTTTTTATGGGTTTTTTCGGGGTTTGGGGGTTCTGAGCGTTGGGGGGATTAGGATTTTTAGGGGGTATTTTGGGATTTTAGAGGTTTTAGGGATTTTAAGGGGTTTTTAGGGTTTTAGGTTATTTTGGGTTTTTTGATTTTTTTAATAGTGTTTTGAGATTTTTATGGGTTTTAGTGTTTCTAGTGATTTTTTAGTATTTTCTAGGGTATTAGGGTTTTTATATTTTTTAGTGTCTTGGGGGGTTTAGGGGCTTTATAAATTTTTTTGGGTTTTTTGAGGTTTCTGGGGTTTTTTTGTGGTTTTTGATTTTTTCTTGTTTTTAGGGTTTTTAGAGTTTCTCTTGGGTTTTTAAAATATTTTTATGGTTTTAAAGGTTTTAAAGGTTTTAAGGTATTTATTTTATTTTTTATTTTTAGGGTTTTTAGGATTTTTGGGGGGTTTTTTAAGTTTTTAAGACTTTTAAGGACTTTTAGGGGGTTTAGTGTTTTTATATATTTTATAATTTTTAAGGGTTTTAGGTATTTTTTGGTTTGTAAGGCGTTATAGCATTTTCCAGTGTTTTTTTTGGGTTTTTAGTGTTTTTGGGGTTTTTGGGTATTATGTATTTTTGGTTTTTTTTAGAGTTTTAGGGTGTTTTATGGGTTTTTATGTTTTTTAGTGTTTTAGGGGTTTATTTTTGGTTTTATTGTTTTTAGGTATTTTAATGAGTTTTTTGTTTTTATGGTATTTTATGGATTTTTAAGTATTTTTATTGTTTTTAGGGGTTTTTGGGCCTTCTATTGATTTCAGGGTTTTTAGAGTCATTTAGGTTTTTATTTGCTTTTAAGGGTTTTTAGGGAATCAGTGTTTTTAGGGTCTTTTTGTTTTTTTATATTTCTTTGGATTTAGGGTATGTTAGAGTTTTTTAGGTCTTTAAAGATCATTTAAGCTGTTATTTGGGATTTTCTAGGGTATTTTGATTTTTTTCCGGGTTTTTAGGGTTTTAGGGGTTTTCAAGGTTGTTTTAATGTTTTTATAGTTTTTAGTATCTTTTAGGGTTTTTGAGGATTTATGGACCTATAGTGTTTTCGGGATTTGGGGCATCATTATTATTTTTAAGGTTTCTAGGGTCCTTTATGGTGTTTAGGATTTTAGGATGCTTTTCATTTTTTAGGGTTTTTAGGATCCTTTAGGGGTTTTAGGGTTTTTAGTGTCCTTTTGGTTGTTAGAGTGTTTTATGCATTTTAGTGGGTTATAGGGTCTTTTATGTTTTTTTTACTATATTTAGTGTATTTTAGGAGTTTTATGGTTTTAGGACCTTCTTTGGTTTTTTGGGTTCTTTGTGGATTTTAGGGTTTTTGAGTATTTTATTGTTGTTTGGGGTTTTGAGTTTTTTTAGGTTTTATTGAATTCTAGTTATTTTTAATGTTTTTAGGGTACGTTAGTGGGTTTTAGTGTTTTGGGGGTTCTTCAATGTTTTTAATACTATTTAGTGTTTTTTGGGGTTTTTAGGATTTTTTGGGATTTTAAGTTTTTTTCGGATTTTTTTGGTATTTAGGGGTTTAGGGATTTTTCAGTTCATTAGGGTTGTTAGGTTTTTTGGTTTTTTACTGTTTTATGGTATTTTTAATGTGTTTTAAGATTTCTAATGTTTTTTGGGTTTTCTAGGGTTTTAAGGCTTTTGAAGGGCTTTAATTTTTTAGGGGTTTTTAGGGTTTTTAGAGATTTTTTTTGGTTTTCATATTTTTTCATGTTTTTAAGATTCTTAATACTTTAAGAGTTTAGGGTTATTTAGGGTTTTAGTATTTTTATGGTTTTATTGGTTTTATGTTTTTTAAGGTTTTTTGGTTTTAAGGGGTTTAGTATTGTTTTATGGTTTTTTCATGTTTTCAATATTTTTAGTGTTTTAAGGGGTTTAAGGATTTTAAGGATTTTATCATTTTTTAGTCTCCCAAGGATTTTTTTTGGGTTTTTATGGTTTTAGGGATCTTGGGTGTTTTATGTTTTATTAGTGTTTTTAAGATTTTATGGCTGTTATTTGGCTTTTAGAGTATTTCATGTCCTTTAGTGGGTTTGGGGTGGTTTTGGGACTTTTAAGGTGGTTTTAGGGTCTGTTAGGGGTATTTACGTTCCTTTTGGTGTTTTTAGGGGTTTTAGGGTCTTTAGGGGGTTTTAGGGGTGTGGGGTTATGTTTTTTAGGGATTTTAGAGTTCTTAATGTTTTAGGCGTTTTTAGAGTTTTTATGGGTTTTTTTGGGTTTTAAGGGGTTTTATAGTTTTGGGGTTTTAAGGGCTTTAAGGGTGTTTTTGGTGTTTTTGGTATTTTGAGGGATTTTAGGGTTTTTATGTTTTTAGGGGTTTCAATATTTTAATGGGGTTTTTTGGGTTTTAGGGGTTTTTAGGACCTTTTATGTGTTTTTCGGGTTTTAGGGGTATTTAGAGTTTTTATTATTATTATGGGTTTTTATGGACTTGATGGATTTTTGGCGTTTTAAGAGTTTTCAGGGATTTAAAATTTTTAGGGGTTTTTTGGATTGTTCAAGGGTATTTATAGCTTTTAGTATTTTAAGCGGGTTTAAGGTGTTTATTTAGATTTTCTGGGTTTCTAGTGTTAATTTTTAGTTTTTCAGGGTTTTTAGGTCATTGTATGGTATTAAATATTTTTTATGGATTTATGGTTATTCTGGTGTTTAATTTTTTGGGGCTTTTTTTGGGATTTTTAGCATTTTTAGGATGTTTTGGGGGTTTTAGGGATTTTTAGGATCCTTTTGGATTTTTATGGTTTTAAGGGTATTTTAGGGTTTTTAGGGATTCTTGGGCCTTTTAGGGTTTTAGGTACTTTTATTGTTTTAAGGGTTTTTCATTGTTTTTATGGGGTTTTAGGGTTTTAATTTATTTAAAGTTTTTATGATTTTATGGGTTTAGGGTTTTTACGGTTTTCTGGGTATTTTGAGGGGTTTCAGTGGTTTAAAGGTTTTTTTATGGTTTTTAGGGTTTCTAGGAGGTTTTTAGGTTTTTAATGATCTTTATGGGTTTCTATTGGTTTTGGGATTTTATAGATATTTAGGGATTTTAAATGTTTTGGTTTATTTTTAAGGTTTTTATAATTTTTAGGATTTTTAGTGTTTTGTAGTTGTTTTTTCGGATTTTTTTGGGTTTTTGGGTTTTATGAGGGGGTTTTATGATATTTTAGGTGTTTTTAGGTGGTTTAAGGGATTTTTGGGGGTTTATGGTGTTTTTTTGGGCTTTTAGTGCATTTAGATATTTTAAGGTTTGTTAGTGTTTTAATATTTTTTAGGTTTTTTAGTACTTCTAAAGTTTTTAGTGTGCTTTTTGGGTTTTTAGTGTTTTTTAGAATTTAGGGTTTTGTGGGGTTTTATGGGTTTAATGTTTTTCTGGTGCTTTTATTATTTTTATGGGATTAAAGGATTCCTGTATTGTTTTTAGTGTTTTTATAGTTTTTAGGGTTCTTCTTGGGGTTTCAGGTTATTTTAGGGGTTTTAGTGTTTTTATGGTCTTATATGGTTTTAGGGGTTTGGTGGGGTTTAGTGTTTTTTATTATTATATAGGGCTTGTTAGGGTTTTTTAGGTTTTTTAATGTTTTTGGGGTTGGTTGGTTTTTTTAGTGTTTGTAACTTTTTGATAGATTTTTCTGGCAATTTTACTATTTTTCTATTTTTGGAGGTTTTAATGGTTTTTTGGGATTTTAGGGTTTTAGAGTATTTTTGGGATTTTTTTGTGTTTTTATGATTTTTTTGTTTTTATGGATTTATTGGATTTTTAGGATTTTTGAGGGTTTTTAGTGTCTTTCTGGTTTTTCAGTTTCTTGTGGATTTTTAAGGGGTCTTAATGGGTTTTTAGTTTTTTTGGGTTTTTTGGGTATTAAGGTTTTTTAGTTTTTTTTGGTTTATAGGGTTTTTAGGGGGATATTGGTTTATTTTTTGGTTTTTGTAGGTTTTTTTTATCTTTTTAGGGTTTTGTTTGGAATTTAAGGGTTTTAAAGTGTTTTGTTGGGTTTTTAGGGATTTGGAGGGGTTTCATGGTTTTTTAGTTTTTAGGGTCTGGAAGGGTTTTTAAAGGATTTTTTTATGTTTTATAAGTTTTTAGGGGTTTACGGTTTTTAAGTTTTTATGTAGGTTTTTAGGGTTTTATGGGGTTTTATGATTTTTTTTGATTTTTATGGATTTTTTTGGGGTTTTAGGGGTTTTAGGATTTTAAGTGTTTTTAATGACTCTTAGGGTTATAGGGTTTTTCAGGGACTTTTAGGGTTTTCTAGGTTTTTAGTGTCTTTTAGGGTTTTAGGGGCTTTTTAGGTGGATTAGTTTCTTTTAGGGGGTTTTATGTCATTTAGTGGGTTTTTTTGATATTTTTTGGGTTTTACGTGGTTTTAAGTGTTTTTAGGGGTTTTGGGTGATTTTTTATTTTTTGGAGGTTTTAGAGTTTTGATGAGCTTTTAGGTCTTTTATGGTTTTAGGGGGTTTTATGGAGTCTAGGGTTATTGGTATTTTTACTGTTTTAAGAGGGTTTTAGGGTTTTTATGTTTTTATGGTTATCGATGTTTTTTTTGTGTTTTAAAGAGCTTTTGGGTTTTTTAGCTTTTAAGTGGTTTTTTTATTTTTATGATTTTTAGTATGTGTTGAATGGTTTTAAGTTATTTTAGAGCCTTTTGGGGTTTTAAGGTCTTTTAGAAGCTTTTTGTTTGTTTTAACAGTCTTTTTATGGTTTTTAGATTTTTTAGGGATTTTTTGGTTTTTAGTGCTTTTAGGGTTTTTATTTTTTATATGGTTTTTAGGTGTTTTATAGTTTTATGATTTTAAAGGTATTTTTTTGGGTTCTTTAGGGTTTTTATTGGCTTAAAGGTCTTTTTATAATTTTTTTATTTTTTCTTGATTTTTATTGGTTTTGGGTTTTTTTGGTTTTAGGGTTTTTGTAGGTTTTTATGGTATTACGTTATTTTTAGGGTATTTTTGTTTTTTTTGGGGTTTTAGGGTCCTTTTAACGTTTTTAGTTTCATTTTAAATATTTATGGGTTTTTAATGGTTCTTATGGTTTTTAATGGTTTTAGGGGTTTTAATGTTTTTAGGGGATTTTATGGATTTTTTGGGGTTTTGGAATTTTATGGTGTTTTAGTGTTTCTTGGGTTTTTTAGGATTCTTAGGGTTTTTATTGGTTGTAGGGGTTTTAATATTTTTTAGTGTTTTTAGTGTTTTCAGGTTTTATGGTTTTTTGTGGGTTTTTAGGTGTTTTTATAGTTTTATAGTTTCTATGGTTTTTATAGGTATTAGGGTTTTTATTAATGTTTGTTGTTTTTAATTATTTTTAGAGTTTTTAATAGTTTTTATTAATTTTTATGTACATTTATGATATTTTAGGTTTTTAGGGTCTTTTAGAGTCATTTAGGGGTTTAGGGTCTTTAATAATTTTACTGGTTTCATGGTTTTTAGGTTTTTAGGGGTTTTAGATACTTTATGAGTTTTAAGTATTTTTAGGATTTTTTGATTTTTAGGGTACTTAGATTTATTAGTCAAAGGAACGTGTGAGGCCAGGCTATTCCTAGACTCCCAACATTTATTAAAAAGAAAAGAAAAGTAGAAAAGGGCGGGGTGGGGCCAAAAGGCCACACCGAAAACCCTAGACCCCCAAGACACCAAAACCACAAAAGACCTGAAAAGTAGAAGAGAAAGAAACATGAACTAAAAATCAACATCTCTAACCCCATATAGGTCTCCATCAACACCATCACCCGAGGAAGCTTCCGCCTCCACCGACTCCCATTCAGATGATTCATATTGCTTTAGGAAGGCAGTATAATACTCACTGATATTTTTTAGCATTTAAAGGTCTATTTAGGGTTTTAAGGGTTTTGGGTTTTAAGGGTATTTTATGTTTTTTTCGGGATTTTAGGGTTTTTAGGGTTTTTAGGTTCCATTAGTGTTTTAAGGTTCATTTATGGGTTTTAGGAGTTATAGGAGTTTTTAGGGTTGTTTAAGGTTTTAATGGTTTTTCAAGTTATTTATGGATTTTAGGTTCTTTTAGGGTTTTTAGGGGATTTTGGGGATTTTAGGGGTTTTTTTATTTTAAGGGATTGTTTCGTAGTTCCTTGAAACATGTGTTCTAGTTTAAGAATCAATTCTTCCAGGCGGTTTCCATTGGATTTATTCGTGGAACCAGAAACATCCAATAGTTCTTTATCAAAAAGGGACCTACTTTCCAAAGGTAGGCATTCGTTAAGTTTTAAATTTACAGTACTTAAGAACATGCATTGGTCAAGAGGATGGGAGGTTGGACTCATCACACCCTTTTGAGGGAAATTATTGTCTACTCCTGGACTCTCTTTATAAATTTAAGATATTTTCATGAATCCTTATTAATTCACTAAGAATAACATAGTTTTCCCTTATAATTTAAAATAACTTTTTAACATGTGTGAAATTTAGAATCATTCGTATGTATTTGAGGTTCTTCATTAATGGAGAGATCTGTATGTATTCTAGGTTCTCCGTTAATGGTATCCTCTCATATAGTATTTATATTTTCTTTTAATCATCGTTATGATGACACTGGGTTTTAAGCCACTCAGTGGGGCCCTCTGTAATTTATTATTGTCCAGGTATATGAATACTTGTTTTGATATTGGGATCATACCCATAAAATGGGATACCTATGTATCCTTGTGAAGGAATCAGAAAACATGTAGTTCGGTGCTTCTTAATGGGACACTTCATACCTTTTAAGGACATGTGATAAGGACCTCTTAGAGAAAGATGTTTAGTCAAGGTTTGATGTGGGACTTATGCCTAAGCATCCCAAGGAACATGGAAAGAATATGGGTTTCCATGTAATATTAGACCCTATTGGGAATATGAGCCAAGGAGAACAGGGTTAAATTGAATTTTTGGGTTTGAACCTCAAGGAGGATTCCTATGTATCCCATGTGGATGGGAATCAAAACCCATGTATATTGATGAGTCTCATAGAATAGTATATCCCTTTGAGAGAAATGAGTTTGGGATTACTTCTTGAAAAAGATGACTTGATGATTTGGGGGATTAATTTGGGGATTATTCATTAGGAGGATGCCCAGATTAAGGGAATTATTGTTGGATTCCTTAAGAGTATAGCCAGTGAGCTCGGGCCCCAAGAAGGCTTCCTAGGTATCCCAATTATGGTGGGAATCAGATTTCTCATAGTTCAAGAGTTTGTGAAAATGTTCTAATCATGAAAAATATCTAAGCCCACGTGAGTCATGCTTGGTGTGAGAAGAAAGAGGATGTCAAAGATTCAACAAAGGCACCCACACATTTCCTCTTCCGTTGGTGGAAGAGGGCGTGCCTACAGTTGCGAGGGTAGACGATGTCGAGGTGACCGGGGAAGAGGGTGAGGCAACAAGACTTCCGTCTATTCTCTGTACATTAGACAAGGGACCAATTTAAGGAAGGAGTGAAGGTGAAGGAAGTAGATAGGAGGAAAATTGCAACCTCCAACTTGAAAGGTTAGGGGATTACACCAGGATGGCTGCCCTAAAACTGATCCAGGTAGGGGTGGAGACTTTTCTTCTGCTTGAATGAAAAATAAATTCTTAACTGTACCATCCCTACCAAAGACTTGTGGTTTTGGGTCATAGAGATGAAAAGGAGAGGATAGAACCCAAACCCTAATCCTCCAAACTAGGAACTTCCCAACACTATTCATGGGAGAAAGGTCTATGTGACATCAGATATACAAACCCATAGACACTCCATGAATCCTAGCCCCATTTTGAAAAAATGTGTGAATCCTCTAATTGTGGATATAAAAACCCAAATAGGAGACACACTGATGTGCCTTTCCCAAATGTTTAATAATTCAGGAGGTTTTGGTGGAGGTCACAACAGAATCCCTTTTATACAAGGGAGAAATTGAATAAGAAACCTTTCTATCAATGTATTTTAAGAGGGCTTAATGTCTTATAGACTAAAGATAGAAGGTAAATCAAATAGGGGCACCCAAGTAGGTACTGGAGTAGAAGTATTGGTGAACAAGTAGGCTTGGGAGACCTAATGTCGACTTGAGTGATGAAAAACCATAATGTTAATACTTGGGAGAGACCTGAATCAAGCCTTCAAGGGTACTCACAGGTATTACTAGAAGTGGGGTGCTCAAGTCCCATTGAGAGGAATATGTGTCACACAAGTGTTTCTAGTTTAGGGAGGTTGGTCACTTTAGGCGCGAAAGTTTTATGAATTTAAAACACTAAAAGAACTTAAGTCCTATGATCCTCTTGAAATTCCTCCTCTTTAGTTGTTGAATAACTACCTTGAATGTTATGGAAGTATTGGGAGAATCACTAGGGAAACAAGAGAAACAATTAACATCAAGGAAATTCATTCGTACAAATGAAGTCCCCACGGGACTCTTTATAGGAAAAAACAAGACCCTGTGTGAAAAGAGATTGAGTTCTCAAGTGGATTGCATGCTATATTGTAGCACTCAAGTGGCTGCACATTGTATGGGTGGAACCCAAGGCATACTGGTATTTACACGCAGGTACCTTCGCTACCATCAAAGATCCCCATGAAAAATGAAGAGTCACACCTCGAACCTTTCAAGTTCGGTTGGCGAAATTTTGTGAAAAAGTGCATGGAACACATTTCATGGTGTCTATGGGGATTTTAAGTTACTTAAGGGGGAGTTAATTTATGTTTTCTTAATTATTTTTTCGATATTTGGTGGGGGGGTTTATATTTTAGGGTTTTTAGTGACTTTTAGGGTTTTAGTATTTTTAGTGTTTTAAGGTTTTAAAGGGTTTTATGGTATTTTAGGGGTTTTAGAGATTTTAGGGTTATTTTAGGGATTCCAGATTCATTTAGGTTTTTTAGTGGTTGTGGGATTATTTTAGAGTTTTAAGGTTTTTTGGGGTATTTAAGGTTTTTAGGGTATTTAGGGTTTTTAGTGATTCTTAGGCGAATTAAAATTTTATGGGTATTTTATAGTTTTAGGGTTTGATAAGGTTTCTAATGTGGTTTATGGTTTTTATAGGATTTATAATTTTCTAGGGGTGTAGGGGTTTTGAGGATTTTCATTTAGGTTTAAAGGTTTTATTAGGAATTGTTTATGGTTTTAGGTTTTTTACTATTTTTAGCGATTTTAGAATTTTTAGGGAATAATTGGGGTTTTAGGGATTTTATGGATTTTAGTAATATTATGGTATTTTGGATTTTTAGTTATTTTAACGTTTTAAAAGTTTTTTGGGGGGTTTTAGTGTCTTTTTGGGCTTTGGGTTTTTAGGGTTCCTTAGTATTTTTAGGGTTTCTATAATATTTTAGGGGTTTTGGGTCTTGGGTTTTTGGGTTCAAGGTATAGGGTTTATGGTGTCTCATATTTTTAGAGTTTTTAGGGTCTTTTAGGGTTTTGAGTTTAAGGTATTGGGATTATGTTGTTGGGTATAGGTTTTAGGGTGTTGAGTATATGATTTACGGTGCTGGGTTTTAGGTGTAGGGTATAGAGTTTAGGATGTAGGGTTTGGGCTTTAAGGTGTGGGGTATAGGGTGTAGGGTGTAGTTTTTAAGGTTTAGGGTTTAGGGTATATGATTTAACCTATAGGGTTTATGGTTTAGGGTATAGGATATAGGATTTAGGATTTAGGGTGTTGGGTTTAGGGTTTAGGGTGTATGGTAAAAGGTTCATGGTGTAGGGTTTAGGTTGTAGGGTATATGGTTTAGGGTATAGATGATATAGTTTAGGTTGAGGGTATAGGGTTTAGGGTATAGGGTTTAGAGTTTAGGTTATTTGGTTTAGGGTTTAGGGTGTAGGGTTCATAGTTTATAATATAGGGTTTAGGGTTTGGGAATGGGGTTTAAGATTTATGGTGTAAGGTATTGGGTTTAGGGTGTAGGGTTAGTGATTTAGGTTGTAGGGTTTATAGTTTAGGGTGTAGGGTGTATTGTTTAGGGTATAGGGTATAGGTTTTAGGTTTTAGGGTATAGGGTATATGGTGTTGGGTCTTGGGTTTAGGGTTTCTGGTATAGGGTTAAGGGTGAAGGGTATAAGGTTTATGGTGCATGGTTTTGGGTTTTGGGTATTTGGTATAGGGTATAGGGTTTTTGGGGGTAGGGTTAGTGTTTAGGGTGTAGGGTGTTGGATTTAGAGTATTGGGTTTAGGTTTTATGGTGTATGGTATAGTGTTTTAGGTTTATGTCGTAGGGTATATGGTTTTGGGTGTAGAGTATAGGGTTTAGGGTGTATGGTACAAGGTTTAGTGTATAGGGCATATGGTTTTGGGTTTATGATATAGGGTTTATTGTTCATGGTATGGGTTTAGTGTGTAGGGTAGATGGTTTAGAGTGTATGATTTCAGGTTTAGGGTGAAGGGTTTTGGGTTTAGTGGTTAGGGTATGGGGTTTGTGGTTTAGTGTTTATGGTGTATTGTATAGGGTACATGGTATAAGGTTTAGGATGTAGGGTGTAGGATTTGGGGTGTAGGGTATGTGTTTTAGGGTTTGGGGTTTTGGGTTTAGGGTCTATGGTATTGGGTTATGGTGTTGTGTTTAGGGATTAGGGTATAGGGTATAGAGTTTAGGGTGTGAGGTATAGG
Organism: Viscum album; assembly: GCA_963277665.1. Taxonomy (NCBI): domain Eukaryota; kingdom Viridiplantae; phylum Streptophyta; class Magnoliopsida; order Santalales; family Viscaceae; genus Viscum; species Viscum album. The sequence continues at coordinate 346,952,510 of OY728122.1, forward strand.
GTTTATGGTGTAGGGTATAGAGTTTAAGGTGTCAGGTATAGGGTTTAGGGTGTAGGGTATATGGTTTATGGTGTAGGGTCTAAGGTTTATGGTGTATGGTATATGGTTTATAATGTATAGTTTTGGGTTTAAGGTGTAGGGTATACTATTTGGGGTGTTGGGTTTAGGGTTTATGGTGTTGGGTATTGGGTTTAAGGTTTGGAGTTTAGGATTTAGGGTGTAGGGTATTGGGTTTAGTGAGTAGGTTCAAGTGTTTAGGGTGTATGATATGTGGTTTCATGTTTACATTATGTGGTTTAGAGTATAGGGTATAGATTTTAAGGTGTAGTGTTTAGGGTTTAGGTTGTATGGTATAGGGTCTTTAGTGTTTTTTTCTTCGTTTTTTTGGGGTTTTTGGGTTATAGGATTTTTGTGCATTTGGTGTTTCTAGAGTATTTAAGAGGTTTTTAATGTTTTAGTGTTTTTATCATTTTTATGGTTTATATGGGTTTGGGGGGGGGGGGTTATGGGTTTTAGGGGGTTTCGGGTTTTTAAGTGTTTTAGGTTTTTTTGGTTTCATATGGGGTTTAAGGGATTTTCATGTTTTTTATTATTTTATGGGTTTTTAGTGTTTTATGGATTTTTTTGGTTTTAATGGGTTTTTTAGGGTTTTCGGGTTTTCTAGGTTTTTTTGTGTTTTAAGGGTATATTGGGTTTTATCGACGTTTTTAGAGAATTTTGGTTGTTAGTTTTTTTGGTATTTTTGTGTGTTTTCTTGTTTTTAGGGTTTTTTCTGGGTTTCAAGGTTTTTAAAAGTTCTTAGAGTTTTTTGGGGTTTTAGTGTTTTTATGTTTTTTATGGTTTTTTGCGTATTTTTTGGGTTTTATGGATTTTATTTTTTTAAGGGTTTTTTGATTTTTTAGGGTTTTATGGTTTTTATGGTGTTTTAGGTTTTTTTGGGTTTTTTGGTTTGTTTTTTATTTTTTAGGGGGTGAAGTGTTTTTAGGGGTTTTAGGTGGTTTAGGTGTCTTTTTGGGATTTTATTGAGCTTTAGGATATCTTAGGGTTTTTAAGTATTTTAGGATCTTTTATGGTTTTTTGGGTTTTTTGGGGTTTTATGGTCTTTTTGGGGTTTAAGGGTTTTAGGTTTTTTAAATTTTCTTAGGGTTTCTAGTGTTTCTTATGGGTCTTATGATTTTATTAATTTTATCGGGTTATAGGGTCATTTAGGGGTTTTATTTTTTTTAGGGTTTTTGAGTTTTTAGGGGGTTTAAGCATTTTCTTTGAAGTATTAGTGGTTTTTAGGTCTCTTAGTGTTTTTAGGGGATTTTAGGGGTTTGAAGGTTATTGTGGGGTTCTTAGGGGTTTTAGTGTTTTTAAGGGGGTTATAATTTTTTAGGATTTTATGGTTTCTTTTAGGTTTTTAGGTGTATTTATAGAATTATTAGGGTTTTAGGGGTTTTAGTTTATATGTTTTTAGGGGTTTTAGTTTATAAGGATTTTAGGGGATTTTATGTTTTTTTGGGGTTTTAATGTTTTTTTGGGGTTTAGGGGTTGTTAGGGTTTTATTTGGGTTTTTATGACTTGTAGGATTTTTTGGGGATTTTTTGGGTATATAGATTTTCTAGATATTTTAAAGATTTTATGTTTTTTCTAGTTTTCTACATTTTTTAAGGTCTTAAAAGGCTTTATGGTTTATTTGGGTCTTTTATGTTTTTAGTGGTTATTCGATTTTTAGGGTTTTTTGGGTTTTTAGTGTTTTTCGAGTCTTTTTGGGTTTTTATTTACATTCAGGGTTTTAGGGTGTGTCCAAGGTTCTTTTTGGATTTATAGGTTTTCCAGGATTTTGGGGTTTTTAGGATCTTATAGGGTTTAAGGGTTATTTATGGGTTTTAGGGTTTTAGTGAAGTTATGGGGTTTTAGAGTTGTTAGGGTACATTTAGGTTTTTATGGTGTTTAGGGTTTTGGGGTCATTTTGTACTTTTCATAGTTTTTAGGTTTATTTAGGGTTTTTAGGTTTCTTTAGGGTTTTTAGTGATTTTAGGGTTTTGGTTGTTTAGTGTGATTATTGAATTTTAGATTTTTATGGGGTTTTAGATTTTTTTATGGTTTTAGGGTATTTTATGGTCGCTTAGGGTTTTTCGGGTTTTTTATTGTCCGTTTGGGTTTTTAGGGTCTTTTAGGGGGGTTTCAGTTTTTAGAGTCTTTTAGGCATTTTTTTATTTTAGGGTCTTTTAGGGTTTAAGGATTTTAGGGTATTTTGAGGGTTTTGTGGCCCTTTATGGTTTTGGGGTTTTCTTGGTTTTATGGGTTTTTAGGATGTTTTTGAGGATTTTATGGGTTTTAGAGTTTTTCATGTTTGTTGATTTTTTAGGATTTTTATGGGTTTTTAAGTTTTTTATGGTTATTAGTTTTTTATGGTTTTAGTGTTATATAGTTATTTTAAGTGTTTTTAGTGCTTTTAGGGGGGGTTTTTTCTATTTTTATGGATTTTAATTGTTTTTTTGGGGTTTTTTGGTTTTAATATTTTTAGTGGTTTTATAGTTTTAGGTTTATTAGGGTAATTAGTGACTTTAGGTGTTTTAGAGTTTTTATGGGTTTTTTGGTTTTTGGAGTCACTAGGGGTTTTACGTAATTTTAATGTTGCTTAGGATTTTGAGGGATTTTAAGTGGTTTAAAATAGGTTTTATGTTTTTTAGGGGTTCATGGGTTTTTAAGGGTTTTAGTGATTTAGGGGGTTTTATGGTTTTTTTTGGTTTTTTGGGTTTTTAAGGGTTTTTAAATGTTTTTGGGGGTTTTAGGGGTTTTGCAGGTTTAAGGGGATTTAAAATTTTTTTGTTTATAAGTTGGTTTTATGGTTTTTAAAAGTTTTTAGGGATTTTAATGCGTTTTAGGGTCTTTTAGTTTTTTATAGAGTTATGTAGTGTCTTTTAGGTTTTTAAGGGTTGTAGGGTTTTTAGGGTGTTTTTAGTATTTTTGGGACTTTTTATGTTTTGGGGGACCTTTTAGAGGTTTCAAGTTTTTTTTGGGTTTGAATGTTTATTTAGATTTTTTTTAATTTTTAGGGGGTTTTTTATACGATTTTTGGGGGTTTTATTGAATTTTAAATGTTTTAAAATTTTTAGGGGTTTTTTGGGGTTTTTGGGTTTTTTGGATTTTCTTGAGTTTTAGTGGATGTATCCCTTTTAATGTTTTTAGTACCTTTTATGGGTTTCTAATATTTGTATTAGGTTTAATGGGTTTTAATATTTTTAGGGGATTTTAGGTTTTTTAGGGTTTTTTAGGGTTTTTTCGGACCTTTTTAGGATTTTTAGTCTTTTTAGCAGTTTTCAGGTTTTTTATAGTTTTTAGGATTTTTAAGGTTTTTTGAGAATTTAGTGTTTTATTGGGATTTAGGGGTTTTTAGTTGTATTTTAGTGTCTTTTATGGGTTTTATGGTTTTTAAAGTTTTTTAGGGTTTTAGGGTTTTATAGAGTTTTAGAGTTTACATTTTTTTTGAGTTTTTAAGTGTTTTTAGGGTGTTTAAGGGGTTTTAGGGGTCTTTTTGGATTTTAAATGGGTTTTATGGATTTTTAAGATTTTTAGTGTCATTTATGGGTTTTATGTGTATTAGGGTCTTTAAGGAGTTTCTAGATTTTGAATGGTTTTTAAGGATTTTTTAGGGGTTTTTATGATTTTTTGGGGTTTTATAGTTTTCTTGGGTTTCAAGGGGTTTGAATTATTTTTTAGTTATTTTTAGTTTTCAGGGGGTTAGTTGATTTTAGGGGTTTCAAGGGTATTTTATGGTATTTTAGGTTTTTGATCTTTTTAGGTTTTTAAAGGATTTAAGGGTTTTTATGTGTTTTAGGGTTTTTTTTGGGTTTTTTATGTTTTTTGTGTTTTTTGGGTTTTAAGTATTTTTCGTGTTTTAGTGTTTTTAGGGGTTTTTGTTTTTTTGGGGTTATAGTTTTTTAGGGGGTTTTGGGTTTTTATATGTTTATAGTGTTTTGGGATTTTTGGTTATTTCAGGGGTTTTATGGGGTTTAGGGTGTTTTATGAGGTTTTCAAGGTTTTTAGTGGTTCTTAGTTTTTTTTCCAGTTTTTAGGGTTTATAGGGGTGTTTTGGGTTCTTGGGATTTGTTAGGGTTTTTAGGGGGTTTATGGTTTTCATAGAGTTTTTTGAGGTTTTTGGATTTTTAGGGGTTTTAGTATTTTTAGGGGTTTTAGGGTTTTAAGGTATTTATGGTTATTAGGGTTTGTAGTTTTTTAAGGTTTTCAGGGTTTATTATAGTTTTTGGGGGGTTTTTAGTATTTTTATGGTTTTAAATTTTTTTTCAAGGGTCTTTATGGTTTCTTGTATTTTTAGGGTTTTGTTGGGTTTATAGTGATTTTAGGGGTTTGTAGGGTTTTTTTGGGTTTTTTTTGGGTTTGTATGTTCATATATAGGTTTTAGGTTTTTAAGGGATTTACAGTTTTTTATTGGTTTTGGGGTCTTTTTATTTTTTTGTTTTTGTGGATTTTTTGGGTTTTTGGGGTGTTTATAGATTTTATGGTTTTTTTAGGTTTTTATGATTTTTATGAGTTTTAGGGGTTTTAATGTTTTTAGAAGATTTTAGGGTTTTAGTGGATTTTTAGGGTTTTTAGAGGTTTTATGGGTTTTTACATATTTATATGTGTTATTTAGGCTTTATGGGGTTTTTTTGGTTTTTATGCCTTTTAGTAGGTTTTTGGAGTTCTTCGGTGTTTTTTTGGGGTTTATGATATTTTGGTGTTTTCATATTTTTATGGGCAAGGAAGATGCGAGGATTGGGCTATTCCTGACCCCCCCCCCCCAATTTTATTATTAAAAAAAGACGCAGCAGACAAGGGTATTTTATGGGTTTTGAGTTTTTAGGGTTTTAGGGTGTTTTAGGGTTTTTAAATGTTTTTAATGGGTTTTAATAGTATTTAAGATTCTAGGGATTTTAGTGTTTTTATATTATTTATGTTTTTTTGTATTTTTTTAATTTTTTTGGCATTTTTGGGTTTTTAGGGCCATCTAATGGTTTTGAGGGTCTTTTAGGGGTTTGAGTTTTTTTTAGGGCCTTTTTAGGGTTTTTGGGTTTTTGGGACTTTTTGGGGTTTTAATGGTTTTTAAGGACCTTTATGGTTGTCAGGGGATTTTAGGGTCCTTTAAATGTTTTAGATGTTTGGTGTTTTAAAGGGATTTTATGTTTATTATAGTTTTTACGTGTTTAAAGGGGAATTAGGGTTTTGAAGGGTTTTTTGGTTTTTTTAGAGTTTTAAGGTTGGGGGTAGAGTTTTTAGGGTATTTGTTTTTTTTGGGGTTTTGGGATTTTTAGGGTGTTTTAAGGTTTTTAGGGGTTTCTGGGTTTTTAGAGGTTTTAGGGACTTTTATGTATTTTTAAGGTTTTAGGATCATTTAGGAGTTTTAGGGTTTTCTACAGTCTTAGGGTTTTAGAGGATTTATTTTTTTAAGGTTTTTAAAAATTTTAAGGCCATTAAGTTATTTTTTTTTTGGTTTTTTATAGACCTTTAGAGTTTTAAGCGTTTTTAGGGACTTTTAGGGGTTTTAGGGTTTTTAGGTTTCTTTAGGATTTTTTGGGTCCTTTAATGGTTTTAAGGGCTTTTAGGGTCGTTTTGGGAGTTTGATACATATTTAGGGGTTTTTATGGTTTTTTTGGGTATGTAGGTTAATTAAGTTATTTTAGGGATATTGGGGGGGGGGTCGTTTAGGTTGATTTACAAGTGTTTGGGGTATTCTGGGGTTTTAGGGTCCTTTAGGAATTTTTAGTGTTTTAATAGCCTTTTAGGTCTTTTAGGATATTTTATGGTCTTTTAGGGGTTTTATGGATTTTAGGGTATTTTTGAGGTTTTTTGGGTTTTAATTTTTTATGGGTTTTAGTATTTTTTGGGTGTTTTAGGCTATTTTAGGGTTTTTAGAGGTTTTTTTGGATCTTTTAGGGGTTTTAAAAGTATTTATTGTTTTTATGGGTTTAAAGGGTTTTTTTGAGTGTCTAGGATTTTCAGTTTTGTAGGGTTTTATGGGTTTTAATGGATTTTTATTGTTTCAAGGGGTTTTAGGGATTCTAGTGGGTTTTAAGGGTTTTAGGGTTTTCAGGATTTTTTTGGGATCTTATTGTTTTTTAGTGATTTTACAATTTTTAGGGTCTTAATGTTTTTGAGGGTTTTAAGGTTTGTTTTTGGAATTAAGGTGTTATTAAGGGTTTTTTGGGTTTTTAGGCCCTTTTAGGTTTTTAAGGGTCATTTAGGGTTTTCTAAACTATTTTAGGGTTTGGGGGGTTTAATATTTTTAGGGTTTTAGGTTCTTATAGGGGTTTTTAGGGGCCTTCTAGGTTTTGGGGGGTCCTTTAGGGGTTTTATGGATTTTCTGGTCCCATTAGGGGTTTAAGAGTCATTTAGGGTAATTTTTGGTCTTTTAGGGGGGTTTTAGAATTTTAGGGTATTTTTGGTTTTTATGGTTTTAGGGTCTTTTTGGATTTTTAGTGTTTTAGGGTCTTTCAGGTATTTTAGTGTATTTGAAGGTTTTTAGGAATTTAAGGGAATTTAATAATTTTTAGGGGTTTTATGTGTTTTCAGGTTTTTTTATTTTATGTTTCTTAATGTGATTTATGGTTTTTATGGGTTAATAGTTTTTTTAATGTTTTTAGGCAGTTTTAGGTTTTTAGTGTTTTATGGTTTTTGGGTTTTTTTTGGGTTTTTAGGGTTTTCAGGGTTTTATGAGTTTCTAAGGGTTTTTTAGTGTTTTAGGGTTTTTTAGTGTTTTTAGGGTGTATCGGGTTTTTTTACGATTTAAGGGGTTTTGAGGGTTTTCTAAGAGTTTTAATGGTTTAATTAGGGGTTTGGGGGGTTTTAAGGGTTTGGGGGGTTAATGGTTTTTTACATTTTTGGTTTTTTATAGGGTTTTATGGGGTTTTTTAGATTTTTAGGGTTTTTTCATATTTTTGTTTTTTTACATACTTTTATGAGGTTTTAGTGTATTTTTTTGGTTTTAGGGGTTTCTAGTGTTTTAGTGTTTCTAGGGTATTAAAAGTTTATTTGGGTTTTTAGTATTTTTAGTGGTTTTAGGGGGTTTATAGATGTTTATGAGTTTTAGTGATTTTAGGGGGTGTTCAAGGATTTCAGGGTTTTATAGTGGTTTTAGAGGGTTTTTAGGGTTTTAAGTGTTTTTTAGGCCTTTTAGGGTTTTTAGATTTATTTTAATGTTTCTAGTGTTTAGGGTTTATGGTTAATGTAATATACTTTTAGATGTAGGTTAAAGGGAATAATGTGTAGGGTATTGGTTTTAGGGTGTAGGGTATAAAATTTAGGGTGTAGGGTATGAGGTATTAGGTGTAGTGTTTAGGTTTTATGGTATAGTGTATAGGGTTTATGATGTAGGGTTTATGGTTTAGGCCATCAGGATTTGGGTTTAGGGTATAAGTTACATGGTATGGTATAGGTTTTAGGTTTTATGTTTAATGGTATAGGTTTTAGGGTGTAGGGTTTCATGTTTAGGGTCTAGGGTATAGGTTTTAGCATGTTGTGTTTAGGGTTCAGGGTAGAGGATATGTAGTTGAGGGTGTTGGGTTTAGGGTTTAGGGTGTAGGTATATGTTTTAGGTTGTAGGGTTCAGGGTTTAGGGTGTATGGTTTTGGGTTTAGGGTGTTCAGATTAGGGTTTAGGGAGTAGGGTATTGGGTATTGGGTCTAGGGTTTACGATGTAGGGTATATGGTTTAGGGTGTAGGATGTGGGGTTTAAGGTGGAGGGTAGATGGGTTTGGTTTTAGGGAGTAGGGTATATGGTGTAGGGAAAAGTATTTTGGGTTCATGGTTTAGGTATAGGGTATAGGGTATAGGGTGTATGGTTTAGAGTGTTGGGTATAGGGTTTAGTGTGTAGTGTTTGGGGTTTAGGGTGCGTGGTATAGGGTTTATGGTGTGGTTTTTAGGGTTTAGGGAGTAATTTATAGGGTTTGTGGTGTAGGGTTTTGGGTTTAGGGTGTATGTTTATCTGATTTAGGGTGTGCGATAGAGGGTTTAACGTGTTGCGTTTTGGGTTTTGAGAGTAGGGTTTTGGGTTTTGGGTTGCGGTTTTTGGGTTTAGGGTGTAAGGTATAAGGTTTAGAGTTCAGGGTTTAGGGTGTAAGATATAGGGTATAGGGTTTATGGTTTTGGTTTTTGTGTTTTCGGATTAGGGATTAGGGTTTAGGGTGTAGGGTATAGTGTTCAAAGTGTAGTGAATAGCTTATCAGGTTTGGAGTGTCGGGTTCAGGTTTTAGGATATAGGGTATAAGGTTTTTTGGTGTAGGTTATAGGGCTTAGGGTGTACGGTATATGGTTTAGGGTGTATGATAAAGGGTTATGGTGTTTGGTTTGGGGTTTAGGGTGTACATTAGAGTGTTTAGGGTGTATAGTTTAGGTTTAAGGTGGTAGGGTATAGGGTTTTGGGTATAGGGTTTAAGATTTATGGTGTCTTGTCTAGGAATTATGGTGTAGGGTTTTGGGTGTAGGGTGTAGGGTTTAGGGTTTAGGGTTTAGGTTGTTTGGTTTTGGGTTTTGGGTTTAGGGTTTAATGTTTAGTGTGTTGGGTATAGGGTATAGGGTATAGGTTCTAGGGTTTAGAGTTTATGGTGTATGGTATAGGGTTTAGAGTACAGGGTTTAGGGTTTAAGGTTTATGGAGTAGGGTATAGGATTTATGGTGTTGGCTTTTGGGTTTAGGGTGTAGCATGTAGTGTTTAGAGTTTAGGTTGTAGGGTTTAACTTATACAGTATATGGTTTAGGGTTTAGGGATTGGGGTTTAGATTGTACGGTATATGGTATAGGGGATTTGGGGACTTTTTATTTATTTAGGGTTTTTAGGGTTTTAGGGTTTTTTTAGTTTTCAAGTATTTTATGGGTTGTTAGGGTTTTCTTAGTGTTTTTAGGATTTTTTGGGGGGTTTATGGGTTTTTATGTTATTTAAGATTTTCTTATATTTTTATATATATTAGGGTTTTTGGGTTTTTATGGTTTTTAGGATTTTTAAGTTTTTTTACGTATTTAATAATTTTATATTGGGTTTCAGGGTTTTTTAATGTTTTTCTAGTTTTTTCATTTTTATGATTTTTTATATTTTTGATGGTTTTAATGTTTTTTCATTGATTTTTTTAAAAAATTTCATGGTTTATTGGGTTTTTAGGGGAGTTTTATGGGTTTAGAGGTTTTATGTGTTTTCTTATGGTGTTTATGGTTTTTTGGGTTTTCTAATGGATTTTTGTTAGTTTAATGGATTTTTGGGGTTTTATGATTTTATATGATTTATTAGGGGTTTAAAGGTTTTTATTGGTTTTTATGGTTTTTAGGGTTTTAAGATGTTTTAGAAATTTTTTAGGTTTGTTGGGGGGGGTAGTGCTTTTTTGGCTGATTTATGGTTTTTAGGGGTTTAATGATTTAGGGGTTTTTATGGTTTTTAGGTTGTTTATAGTTTTTTAGAGTTTTTATTATTTTGTTGTTTTTAGGGGTTTTTTTGTGTGAAAAATATTTCTAGGTCTTTTAGTGTTTTATATGTTTTTATTGTCTTTTATGTCCTTTATTGGTTTTAGCACCTTTTCGGGTTTTTGGGTTTTTGGGTTTTTGGGAATTTAAAGGTTTTTTTGGTTTTTATGTTCTTTTCGTAGTTTTTAGATTTTTTAGTGCTTTGAGGTTTTATTAGCGTTTATATTTATTTTTTATGGTTTTAGGGGTTTTTGGTAGTTTTTAGGATTTTTAGAGTTTTTCTGGGTTCTTATTATTTTTAGGGTTTTTAGGGGTTTTAATCATTTATTTAGGAGTTTTAGGTTTTTTTAGTGCTTCTGGTTTTTGGGATTTTATTATGTTTTTTTAGGTTTTTAGTGTCTTTATGGATTTTTAGGGTTTTTTGTGTTTTTATGGTTTTTCGATCTGTTTAATTATTTCAGGGTTTTTGGTTTTTTTGTGGTTTTTTTGTGTTTTTAGGGTTTTTAGGTTATTTTAGGTTTCGTGGAGTTTTGGGATTCTTTCAGGGTTTTATGGTTTTATAGTGTTTTATGGGTTTTTATGGGGTTTTAGGGTTTTTTGGTATTCTTTGTATTTTTTGGGCTTATTAGGTTTTATATAGGGTTTTAAGGGGTTTTAGGTTTTTTAAATTGATTTTTCTTTTTTTGGGTTTCTCATGTCCTACAGGTATTTTTAGTGACTTTTAGGGACCTTTTGTATTTTTAGGGTTTTAAGGACCTTTAGGGTTATTTAGGGGTTTTAGGGTCATTTAGGGGTTTTTTATTATTTTTATGTCCTTTTATGTTTTTAGGGTTTTAGTGTCTTTTAGTGTTTTAAGGTGTTTTTTTGTCATTTGGGGATTGGGATATTTTATGGTTTTTAGTTGTTTTTAGTGTATTTATGGTATTAGGGAATTTTTGTTTTTTATTTTTTTATATCCTTATGGTTTTTATATTTTTAGGGTCTTTTAGGGGTTTAGTGTTTTTTGGCCTTTAGGAATTTTAAGGGGTTTCAGGTCTTTTAGAGTTTTTTTTGGGAATTTTAGTGTTTTTATAAGTTATTTAGGAGTTTTAACATTTTAGGGTTTTTTGGGTTTTAGTTATTTTTAGAGTTTTTAGGGGTTTTAGGGTTTTTAAATATTTTTAGGGATTTATGTGTATTTGGGGTTTTTTGGGGGGTTTAGGTTTTTCTAATGTTTTTTATGGTTTTCAAGATTTTAACGGGTTTTTTGGTATTTTATGGTCCTTAATGGTTTTTAGGGTTATTGGGGTTTTAATTGTTTTAGGGTTTTGGGGGTGTTTTATTGGTATTTTGGGATTCTGGGGTTTTAAGTGTTTTACTATTTTTATAGTTTTTATGTTTTTAAAGGGTATAATGATTTTAGTGTTTTTATAGTCTTTTCGGGTTTTAGGGTCTTTTATTGTTTTTATGGTTTATGTTTTTAGGGTATTTTTAGTGGTTTTAGAGTTACTAGGGATCTTAGTGATTTTTAGGGGGTTATAGGGGTTTCAGGGATTTTATTGTGGTTTTTGGGTTTTCAGGGTTTTCAGGGTTTTTATGGTTTTACTTGGACTTTAGGGGTTTATGGTTTTCAATTTTTTTAATGGTTTTATTGTGTTTTTGGGATTTTTGGATTATTTTATTGGTTTTAATAATTTTTAGTGTTTTTTGGGTTTTAAGGGTTTTTATGGTTTTTAAGAGTTTTAGGGTTTTTAGGGTTTTATAGTTTTTAGGGTTTTTGTGATTTTTGAGATTTTATGGTTTTCATGGATTTTTAGGGGTTTTAGAATTATTAAAGGTCTTTTAGGCGTTTTATTAATTTTATAGACTTTGAGGTTTTAGGTTTTTTAGGTGATTTTAATGGTTTTTTGTGGTTGTTTGGGTATTTTAGTTGGGTGTTATGATTTTTGGGTTTTAGGGTGTTTAGGAGTTTTTAAGGGTTTAAAAACTTTTTTAGGTTTTTAGAGTTTTTTATGGTTTTTGGGGTTTTTGTGGGTTTTAGTGTTTTTGTCATTTTTTTCATACTTAGGGATTATAAATAATTTTCTAGGGTTTTTATTGTTTTAATGATTTTTCATGGTTTTTTTGGGTTTTTAAAGTTATTAGCATTTTTTGGGATTTTAGGGGTCCTAGAGTTTTTAAGGTTTTAATTTGTTTTAACGTGTTTTTAGGGTATTTTCGGGGATTTTTGACTTTAAATTTTATAATGGGTTTTTGTATTTTTAGTGGTTTTAGAGTATTTAGGGTTTTTTTAGAGTTTTAGGGTTTTTTTATGGTTTTAGGGGTTTTCAAGATTTTATGGTTTTTTTGGATTACTAAGGATTTTTATGTATTTTAAATATTTTAGGTTATTTTGGGATTTTAGTTGTATTTTTAATGATTTTTTTGGTTTTTTGGAGATTGTAGGGTTAAGGGATTTTAGTGTTTTGGTGGTGTTTATGGGGTTTTTGAGACTTTTAGGGTTTTTTTGGGTTTTAGTATTGTTTTAGGTATTGGGGGGTAGGGGTTTTTATGTTTGTTAGTATTTTTAGTGATTTTTAGGACTTTAGGTTTATTAGGGGTTTATAGGGTATTTTAACAGGTTTTTGGGTTTTTAGGGTTATTAGGGGTTTTGGGGGTTTTTTGGGGTTTTGTAGTTTTTTTGTGTTTCTTAAGGGTTTTTTGGGATTCTTATGGATTTTTGGGGGTTTTAGAATTTTTTGAAGTTTTTTATTTTCAGTGGTTTTTATATATTTTTTTAATGTTTTTAGGATTTTTGGGGTTTAGGGTCTTAAGGTTTTTTAGTGTTTTAGGGGTTTTAGAGATTTTTTAGGGTTTGGGGGAGGGGGTTTATGAGTCTTTATGTGTTTTTAGGTTTTTAGAGTTCTTTGGTGGGATTTAGGGTCTTTAAAATTATCAGGGTTTTAGGGGTTTTATGGATTTTATGGTCTTTTATGATTTTTTAGGTTTTTCAGGTATTTAAATATTTTAAGTATTTTAGGGTTTTTTTAAATAATTTAGTGTTATATGGTTTTAAGGATCTTTTATGTTTTTAAAATTTTAAGGCTTTTAGTGTCTGTTAAGGTTTTTATGGGTCTTTTGGAGCTTTTAGGGTTTTTAAGGATTTTAGGGACATTAGGAGTTTAGTGGTTTTGAGTTCATTTCAGGTATTTTTGGGTGTTTTTTTGGGTTTGAGGATCTTTTGGGTTTTTAGGTATTTTTGGGTTTTTTGGATTCTTAGGTGATTTTGGGTTTATTTGGGTATTTTAGGATTTTTTAGGGTATTAAGGGTTTTAGGGGCCTTTGTGGTTTTTAGGGTTTTCAGGGTTTGTTCTAATTATCAAGGTTTTATTATGGTTTTGAGGATATTTGGGTTTTTTATTTTTAATGATTTTAAGGGTTTTGTAGTTTTTAGTGTATTTTAATTTTTTTAGGGGTTTTATGTTTTGGGGGGTTTAAAGGTTTTTTGGGTGGCTTAGCATTTTTTGGTGTTTTCAAGGCTAATTTGGATTTTAAGTGGGGTTTTCCATTTTTTTAGAGGGGTGAGGGGTTAGGGGTTTTAGGGGTTTATGGTTTTTATGGCTTTTAACGTTTTTTAGTGGGTTTTAGGGTTTTTATGGTTTTTAGTGGTTTGGGGTTTTGGGGGTATTATTGGTTAATATTTTTTAGAGGTTTTATATAGTTTTTAGGGTTTCAGCGTATTTATGTTTTTTAGGGGTTTATATTTTTTTATGGTTTTTAGGGTTTTTAGGAAAAGCAGGTTCGGGACCAGGCGTGTCCCAGCCCCACAAAATTTATTAACAAAAAAAATTAAGTACAAGGCTTTACAGGGAGGGTCTGCACAACCAAGTATGCAAGTCACCCTTCATGTCCGAGTCCACAAGGGGAGTACAAAGAGCTGGTGCTACAAATGACCACATGGAACATCCATCCTCAATTTCTTTCTTGGAGAGCATGTATGCCACCTTGTTCGCTTCCCTGTATGCACGTGTGACCATAATGTTCTTACCCTGAGAAGTCCTCAGACACTCAACCCATTGGGGGAGGAGCCTCCATGGGATTTTCCTTGTTTTTCTTTTTAGGGGCATATGGTTTTTAAAGGTTTTTTATGGTTTTTATTTTTTTTAGGTTTTTTAGTTTTTTTGGGTCATTTAGTTTTATTAGGGGGTTTTCGGTTCGTTTTTTGTTTTTTAGGCGTTTAGGTTTCTTAGAGGTTTTAAGGGATTTTAGTTTTTTGGCAGATTTTAGGGTTTTTAGAGTCCTTTATTTTTATTATGTTTTTTTAGTGGTTTGGGGTTTTTAGGGCCCCTTAGGTTTTTTAGGGTCTTTTAGGGTTTTCGGGGTCCTTTAGTGTTTTTATGGTTTTTGAGTGCCCTTCAGTGTTTTTATGGTTTTTAGGGATATTTATGGGTTTTAGGGTCCTTTTGGGTTTTAGTTTTTTTATGTTTCTTTAGAGTATTTAGGGGGTTTTGCAGTCATTTAGGTGTTTTTAGGGGAAGTTAGGATCCTTAATGGTTTTTAGAGTCTTTTAGGGTTTTATGGTATTTATTTATTGTTTGGGTTTTAAGGGTTTTGGGGGGTATTTTTGGGTTTTCAATGGTTTATAGGGTCTTTAATGGTTTTTGTGGTGTTTTTGGGTTTTTGGAGTTGTTTGGGTCTTTTAGAGGGTTTTGAGGTTTTCAGAATTTTTAAAGAAGATTTAGGGATTTTATAGTTTTTAAGGGTTTTTATGTTTTAGAGATTTTTAGGGTTATTTAAGGATAATAGGGTCCTTTAGGGGTTTTAGTGTTTTTATGGCTATTAAGGTGGTTTTTGGATTTTTAGGGGCTTTAAGGGATTTTAGGGGATTCTAGTTTTTTAGGGTTTTATTAAAGGTTTTAGGTTTATTTAAGAATTTTGAGGGATTATTTGGTTTTTTGGAGCTTTAAGGGGTTTTAAGGGTATTTTATGGTTTTTGGGGTTTTATGGCTATTTGAGTTTTTTAGAGATTTTAGGGATTTAGGGATATTAAAAGGTTTTAGTGATTTTTGGTTTTTCAATGCCTTTAGAGTCTTAAAGTGTTTTTTTGGTTTTTAATGTTTTTATGGTATTTATATATTTTTGGTATTTTTTATTGTTTTTTCAAGATTTCTTATGGGTTTTAGTATATTTTGTGGTTTTATAATTTTTATGGATTTAATATGGTTTTTTGGGGTTTTAGTGGTTTTAGGATTCTTTTAGTGTTTCTAGGATTTTAAGAGATTTTTTGTGTTTTAGTGTTTTCAGGGTTTCTTAGTATTTTTAAGGAATTTATGGTTTTTAGAAGTTGTAAGTGGTTTTATGGTTTTCTATATTTTTTAGGGTTTTTTGGATTTTTGGGTTTTATGTTTTTTTTTCTTGTTTTTAGGGTCCTTTTCACATTTCTTAGGTTTTTTAATGTTTCTTAGGATTCAAGGGTTTTTTAGGATTTTTAGGGTTTATGGATTTTGGTGTACGATATAGGGTTTAGGTTGTAGGGTATAGGGTGTGGGGTTTAGGGTTTTGGGTGGAGTGTATAATATTTTGGGTGTAAGGTTTGTGGTATAGAGTTTAGGGTATATGGTTTATGGTGTCGGGATTGGGTTTAGGGTTTAGTATATTGGTTTTAGGGCATAGGTTTTTGGGTTTTGGGTTTTGGGTTTTGGGTGTATGGTATATGGTTTTAGGTTTAGGGTTTAGGGTTTAGTGTGTAGGGTCTATGTTTTAGGGTCTGGGGTTTAGGTTATAGGGTATAAGGTATATGGTGGAGGGTTTAGGTTTATGATGTAGGATATTGGTTTAAGGTGTAAGTTCTAGGTATTTCTGTTTAGTGTGTAAGGTATAGGTTTTATACTGTTGTGTTTAGGGTTTAAGGTGTATGGTATAGGGTTCAGGATTTAGTGTATAGGGTTTATGGTGTAGTGTATAGGGTTTATGGTGTTAGGGTGTAGGGTATAGGGTTTACAGTGTATAGTATAGGGTTTACGGTGTAGGTTTTATGATTTAAAGTATATGTTTTAGGGTTTAGGGTTTAGGGTATAGGTTTTAGGGTTTAGGGTTTAGGGTTTATGGTATAGTGTGTAAGGTATAAGATTTTGGGAGTAGAGTCTAGGGTTTGGGGTGTATGATACACATTTTATAGTTTAGGGTTCAGGTTTAGGGTGTAGGGAAATGGGTTTGTGTGTCAGTTTTATGGTTTAAGGTGTAGGGTATTGGTTTTATGGTGTTTTGTATGGGGTTTAGGGTGTAGGGTATAGAGTTTAGAGTGTAGGGTTTAGTGTATATGGTGTATCGTGTTTGGATTTAGGTTTTTTTGGGAATTTTTGGGTTTTTAGTGTTTTTGGATTTTTAGTTGTTTTTAGGATTTTTAGGGGATTTTAGAGATTTAGGGGGGTTTTGGATTTTTTATTCCTATTGTGTTTTTGTGGTTTTTAGGCGTTTTATAGTTTTTTGGTTTTTTTTTAAGTGTTTTAAAAGTTTTTTTGGTTTTAATGTTTTTAGGATTTTTTGTGTTTCTAGGGGTTTTAGAGTTTTATGGGTTTTAAGGCTTTTAGTGTTTTCTTAGGTTTTTAGTATTTTACGGTTTTTTGGTATTTTAAGGGTTTTCTCTAGATTTCATGAGTTATTAGGTATTTAAGGTGGGTTTTTTGGTTTCATGGATTTTTAGTATTTCTAGGGATTTTAGGGTCTGTTAATGGTTTTAGGTTTTTATGGGTTTTAGGGTTTTTAATGGTTTTTTAGTTTTTGTGGTTTCATGTTTTTTTGGGGTTTTAGGGTGTTTTATTATTTTTATTGGGTTTTAGGGTACATAGGGTGTTTAATGGTCTTTCAGGGGGTTTATTGGGTTTTTAGATATTTTAGTGGTTTTATGGTCCTTTGGGGTTTTAGGGGTTTTTATGGGTTTTTTATTATTTTTAGTGTGTTTTAGAGCTTTTTGGATCTTAGTATTCTTAGTGTTTTTAGGGTTTTTAAGGATTTTAGGGGTATTATGTCTTTTTAGGGTTTTAAGGAGTTTATAGGATATTTTATGTTTTTTTATCATTCTTTGGTGTTTTTAGGGTTTTAGAGGTTTTAGAGTTTTTCGAGTTTTTCGAGTTTTTAAGTTATTTTTGGGTTTTCAAGGTTATTTATGGAGTTTAGGGGGGTTTTGGGTTTTTAGATCTTTTTTTAATTTTTGGGGTTTTTATTATTATTAGGGATTTTATGGGCTTTTAATATTTTAGGGTTTTGGGGTTTTCTTGGGTTTTAAAGGTTTTAAAGGTTTTAAGAGTTTTTATGATTTTTGTGATTTCTTAGGTTTTTTAACATTTTTAGTATTTTTTATGGTTTTTAAGGTTTTTAGGTTTTTAGGGTTTTATTGGGGTTTTAAGGATTCTTTGGGGTTTTTTGGTTTCTATGTTCTGTTAATTTTTTAAAGTTTCAGGTTATTTGAAGGACGTATTGGGATTTTTTATGGGGGTTTAGGGCCTTTAGGGGTTTTAAGACAACTTTTGGGATTTTTTGGGTTTTAGTGTCTTTTATGTTTTTTGGGGGGATTTATGGATTTTTTTTGTGTTTTTAGGGGTTTTTAGTTAAGGATTTTTTTTTTGGATTTTTAGTTCCATTTATGTTTTTTTGGGTGTGAGGTTCCTTCATGGGTTTAGGGGTTTTAGGATCCTTTTGGGTTTTAGGGTTTCTAATGGGTTTTTAGGTCTTTATGATTTTTTGGATTTTAAGGGTGTTTAAGGGTTTTAAAGAACTTTTAGGGGTGTTAGCATCTTTTATTATTTTCTATGGTTTTAGTGTATTTAGTGTATTTAGGGGATTTTGGGTATTTTAAGGTTTTAAGGTTTATAGTGTGAATTAGGGTTTTCATGTTTTTATGGTTTTAGGGGTTTTATAACCTTTAGAGTTTTTACGTTTTTAGGGGTTTTAGGGTTTTTAGGGTGTCTTAGGGTTTTTGATATTTTTATGGGTCTAGGGTTTATTTATGATTTTATGGTTGTTAGTGTTTTTAGTTTGTTTTATGGGTTGTAGAAGATTTTATAATTTTTAGGGGTTTGGGTTTTTTACAGTTTTATTTGTTTTTCTATTTTTTAGGGATTTTTCATTTTTTATCCCTTTTTACGGTTTTTGGATTTTTTTTGTTATTATTTTTTAGGGTTTTTAGGGTTTTAAGGGGGTTTGGGGGTTTTTATAGGGTTTTAATGGGTGTTTAGTATTTTTAGGTGTTTTATGGTTTTTAGGTTTTTGGAGTTTTAATGGTTTTAAGGGTTTTATCATTTTTATCATTTTTGGGGGTTTCATTAATTTTCTAGTGTTTTGTTAGGGTTTTTAGGGTTTTTTGGGTTTTTAGGGGTTTAGGGTTTTAGGTTCTTTTAGGATTATTTTGGGTATTTTTATGATTTTTATTGTCTTTCAATGTTTTTAGGTTTTTATGGTCTTTTAAGGTCATTTAG
The DNA here is from genome assembly GCA_963277665.1 of Viscum album. Taxonomy (NCBI): domain Eukaryota; kingdom Viridiplantae; phylum Streptophyta; class Magnoliopsida; order Santalales; family Viscaceae; genus Viscum; species Viscum album. The sequence continues at coordinate 346,970,378 of OY728122.1, forward strand.
AGTTTTTCAGGTGTTTGGGTTCTTGTATGGTCTTTAGGATTTTATTGTTTCTAGTGTTTTTAGTTTTTAGGGTCTTTTAGGGTTTTTTGGGTTGTTAGGGTTTTTTGGGATTTTTTGAGTTTTTAGGGTCATTTAGGGGGTTTTCGGGACTTTTATGGATTTTATGGTTCTAGGGCCCTTTAGGGTATTTTGGTCCTTTGAGGGATGTTAAGGGTTTATAGGGTGCTTTATGGTCTTTAGGTTTTTAGGGCCCTTTTCCATTTTTCATGGTTTTTAGAGCCTTTTATGGTCTATAAAAGTTTTTATGGTCTTTTAAGGTTTTGGGTTTTTTAGTTCATTTTGTGATTTTTAAGATTTTTAGGGTCTTTGTAGGTGTTTTAGGTTTTATCGTTTTTAGGATATTTTAGGGGAGTTTAGGGTTTTTATATTTTATTTTCTTTTAGGGTTTTTACTGATTTTTATGGTTTTTAAGAGTTTTAGAGGACTTTTATGCGGTTTTGGGATTTTTAGGTTTTCTTGTTTTTTATGGTTTATAGTGTTTTGGGGTATTTTCAGGTTTTTATTGTTTTATAGAATTTAAGGTCATTTAGTGTTTTAAAGTTTTTAGGGTTTTTTTGGGATTTAGGGGTTTTAGTGTCATTTAGGGTTTTTACTGTCCTTTATGGTTTTAACATTTTTAGGTCCCTTATTGGTTTCTATGGTTTTTGGGGGCTTTTAGGGTTTCTAGGGTTTTTTAGGTGTTTAGAGTGTTTTACGTGTTTTTGTGGTTTTTTGGGTTCTTATGGTTTTCTAGAGTCTTTTATGGGTTTTAGGTGCTTGAATTGTTATAGGATTTTTATTTCCTTTAAGGATTTTAGGGTGTTTTGGGAGTTTTTAGGAGTTTAGTATCTTTTAGGCGTTTTAGGGTTTTATTATTTTTTGGGTGTTTTAAACATTTCTTATACAATTTAGGGTTTTTATTGTTTTTATAATTTTTAGGGTTTTAGGGGTTTTAAGGTATTTTGTTTTTCTGGGGTTTTAGGGATTTTTGGTGGTTTAGAGTTTTTTGGGTTTTTTGGGTTTTTTAAGGATTTATGGTTTTTAGGGAATTTTCATGGTATTATGGGTTTTTAAGGTTTTTGAGTTTTTATGGGTTTTAGGGATTTAGGCCTTTTAGTGTTTTTATGGGTTTTGGGTTTTTTTTTGGGGGGGGTTTATAGGTTTTATTTTTATTTTCTAAGGTTTTAGGGTTTTACCCTTTTTAGGGATTTTAAAGGTTTTTGGGGTTTTGATATCATTTTTAGGGTTTTTATGTTTTTAAGGGTTTTTAGATTATTTTAGGTTTTAGGGTATATTAGGGTGTTTAGGTTTTATTCTCTTTTTAGAGTATTTTATTGTTTTTTAGGTTTTTAGGGTCTTTTAAGGTGTTTTAGGGTTTTAAGGGTTATAAGGGTTTTTGGGAGTTTTTGGATTTTTAGGGTTTTTAGTTTTTTAGGTTATTTTAGGTTATTTAGTGAGTTTTAGGGTTTTTCTTTGGAATTTAGGTTTCTTTGGCCTCTATAAGGTTTTTTAGGGATTTTAGGGTTTTCCAGGGTTTTAGAGTCCAATAGGTTTTTAGGTTCTTTTATAAATTTTAAAGCCATTTTGGGTTTTTAGGTTTATTTAGGGGCTTTATGATTTTTACCATCCTTTGGGTGTTTGGGGTTATTTAGGGTCTTTTAGGGTTTTAAGGTTTATAGGGTACTTTAGGGAAAGGAAGATGTGGAGCCAGGCTATTTCTAGTCCCCCCAAAATATATAAAGAAAAGGCAGACACCACAAGGGAGGGGTGGGGCCAAACAGATCGCACCCAAAACCCCAACAAGGCTCACACCCCAAAAATTCTGAAATAAAATAAAAGACACACAAAAGAGAAAGTCAATAAATTTTTCTGCCAAAGTCATCCAGTTCCACACCAAGAGATCCAAAGCTTGCACCAAGAACAGTGCTCACGTCAGTAAAGAGAAAATATGAGTCTGCTTCGGTATCCATAGACTCCCAGCCCAACTCATAATCCTCTTGCATTATGAACATAGACAAGAGTTTCTCTCTGGCCCTCTTATGCTCAGCATTTCGCGAAGACCACTCCCACTTATTAACATTAAGATTCAACTTGACCGCCCTGGAGGTGGCTCGGGTCTCCATGGGTTTTGGAAGGGTAGAATAATACTTCCATTTCCTTCTTTTGGGGGGGTATAGATGAAACCATCTTCATGAACTGCCTTCTCATGTATGACTCCATCACTGGCCACACTTGAGGCCTCCTTGTTCCAATTCTTTCTTCCTGTCCCAGGAGTTGTGCCACCCATTTTTTTGGAGCTTTTTCTTTTGTTCCTTGAACCTGACCATAGGAATATTTAAAATGTGATCAGCCTTAGAAAACCTCTCCCCAATTATCTTAGCCTCATCCTTAAGGGAAAACCTTTCCCATTCAACCATCATCATGTCATGTAGTAATACACAATGGTCTTCAGCAGATGGAACACCATACACAACCATGGCCTTCTGCAGGTTCGGGGCCAGCCCACCTTCATCAATGTTGGGGTCTGGTAGAGGGATCCCAACCGGATCCTCCACATGATCTCCAAAAAAACCCACCACACAATTAGTGCCAGCCTATTTAGCAAGAGAGCCTAGAACAACCCTCATTTCGGTTCTCTCCACGTCACCACACCCAGTGGGCATCAGGGGGCAGTGCGCCAGTAGGGGCATCACACCCCAGGACTCCGAGTCTAGTCCTCTACCAAGATCATCTCCTTCCTAGCTGAGATCATTTTCTACTCATCCCAAACTCTCATATCTAGCTCTACCACATCCCCCTATGCGGGCTCACCCGCCTTCATAGCAGCATAACTAACTGGCTCAACTGAGGATAAGTCCTGAAACCTATTTTGCAGAGTCACATCATTCGCATATGGCAACAAGCTACTACTAGCACGCCCACTTCTCTTCCTCTAGAATATAACATCTTTGTCCAGGGATAGCGTCAGGGGGGAATCCAGGTGTTCATGACCATTCCAAGATTCCTACTCACTATCCTTCCCCTTCTTCAACTCTCACCCTGATAATTCACCACTTCCACAAACCTTATCAGCATGAGACCGAGTTCTCCCTTCAACTGTGTGCACTACTTTAGTGAATGTGGCTCCTGATTCACAAACATTCCTAGCCAAACTTAAACTGAAGCCACCTGAGTTGATCAGTGCTACCTCTAAATCGCTCTTAGTCATCAGGTCTGTCTTGAGAGGAACATAGACTACAGCAACTAGTGTCTGAATGGGCAGAGGCCCGATCACCCCCTTGGCCTCCTGAGCCTCCCCCAAAGTTCGATTTCTCTCACCAGAGCTCAACTGAACTAGATTTAAACAATTCCTAACATAGTCATCACATCCACCGAATTGATAATTATGCCCCAAGTTCCATCAAACAGAACAGAAGAACAATAACGATTCAAAGATTATTGGCTTCTTCCAACAGAGACCTCCCCCTCAGCAATTGAGACAACATCAGACAGATCCTTTGAAGCATCAACCTCAATGAGGGACCTTGGGGCAATAGGTTGACAAAGGGAATGAGTCCTACTATCCACACATAGGAACCTCTCCACTATTTTCCCAATAATATAAATAATAGAGAAATTTTAAAAGGGAAGGGGATGTTCGGGAAATCAAAACCAAGTTGCAACCATCGGGGAGTTATGCTTCAAGTGAAAGTCAAGACTCCACTGAAAGAGGGAGAAGTTAGAACCATTATAGCTTAGAGGTGCTATGGACAAGTTGAGAATCATATCTTCCTCAGACGCGAAGAGAATCATAATGTGAGATCCGTCGACCATCCCCACCGTCGCATGATCCTATAGATTCCAAAGTTCAGAAAAAATCTGTCAAAAGTGCCCACCGGGGGGCACCACTTCAGTAACTTTGCAACCAGAGTCAATCGTTGAAGATCCAAAGCTTCATTGAACTCTTGATGTGATAAAAGGGTCTTCTTCCAACCTTTTAAAAAACTCCAGAACCATTGGGCAAAGCACCATCCAAAGAAATGAGGGCAGCAAATCAGAGGATGAGAAAAGAGAGAAAGAGCGGTCCTCAGAGTGAGGACCCTCCCCCACGGAGAGGTTCTTGGGCCACCATCGTCTTCGACCTGGAAGGGAATGGAAGCAGCCATCGCAAGGTAGTCAATCTGCCTAGATTTCCATTCATAGGGTACTTTTGGGATTTTCAATGGTTTTAGATTCTTTTAGGGATTTTAGGGTATTGATGGTATTTTAGGGTTTTAAGGGGGTTTCAGTGTCTTTTAGAGTTATTTTGGGGGTTTATGGACTTTTAGGGTGTTTTAGATGTTTTAAATTACTTTAATGTTTTTTAGGGTTTTAGGGTTTTATAAATTTTTAGGTTTTTATTTTTTTATGTTTTAGGGTTTTTTGAGTTTTTTTGAATATTTACCTTAATTTATGGTATTTTAGAGTTTTCAGTGATTAATTTTTTTTATTTTTTTTATTTTCAAGTGATTTGAGGTTTTTTATGTTTTAAGTGGTTTTGGGTTTTTTTGTGTGTTATAAAGGTTTTTAGGGTTATTAGGGTTTTTAGGGTTTCTAGAGGTCTAAGGGGTTTAAAGGGGTTTTTAATGTTTGTTAGAGTTTTTATATATTTAAGGGGTTTTCTGGGTTTTAAGGGGTTTTATTTTTTCATATTTTTAAGGTTTTTCGGTGTTTAAATGATTTTAAGGGATTTTAGTCTGGTTATAGTTTTACGGGTTTTTTTGTTTTTTAGGTTTTTTATAATTTTTGGTGATTTTATTGGGTTTTAAGGATTATTACGAGTTTTGGGGTATTACTTTATTTTTAGGCTATTTAAATATTTTAGGGGGTTTGGGAAGTTATATGGTGTTTTATAATATATTTTATATTTTTTATTAGTGCTATTTTTTATGATTTCTTTAGATTTTTTAGGGGTTTTAGGTTTTTTTTTGGATTTTGGGGGTTTTGGGGTTTTAGAATTTTTATATTTTTTTAGTATTTAGGGTTTTTTAGGTTTTTAGGGTGTTTTAGGGTTTTTAGGGTGTTTAAGGGTTTTTAGTGTCTTATATGGTTTTTAGGGTCTTTTAGAGCATTTTAGGGTTTTATGGTCTTTTAGTGTATTTATTGTTTTTAAATCTATTTATGGGGAATATTTTCTTTTATGTTGTTTTATGGTTTTTACGATTTTAGGGTTTTTACGGGTTTTACAGTTTTGAGGTTTTTTATTATTTTTGTGTTTAGGATTTTCTTATAGTTTCTAGGGGTTTATATATTTTTTTCCTTTTAATGTGTTTCTTAGTTTTTAGTGATTTTTTGGGTTTTTTTAGAAAATTTAAATGTTTTTCAGTTTTTTGGTTTATTTGGGTTTTTAGGCATATATTTATTTTTTTGGGTTTTTTAGTGTTCTTATGTTTTCAGGGGTTTTTAGTGTATTTGTGGTTTTTAGGGTTCTTAAGGTTTTTAGTTCTTTAAAGGGTTTAGGTGTTTTAGGGTTTTAGATTATTAGGGTTTTTAAGGTTTTTTGGGTCTTTTATGGTTTTAGGATTTTTATTGTCTTTAGAATTTCAGGGGTTTTTCAATGTTATTTGGGAATTTACGGTATTTAGGGTTTTCACTATTTTTATGTTTTTTTGGGATTTTTAGTGCAGTTTAGATTTTTTTTAGTTTTCAGGGGGTTTTAGTGTTTTTTCGGGTTTGAGGGTTTCTATGTGGGTTTCAGTGTTTTAGGGGTTTTTAGTGTTTTGGGGGGGGTTTTAAGAGTCTTTTTTGGGTCTTTAGGGTTCTGGAATTTTTATGGTTTTTAGGGTTTCTAAAGGTTTTTAGGGTATTATAGTTTTTAGGGACTTTTAGGGGTTTTACTATTTTTAAGGTTTTGTTAGGGGTTCTTGGTTTTGGGAATCCTTTAAGATTTTTAGGGGTTTTAGGTTTTTTGGGTTTTAGGGTTTTTATGGAGTTAGGGTTTTTGTGTCATTAAGAATTTTTAGTTTTATTAGGGATTTTTGGGTTTTTAGGTTTTTTGGGATTTTTATGGATTTTAGAATTTTTGGTGATTTTAGGCTTTTTTAGTGTTTTTATTTATTTAAGGGTGTTGATTGTTTTTTATAGTTTTTATGGTTTTTATGGTTTTAGGGGTTTTTTAGTGTTTTTTTTATTTTTTAGTATTTTAGGGGATTTCATGGATTTTAAAGCTGTTCGATGGTTTTAGGGCCCTTTTACACTTTTTATAGGGTTTTAGGTTCTTTTTGGTGTTTTTAGTGTCTTAAGGGGTTTTAAGGGTTTTTTTGGGTTTTACGGATTTTAGGTTATTTTGTGGTTTTATTTGTTTTAATGGTCTCCTGATATTTTCAGGTTTTTAATTCCTTGGGGTTTTTAGTGTTTTTAGGGTGTTTTAGGTTTTAAGGGTTTTAAGGTATTTTACTATTTTTAGGTATATATGGTGTTTTAGAGTTTCTATGGTTTTATAGGTTTTATGTTTTTATTTAGGTTTTTGGTGTTTCTTTTTATTATTTAGTGTTTGTAGGGTTTTATAGTTTAATTTATGGGTTTTAAGTGTTATTATGGTTTTTGGGGTTTTAGGGGTTTTTTATTATTTTTAGGGTTTTTAGGGTTTTTTTGGGAGCTTATGGGATTTTATGTGTTTTTTTATTTTTAGGGGTTTTTAAAGATTTTAGAGTTTTTAGTTTTTTTTTATTTCTAATGTTTTTAGGTGTTTTTAGGGCAAGGAAGATGTTGGGATAGGCTTTTCTTGGTCCTCCCAAAATATATATAATGAAAAGTCAAATGCGACAAGGGAGGGGTGGGGCTATGCAGCCCACACCCAAAACCCCAACAAGAGTCACACCCCAAGATGTACAAAATAAAAGACACACAAAAGAGAAAGTCAATCAATGTCACCGATGAAGTCATACAGTTCCACACCATGGAATCCAATGCTCACACCAAGACCAGCGCTCACATCAGTAAAGTAGAATTCTGAGTTAGCTCCTATATCCATAGAGTCCCAACCCGAATCATAGTCCTCTTGGATTCTGAGCATATACAAGAGTTTCTCTCTGGCTCTCTCCAGCTCAGCATTTTGTGAAGGCCGCTGCTACTTATTGATTTTAAGATTCAGATTGACCGCTTTGGAGGTTGCTCGGGTTGCCAAAGGTCTTAGAAGGGTAGAGTAATCCTTATGATGACTTCGTTTTGGGGGAGATAAAACCATCTTCTTGGACTGCCTTATCATGTATGACTCCATCATTTGCCACACATGAGGCCTCTTTATTACCATTCTTGTTTCCTATCCCAGGAGTTTCACCACCCCTTTTTGGAGATTTTTCTTTTAGTCCTTGCACCTAGCCAAGCAGCATTTATTCCAAAATTATCCCCAGCAAACATCTCCCCAATTTTCTTAGCCCCATTCTCAAGGGGAATCCTTTCCCATTCAAACATCATCATGTCATGTAGTAGCACACAATGGTCTTCAGTAAATGGAACACCAAAAACAACCATGGACCCCTACAGGTTCGGGGCCATCTCACCTTCATCAATGTTGGGGTCCGGTAGAGGGATCCCAACCGAATCCTCCACATGGGCTCTAGGAAAACCCACCACACAACTAGAGCCAGCCTCTTCAGCAAGGGAGCCTAACACAACCCCCATGTTAGTTCTCTCCTCGTCACCACACCCCGTGAGCATCAGGGGGTAGTGCGCCAATTGGGGCGTCACACCCCAGGACTCCAGGTCTGCTCCTCTACCAAGATCATCTTCTTCCCAGCCGAGAATAGTTATCGCTCATCCCTAGCTCTCATATCTAGCTCAACCACCTCCCCCTACGTGGGATCACCCTCCATCACAATAGTATCACCAATGGAATCAGGCAAGGATAATTCCTGAACCTTATTTTGAAAAGTCAGAACATTCGCATCTGGAAACAAGCTACTACTAGCACCCCCGCTGCTCTTTCGACAGTCCATAACCTCTCCTTCCAGAGAAAACATCAGGGGGGCCTCAAGGTTTTCATTCCTATGACAAGCTACCTGCACAACAGCCTTCCACTTCTCCAACTCCCTCCTTGATAAATCACCACGTCCGAAAACCTCATCAGCACAAGACAGAGTTCTCCCTTCAACCACGAGAACTGCTTCAGTGAATACATCTTCAGATTCACAAACATTCCCAACCAAACTTAAACTGAAACCACCCGAGTCGATCAATTCTACTTCAAGATAGCTCCCAGTCATCAAGTCTGTCTTGACAGGAACAAAGACTGCAGCAACCGATGGTTGGGAAGGCAAAGGCCCGGTCACCCCCTTGACCCGCTTCACCTCCACCAGAGTTCGGTTTCTCTCACCAAAACTCATGTAAACCAGGTTTAAACCATTCCTACCAGGGCCAACACATCCGCCAGACTGAGCATTATGCCCAAAGTTCCAACATATATAACATAATACCAGACAAAATTATAGTCATTAGTTTTGTTTATGATTTTTATGATATTTTATTGGTGTTTTAGTGTTATTAGGGTGTTTTAGAGTTTTTATGGGTTTTATACTCCTTTAGTGTTTTAGGGGTGTTAGGGTCCATTATGGGTTTTTAGGATCGTTTAGTGTCTTTAAGGTTTTTTTGGGGGTTTTAAGATTTTAAAGGAGTTTTAGGGTTTTTTTGGTTTATAGGGATTTGAGGTTTTTTTAATGTTTTTATGCTTTTAGGGGTTTTATGGTTTTTAAGGGTTTTAGGTTTTTAGGGTTTTAATGGTTTTTTATTGGGTTTATGATTTTTAGGACCTTTATAGGGTTTTAATGTTTTCTATGGTTTTTAGGAATTTTTATAATTTTTTTGTGTTTTTAGAGACTTTTTAGGGGTTTATGGTTTCTTGGCCTTCTAGGGTTTTTTGGGGTATTAGGGTCATTAGTGTTTATTTAGGGGTTTTAGGATTTTAAGGTGGTTTAGGTTTTTTCATGATTTTAGGGATTTTTGGTTGTTTTATGGTTTCTAGGGTATTTTAATGTTTTTAGGGTGTTTAAGGGTCCTTTTGGTGTTTTATTGGTTTTGGGATATTTAGGATTTTATGGTGTTTTAGGGAGATTTATGGTTTTTAGGTTGTTTGAGGGTATTTTAGTGTATTTTTTTTGTTTTTTGGATCCTTTTGGGTTTTCTACACTTTTTAGAGTCTTTTAGTATTTTTAGGGTATTTTATGATATTTTAGGGGTTTTATGACTGTTAGGGTTATTAAGTGTTTTAGTGTATTTTATGTTTTTAGGTTGTATTAGGGGTTTTAGTTTTTTATGGATTTTCAAGGGTTTTAAGGTTTTTACTATTCTAGGGCTTTTTAAGGTTTTGAAGATTTTATGGGTTTTTAGTTATTTTTAGCGGTATTAGGGGTTTTAGGATTTTCTTGTGTTCTTAGTTGTTTAAGTGGTATTTTGGTTCTTTTAGGATTTTTAGGGTTTTAATATGTTTAGGGGTTTTGTTTATTTTAGTATTTTTAATGGTTTTTAGAGGTTTAAAGGGGTTTTATGATTTTTAGGTTTATTTGGGTTTTTTGTGTCTAAAGGTTTTAAGAGTTTTTATCGGTTTTTAGTGTTTTTATTGTTTTTTAGGGATTTATAATTTTTATGGTTTTATGGTTTTTATGTATTTTAATACATTTTATGGTTTTTTAGGGGTTTTAGGATTTTTAGTGTTTTTAGGGTTTTTAGGGTTTTCAGAAGATTTTTGGGTTTTAGGTGTTTTTATGTTTTCTGGGAATTTTATTGTTTTTAGGGTTTTTAGGGTCTTTATGGGTTTTACTGTTTTTAGGGGTTTTTTTGTTTTATGTTTTTAGGGTTTTTAGGGGGTTTATGTGTTTTTATTGGGTTTTAGGGTTTTTACGGGGTATTAGGGTTTTTAGCGGTTTTTTTGTTTTTAGGTTTTTAGGGGGTTTTATGGTTTTGTATGCAATTTTATTTTTATGGTATATTATTTTTATGTTTTTTATGGTTTTCAAGTAATTCTAGGAATTTTATGTTGTTTTATGGTCTTTTAGGGTTTTAAGGGTTTTTTACAGTTTTTAGGGTTTTAGGGGTTTTTTATATTTTTATGGGGTTTTAGGGTTATTAGAAGTTTTTAGGGTTCTATTATGGTTTTTTTGTGTTTTTATTTATTTTTTGGGTTTTATTGTTTTGTAGTGTAATTTATGGTTTTAGGGTTTTGGTGGTTTTAGAGTCTTTGGGGTTTCTTTTTGTTTTTTGGGTGTTTGATGATTTTTTGTGGTTTTAGGGGGTTCCAGGGGTTTCATGGGTTTTAGTGGGATTTTTTAAATTTTATGATTTTTACGAGTTCCATTTTTTAGGTATTTTATGGTTTTTTGGGTTTTTTGGTTTTTTGGGTACTAGGGTTTTTGTAGTTTTATAGGTTTTTGTATGGTTTTTAGGATTTTAAGGGTTTTAGGTTTTCTTTTTGGTTTTTTGGGTTTTTAAGTGTTTTTGGGATTTATCATAGTTTTTAAAGATTCTTATGGTTTTAAGGGGGTTTAGAGTTCTTTTAGGGTGTTTAGGGTTTCTTAGGGTTTTAGGATTATTTGGATTTTGTAAGGTTCTGAGGGTTTTCATGGTTTCTTAGGTTTTTGGGGTCTTTCAAGAGTTTTAGGAGTTTTTAGGGACAATTAAGGATTTTAAGTTTTTTTTAATATCTTTAGATTTTTAGGAGATTTTTTTTAGTTTTTTTAGTTTTTAGGGGTTTAGGGTCCTTAGGTGTTTTTTACATTTTTATGGTCTTTAGGGGTTTTAGGTTTTTAAATGTCATTTAGAGTTTTAGGGTTTTCAGTGTCTTTTAGGGTTTTATTGATTTTAGGGTTCATTGTGGGTTTTAAATATTTTAGGGTTTTATGGGATTTTAGGATTTTTTAGGGTTTCAGGTTTTTTGGATTTTTTAGGGGTTTGGTGTTTTTTGGGTTGTTATGGTTTTATAATTTTTAGGGTTTTTAGGGTTTTGGGGTCTTTTAGGGTTTTAGGTTTTTTATTTTTTTTAGGGTATTGAATGTTTTTAAAGGTTTTTAGGATGTGTCAAATATTTCTAGGAGGTTTAGGGAGTTTTAGGGTGCTTTAGTGTTTTGGGGGGTTTTCGGGTCGTTTAGGTATTTTATGGTGTTTTATGGTCCTTTATGGGTTTTTTGGGACTTTTAGGGTTTTTTTGGACCCTTTCGGATTTTTCATAGTTTTTTTGTCCTTTTATGTTTTTAAGGATATTTTACATCGTTTTGGGTATTTTACGGTTTTTAGGTTCTTTTAGGGATTTTTGGGTTTTTATGGTTATTTTGGGTTTTTGTGTGATATAAGGGGTTTTAGGGCATTAATATTTTTAGGAGGATTAAGGATTTTTTTGGGGGTTTTAATTATTTCTTATGGGATTTTAGAGTTTTTAGGGGTTTTTTTTAGTTTCAGTAGTTTTTGGAAGGTTTTTAATTTTTTGGGTACTTTAGGATTTTTCTAGAGTTTGTAGATTTTTAGGGCTTTTGAGGGTACTTTGGGGTTTTATTGTTTTTAGGGTTTTTATAGTTTTTGTGTTTTTATTTTGTTTTTTCAGGTTTTATGGATTTTTCAGGTTCTTTAGTTGTGTTAATGGTTTTTATGGGTTTTAATATTTTTCTGATTTTATATGATTTTTTATTATTTTTAGGGATTTACAGTTATTATGGGTTTTGCGGGCTTTAAGGGGATTGTAGTGTTTTTTGCGTTTTTAGAGTTTTATTATTCTTAGGGTATCTAGATTTTTGGGGGTTTAACTTTTTTATGTCTTAGGGTTTTTTTGGTATTTTATGTTTTTTAGGATTTTTATGGGGTTTTAGGGTATTTATAACTTTTAAGGGTTTTTAAGGTTTTTGGGATTTTTAGGGGGGTTTAGAATATTTTTAGGGTTTTGAGGTTTTAAGGGGTTTTAAAGATAATTTTAGGATTTTAAGGGGTTTTAGGGTCTTTTAGAGTTTTTATGTACTTTATAATTTTTAGTTTTTTTAATATTTTCAGGGTTTTTTCAAGGTTTTTAGTGTTTTTTAGGGTCTTTATTTTTTTTCAAGTTTTTCAGGTTTTTAGGGGATTTTAGTTTTTATAGGGTTTTAAGAGGTTTTAGTATGTGTAAGGGTATGTATGGTATTTTTGGGATTTTATATGGTTTTTATATTTTTTATATTTTGGGGGTTTTAGGATCCTTTAGGGGTTTTTAGGGTTTTTCGGGTTTCTTAGTTTTTTGGGGTTATTTGGGTTTTAGGGTAATTATTATTATTTTCAATGTTTTTACGGTTTTAATTGATTTTTAATGTTTTAGGGGTTTTTTGTGTTCTTTGGTTTTGTAGGGTTTTTTTTAGACATTTCTGAGTTTTTTGGGTTTTAAGGGGGTTTAGTCTATTTAGGGTTTTTATAATTTTTAGGGATTTTAATAGGTTTTGGATTTTTAGTTATTTTAAGGGGTTTTGGGTTTTAGGCGATTTTTAAGTTTAGGGGTTTGAGGGGTTTTGGGTATTTTGGGGATTTTTATTTTTTTAGGATTTTTATTGATTTTTAGTGGTTTTAACGGGTTTATTTGGAAAGGAAGATGTGGGCTAGACTATTTCTGGTTCCCCCAAATTGTATAAATAAAAAGAAGATTCCATGAAACAGTAGGAGGGGTGGGGCCAAACATCCTACACCTGAAACCCCAACACAACCCAAAACCCAAACCCCAAAAAAGTCCAAAAACACAAAAGAGAACAATTCAGTCAATGTCGCCACCAAAGTTGTACAGATCCACACCAAAAGATCCAATACTTGCACCAAGACCAGCATCCATGTCAGCAAAGACAAAATATGAGTCAACTACTAAATCCATAGAGTCTCATCCCGAATCATATTCCTCCTTCTTTTTGAGCATAGCAAAGAGTTTATATTTGTCCTTCTCCTTCTCTATATTACGTGAAGGCTACTCCCTCTTGTAAACATTGAGTTTCATCTTGGCCGCCTTGGAGGAGGCCAGGGTAACCATGGGTCGTAGAAGAGCGGATTAATCCTTCTGCTACCTCCTTTTTGGGGAGCAGAGAGGGAACAATCCTCATGAACTGCCTTTGCATGTAAAACTCCATCACTGGACGCACTTGAGGTCCCTTTGTTATCATCCTTTCTTCTTGTCCCAAGAGATGATCCATCCCCTATTTGGTGCTTTTTTCTTTCCTCCTTAAACCTATCCATAACAGCATTTATCCAGCAGTCATCCTCAGCAAACCGTTCCCCAAGTATTTTAGCCTCATCCTCAATGGTAAACCTTGTCCATTAAACCATCATCATGTCGTGGAGAAGCACAAAGTCTTCTTCAGCAGATGGGACACCATAAACAACCATGGACTTCTGCAAGTCTGGGGCCAACCCACCTTCATCAGTTTTGGGCTCCGGTAGAGGGATCCCAGCCAGGTCCTCCACAAAAGTAATTTCAGAATTGGACTCCAGTGGAGGAAGTCTAGCCAAACCGTCCACACGAATGGTGATAGCCTCATCATCAAGGGAACCTGGAACAACCCCCATGTCAAACCTCTCTATGTCACCATTCCCATTGGACAACACCAGGGGGTATATGATCCAACTAGGGAATCCCTCTTCAGGATCAAGGGTCTTCTCCTCCACCACAATCATCTCCTGCCCAACCATAAGCTTCTCCTGCCCATCCCCAAGTCTCATCTCCAACCTATCCACCTCCCCCTTCTTAGGCTCTCCACCCTACACAGTATCACCACCAAGCATCTTAGCTGAGGCTAATTCCATAAAACTATTTTACAGAGCGACATCATTCACCCCACTACCCTTCCTCCAGTCACCTAAGGATTGCATTAGGGGGTCCTCCAGATGGTCATGCCCTATCTAGAATGCCAACTCATCCACATTATCCTACTCTTTCTTGCTCCATGAGATCTCACCACTTCCAACATTCTCAGATATACAAATAAAGTTCCTCCCTTTGACTGTGCTCACCGCCACAGTGCCAGCAGCTCTTGATCCACAAACGTTCCCAGCCAAATTCAAACTAATGTTGCCTGAATCAGACATTTCCACCTCCAGATCACTCCCAATAATCAAATCTATATTGAGCTGATCAAAGACCACAACAACCAATGGCTGATTGGATGAAGTCTTGGTCACACCCTTGACCTCCTACACTTCCACCAAATATTGTTTGCTCTCACCAGGCCCAAACTGGGCCAGGTTTATGCCACTCCTACTAGAGGAAGCAGAGCCACCAATCTGAAAATTATGCCCAAAATTCCAACAGGAAGAAAAGAAGGCAGGTCGTGATTCAAATATCATTGGTTGCTTCCTACAGAGTTCCTCCCCCACAACAATCCAAATAGAATCCACCATATCCTTTACAGCATCAACCTCAATGAAGTCCCTTGGGGAAACAGAATGGAAGAGGGCCCACGTCATGTTATCCACATAGAGAAACCTCCCCACCATATTCCCTAGCATTGAAATTATAGAGAAATTCTGAAACTGGAGGAGAAGTTCAAGAATCCTAACCCAAGTCGCAACCATTGGGGTGTTGAGATTTAGATGAAAGTCAAAGCTCCACCAGATGATGGAGAAGCACGTACCATTACAACTTCGAGGTGCCACATACCATGTGAGAATCAGATCCTCCTCCTATGCGAATAAAATCATGATGTGAGAGCCATCAAATAGACCTACTATTGCATGATCCTGAAGATACCAATGCTCAGAAACAAACCTGTCAAAAGTGACCACTGGGGGGAGCCACTTCAGGAACCTCACAGCTAGAGTCAGACGATGAAGAGCCGAGGATTAATTGAACTTCTGGAGTGAAAGGGAAAGCTTCAGTCGACCTTCAAAAAGCTCTGGAACCTTCGATCAAAGCACCGTCTTCAGAAAGGAGGTCAGCAAGTCAGAGGATGAGAAAAAAGTGAAATAGAAGTCCTCAAAGGGAGGACCTCCCTCCATAGAGTGTGGGAGAGGCACTTGAACCGCCATTGTCTACAACCTGGTAGGGAATGAAAGTAGTCATCGTGAGGAATCCGAGACTCCGAGACCACCTTCAACCTTGTTCTTTAGGGGTTTCTTTTATATTGTTAGGTTTTTATGGTTTTTTAGGTGTTTTAAGGTTTTGGGAGTTATTAACAGTTTTTAGGGTTCTTAATTTAATTAGGGGTTTTAGGATTTTTAGGGGTTTTAAGGGTTTTTAAGGTCCTTTAGGGGTTTTATAGGATTTGAGGGTATTTTAAATTTTTTTAGGTTTTTTTGTTCTAGTGGATTTTAGAGTTTTTCTGATTTTTAGGGGTTTTAATATTTTTTTGGTTTTTTGGGATTTTTAGTGTTTCTGTGGTTTCAAGGGGTTTGAGGGGTTTTTTTAATTTTAGGGGGTTTTTAGGGATTATATATTTTTTTATGTGTTTAAGGGGTTAGGGGTTAGGTTTTCTATGTGATTTTAGGGTTTTTAGGGGTTTTAGTGTTTTTAGGGTTTTATGGGATTTTATGGGTTTCTATGGATTTTAGGAGTTTTTTAGAAATTTATGGGGTTTGGTAAATTTCTGGTCTTATTTGGTTCTGTGGGGTTTTATGGATTTTTAGGGCCTTTAGAATATTTGGTATTTTTGGGGGTTTTAAATTTTTAGGGTTTTTAAGGGTTTGGGGGTTTTAATGGGTTTTAGGGTTTTTAGTGGTTTCTTAGTGATTTTATGGGTTTTTAGGGTTTTTTTTATTTTTAGGGGGTTTTAGGGTTTTTAGTGGTTTATTTTCACTTGGGGGTTATTAGGTATTTAAGGGATTTAAATGGGTTTTAGGGGTTTTTTGGGTTTTAGGGTTTTTAGTGTCTTTTTAGGGTTTTTATTGTTTTTAGGGTATTCATTATTTCTATGGTATTTTTAGGGGTTTTACGTTTTAAGGTGTTTGAGGGTTATTTTAGTGTTTTTATATATCTTTAAGAGTTCATTGGGGTAGTTTGGGTTTGAGGTTTTTTTTACTGTTTTGTAGGATTTTAAGATTTTTTTAAGGGTTTTATGATTTTTTTGGGATTTTGGGTTTTGTACAATTTTTTGGGGTTTTATGGGTTGTTAAGGTTTTTCATGGTGTATTTGGTTTTTAAGTATTTCAATGATTTTTAGGTTTTTTAGGGTTTTAGGTTTTTAATATTTTTAGGGTTTTTATTTTGTTTCTTGGTGTTTATTATGTTTTTTTAGATTTTCTTACGGTTTCTTATTGGTTTTAGGTATCATAATAGATTTTTTTAGTTTTTGGGTTTTTTAAGGATGTTAGTGGTTTTAGGGTTTTAAAGGACCTTTTAGTGTTTTTAAATCGGTTTTGTATTCTAGGGGTTTTAATGCTTTCTAGAAGTTTTGAGGGGTTTTTTGGGCTCTTAAGGTTCTTTTAGGGTTCTTAGGGTTTTAGATTTTTAGGGGTTTTAGGTTGTTTAGATGGTATAAGTGTTTTTAATTTTTTTTAAGGATTTTTGGTTTTTAGGGATTTTTATTGTTTGTTGAGGTTTTTTGTATTTGGTGTATTTAAGGGGTTCTAGGTTATTTTATGATTTTTAAGTGTTTTAGGGGTTTTGAGGTTTTTTGAAGTGGTTTTAGGGGTTTTAGTTTTTAGGGTCTATTGTGGATTTATTAGTGTTTTTAGGATGTTTAATGTTTTAGTATTTTTAATAACTTTAGGGTTTTAAGGGATTTAACATGTTATAGGGTTTCTATGGGTTTTTAGGGTTTCTAGGTTTTTATGGTTTTTAAGATTTTCATCATTTTTAGGGGGTTTTGGGTTATTTAGAATTTTTATATTTTTATGGGGTTTAGGTATTTTTTATGGGATTTCAATGTTTTTAGGTTTTGTATAGACTGTTATGTTTTTTGGTTTCTAGGGTTTTAGCGGTTTTAGGGGTTTTTAGGGTTGTGGGGTTTTTTAGGGTTCTAAGGGGATTTATTGTTTTTTTTTGTTTTGGAATTTTTGAATGGTTTTAGGTTTTTTAGGGGTTTTTTTGGTTTTTAAGATATCTAGGGTTTTTAGGGTGTTTTATTAGGTTTTCATAATTTTAGGGATTTAGGGGTTTTTAGAATTTTTACAGTTCTATGAGGGGTTAGGGTTTTGGGGGGACTTAAAATGTATTTTTATAGTTCTTAGTGATTTTATGTTTTTTATAGTTTTATGTTTTTCTAGTTTTTAGGGGGTTAAGTGTTCTTATTAGTTTTTTATGTTTGTAGGGGTTTTAGGGGGTTTAAATAGTTTTTAAGGTCTTTTAGGGGTTTTAGGATCTTTAAGGGTTTTATGGTTTTTTAATATTTTTTTTGGTTTTTGTAGTTTTTAGATTTTTTATTATTTTTTGGGGTTTTAGTGATTTTAGGGGGGGTTTGGATTTTTTGAATTTTTTATGGTTCTTTATGATTTTTAGTGTTTTTTGGGATTTTAGGAGTTTTACATGTTTTTATGGGTTTTTGAGTTTTCAGGATTTCATGGTACTTTTGGAGTGATTTGCTTTTTTGGGTGTTTTTTTTAATTTATAGTTTTTTATTGACTTTTATCACTTTAATTTCATTTTAATGTTTTAGGGGTCTTATGGTCATTTATGGTTTTTATAGGTTGTTATAATCTTTTAGGATATTTAAGGTTTTGGCGCCCCTTATGGGTTTTTTTGTGTTTTTAGGGGTTTGTGGAGTTTTCATTGTTGTTTTTAGTATTTTTTGGGTATTTTAGGTTTTTAGGGTCCTTAAGGGTTTTTTAGGTTTTTTAGGGACTTTTTTTATTTTTAGGGTCTTTTATGGTGTTTTTGTGTTTTTAAGGTCATTTAGGATTTTCATATTTTTAGGGTCCTTATGAGATTTTCAATTTCTAGAGTCCTTTAGTGTTTTTAGGGTCCTTAAGGTTTTTAGTGTATTTTACGATTTTTGGGGTACTTTTAGGGTTTTTAATATTTTTAGTGTTTTTTAGTTTATTTTTATATTTTTTATCCATTAGGGGGAATTTTGGGAATTTTAGGGGTTTTAGGGTCTCTTATGGGTTTTATGGTTTGAGGTCCATTTAAGGAAATTTTAATTATTTTTCAGCTCCTTTAATGATTTTAGGATTTTTATGGATTTTTATGTCTTTTGGGGTTTTTTGTAATTTTAGTGTGTTTTAGGGGGTTTTTATGGGTCTTCGTGTTTTTATGTTTTAAGGGGTTTTAAGAATTTTTTGAGGGATTTAGGGTTTTATGTGTTTTAAGGGTTTCTATGGGGTATTGGGGTTTTAGGGTCCTTTATAGTGTTTATTAGTTTTTTTCTGGGTTTTTTTGTCTCTTTAGGGGATTTACATTGTTTTTATGATTTTTATGGGTTTTTTTTTATTTAGGGGTTTTAGGGTATTTTTAAGGTTTTAGGGTTTTTATGGTTCCTAAGGGGTTTTCAAGGTTTTTAGGGTTTTTAGGGGTTTAAACAGTTCTTAATGGGGTATTTATATTTTTGATAGGTTTATAGGTTCCCTTAGGGATTTTTAGGTATTTTTAGGAGGTTTAGGGTTTTTTGGGTTTTATAGGTTTTTAAAGGGTTTTTAGGGTTTAAAGGGTTTTTAGGGTTTTAGGCAAGGAAGATGTGAGGGTCTGGCTATTATCAACCCCCCAAAACTATTATAAATAAAAGGCAATAGACAAGGAAAGGAATGGGTCAAATGAACTACACTTGAAAATCCCAAAACAAGAACAAACCCAAAAGACTGAAAAGAAAAAAAAGAATAAAAAAAGAAAACAAGAAAAAATCACACAAAAGAAACAAACAAAAAAATAAAGATCCCCAACATCACCTCTTAACCAAACAGAGCCTGTAATCAGCAACACCAGACCAAAAGCAGCAACTTCATCAACCCAGCTTCAGCACAACCATCACATCATTCATCAACAAGCAACATCATCACCTTCCAGCAAAAAATGACCAGAAACCAGTAGCATCACACACCAAAATCACAAACCACAATAAATCACCAACAAACAAATGCACAGATGCATGGGAATCCAAATAAAAGGAGAGGCAGCCCCCCCCCCCCCCCCAAGACAATAGCTGAGACCAGGCAAGGCAGAGCACACTAGGACCGTCGTCAGGTGGAGAAGAAGTCGGGCTGGGAAAATGAAGCCAGAAGCCAAGAAAACCATAGCCACGGCCAGATCTCCAAGTAAAGAAGGAACCATCCGCAGCCGACAATGAACAATCTGGATCCGGCAACGAGCGCATAGAAACCGTGACAAGATCTGGAGGGCAGGGGATAGTCGAATCCAATGCCAAGAACACCAAGCCCGACACTGATCTCACGAAGCCACATAAAGGACCCATATCAAGAAAGGCAAGCACCGACCTAGCACCTGAATCTGAAGCACACAGAGACGATGCAAACCGAAGCCAGACAGAGGTCTTGAATCCAGGAGAGACGAAGTCAGCTCTGCATGGACGATAGCTAGAAATGAATGATCGGAAGCCGCAAACAGATCCGGAGGCCTTAAGGCATGATGATACGCCAGATCCGAGTCCATGACACGTGGGGGAAGCCTCCATCAAAGCTGATCCAAGAAGCAGTTGTAAACACCGAGGTCGGAAGATGGTGGAGGGGGAGGGAGGAAGAGCCGAAGGAGAACCCTGGCGGCGTAATGGGAGAAGAAAGCCGCCACTTCGAGGCCTCCTTCTTTTAGGGTTTTAGGGTTTTTATAGATTTTTGGAATTTTTAGACTTTTAGGGGTGTTTGGGGATTTTGGAGTTTTTATGAATTTTTGAGATTTTTCTTAGGGTTTTTGGGATTTTGGGGTTTTAATTGTTTTAGGGGTTGGGGGTTAGGTTTTTTAGATCCATTTAGGGTTTTTTGGGTTTTTAGGTATTTTCTGGGGTTTTAAGATTTTTTTAGAGTTTTTTGGGTTTTTTTGAATTTTTAGGGTTTATGTATTTTTAGTGGCATTTAGTGTTTTTAATGTTTTTTTAGGGTTTGTAAGGATTATAAGGATTTTTAGGATTTTTTAGGATTGTTTTGGGGTTTTAGGGGGTTTTGGAGTTGTTTAGGGATTTTAGGGTTTTCTAGAGTTTTTAGAGTTTTAGGTTTTTTAGTGTTTCTAGTGTTTTTTATAATTTCTACTGTTCCATAGGGGTTTTTGGGTTTTTAGGGATTTAGGGAGTTTTAAGGTTATAGTGTATTTTAGTGGTTTTTGGGGTTTTTAGGTAATTTTAGGGGTTTTTTTGCATTTTTAGGATCTTTTGGGGGTTTTAGGGTATTTTAGGGTTTTTAGGGCCTTTTGGAATTTTTAGGAGTTTTAGGGTATTTTAGGGGGTTTTAGGGTTATTATGTCCTTTTAAGATTTTTATGGATTTTATATTTTCAGGGTTTATTAAGGGTTTTTATGGTTGTTAGGTTTTTTATTGTTTTAGGGTTTTAAGAGTTTAGGGTTTTATGGGGTTTTAAGGTTTTTAGGGGTTTTAGTATTTTTTACATTTTTATAGGGGTTTGGCTATTTTAGGGTTTTTAAGGGACATCTAGTTTTTTAGTATTTATTTGGTGTTTAGCGGTTTCAAAAAAATTTATGTTATTTTGGGTTTTGAGTGGTTTTTTTGGGGTATTTGAGGTGTTTAGTGGCTTTTAGAGGGTTTTTGTGATTCTAATGTGTTTTAAGTTCTTTTTGGGATTTTAGGGGGTCTGGGGGTTTGGGTTTCTGGGTTTTGAGATTTATTTAATGTTTTAGAGGTTTTAGGGTCTTTTAGGTGTTTTAAGGTTTTAGGGTCTTTTAGTGTTTTTAGGATTTTTAAGTGATTTTAAAATTTTTATCAGTTTTTGGGTGTTTTATAGATTCTTTATGGGTTTTTAGGGTTTTAGGGGTTTAAATATTTTTAGGAGTTTTTGGTTTTTAGTTTTTTTTAGTGTTTCGTGGTTTTTTGTGTGTTATTATTTTTTTTAGGTTTTTTCAAGTTTTTAGGGTTTTTAGGTTTTTATGAGTTTTAGGGGGTTTTATGTTCTTAGATTTTTTGTGGGTTTTAGTATTATTTTATGATTTTGGGGGTTTTGGAGTTCTTTTCTGGTTATTTTAGTGGTTTAGTGTTATTTTAGGGTTTTTATGATTTTTAGTGTTTTAAGGGTGTTTTAGAGTTATTTATAATTTTAGTGGTTTGTTGGGTTTTTAGGGATTTTTTAGGATTTTTAGGGTATTATAGGGTTTTAAGCTATTTTTAATGTTATTATTTTTTTAGGGATGTTTATGTATTTTATAGTTTTTATTGTTTTAGGTTTTTTAGTATTTTTAGGGTTTTAAAGGGTTTTAGGAATATTTACGGTTTTAGGTTCATTTTGGATTTTTTTAATTATTTTATGGATTTTAGTGTCTTTCAATTTTTTTAGGGTATTTTTGAGTTTTTAGGAGTGTTTTGGTTAAGTTTATGTTTTTATGGGTTTTAAAGTCTTTTTGGGGTTTTATGGTTTTTAGGGACTTTCTATGGTTTTCAAGATCCTTTTAGTGGTTTTAATGGTTTTTAATGCGTTTTAAGGGTTTAAAATGTTTTTTAGAGTTTTAGGATTGTATGGTTTTTACTGAAATTTAGGTTTTTTAGCAGGCTTAGGGGTTTTTGGGGTATTTTGAGGTTTTAGTGGTTTTATTATTTCTTGGTGTTTTATGGGTTTTTAGGTTTTCTAGGATTTTATGAATTTCTATGGTTTCTAGGGTTTTTTAATTAATTTAGGGTTTTAAGGGTTTTTAGTGTTTTTATTATTTTAGGGGTTTTTGAGTTACTGGGGGTTTAGTATTGTATTAAGGGGTTTAAGGTATTATTGGGATATTAAGGGGCTATTAAGGGTTTTATGGTGTTTTACAGGTTTTAGGGGGTTTTGGTTTTTTTTGTTTTAAGTTTTTTTTAGTATTTATTGTTTTTATTGGTTTTAGTGTTTTTTATAGTTTTTCTCTTTTTTAGTGTTTTTATTTTTTAGGTATTTTCTTGGTTTTCAGAAAATTTAAGTGAATTTAATGGTTTTAGGGTAATTAAGGATGATTAATGTTTTATTTAGGTGTTTTCGGGTCCTTTTATGGTTTTTAGGGGTTTTAAGGATTTCCGGATGATGGGTTTTTTAGGACTTATTAGGGTTTTTTCAGGGTTCAGAGTGGTTTTAGTGTCTTTTTAGTGTTTTATTAAGGTTTTAGTTTATTTTCAGTGTGTGTTTTTTGGTTTTGGTGCCTTTTAAGGGTTTTAAGGAATTTTAAGCATTTTTAGGGTGTTTTGGTTTTTGGGTATTTTTAGGAGATTTAGAATTTTTATGGTGTTTTGGGGGTTTTCGGGTTTTATGATTTTATGGGGGGTTTTTGGCGTTTTAAGGATTTTAATGTTTTTTAGCATCTTTAAAATTTTTATGGGTTTTATGGAAATTTATGGGTTTTAGGATCTTTTTGGGTTTTTTTATTTTAGGGATTTTACGAGTTTTGTGGGTTTTTATATTTTTAGGTTCTTTTATGGTTTTTTGGTTATTTTAGGGATATTTAGGGTTTTTATTGTTAATTAGGGTTTATGGTTTAGGGTTTATGGTTTAGTTTAAGAGTTTAGGGTTTAAGGTGAAAGGTTTAGTGTTTAGGATGTATGGTTTGAGGTTTAGGGTGTAGAGTATAGGGTTTAGAGTGTAGGGTTTGGGGTTTGGGGTGTAGGGTATAGGTTTTACGGGGTAGAGTTTTGGGTTAAGGGTATAAGGTATAAGTTTTCAGGTGTAGGGTTTAGGGTTTAGGGTTTAGGCTATAGGTTATATGGTTTTGAGTGTAGGGTCTAGGTTTTAGGGTGTAGAGTTTTGTGTTTAGGTTTTTAGGGTTAATTTATGAATTTTAGAGGTTTTTGGGGGTTTTTAGTGTTTTTAGGTACCTTAGGGTTTTTAGGGTTCTTTATTGATTTTGTTAGGTTTTTTGGTTTTTTATTTTTTTGGGAGTATTAGTGTTTTTTGGGGTGCTTAGGTTTTTTAGTGTTTATATGTGGTTTAGTGGGTTTTTGGGGGTTTTGGGTGTTTTTAAGTATCTTAGGGGTTTTTAGAGTATTTATGGTTTTTGGAGGTTGTTTTTGTGTTTTAAGGTTTTTTAGGTTTTTAATGTTTTGTAGGGTATATAGATTATTTAGAGGTTTTATTGTTTTTTAATGTTTTGAGGTATTTCGGTTTTTTAGGGGTTTTTAATTTTTTTGGGGTTTTTAATCTTTATATGGGTTTTAGTGTTTTTAGGAGTTTTAGGGGTTTAGAGATTTTTTATAAGGTTTATCATATTTTTTTATTGTTTTTAGTGTTTTTAGGTTTTTTCTAGATTTAGGGGTTTTAGTGCATTTTTAAGGTCATTTAGGTTATTTTATTGTTTTTTGAGGTTTTAGGGGGTTTTAAGGATATTTTAGGGTTATTAAAGGGTTTGAGGGTTTTTTAAGTTTTGATGGTTTTTATTATTTTAAATGTTTTTATATTTATTAGGTTTTTTAGGGTTTAAGGGGTTTTAGTGTTTTTTTTATTTCTTATGATTTTAATGGTTTTTAGTGGTTTAAGTGTTATAAGGGGTTTTTGGATTTTTAATGTGTTTTTGGGTTTTATGGGTTTTTAGGGTTTTTAGGGTTTTTAGGGTTTTTTAGTTTTTTGGGGTTTATATATTTTTATGTATTTAAAGGTTTTAGGATATTTTTGGTTTTTTAAAGGCTTTGAGGGGTTTTTTAGGTTTTTTATGTTTTTAGGGTTTTTATGGTTTTAAATGTTTTTAGGTTTATTTAGGTTTATAGGGTTTAAGGGGTTTTTTAGTTTTTTTAGTATTTTTAATGGTTTTAAAGGGTTTTTAGGGGTTTAAGGGTTATTAGGGGTTTTATTATTTTTAAGGGTTTTATTGGTTTTTATGGTTTTTAGGGTTTTTTTTTGTTTTTCTATGTTTTTTTTATTTTTATGTATTTTTTGGGTTTTAAGGGATTGTTTATTGTTTTAGGGGGTTTAGGGTTCTTTTTGGTTTAATGGATTTTAGGGGGTTTTAGGGGTATTTAGGGGTTTTTATGATTTTTAAGGGTTTATGGTGTTTAGGATTTTTTAGGAACGTTTTAGGTTTTTTTTTGGTTTTAGGGTATATGGTTTTGGGTATATGGTTTAGGTTTTATGGTGTAGGGTGTAGGGTACATTGTTTAGGGTTTTGGGTTTCTGGGTTTTGGGTGTTGGGTATAGGGTGTAGGTTTTAGGTTTTTTGGTGTTAGGTATACAGTTTAGGTTGTAGGATTTTGGGTTTAGGGTGTAGGGTATGGGGTTTAGGGTTTAGGGTGTATGGTTTAGGGTTTAGGGTTATGCTTTTGGATATAGGGTTTAGAGTGTAGGGTATAATGGTATAGGGTTTTGGGTACATGGTTTTGGGTGTAGAGTTTAGTGTTTTTGGTGTAGGGTGTAGATTTTATGGTGTACGTTTTAGGGTTTAGTGTTTAGGATATATGGTTTATGGTATACAGAATAGGTTTTGGGTGTAGGGTATAGGGATTATGGTGTAGGTATAGGGTTTAGGGTTTTGGTTATAGTTTTTTTGGGTGTATGGTATAGATTTTAGGGTTTAGGGTATATGGATTATGGTGTATGATTTAGGGTTTGGGGTGTATAGTATGTTGTTTAGGGTTTAGGGTGTAGGGTATAGGTTTTGGGGAGGAGGGTTTAGTGTTTAGGTTATATGGTGCATGGTTTTAGGTGTAGGGTTTATGGTTTGGGGTGTAGGGTATAGGAATTTGGTGTAGGGTTTATGGTTTTGGATTTAGGTTGTAGGGTATAAGTCTTAGTGTGTTGGATTTAGGTTTGATGGTGCAGGGTCTAGGGTTTTGGTGTAGGGCTTATGGTTTAGGGTGTTGGATCTTGGGTTTTGGATTTAGGGTGTACAATTTAAATATTAGGGTGTAGGGTATAGTGTTTAATATGTAGGGTTTTTGGTTTAGGGTGTATGGTATGTGGTTTAGGGTGTAGGGTTTAGGGAATAGAGTATAGGGTATTAGGTTTTGGGGTTTTAGGATTTTTATGATTTTTTGGGTTTTTTGGGATTTTATGTCTTTTAAGTGCTATTAAAGGGTCTTTATGATTTTTAGAGATTTAGGGGTTTCGGTGGTTTTTAGGGTTTTTATAGGGTATAGGGATTTTAGTGGTTTTAATAATTGTTAGGGGGTTTTAGGTTGTCTTTGGTTTTTTAGTTTTTTATTGTTTTTATAGATTTTAGGGTTTTGTGGTGTTTATGTTTTTAGTGTCTTTAGGGGTTTATGGATTATTATAGTTTCTATGAATTTTGAAGGGGTTTTAGTGTTTTTTTGTTTTTTTAGGTTTTTTTGGTTTTTTAGAGTTTTTCTATTTTTTATGGTATTGGGTTTTTTGCTTGTTTTAGGGGTATTGGGATTTTTAGTTATTTTATGGATTTCATGTTGGTTTAGAGTGTTTTAGGATTTTTATGTTTTTTATGGGGTTTGGGGAATTTTCAGTGTTTTTAGTGTTTTTAGGGGTTTAATGGTCTTTTGGATTTTTATAGGGTTTTAGTGTATTTTTATATTTTTATTAGTTTTAGGTTCTTTTATGATTTTGTATTATTTTTTGGATCTTTTAGGGATTTTAGGGATTTTAGGTTTTTAAGGGTTTTTAGGGTTTTGAGTGATTTTATGGGTTTTTACGATTTTATGGGTTTGAGGATTTTAAAGTTTTTTTTGGTTTTTTAGTTTTTTATAGCCTTTTAGGGCCTTTATTCATTTTTGGCAATCTTAGGGATTTTAGGGGTTTTAATGTATTTTGGTTTTTAGTATTATTTTTTGTGTTTTTATGATTTTTTTTGGATTTTAGGCTTTTTATTTTTTTTAAATTGTTTTTAGGGGTTTAAATATTTGGGGGGGGGGGTTATTTTTTATGGGTTTATATTTTTAAGTGTTTTGGGGAAACTTTTATGGCTTTTAGGGTTTTTAGGGTTTTTAAGGTAATTTAGGATTTTTTGGGGTGTTTAGGGGTTTTTAGGGATTTTAGGGATTTTAGGTATTTCTACGTTTTTAGGGCGTTTAGAGGGTTTTCTGAGTTTTTTTTTGGTATTTTTAGGTTTTTATGGGTTTTTGGGTTTTTTTCTATTTTAGGAGTGTTTTTAATGGTTTTTATATTTCTTTGATTTTTAAGGTTTTTAGGGTCCTTTTAGGGGTTTTATCATTTTTATAGTATTTTAGGTTTTTAGGGGGTTTTAGGGCCTTTTAGGGTTTTTATGATTTTTTTATCATTTAATGTTTTGGGGTTTTTATGGTTTTTTTGGGGTTCCTCTAGTGGTTTTCGGGTTGTTAGATTTTTTTAGGAGGAGGGTTAAGTGTTTTAGGGTCCTTTAGGGTTTTTATGGTTTTTTGGGTCCTTTAAGGGTTTTTATGGTTTGTAGGGCCTTTTACAGTTTTATAGTTTTTAGGTTCATTTAGACTTTTTATATTCTTTTACCATTTTTGGGGTAATTTATTGTATTTTATGGTTTTACTGGGATATTAGCGTCTTTTATTGTTGTAGGGTTTTTAGTGTCATTTAGTGTTTTAGGGTTTAAAGGGTATTTTGGGGTTTTTAGGGATTTTATGTTATTTTAGGGGATTTTGAGTTAATTTAGGGTGTCATAGGGTTTTTATGGGGTTTTTTATTTTTTTACTGTTTTTGGATTTTTAGGGTTTTTAGTGATTTATCGGTATTTTAGTGTTTTAGGGTTTTAAGGGTTTTAGGGTTTTTTAAGTTTTTTAGTGTTTTTATGGTTTTTAGGGGTTTTAAGGGTTTTAATTGTTTTTAGTATTATTGGGTATGATCACACCAGCATTAATGCACTAGATCTCATTAGATATATACAATTAAGTGTATGTTGACACTCTTTTCCGTCATAGAGTCTAAACGAATGAAAAGGGAAATACCTTGAACTCAAAGTGATTCATCCTTTGGAGAAACATCAAAAATTGACAAAGGCATGAACAAAGATTCATTTTCACTTGGGTCGTGAAAGTTACACCAAGGTCACAAAAGTATACTTGTGCGCCGCCTAGTGGTCGCGCAGGTGACTTGTGCTCCCTCTTTTCATTTCACCCTAGGTCATCACCAACCTATAAATACCCCTGGTGGGCCCCCCATTTATGGAGGAAAAAAATTCCAGAAACTCAGATTTGAGCTCCCGGCGCCCTAGTCTCTTATCAAAGCTTCCGAACACTTCTAAGGTAATTTATTACCTAGAACGGAATATCTAAAGTGTGGAAGTAAGGCCTAAGTGTTGAAACTCTTCAACACTTGCGCGCCTAAGTGGCCAGCCCTTAAGGGAAATGGACACACTTGTGCGCCGCCTTACCCCTTCAACAGAACTTGCGGGCCAATCTTTTGGAAGCCCCTAGGGATAATACTAAGGGCTTGACCATGTCTCGCCCAAGTATTACCTTAAGGGTTGACCGTTGCGTAAGTATCCATGTGTCGCGTAGGTACACCTGTGCGACCAGGACTTGCGCACCCACGCAGGACTTGCACGCCCCTCGCTTTTTGGGTCCCCTTCCTACCCATTTCACCTCTCTTATGCCATTCCACCACTCTTATTCAAGATTCAACCTTCAAAACCCTCTTCAAATCCATTTATGGTGTGGTTCCTTTATTGGAATCCTTATCTGAGAGGAATTCTGTGGAATATCTCTCAAAACCTAGTGATTTACACATCTTTATGTCCCTAAGGTTAGAAATTTCATTCATTCAACCTCATCCTTTAGAGATGAGAGAATCCTTAACCTGGGCCTTCTTTTCAGGAGTAAGCCCCAGTCCAAGTTCTCTTAATTTGGGAATCCTCGTTAGGAATAATCCCCAAGTCCCCTAACCTGGGCATCCTCCTTAGGAGTAAGCCCCAGTTATAATTTCCCAAATATCAGCATCCTCCTTAGGAGTAAGCCCCAACCATAATTCCCTTAACCTAGGATTCCTTTTCAGGAGTAATCCCTATTCTCAAAGTCTACAAATATGGGAATCGTCCTTAGGAGTAAGCCCCAAGTCCCTTAATTCTAAAATTCCCTTAACCTGGGCCTCCTCCTTAGGAGTAAGCCCCAATTTTCAAATCCCTTTAACCTGGTCTTCCTTTTCAGGAGTAGTCCCCAGTCATAATTCCCCTTAACCAGTCTTAATTTACTTTTGATTTTGGGCTTCCTTCTCAGGAATAAAACCTAATCATAAGTCCTCTCTAATTTGGGAATACTTCTCAGTATTAAGTCCTAAGTTAAGTATCCAAATCTCCATAAAACACGTATACCTTTATGGACCTTGTTCCTGGGTTTCTTCCCTGAAGTAAAACCCAATATTCATCTATTTTGGGCAGTCACACATACATAAGACACACATTATTGCATCTTTAGTGGCACAATTGTCTGGTTTTACCAATACCTCTTGTTCCTCACACTGAGTATGACTCATGTGAGCTTAGAGTGTAAAATTAATTATGACATCTTTATTTGAGCCATCAATCATGTATAAAACTCATTCTTCTTTACTCGAACTACATGGCTTCTAATTCCTTCTCTAAATAAGGATACGTAGGTAGCCTATCTGCGGGTATGATCCCAAATCTGAAATAATTCATGTCCTTCTGAATGACAATAAACATCAAGTGCCCCACTGAGTGGCTTTAAAACTAGTATTGTTATCATAATAACCAAGAGATCTTTTATTGAAGGATACCATTGAATAAGAATCTCTAACAAATAAAGATGATTCTCTATCGATGAAGAACCTCGAATACATATAAAAGATTCTCTAAATTTGATACATATTAATCATTGATTGTCAGATCTAAAGGGAATGCTCATTTTCATACTTGTTAATGTAATAAGAATTCATGAACATAACTTAAATCTATAAAGAGAGTCCTGGAGTAAACAATAATTCCCCCCAAAAGGGTGTGATGAGTTCGACCTCCCGTCCTCTCGACCAATGCAAATTCTTAAGCCTCATCAGTTTACAATTAATGAGCACCTACTTTTGGAAAGTAGGTCCAAATGGATATGGAATCATTGGATGTTTCTGGTTCTACGAACAAACCTGTTAGAAACCTCTTAGAATGTTTGAACCTTAAATCAAATGAGGTCATCCCCATTTCCAAAGGAAAAAAAATGTTGAACCCGACGTGAATCCTTAACCAAGTTAAAATGATATTTTACCTATTTGTTATGCCCCTATTTAAATTCAATGAGAGGTCCAACAAGACAATCAATAACATATGTGCTTATCCAAAAGATTTAGTGGCTGGAATTATCTTTATTACGTCTGTTATATCAAATAGACACTCTTTTCAAATATCTTCTGCGTTACATAAATGGATTCTCTTAAGTTCACACCCGTGAATACTTCTGCTGTGAATGCTTCTACTGCTACTTCTGTTGGATTGTCGTCTGCTCTGAGGAAGACATCACCTACTTAGTGTCATAAATGTTGGGCATCAAATGCGCTGGTTAAGGAGTACCGTCAAAATGGTACTATTCTGACTCTAGAAGCCGCTCGACAAGCCCTCCAAGTCAATAATTCACCCTGTTCATCCAGACAGTGACGACCAGCGATCAAGAAGTAGGTGGTTCCAACCACCATCTCCAACCATTTCGGGTCGTTATCCCCGGAATGCAATCACCATTCACTCCCGTATTCTGGGGAGGTGAATGGGAAAGTCCCTCAGGGCCTCAATTCAAGGAGACATGAGTCCTTCCCAAGGGATCCCATAAATAATCGCCACTAGACTCGTGCGGCAGTGCGCCCTCAACATGATGAGGGTATCATCTCCAGGCATTCGGTTCAGGTTCCTCGAACCCGACCAGGCAAGAAAAAATGTCAGAGGAAAAATCCGGTCAACTGTGAGCAGGTTCTCATCTCTGAAATTTTCAGAGAAGTCCACTAACCTAACTAGGTGGAAAGCAACGAATGGGAACACACACCTGTCCGTTTTAATTCCGTTGTACAACAGACTCGTCAGGCAGCATCATGCCAATCCCATCAGGAAATTCTAGCGGAGTACTATAGACAAGAACATACACCTGTTTATAAATCATCAGCTAGTCAGCAGGCTCTTCTGACTACATACGATGGAGCCTGCCAACCCAATGTGTTGAAAACTGGTAAACAAGCACATACACCTTCTTACACTCATCAATCAAGACAGCAGCCTCATCTGTCAGTATTGAAGGAATCTCATCAACCATGTTCGGCAGAGTGCAATCAGCAGGCACATAAAGCTGCTAGTATTGATCAAGACTACCAACAGTCTCGTTTGGTAACATTCGGAGAAGTCAGTCGGAAAGCTCCAACGACAAACAGGAGGTAGACTCAACTCCCTGCCCCCACACATGAGTACTGTCAGGATTCACTGATATGAAAAGGAGGGCATCAGCAGGCATATAAACCTAATACAAGCATGGAATGGGTATATATTCCCATTCCGTCAGCTGAAGTCACCAAGCATATTCTATCAATGGTGAAAGAGAAGAAACAAATCCCTACTCATATTCTGGATGCCTACCAGGATATTATAACAGCTTCAACAGCATCTCAGGGAAAGACACATAAATCTATCCCTACCAGTGGAGTGACACATCAACAGTTCACTCCGAAACAGACACACACCTCTATTCCAGTCCAAGAGGGTTGTGGGGCGTACACCCCCATATCATACGGACAACCAAGTCAGGAACATACACCTAATTTGAGTGGAGATAATCAGACTAACCTGATAATTTCTTCTGATCAGGCACATACACTTTCCCATAATGACCACTTTTGTTAACAAGTGGTTCCTAAAGTGAGTAATAAGGTGTCTAAGAAGAAGACCCTCCTAGAACAGTCAAGAAATCAAGATCTAGTCTATAATAAGGCCTTGCTCCATGCTGGAGTTCTTGGACAGTCTTCATACATAAAAACATGTATTTTCATCTACTCGTTGGTTGTCATCATATTTAACTGATGAGATTTATTTCCATCTACAATAATTTTCTTCTACTTGTATTTGGATGCCATTGTATTTGACTGGTGAGCATGATATGAGTGAGAATAAATATACATATGCTCATGGATTACCACCTTATTTTACTGGAGGTCATTTTTTTCAATTGTAGGAATATGCATTTGGCTGAAATTTTCCGACCTATATTCATGACTGGTTTGGAAATAAGTAGTAGGAATTTAAGCCCTCTCATAGCTTTCTTCTATATTTCACCTATGTGATTCATATTTTTGTGTAGGTATTTGCATCTTCTCATGTTTCATCATATTTACATAGTGGTCTTTATCTTCCTTGGAAGGAATATATGTCTACCTATAAATTTTCTTCACATTTGATTGATGCACTTCATGAAGGTGAGAAGGAATATATGTATTCTCATGGATTACCTTCATATTTACTTGGAAGGATTATTTATCTAGAACTAGGATGATATAATACTTTTAATTATATGATTACTTACCTCTATGGTCCACCTTGGGGACCTAGGACTGCTTGACTTTAGTTGTGGACCATACACTACAACATAAATTGTCATTAGTGGTGGTCTTTTAGCAGCGGTTTTTTAAACCCCTACTAAACCTTTTTTAAAAAGGGTTTAGGAGCGGTTTATTAAAAATGGAAGCTAAACCCCATTTTTTTCAGCGGTGACACTTCCCCCTAACACTAACCCCCTCTTCTCCCTCAGACCCCCGTGACCCTACCTTCTTCCCCTGATCCCCACGATCCCCAAACCCCATATCTCCTCCCCACTTCTCATGAAGTTTCTCACTGTCCATCCGCACCACTTCCCCCCAAAACCCAACCTCAAACCCCCTTTCCCCCCGACCCCCGTGAGACCTAAACCCTAGCTTTCATCCCTTCCATCAGTGAATTTTATTTAGGTCTGTGTTTCCATTTCATTGAATTTTATTTAAGATATTTATGTGTTCTTGGATTTATAAATTAATTTCTAATCCAGATAATGAGTGTGTGGGTTATCTAGGTTTTGTTTATAATGGTTTTATATAACTTAACTTAGTTTTAATGTGGAATAAAGGTTTTAATTTCATGTTTAAATGAAATTTTTATGTAAATTTTTATTTTATACATTCTACTTGTTTGATAAAATTAGAATAATGGTTTTATATAAGAAAAACACATGGTCATTAGATTTTAAGGGGAATTGGTTTTTCAAAGTGGGTTACCCTTTAGGGGTTAAATGGTCTCCTTGTTTCAAAGGGACATTTTGTTTTATGAAATGGAATTATGATTCATTTGGGTTTTGTTGGTTGTGTTTTGGAAATGATTATGATTTCCCTTATATTAGGGTTTGGATTCCAAAACATTTTGAAAAGGGATTTACAAATGTATATATTATATGTGATAATTGAAAGTCTTGGATGGCACTTTGTGATGTGATATTTTAGTTGATTGGTTCATTGTTCCCTTGTCGAGCCCCTTTTCATTTATTTATGATGTCATTTGTATCCATGTGATGGTTTTTTGTGATGTGATTCGTGATTTTCTTATGGGTGGGGGCTCATTATAAACTAAATGTGGGATGTGGGAAGGATTTCATTATTATTCCATCCTTTGGCTATTATTATTTTCATTGTATGACATTCACTTTAAAATTGTATCACCTCCTTTAGTTATTTTATAAAAAACCCTAGGATACTAATTGGGAAGTCGTGGGATGTTTCTAGGAACATTGAGATTACACACTTTCTAGTTACCACTAGTTGTACAAAACACCGAGATAGTGGGGCATCACATATGAGATTGGGTTTAGAGTGATTTTTTTGATGGACGTGTGACCATTAACCTGATGGAATTAGGTCCACCTTTTCATGTATTATACTTGTCCCATTAGTTCCTAATGTGTTTCCTCATGATATTTATCATGTGTTATTCCTTTAATTATTTATTAGCTTGTGTATTGCTTTTTTACATGGATGGAATTTCATTGAAGCATTGATCCTCCAATGATTTAGTACTAATATTGATTAGTGTTGTTTCACTTGTTTATTGGCATACTTTACGACTTTCTATAGGTATTTTTTATTCGTTGTTATCCTTGTTTCCTTACTTTGAATTTGTTGCTTTAAATCTTTCATGTGAGGGGGATTTTTTTAAATTTTCTAGCCATTATTTGAAATTCCTTTGATATGTTTTTAAACCATGTAAGGGGTTTTTTATAAAAGGGGTGATGTTTTAAGGATATATTAATGAGTTTAGAATTGGAATTGTTCCAAGAAAAACATCTTTATTCCATGTTTTATAAATGTTCTGCATTGATCAAGTACATGTTTTATATTTTATTTATTTATATATCATGTTAATGTAAAAACCCTATTTTTCTATATTATTCTCAAACTAGAAATTATAGTTCTTCTTATAAAAGGAATAAAATTAAATGACTTACACTGAATATAATTAATAACTTTTCATCAATTTCGGTTTAGTATACTCTCATGAATTGAAGAAGATAATACTTCAAATTCAACTAACTGTTATATCAGAATGATAAACTTGAAAATATCCCAATGCTCTACAAGTTGACTTATAATATAATGCTTCATCTTAACTCTTAACTTTTTTACTAATGTTGAACTTGCTAAAATACATCTGAAAATAATCACTATCTTCTTAAAATGTATATTGCCTAAGAAAATACTCACTATATTCTTGTTTCTTCAAGTGATTTTGTAATCACGTGTGTATAGGCCTATACATTCATGCACATTTGTACTTTTGTTTTCTAGTGGGTGATTTACCATATGTATTTATATAATAAAACCTTATGTAACATATTTATATATTTTTTCAACTAGTATATATGAATCTCTTTCCCTATTTAGTAGTAACTATGTGTTTAAATTTTTTTTAATATTGTGTAGGCATATTGTGATATACATAGATAAAAGCTGGATCACATTACCAAGGAACACACCTCAGTATGTTAAGGGTTTGAAGGACTTTTTAGATTTTTCAATTTCCAATGTATCCGTTGAAGGGAGAATAAGATGCCCATATACTAAATGTAAATTTAGAATATGGTTGAAGAGAGATAAAGTTTATAAACATTTAATACTGAAGTAATTCCTTGGTCAATATTTGTGTTGGATTTGGTATGGAGAATCGAACATTGCAGAAAGTTTGAGCACTGATGTTAATCCACAGAATGATCTCCCAACTTCGTCGAAAATGCAAAATGAAATTCAAAACCTCATAAATGATGCATTCGGCACTGCAAGACACCACTATAAACATCAAAACATAACAGAACAACCAGATGAGGGTGCTACAAATTGCAACATTACAAGTGATATTTTTGAGACGGTAACACGACCAGATCAAGATTTTAACAATCATTGGATCCTCCTATTGATTTTGTGGAGAAAAATGTAATAGAAAACATCATTAAAAAAAATACGTTTCATGGTTTAGTTGATGATGGAAATCAAGAGTTGTAAAATGGATTTTTGAAATATTCAAATATTTATTTTCTGCTGATGGTGTACCATATCAAATGTCTCTATGGAATTACAAATAAGGCAATTTACATGATATTGGAATTATTTCATGATTCCTTTCTGGAATAAAAAATCCACAAGTCTTTTTATGATATGAAAAAAAAGTTTTTAAAAGGATTGGTCTGAATTATACAAAAATACATGTGTGTCCCAATGATTTTATGTGTTATTGGCGAGAGGATTCAAGTAGAAAGAATTAAAAAAGTATGTTCTTCTTCTAGATAGTAGTCAATTAGTGATGTTGGAAGTCTGAATCAACATACTTTTATAAAGAATAAGAAAGGGAACACACCTATAAAGGTTTTGCGTTACTTTTCTTTAAATCCTCGATTGCAAATATTCTTCATGTCATCGAAAACCACCGAACACATGAAGTGGCATTCTATAGATAATAATAATGATGGGGGTAATGAGACATCCATGAGATTCAAAATCATGGAAGACATTTGATTTATTACATCCAGATTTATCAACTGAACCTCGAAATGTTCGACTGGGATTGGATGTCGATTGATTCAACCCATTTGGTACTTTGAGTACCAGTTATAGCATTTGGCCAGTTATTTTGATCCCTTATAATCTTCCTCCATGGATGTGTATGAAAAAAACATCTTTTATCATTTTTATGATTATTCCTAGAAAAAAAATGGCTGGAAATGATATTGATGTATACTTGCAGCCTTTTATTGAAGAATTACAGGAGTTATGGAGAAACGATGTTGAGACATTTGATGATTCTTCTAAAACAATGTTCAAAATTAATGCTGCTTTAATGTGGACAATTAGTGACTTCCCTGGGCTTGGGAATTTATCTGGTTGGAACATTAACATGGGTTTGTCTTGTCCTGTTTGTAACTTTGATTTTGAGCCCAAATAGATACCTCACAGTTGAAAATGGTGCTTCTTGTTCCAATGAAGACTTCTCAACACATCTTATATATTTCAGTTGAACAGATCAAAATTTAATGGTTTCATTGATCATTGACCACCTCCAAATTTGTTAACTAGTTTTGAAATATTGACACAACTTGAAAATGTTGAAACAAAATTTGGGAAGGTTCATCATTTTAATGATAGTGGGAAATAGGTTCGTAGTGCATCATCAAGTGAAATTAGAATGCAACAATGGAAGAAAAAAAGTATATTCTTCAAACTTCTGTATTAGGAATTTAATTTGTTGTGGAATAATCTTGATGTGATTCATATTGAGAAGAATGTATGGGAAAATTTTATTTTCATATTGCTTAATGAGCACGGAAAGTCAAAGGATCATCTCAATTCTAGCAAAGACTTAAAAGTAATGAACAAAAAACGTGATCTCTAGCTAGTGGGAATGAAAAGTATGCTTCGAAAATTTTTGCAATGAAAAATAGGGATAAATATACATTCCTTATATTTTTAAAGAATGTGAAGGTATATCATGGGTATTTAAGTAACATCTCGAGGTGTGTTGACTTGAAGAATCAGAAGTTACATGGATTGAAAATTCACGATTCACATATTTTGTTACAACAGTTACTATCATTGGCATTGCGTACATTATTACCTGAAAAAGTTACTACTGTTGTAATCTAATTATTCTCATTTTCAGACAACTATGTGATAAATCTATACATCCATTTCATCTTTACAACCTCCATTAGAGGTTTTTATTGACCCTTTGTGCAATGGAGATGATATTTCCTCCATCATTTTTTACTTTCAGGATGCATTTAACTGTCCATTTGGTTGAGGAAGATAAATTAGGAGGCCCCGTTCATTATCCATGGATGTATCCAATTGAGAGGTACTTTATTTATATGTTTTTTCAGTTACATAAAAAAAATTATCACTTAATCAAATGCATAATTCTGTTTATTTTATTTCATAGTTATCTTGGGCATTTGAAATCATTTGTGAGAAATAAATCTCAACCAGAAGGCTCTATAGCTGAAGGATATTTGGATGAGGAGTGTATTACCTTTTTTTCTAGATACTTGGATGATATTGAGACAAGATTTAATCGATTTGTACGTGTTAACAACACATCGACTTAATCTCAAATACTTCAGAAATCAAAAATATTTCCTGCTATTGGCCGATCAGTTGGGAGGACCTCAAATGTGACACAGACAGAATTGGAATTATTACAGGCACATAGATATGTGTTGATGAATAGTGAAATTGCAGATCCATTTATTGATGAGTTGAGGATACAAACAAAGAGACGAATGAGAGGTCGAACACGATGAGAAATATATAACAAAAGATGTTAATAAAGAGCTTGTAGAATGGTTTGCACGACATGTAATTTCATAAATATTGAAATAAATATGAATACTAGTTTGAAACATATATTTTGTAAATCAAATAAAGTATATTTATTTTTTATATCATGAATACTGATACTCGAGAATATTTTTTTAGAAGATTTGAATTTTCTTTCTCATGTTTCTCTAAAACAAGTTATAAAGCTCGATGCTTAAAATGTGAATGGATTTAGATTTCATATAGTTGATTGATAAAGGGTTTTTAAAACACAGAGTAGTGGTATATTTACATTTATTGAAGTGGGATACTATGGATATATTACTGATATTATTGAATTAAAATACAATGGAAATTTTTTAGTTGTTTTATTCAAATGAAATTCGGTCGATATTATCAGAGGTGTTAAAAGTGATTCCTTGAAATTTACTTCTATGAACTTCTCTCACTTTATGGATGTTGGTGATCATGAACTGCATGATCCATATATCTTATCATCACAATAAAAAATGGTATATTATGTGAATGATGTTTTGGATGAAGGGTGGAGTGTAGTTGATCATGTAATGCAAATAGATTTGTATGATATGGGGGATGAAGTAGAATATTTGACCTCTGAAATTGAATCTCATCAACAACAAGAAGCAGAATTATTTGTCCACCATGATATTGAAAATATTAGTCTAGTAAGTATGAATGAAGTGAATGAGGTAATGGAGTAGGAAACTGACATTATTGAAGGGTAAAATGATTGTTTGTACAATTATTTATTCATTCAGCAACCAATTATTTCATTTGTCCAGTCATTCATTATCATTGTTATGTATATTTTGTTTATTAGTACTGGGAATCTATTATAATTTTTAAATTTTTTCTGCATATTTTTTTTTTGAAATATATGTTCAGAACCTAATTTTATTTGATTAAATGACAGGAATTATAAGGAGGAAGTGATACATTGTTTCATCATCTACTACAACAGATGAGGATCCATCTGTCTCCATCCCTACAGCATCGAAGCCACTAGCTGGCTGCCCCCTACCCCATCTCCCCATGAAACATCTCTCTCACCCTTTATGACCATCCCCTTAGAAGTTGATTCATCTAATCCCCCTTCAGCAGCCTCAACAGCGGGGCGGCGGGGCACCACTTCTAGTTCATCACCGACATACTTGAGGGACACTGTTATAGGTTCAAATTTTAATATAAATAAATTTATTTCACTTTTTTTATATTAATTGTTTTTTCATTGAAGATGAAAAAAATGAAACTGTGGAGAAAAATATAAAAAGTGAAGATGTGTGGAATATAACTGGAGAGAAGATAGTTGTCACATTTGATTCATATGGGGTCCCTACGGATGACATCATGGGATTACTTGGCCAAATTCTAGGACAACAGGAAACAGAGCCCATTTTCCTTCCTATTTATTATGATGATTGGAGATATATGCCTCCAAGTTGGAAAAATGAAGTCTTTTATTCCCAAATAAAGGTAATTTTAATACGTTATGGTGTACTTTAATTTCATGTTATTAATATGTTCAAAATGAATTTCTGTATACAGATGTTTTTCCACGTTACAGTTGCTGATGTGATAACATGAAAGTTTTCATTGAAAAATCTTGGTAAGAAATGGAAAGACTTAAAATGGAGATTTTGGGGCAATTTCAACAATACTTCATTGACCTTCCAACAAATGTATGAGAAGATACCCAACGGGGTACCCAAAGAACAGTGGAAAGTTTTTGTTGACAAACATCGTGATGAGAAGCAGATGGTATTTAAATATATATTATTATATTAACAAAATTTTACATTTATACATGTATATTAGGAGGAGAAGACATTTAATACATTACTATTAAATTGAATTTTATTTATTTCATGATCTCTAGAGAAATAATGCATCAAGTCAGTCTAAGCAAGTCATCCCTCACACCGCGGGCTCAAAAATATTTTCTAGAAGCCGATCGACTCCGGTAATATTTTAAACATTTTAAATATTTATAAGACAATATTATCTATTTAATATATTAAATTTTTGATTTATCTTTGTTTAATGCAGTCACAGTGTTTAGGGCATAAAGCATCCCGAACTATAGTGTGGTTGGATGTTCACAAAAAATCTGATGGAAGTTTTGTTAATGATCCTGCCAAAGAAGATGAGGTATGAACTCATTTTCACATTATAATAACTTATTATCAGTTTTAACTATGTTAATATATATTTATATTTGATTTATAGGTAAAAAATTAAAGAAATATGGGATTCCAACCCTGGGAAGTCCTACTAAGTCTCCCCAGATGACCCAATTGCTAAAGTCCTTGGGAAGGAGCATCCTGGTAGAGTGTGCAGGATGGGTTTGGGACTCATACCATCTGAGGACTTTGGTAGGCCATCGGGGATTGCAGCTGAATCTACTCTTGTTGTAGTCAGTCCATACCCGGGGATGCTCAGAGAGAGATTGTTTCTCTACAAAACACAGTTCAAGACCAGGGGGCTCAAATATCCGCTTTACAGAAAGCGTTGACTGGTATACGTCAGCAGATGAGCATATATCCCCCTGGTGGTATTGCATCGACTGGTGGTGATCAGGTAAATCAAAAATATTCAAAATCATTTAGTTTTCAAACTTTTATTGTTTTTAAGTTTAAATATAATTACATAACACTATTTAATTTTCAATATAATGTTCTTACAGGTGGTAGCAAGAAGTGGAGCTGGAGGTGGAGAGGGTGGCGATATATATTCATCATCGAACTGTGATTAGTATTATTGTTGATATGTGGACAAATATTGTAACATTCAGTTTGTATATGTATCACGTGTGGCACATAGTTGCCTCCAAATATTTTCATGGCCTAAAATTTTCTTGATTTCTCATGTTTCCTTTTATGTATTTTATTGATTTCTGATGTTTCCTTTTATGTATTAATTTCTCAAGTGTGGTATGCACCATATATATCGACTCTTTATTATGATGATTCATTTTTTATGATTCATTTTTCCAAAATTCTTTTTTCATTATAATAACTTATCCTACATTTTTAGCCCAATGCACTTACTACTACATTTCCATTTCTAAGAAGTACTTCTTATTTATGCTCTAGTATCAATCCCTAGGGATGAGAATGTGTGTCTCACTAACATGTTTAAGATAGATCACCCTTTAGTTTGGAATAATCCTAGTATCTAAAATTTCAAAAAATAGTTGTAATCCATAGATACTAATACGAGATTTGGGGAAATTTTGCTACACTGTCTGAAATGGGGTTTTCCCACCATTTCCAAAGTGGCCTCCAAGAACAGTTTGGGAGTGTGAATGACAGTTTCCATTATCTCAGTAGGCATGACATGATGATGGGAAGCTCCCAGAAGATTCTCTAGAATCCCCTGCCCTAGAAAAATTTTAAATAGACTACATGATCAGTTACTTACCATTCATAACATCAACTACCCTATCAAAAATAATTTATTATAAGAATCCATATTCCATGATATAATATATCAACCCCCTTCACGAGACACTCTTCCCTTTGAAGGAATGTGCCTGATCACTTCTATTATATTCCACACATCAAAATAACTAGTATGCATAATGAGAGTGACAATATATTAGGATCTAGATTCCATTCCTTCTAAGGAAACCACACTAAATAATCCTTTTCCAAAGAAATCACATGAGTGAAACAAATATGATACTTGAACCTGATCCATCAATATTAAAAAATTAGGAACCCTAATCCATGGGAGATATGAGTTTACCTTTTTTATATCTTTAGTGTCAAGTATAATGATTCCACATGGAATAACCCAATGGAGAGATGATTTTACCTAATTCCTATGTTATGTTTCATTTATAATAATTCCACACGAAACACCAACATAAATTAATCCCAAGAAAATATCACCACATAATTATTCCCATGATAAAGGTTCTACCACCAACATACTAAACCCCACATATTTTGAGAAACTAAGGAATAAATAAATAACCACTCAATCATGTTCCTAAAGGACTGTAGGAGGGTTTAAATTTATCAACAAATACATGGAATAGAAATATAAATAGTTACTATATATATAGTAGTAATATATATATTGTATATATATTTCATCCACCTATATTTCCAAGGTATGTGAAGATTTATATATCCATATACTTATAATAATACCGATGAATAGACCATGGCATAACTATGACATCTCTAACCAGTCTAACAATCCTATGTGCTCATGTAATTGGGTACATGACCTATATCCCAATAGAGTGAGAGATGCCATGAAACAATAAATGGGATGTTGAGTGCACCATCAGGTCAAAATTCTAGTCATGGAATGTGATGAGTAAATCACAATACTTATATAGTAACATTTTTGTGATACACCACACTCAACACATGATGTAAGAAATTGTGATATCTCTTGCTCAACAATCTCATACCATCATACCACAACCTCCATATAGGCATATATTAAATATAAATAGAAAGGGTAATTACCTCACATCCATCTCTTCTATCTACACCACATACATAATAAATGCATATTCATTTGTGTCATAATAGATAAGGAATAACCTCTTATTCATGTATTTATCCATGTTTAATTCCCATTTAAAATATTACAATTCGTATGAAGCATTTTATAATGCATAAATCAAGAGCATGGAATTACAATTACATGGGGCCATTACATTTAAAACCAATTGATTTATTTTAAGAAAGGAACCCCATCATTAATTATCCATTTCACATTATCAGTTACATTTAACTCATTCAATTCATTAAAACATGGGAAACCCATATAAAATCTCAATGGAGTCACTTAGATGGTGACATGTTAATCTAGTAAATTTCCCACTTTAGAAATTCCAACAATAAGTGGCCCAAACACCTAAGGGATGCCTTTTTTCTATCAAATAATCATATATAAAGGGATATTACATTCTTTAACAATTCCAGAAGATCTGTGGGAGTACCAACATTTGAAAAAAAATCATATTGTCCCATTTTGCCTAGATCCCCAAATCGGTGACCATATAAGTTTCACACAACATGTGAACATCCAATCAAGGATCAAATAGTACATATGAGTCTACAAGGGTCAATTTTAAATACATAAATCACTTAAATAGAGATTCTTGACCAAATATGGTGTGCGACACAGTGGATTAATTACGAAACATCGAACCCAAAAGGGAAAATAATGCGACTACCAACCTTAAGTTCATAGATGGCGCCTCTCCCGATATCAACTTCATATTTCAAGACTTTTGGGAGAAATGTGAGAAATGGTTCAGTTCCATGATAGTATTGAAAATGTTATTATGCCTATACAACACAAATGATCCAATGGGAAACTAAAATAGGATGTATGAGTGGGGTTTTCCTTACGTTGAGCTATCCAATGCTTCCTTCGGATCTTGAATTGGGTGTCTAATGATAGAGATATGGATGAACCAATGTTAAAACTTTTGAGTTATATAAGATGTTAAAGAATTAAAAAAAACTAAAAGATGAAATAGAAAATGGAAAGTGGTATAAGAATAGAAGAGGGGTAAACTTGTAAATTCACCACTACATTTTATTAGATACTAGGATTATGCCATGTGATATGTTTATCTGCATTCATTTACTCACTGAATGATGCATTTGGTTGTGCTTAGTTAAGAATCTCTTTTCGTATTGACTGTAGTATGTATTTTGTTAGTGTTTTGGTATTCTTGGAATGGTTTTTTTCAAGACATTGGTATAAGGGATCTAGAAAATGGTTCTTTTTTTGTAAATCTCTTCTTTAGTGGCGGTTTTAACCACCGCTAACTATAATAGGTACATTTAGAAATAGTTATAACAACCACTACATGTCTATATTTCTCTATTAGCAGTGGTTTTAATTGCCACTACAGTCTTAAATTTAGCAGCGGTTCTAACCACCACTACAATGGCCCATCTTATGCGCTTTTTTCCCGGTAGTTATATTGTTTATCGTGGTGGTTTGTCTTGGAAATACATTACTTTTTTTAATGACGTTTTAACCACTTCTAAAAGAAGTAATCCTTTCCCAGAAAAACAGCCGTGAAAAACAATATAACCGCCATGAAAATGTACCAACTATGATAGTTCCCATAAACTACTACTAAACTGCTTGAACCACCACAAATAGTTTCCCAACACGCAATTTAGTGGCAGTTTCCAGAAACTACCGCAGAAGCATATGGCGGCCGTTTAAACTGCCACCATATCCAAAAATAACCACCACGACATTGAAATTTTCCTATAGTGATAGGGATATATCCACTTCATAATGAGGATTCTAGTCTACATGCCATTTGTGGGGATTTTTTCTGGTAGGGGCCCTTGGGAGAGACAACTATGCTGCGGTGATGAATTCATTGGTGATGACTTCACTGACCTCCCTATGATAAGGGAGGCACTCATTTTCGCATTCTGGGGATAGGTTACTAAAATTGTTGGAGGCGAATAGTGTATACACCTAGTTCTGGACCACCGACTACATTCTGGGTAGGAAGTTGGTGAGGCTTCATAGCCTAGAGGACCTACATAGCTACCAACAGGTTGGGGAGAGTACCCTTTTAGTGATACTCTCAAAGCAATGTATTTGATACCCATCATTGATGTTGCTGGGTGGGTGATGGATTCCTCTACTTCATGGAGAACACAGACAATTCCATGGATGATATGCATGTCTATGAAAACTTATGGGATTCCATTGGATTTACGGAAACTATGAAGATCACCTATAATATATTTGTGATTGATACATAAAAAAACCTCATCAAATAATCATCTCATGACCTCAAGCATGATTGATGGTCTCACATGACCCTCTTCCATTTTGGATGTGATAGGGTCCTCAAATAGAGTAACACTGCCACCTTGGTTAAGGATTCAAGTCAGGTTCACCATTTGGTTCCCTAGAATATAGGTTTATACCCTAGCTATGAACCGTTGATTACGAGGGGTTGAATAGTGAGATATCACTGAAATTTGGTATAAGGCCTTTCAATGGTCTCTAATGTGTTTGATCATGGATCCATAAATTTTCAATGTCTCTCATATCAATGATTCATGGACCTAATTTCCAAATGTAGGTTCTCATTGGGTAGAATGGTGAATAACACTTGAGACCTCACATTTGTTGAGAGAATGGGATGTTGTTCTTA
This sequence comes from Viscum album, assembly GCA_963277665.1. NCBI lineage: Eukaryota > Viridiplantae > Streptophyta > Magnoliopsida > Santalales > Viscaceae > Viscum > Viscum album. The sequence goes on from OY728122.1 coordinate 347,014,290, forward strand.
TCACACTCTTTTGGGGGAACTATTACCTGTTTCTGGACTATCTTATAGATTTATGATATGTTCACAAATCCTTATTTCATTCCCAAGTATGAATATGTGGATTAATACTAGATAATTTTTTTATGACTACGGATGGATTTGGAATCATTTGCTTATATCCAAGGTTCTCCATCAATGGAGGGATCTATATGTATCTAAGTTTCTCCATCAATGTTAGCCTTTTGTGGACAGATCATGGATCCTTTGGTCATTTACTAGGAAGATGCTATTTTTAAACCACATGATGGGTTGCTATAGATTTTATCATCATCCAAGGGATTTAATTTGTTTTTATGTTGGGATTGAACCCACGAAATGGGCTTCCAATGTATCCTAATAAGAAAAATCTGAACCCATGTAGTTCAGTGCTACTATACTGGACTCATCACCTTTTAAGACCGTGTGATGAGGACCTAATCAAGCAGTTTAACATCATGTGGTAAGGATATATAGGTGGAAGGTTCTGGGTAAATTATGGTGTGGAACTTATGCAGAGGTGAAGCAAGGGGCCCAAAAGAGATGTAGTCTCCTGTGTAAACATGACCCTACTGGGCATATGTACTAGAGACCATTAGGGTAGATTTGGGTGCCAAGTTTTCACCTCAAGGATGATTCCCACGTATCATAGTTAGTTTGGAATCAAATCCCACATAGTTTGGTTTCACTGGGAATTAAAACTTAGAGAAGGCTTGGTTAAGGGGACATGGTTGGGGCCTATTCCTAGAAGCTTACCATGTGGATTGAAGTTGGGGATTACTTTTATGGAAAAGGTTCATTTGGTGCTACTTTATTCAGAATATGACCCTTTGAATCATGATGTATGATTTCCGAACTTATACAGTGTAGGAGGCCCATTTGATTTTTGGGATCATGCAGATTTCATAATCACCACTAACTTCAAATCCCACATGAGTCATGCTCAGTGTGAGAACTAAGAAGAAGTGTTAGATCTTATGATCACATGATCTCACCCTATATACTGATGGATAGTTCTAGAGGCCAAAGGGAAAGAAAAAGGGTGGAATTGAGTGTGAATGTTTCCTCTCTTGTTTTCATGTACAACATAGTCATTTTTAATGATCTATCTAGGTACTTCTTAGGTAGAGGAGAATAGGCTCAAAAGGTTCAACCTCCTGCAAGAAAGGATAGGGGATTAGATTTGGAGGAGGTCCCAAAAATTGGTTGTAGGAATGAGAGGGATGTTTAACACTAGAACTCATCAAAGATAAAGTACAGGGGTTCCATTCAATATTTAGAACATGGAGGTTCACATCTTCTCCCCGAGGTCGGAAACCTTTTTACCAGGAAATATAAACCTGAGGTCATTCTGAGGGTCTAACCTATTACTGGGGTCTCCCACTCAACTCTCCTTAACATGGGTATATAAAATCCAATGGAAACACAACTATGAATAAAAATACTATAATTCATTTTAGGTGGTTTCGAAAGGGGACTTATCCTGATGATAGTAGACTGGTACACAGAGTAGATGATATGGGGACTAATGATATGACAAAATATAATTCTAGGAGGTAGAGAGTAGAATTCTGTTGGATGCCTCATTTTGTGTAGAATCTTCTTACATGGGATAGGGTTCCCTCTACATAGTAATTTTCTATGTGGGTAAGGGGACCATCTTTATTTAAGTATACAACAAAGAACTAGGTTCAGCCCACGTAAAATTTCTCTTTGTGGGGCTAGGTTATTCCCGTATAGTGTGTTGCTATATGGGGTCGAGTTCCTACCATGTAGCATTTTTCTATGTGGGGTAGGGCTCTTCCCGCATAGTGTTTTGCTATGTAGTATTACTATTCACAAAATGGTCATTGGTTTGAACCTCATGAGACTGTTTCCATAAGGGTAATTTAGGTTCATGGGCCACTAGATGATTTATATTTTCCTCCTTAATTCAATGAGGTGGGTTTTACATTTTTTGAATCATCGAAGGAATCTGGTTTTTATGGTGCCTTGCTTCTGCTCTCTTCAGTTCATATGTTTAGGTGTTCCTCTACCTCCTACTTTTGTGTCCCCCTTAGGGTCTATTTATATAATAGTATAGGGACCAAATACTGTTGTGGCTGGTTTTTCATAGTGGGTCGTGATCCTTCTTTTGTGGGAGACCAAAGAGGATTTTCCATCTCATGAATGACTAAGTCAGTAGGGAGGTCATTTGTGGGAGAGGAAATCCCCACCTCAGTCCTAAAAACAACTTTGTTTCATTCATAGGAACTGTGGTCATTTCATAATCCTGTGAAATATTTAATTCATGGGGATTTTTCATTCTTGGAGGCGTAAATCACCCCTCCCTCTTGCAAAGGACTTAGGTTTCTTTTGCGGGGAGTTGTTGTTACTGCTTCATCCTATAAACTATTTTATTTGATATGAGGATATTCTTTTTCAGAGGTGTAAATCATTGCCTACCTCTTACAAAGGTCTTTGGTTTAATTTTCGAGCATCAGTCCCACCATCTCAATCCTGCGAACTATTTTCATTCGTGGGTGCTTTTCAAAGCTTTGGATCATCATGTGGAGTGGCGTTCCATGAAGGGATTTGTGCTTCATGGTTTCATCCCTTTGAAAACATTCTTTAATATTCTTCTTGATTTTCTTTATACCCTTTTCCAAATTTATCAAAATATTTTAATCTTGTCTGTGAATATTTTAGGAACCAACAATGAGTTTTGACGGTTTTATAGATTTTAGTGTTATAGGGAAAGGAAGATGTGAGGCCAGGCTATTCCTAACCCCCCAAAATTTATTATAAAAAAGACACAACAAACAAGGAAGGGGAGGAGTCAATCAACCCATATCCAAAAAACCTAGACACCCCCACAAAACCCAAAAGTCCTCAAAAAACCCATGAGACACAAAAACCAGAAATGGTAGAAAATCGGAAGCACTTCCAACAGAATCTCCCAACCAAACAACAAACAGCATCCCGAATCACCATTTTCATCAACCATCGCCTCCTTTCCAAGAATATCCACTGCCAGAAGCATAGAACCACCAACATCGAAGTCATAAGTATCACCTTCGCCACCTCACAACGAAGTAGTTACCATCACTAAACACTAGTATCTATCATCACATCTCAGCCAACCATCATCCATAAACCAGAAACATAGATTCCAGTAACCCTCACCTTCAATCCAATTACCTTCCAACAATTTACACCTAGTAGCACACCTAGGAGCACATCCGTAACACCCAACGGAAAGACAACATCCAGCACCACCCAATAGAACCAATATCCTGCTTCCACACCGATTCACAACCAAACCAGCTACAACACAGAAGACCATGGTCTGAAATAGCATCCATAAAAAAGCACAACATAACATTCCCTTGATCGACAGATTGAGGGGAAACCAGCACCCAAGCCCAGAACCCAACCATAGCACCCAAAGCAGCATCCAACTCCACTCAACAGAACCAAAATCCAGCATCCTCAACGATTCACAAACAACCCATCCACAAAAAAGAAGAGTACAGTCCAACATAGCACCCATAATGAATCATAACTTAATGATCCCTTCAGCAAAAACATGAAATAAATCCAAAAGAGAGAAACCAGAAATACGAACCTGCATCTTCTGCACAAAATGATTCCAAGCCGCTCTCATCTGCGCCTCTAACAACCTCTGAGTAGATCTGAAATCCTCTCCTTGACTTCTCAAAATCCACTTGAATCCGAGAAGCACAAGAAGATGCAACACCATCTGTATCTTCGACCTCGGTGTCCACTATAACCCGTCGTGAAGCTAGAAGAACCCCAAAGCCCCTTCAAGACTTAGATCATGAAGCACAGGTCCAGGCGAAGAACTGCGTATGCCACCACCAAGATGTCGCAAATTCCATCGTACCCTCCTATCACCAATGTGAAGCATGATCACTCCCACATCTTGAACTAGCCACCTCACCGGTGACCGATATGGGCCCATCCAAACCTAACGGATCATCTCGCCGCACCATCAACGAGAACCGAAGCACAAAATGCCATGATATCCAAACATCCAAGGCCGAACCCAGACCTAACAAATAGATCTGATGTCTAGGTCAATCACGACACTACCCAAATGTCAGGATTCCCTTCGTACCCTCCTTTCACCATCGCGAGACCAGAGAGACCACCACAACCTTAGATCTAGAGCCGGCTTTGAGATACGCTTTTCCATTGAATGAGAAGGGACCGATAAAATCCATCGATCCATCCCACTTACTCGCCAACGAGAGAAACTACATCTAACATCAAGCCAGATGATCTACCGAGACCATGCCCAAACCACCGATATATCAATGATGCCACCAAGGAGCAGTGGATCTCCATTGGGGAGAGGGGTCAGCAGCAATGGGAATCGTGAAGAGATCTCACCTGGAGACTCAATGACAATCTTCCTTCCATTAGTGTTATAGGGTAGTTGTTAGGGTTTTGGGGTTTTTAAGAGTTTTTAGTTTTTTTATGTTTTTAAGGTTTTTAGTGTTTTATACGATTTTATGTTTTTTTTTTATTTTTTAGGGGATATAAGGTTTTTTTTATTTTAGGGTTTTTTTATTTTTTAGGGTTTTAGTGTTTTTATTGGGGTTTAGGAATTTTAAAGGTATTTTAGGGGATTTATTCTTGTTTAAGTTGTTTAGTATTTTAGTGGGGGGGTTTTTAGGGTTTTTAGGGGTTTTGGGATTTTTAGCGTTTTTAGGTTTTTTAGAGATTCCTTTGGGTTTTTAGGAGTTTTAGGATTTTTTAGGTTTTTTGGTTTTTTGGGGGTTTTATAGGTTTTATTATTTTAGGGTATTTAGATATTGTAGGGTTTTTTCGGTTTTAATGGTTTTAGGATTTTTTAACGGGTTTTTTGGTTTTTAAATGTTTTTTCAGTTTTTAGGGGATTTTAGGATTTTTAAGATTGTTTCATAGTTATTGAGAGGTTTTTTAAGATTTTATTGTTTCTAGGGATATTCTGGTATTATAGGGTTCTTTAGGATTTTAGGGTGTTTTTAGGGATTGTAGGGTTTTTATGGTATTTATGTTTTTTCATGTTCTTTTAGGATATTTGGTTTTTTTGGGTTTCATAGGTTTATTAGATTTTTTTAGTATTTTCATAGGTTTTTAATGATTTTAGGGGATTTTGGGTTTTTAGGGTTTTTTATGTATTTATGTTTTTATGGTTTTTGAAAAAAATTATGGGGTTTAAATTATATTAGGGTTTTTAAATCTTTTTATGGGTTTTTAGGTTTTTATGGTATTTTAGGGGTTTTAGGGGTTTTAGGTTACTTTAGAGTCATAGGACCCTTTAGGGTATTAGGGTTATTTTGGTATTTAGGGTTTTTTATGGTTTTATGGTTTTTGATGTTTTTAGGGATTTTAGAGGTTTTTTGGGTTTTTTTGATTTTTTGGGTATTGAAGGGTTTTAGAGTTTTTAGGGTCTTTTAGTGTTTTTATGGTTTTAAGGGTTTTATGGTTTTTAGGGGTTTCATGGTTTTTAGGGTTTTTTAAAGTCTTATATTTTTAGGGGCCTTCAGGGGTTTTTTGGAGTTTTAGGGTTTTAGGATTTTTTAGGGTTTTAGGGTATTATATGGTTTTAGCGTATTTTTTTGGGGTTTTAGTGGTTTTAGAGTTATTTTGTTTTTTTGGGTGGTTTTGTGGGTTTTAGGGTTTTAAGGGGTGGGGGTTAGGGATTAATGGGGTTTTAGTGTTTTTTAGGATTTTTAGGGGTTTTACGATTTTTATGGTTTTTGGGTTTTTGGGGATATTAATGCTTTTAGGCTTGTTAGGTTTTAGGTTTTTAATGGTATTTTAGGGAATTTAAGAGTTTTGATTATCTTTTAGGGTTTTTATATTGTTTTTATGGTCTTTTAAGGATTTTCAGTTATTTTAGTGTCCTTTATAATTTTTAACGGTTTTAGGGTTATTTATGGTTTTAAGGGTTTTAGGGACTTTTTGTGATTTTTTGTCTTTTAGGTTATTTTATCATTTTTAAGGTTTTTATAGTTCTTTTAGGGTTCTTGGATTTTTATAGTTTTTGGGTTTTTAGGGATATTAATGCTTTTAGTCTTGTTAGGTTTTAGGGTTTTATTGGGTTTTTAGGGAATTTAAGAGTTTTGATGATCTTTTAGGTATTTTATATTGTTTTTAGTGTCTTTTAATGATTTTCAATTATTTTAGTGTCTTATATAATTTTTAGTGGTTTTAGGGTTATTTATGGGTTTATGTGTTTTAGGGCCTTTCAGTGATTTTTTGGGTCTTTTAGGTTCCTTTATGGTTTTTAGGTTTTTTATGGTTCTTTTGGGGTTTTTTGATGTTTCAAGATTTAAAGGTTTTAGTGTTTTTAGAGGGTTTTGGTATTTATGGTTTTTTTGTTTTTAGGTTATTTTGGTAATTTAGAGGGTTTTTAAGGTTTTTAGGGATTTTAGGTTCTTTAAGGGGGTTTTTAGGTTTTTAGTGGTTTTTACAATTTTTGTGGAATTTTAATGTTTTAGGGTTTTTAGGATCCTTCAAGGGTTTTTTGGATTATTTATTTATTTTTTAGGGTCTTTTGGGGTTTTAGTTTTATTTAGGGTTTTTAGGGGTTTCTAGAATATTTTTGGGATTTAATGGGATTTAGTGTTTTAATGTTTTTAGGAACTTTTAGGGTTTAGGATAATTTGGTTTTTATAGTTTTTAGGTCCCATTAGTGTTTTTAGGGTTTTTAGGGTCCTTTTGCGTTTTTTGGGTGGTTTAAGGTTATTAAGTTTTCTAGGGACCTTTAGGGGTTTAAATGGAATTAGGTTTCTTAATATTTTTGGGTAGTTTAGTGGATTTAAGGTCATTTAGGATTTTTTTAGGTGGTTTTAGGGTCCTTTATATATTTTTAGGGGTTTTCAGGTCTTTATTATTTTAGGGTTTTTAGAGTCATTTAGGGTTTTAGGGCCCTATAGGTTTTAGGGGGTTTTATGGTTCTTATGAGTTTTTAGCAGTTTAAAGGGTTTTTAGAGTTTTAGGTTCCACTGGTGTTTTTAGTGTTTTTATGGTATTTTAGGGGGTTTTTTGGTTTTTATTTCCTTTTAGATTTTAGTGTGTTTTAAGGGTTTTAATGGATTTTATTGTATTTTAGGGTTTTTATGGGTTTTTTAGGATCTATTAAGGTTTTAGGGGTTTTAGGGTTATTTTGGGTTATTTTGGGTTTTTAGGGGCTTTTTGTATTTTTGGATTTTTTTACAGTTTTGGGGGTTTTAGTGGTTTTATGAGCTTTTAGGCTTCTTAGGGGGGTTTGGTGTTATTTATGGGGGTTTTTTGGTTTTTATGGTTTTAGGGTCATTAATGAATTTCTAGGATTATTAATGGTTTTTAGGGGTTTTATGGGATTTTTTTGGGTTTATAGGGGTTTTAGGGTTTTTTATGTATGAATGATTTTTAGGTTTATTAAGTTTTTTTGGTTGGTTTTAGGGATTTTTATGGGTTTAAGAAGGTTTTATAATTTTTATAGGATTTAATAATTTTTAGGGAGTTTTATAATTTTTTGAGTCTATAAGGTGTTTAAGGTTTTTAGGGGTTTTAACATTTCTAGTTTTTATGGTTTTTTAGGGTTTTAGGGTTTTCTGGGTTCTAAAGGGGTTTTTTAGGATTTATAGAATTCTTATAGTTTTATGGTTTTATAGGTTGTTTGATTTTATTTGGTTATTTAGTTTTTTAGGGTTTTATAGTTTTTTAGGGTTTTAGGGGTTCTGAGAGGTTATTAGGCATTTTAGAATTTTTAGAGTTTTAAGGGATTTTTAGGGGTTTTAGGAGTTTTCATTTTTTATTTAGGGGTTTTATATAATTTAAGGGTTTTAGGTGTTTTTAAAGTTTTCCTTATAGGTTTTAGTGTTTTTATGGTTTTTAGGTGTTTTATAATTTTTCAGTGAATTTTAGGGTTTTTAGAGAATTTAGGAATTTTAGATATTTTAATGGTTTTTAGAGGTTTTGAAGAGTATTAGTACTTTTTAGGGATTTTTAGGTGTTTTATTATTTTTATGTGTTTTAGGGTTTTTAGAGATTTTAGGGAAATTTAGTAAAATTTTGTGATTTTAGTGATTTTTAGTGTTTTTAGGGGGTTTAATATTTTTTTGGGCTTTTGAGGATTTTAGGGTTTTAGGTTATTTTATTGGGTTTTAGTGGTTTTTCTTAATTTAATGATTTTTTTTGTTTTTTGGGGTTTTTAGTGTTTTTTATGGTTTTTAGTGTTTTTAGGGATTTTAATGTTTTATGTGTTTTAGGGGTTTTAGGGATTTTAGGGTCTTTTAGGGATATTATAGGGTTTTATGTTCTTTAATGGGTTTGAGGGATTTTAGATAATTTTAGTGATTTTAGTGATTTTTGAGTTATTTAGGGTTTTAGGTTGTCTTAGGGTTTTTATGGGTTTTTTGTGGTTTAAGGTTTTTAACGTTTTTTTTGGGGTTTTAAGAGTTTTTTGTGTTTTAATGGTTTTTTGGGTTTTATGGGTTTTAGTGTTTTAAGGGTTTTTATGATTTTCAATGATTTCATAGAGTTTTTTAGATTTTTAGAGTTTTTAGGGTTTGTTTGGGTCTTCAGGGTTTATAGGTATTTTTTATTTATTTATTGGATTTTTATAGTTTTTAGTGTTTTGATGTTTATTAAGGTTTTTATGGTTTTCAAGGTGTTTTAGGATCTTTAATGGTTTTATGGTTTTTAGATTTATTTAGGGTTTTTAGGGATTTTCATGGTATTGAGGGTGTTTTAGTGTTTTCGGGATATTTTTAGAGTTATTTAGATTTTTTAAGTGTTTTAAGGCATTTAGGGTCTTTTAGAATGTCACAGTTTTTAAGGGTTTTTTGGGTTTTTAGGTATTTTAGGGGTTTTGGAGGTTCTAAAGGGTTTTTTGGTGTTTTATGGGTTTTAAGGGATTTAGGGTTTCTAGGGTATTTTAGGATTTTTTTGGTTTTTTTGGTTTTTATGGGCATTAGGGGTTATAGTGCGTTTTTAGGGATTTACTGTTTTTAGTGTTTTTACGATTTTTAGTGTTTTTTATTTTTTTGGAATTTTTTATAGTTTTTAGTGTTCTTTTAGGGTTTTTAGTGTTTTTAGGGTTTTATAGGGTCATAAGGTTTTTGGGGTTTTTAGGGATTGTTATGTATTTTAACGATTATTAGGATTTATACATATTTTAGTGTTTTTTGGGTTTTTTGGGTCTTTTAGTTGTGTTTTATGGTTTTTAGGTTTTCTATGGGTTTTAGGGGTGTCTTTTTTTTTGGACTTTTAGTGGTTTTAGGGTTTTTTAGAGATTTTAGAGATTTTAATGTTTTTATGGGTTTGTTGGAGTTTTTAGGGATTTTTAGGGTTTTTTAGGGTTTTTAGGGTGTCTAACACTCTTTTTTTTTATTTTTTTGGGTTCTAAGGGTTTTAGGGGGTTTTAGGGTGTTTATGGGATTTTAGGGGGTTTAGGGGTTGTTAAGGTTTTATGGATTTTATGGTATTTTTCAGGTTTTTAGAATTATTATGTTTTTGGTCATTTTGGGGTTTGGGGGGTGGGGTTATGGGATCTTAGGTTTTTAATGGTTTTTAGTGTTTTAGAGGTTTTTATGGGGTTTAGGGTTTTTACGATTTTTTACAGTTTTAATGGTTTTTATAGTCATTTAGGGTTTTGAGAGTTTTTATGATTTTCGGGTTTTTATGGTTTTTATGGATTTTTGGGTTTTTATTAGTTTTTAGGATTTTTAAGGTATTTAAGGGTATTTTTGTGTTTTTATATGAATTTTAGGACTTTAATGGAATTTTAGGTTTTTTATAGTTGTATTGAGTTTTTTTGGGTTTTAGGGTTTTTAGTGTTTTTAGAGTGTTTTAGGGATTTTAGTGTTTTTAGGGCCCCTTAGGGTTTCTTTTGGATTTTTAGGATATTCTAGGGTTTTGTCATTTTTACAGCATGCTAAGGGGTCTTAGAGTTTTTTTGGAGTTTTTAATTTTTTTTTGTTTTTAGGGGTTTTAGGTTCTTTGGGGTTTTAGGTTTTTTAGGGGGTTGGGGTTTTTCTTTGTTTTATGTGTTTTGAGGTTCATTTAATTTTTTTATGATTTTTAGGTTCATTTTGGGTTTTTTATTTTCTTATGGTTTGGAGGGTCCTTTTAGGGATTTTTTGGGTCATTTGGAATTTTTTAGTGTTTCTATGGTCTTTTATGTTTTTATGGTGGTTTATTATTTTGAGGTTTTAAGGTTTATTAGTGTTTTTTAGGGGTTTTAGGTTCGTTTAGTACTTTTTTAGGGTTTTTAGGTTCATTCAGGGTTTTTTGGGTCTTTTACGGGGGTTTCGGGGTTTTAGGGTCGTCTAGGGGTTTTTAGGGTTTTCTAGGGACATTTAGGGTTTTCTATGTGGTTTTGGGGGGGTTTAAAGGTTATTAGGGATTTTATGGTCTTTATGGTTTTTAGGGTCTTCTAGGTTCCTTTTTCTAGTTTTGGGATATTTTGGGTTCTTTAGGGTTAAAGGAATATTTTAGGTCTTTTTGGTTTTTTGGATAATTTTGTGGTTTTAGGGGGTTTTATGCTCCTTTAGGTTTTTTGGGGTTCTTAGGGGTTTTAGGAATTTTAGGGTCTTTTAGGGTTTTTAGGGAATTTTATGGTTTAGGGTTTTTAGGGTTTTAGTGTATTTCTGGGTTATTATGAGTTTTAGGGTCTTTTTGAGTTTTTATGATCATTTAGTTATTTTAGGGATTTTTAGGGCTTTTAATTTCTTTTAATGTTTTTGGGGTTTTTAGGTTCTTTTTATGAATTTTTATGTTTTTAAGTTTTTTTTTTGTTTTTAGGTGAATTATGGGTTTTTAGATTTTATTTAGGGTTGTTATGGCAATGAATGTGAGAGGCCTGGCTATTCATGGACCCCTAAAGTTTATTTAAAAAAAGAAAGCAGACAAGGTTGGGGTGTGGTCAAATGAACCACACCGAAAATCCCTAGATCCCCCAAGACACAAAAAACCCCCAAAAGACTCACAAAGTAGAAGAGAAAGAAATAGTAACTACAAATCAAAGTATCCATCCCCATATGGATCCCCATCAGCATCATAACCAGAGGAAGCATCTGACTCCACCGACTCCCATTCAGATTATTCATATTTATTTAGGAAGTCTGTGTAATATTCTTTGAGATGTTGCTACTCCACATTCAGATGCACCTTGACAGACCAACCTCCCCTTACTGAGGTATCTTCTTTAGCTTTGAAATAGGATCTTGTGGATATAGTATTTGGAAAAGTAGAATAGTCCTTCCTCGACTTCCTCTTTAAGGGATCTAAAGAGACCCCTGCAGCTTTGTTTTCCTTAACATATGGAATGTACTCCTCTAGAAAGGCCCTCTCTTTAAATATTATATCCATATTTTGGTTCATCCTTATACCATACTCCTAGAAAGGTTGTTGATCGGGGATAAAGGGGGCTTCCTGGTTTACGGAACAGTCAAGAAGAACCCCACACTGTGGCATGATAGGAGCCACCAGGGCAGGCTCCTCGAGAGCCAGACAAGGAGGGGTCACCACACCAGCCAGCACCAGATGCATTCCCTTATCCTACTTTATAGTAGGACAAACCACATCACCAGTTCTACCAATTATGTTGTCCACCTTAATTTCAGGTAGAGTAAGAGTCAATTGCCCCTTCCCCACAGGTACCTGCATCACCCTTTTCTCCTTCTCACTAGAACCTTCCATGCACCCAAAGGTGTCCAACATTGGCTGGAGTTCACTGACATTCAGGTCCACACTCCCTCTACCATGCCCAGTAGTGACGACATACACCTCACTCTATGCCTATACAACAAACCTCACACACCAAGCATAAAAATCAGAGACCCTTTCAACTCCTCCTCAAGCTCTAGCCCTTCAAAGCGGTTGAAGGTTGTAGTGTATTCTTACCTCTGCTTCAGACTGCTAACATAATAAATAGGCATCCCACCACCAGCAATGTCCACCCCCCCCCCACAGGGCCCATACACGCCCCCTGCTTGAAGAATTTCCAATATCTGAAACCTTCCAGTCACTCCTCAATCGCATGAAAATATCACTCACATTGGGCTCTGGTTGACACTGAACAACTTCTTCCCCTAAACACTGGTCATCTATTGCAGACCCATGGACCCAGTACTTCTGGAGTACCAGCCCACACAATCTTTGGGCTTAGTGTTCTAGGGCCTGGACCAATTCCAGGTGCCACCCCCAAATTCATAGTTGCATCCCTCTAATCCAACCTCGTTGCGGCAACCTCATGAGCATCAATAGCTGATTTGTCTCCTACACTGGATACCTCATAAACCAGCATCGTATCATGAATATATTTGTTACAAGGCCATCATCTTATCCTATAGTGCCCCATATTTTTACAAGAAGAAAAAAACTACACCCATGATTCAAATACAACCAGCTTTTTGTATCAAAATTCCTCACCAACAATAATCCATACAAACTCAACGGGTTCCTTAGAGGCATCAACTTCAACAAAAACTCTTAGATCCATAGGATGAAAAAGCACATGGGTCCTTCTATCCGAGCATAGATAACTTCCCACCATATTTACAAGCATAGAAATTAAATATGTATTTTGAAAAGATAGAGGGAGTTCATGGAATCGATCCCAAGAGGAATTAATAGGTGAATCACGATTCATATGAAGATAAAATCTCCATATAAAGAGGAATAACTGGTATACATTAAATCTATAGGGAGCGAGGACCACACCAGAGTTAGATCCTCCAACATTGCAAATCGAATCATAATGTGACGGACATCAGTTAATCCTACCATCATATGATCTTGAAGACCCCATGATTAAAACAAAAACCTGTCAAACGAGTCCACAAATGGTCTTTCACTCATGAAGTGAGAAACCAATATCAAGATATGGAGGTATGAGTCTTTATTAAACTCCTGGATAGATTTCAGGAGCTATGGGCGTCTTTTATATAAATCACGAACCTTAGGAAAATTTTCAATACGTGGAAATGGGGGTAGAAAATCAGGGATAGAGAATGGGACAAAAGATTTTCGATCATCATCCAAGATCAACAAGGCCCCTCCCCCATGGAGGGGGAAAGAGATGTGTGGTCCCAACCATAGTTAAGGGTGATGGGCCCGACCATCGTGAGAGTGAAGATCTTTTTTTAGGGTTGTTAGGGATTTTGAGGGTTTTTTGGATTTTGAGGGGTTTTAGGGTCCTTTGGTGAGGTTTTAGGGTTTTTATGGATATAGTGTTTTTTGGGTTTCATAGGGTTTCTTGGGTGTTTAAATCATTTTAGAGGATTTAGGTTTTTAAGGGTTTTGGTAGTTTTGATGGTTTTTCAGTTTTTCTTTTTTTGGGTATTTAAGTGTTTTTAGGGTTATTAGGGTTTATTTGGGTTTTATGAGTTTTTATGTTATCAAGGGCTTTTAGTGTTTTTAGGGTTTTTAGTGTTTATAATGTTTTTTAGTTTTTATGGTTTTTAGAGTTTCATAGGTTTTTTTTGTATTTTTGGTTCCTTTTGGGTTTTAGTTTTTTTTTTGGTAGGGGTTTAAGGTATTTTTATATTTTTTAGATTTTTAGGGTTTTTAGGATTTTTTGGGGGATTTAGGATTTTCTAGTGTTTTAATAATTTGTATTATTTTTATGGGCATTGACGTATTTTTAGGTGTCTAGATATTTTTTGTGTTTAAAGTGATTTTTAGGGGGGTTTAGGTGTTTTATAGGGTTTTATTTTTTTAAGGGTTTATGGGTTTTCATGGATGTTTAGGAGGTTAGTGTGCAGTTTTTTTTTGGGTTTTAAAGGAATTATTTTTATTTAAGGGTGTTTTAGAGGTTTTATGATTTTTTATGGTTGTTAGAGTTTTTGTTGGGTTTTTAGAGATTTTACGGTCTTTATTAGTTTTATGGTTTTAGGGTTTTAATTGTTTTTAGGAGTTTTAGAGGATTTTAGTGGATTTAGAAACTTTAGTATTTTTAGGTGTTTTAATGTTTTTAGGGTTTTGAGGGGGTTTCAGAGTATTTAGGTTTGTTATGGATTTTTGGGAGATTAAGGTGTTTTATGGGTTTTAGGGAATTTTTGTGTTTTGGGGGGTTTTTATGATTTTTGGGGGGTTTAGGGTTTTTTTTGGATATCTATGATTTTGGGGGGTTTTGATGTTGTTAGTGTTTTAGGGAGTTTTATGTGTTTTAGGGGGTTTCCCTGATTTCTAGTTTTTTTGTTTTTATTATTTTTTTTGGGTTTTGTGGTTTTTAGGATTATTTTATATTTTTTAGGGGTCTTCAGGTTTTTAGGGTTTTCGGGGTTTTAGTGTTTTATGATTTTTAGTTTTAAAAGGGGTTTTATGGTGTTTTGATGGTTATTAGGTTCTTTTCGGTTTTTATATTGTTTTACAGTCTTGTAGGTTTTATAGGGATTTTAGAGTCCTTTAGTGTTTTTTAGTGTCTTAGGGGTTTAGGGCTTTAATGGTGTTAGGTTTTTTTAAGGTTTTATGGGGTTTAATGGGTTTTTATGGTTCATAGGGTTATAAAGGTTTTTATAGTTTTTATGGTTTTTATGGTTTTTTGCAAGGTAAAGGATTTTTTTGGGTTTTTTGGTTTTTTAGTGTTTTTATGGTTCTTTCGGGCATTTAATTGTTGTTCTGGTTTTTTGGATTTTTTTTTATTTTTGAGGGGTGTTTAGTGGTTTTCAATGTTTTATTTCTTTTTTAGGTTATTAATTTCATAGGTTTTTATGGATTTATAGTGATTTTATGTGTTTTTAGTGTTTTTGATGATTTTTTGGGGTTTAGAGCCATAATTGGTTTTAGGGGTTTTAATGGTTTTTAGGATAATTTTGGGATTTTATATTTTTTAGTGTTTTTATTGGTTTAAGAATTTAATTTTTTTGGGATTTAGGAATTTTTGGGGGATTTTCATGTTACTTAGGGTTTTGAGGTATTTTTAGAGTTTTTAATAGGCTTTTAGAGTTTTTATATTTTTTAGGGAATTTAAGAGCATTTTCAGGTTTTTAGGATTTTTAAGGGTTTTTAGAGTTATTGTGTATTTTTATTTTTTAGGGTTCTTAATGTTTCTGTAGGTGTTATAAGGTCTTTTTTGTTTTTATGGTATTTTAGTGTCTTTTAGGGGGGGTTGGGTTTAAAGTGATATTAAGTTTTTAGGATTTTTTATGTTTTTGTCTTTTTAGGGTTTTTAAGGGTGATTTTTGTTTTTTAGGGTTTTTTTGGGTTTTTTGGTTTTGAGGTTTTGTTGGGTTTTGTAGGATTTTTATGGGTTTGTTAGGTTTTTAGTTTTTTAGGGGGTTTTAGGATTTTTTATGGATTTTTAAGGTTTTATGCTTTTAGGGTTTTTCAGGGGATTGTAATGTTTTTATGTATTTTTAGTGTTTTTTTTATTTCTAGGGTGTTTTATGTGTTTTTTGGACTTTTTGGTGATTTAGGGTTTTTCAGATCTTTTAGTGGGTTTTAGGGGGTATTAGTATTTTTTGTGGTTTTTTGTGGTTTTAATTTCTTTTGTGTGTATTTTTAGGGTTTATTATTTTTTAATGGTATTAAAGGGTTTTTAATTTTTTTAGGTTTTTTTGGCTTTTCTTTTTTATAGTTTTTTAGGGTTTTATATGGTTTTTCGGATCTTTTGGGTTTGTAGGGTTCTGTTAGGTTTTTTATGGTTTTCAGGTTTCAGAGTTTTATTGTTCTTAAAAGGTTTTTAAGGTTTTTTTGAGATTTTAAGAGGGGTTTAGGATTTTTTTCTTATTTTTGGTTTTTTTGGTTTTTTTGGTTTTTTGGGTTTTTAGGGATTTTTATAGGTTTCTAGGGATTTTATTGTTTTTAGTAATTTCTTAGGTTTTTAGGGGTTTTAGGGTTTGGATTGTTTTTTAGGGTTTTATAGTTTTAAGGTTTTTTAGTGTTTTTTGGGTTTCTTGCTGTTTTAAAGGGTTATTAATATTTTTTAAAGGTTTTATGGTTTTTATATTTTTTAGATTTTTAAGGGGTGTTTGGTTTTTAGGGGTTTTTATAGTTTGAGGGTTGTTTTTGGGTTCTTATGGGTTTTAGGGGGTTTTGGGGGTTTTGGGGGTTTTAAAGTTTTTAGAGTATTTTATTGGTTTTTTGAGGGTTTGGGTTTTAAGGTTTTTTTATATTTTTAAGGGTTTTTTTGGGGTGGGGGGTTAGTGTTTTTAGATAGTTCTGTGTTGTTTTGGGGTTTTTAGGCTCTTTTAGGGTTTTAGGGTATTTATGGTTTTTGAGTATCTTCTAGGGGTTTTATATGTTTTTCGTTATTTTATGGTTGTTTGGGTTTTTTATATAATTTTAGGGTTTTTAGGGTTTTAGGGTTTCTATGGTTTTTTGGGTCTTATAGGTTTTTTTTGGGATTTTAGGGGTTTTTGGGGGGTTTTTGGGTTTTGGGATTTTTTATGTGGTTCAATGTTTTTAGGTTTTTTATGGATTTAGGGTTTTTATTTTTTTAAGGGATTTATAGTTTTATGAATTTTTATAGTATTCTAGGGGTTTTAGGTTTTTGTTCTTTTTTAGGTATTTTTAGGGTTTTATGGTTTTGGGGGTTTTAAGGGATTTTTTCAGGTTTGGGGGGATTATGTTTATTTAGGTTTCTTAGGGATTTATAGGGTTTTTATTGGGTTTTAGGGTTTTTAGGGATTTTTTGTTTTTAGGGGATTTACGGGGTTTTAATAAATTTTTATTGTTTTCAATTTTTATAGGGTTTTTTTGGGTTTTTTAGGAGTTTTAGGGGTTTTTTAAGGTTTTTAGGGGTTTTTTTATTTCTATGGTTTGTTAGGGTTTCTACTATTTTTTATTATTATTAAGTTGATTTTTTGGGTTTTAAGGATTTTTTGGAGTTTTATAGGTTTTATGGTTTGGGGGGGTTGGGGGTTTTTAGGGTACTTTAGGTATTTTACGGTTTTTGAGGATACTTTAGGTGTTTTAAGGGGTTTTAGGGTCTTTGGGTTTTTAGGGTCCTCTAGGTTTTAAATGGTTTTAGTGGTTTTATGGTTTTTGTTTTTAGGGTATATTAGGATTAATTAAGGGTTTAATTGTTTCTAGGGATTTTTTATATATTAAAGTTTTTTATCATTTTTATGGGTTTAGGGTTTTTTTAGGGTTTTTTTGATTTTTAGGAGGTTTAGAGTTTTTGGGGGTTTTAGGGGTTTTTTGTTTTTATGAAAATTTAGCAGTTTTTAGGGTTTTATGGATTTTTACGGTTTTTAGGATCATTTTAAGTTTTTTGGGGTTTTAAGGGTATTTTTTGTTTTTTTGGGTTTTTTAATTTTAGAATATTTTTTGTGTTTTTTGTGTCATTTAATATTTTTTTTGTGTTTTTAGTGTTTTTAGGGGTTTTAGTAGTTTTTAGGGTTTAATGGTTTTTAGTATATGACCCCCTCCTCCTCCTCCTTGAGAAAATGAATCTCTCACACTCAAGGAAAGATTCACCAAGAAGGAGGAAGAAATGAAAGAGATCAAGCGAATCAATGTTGATCTGCGTCAAGAAAGTTATCTTACCAGGTGTGTTCCTCAAGCGGAACGCCAATAGGTGTTTCCAGATGAGGTGTGTCTACCACACACACTCATCTAGGTAAATGAAACAATGCTTGGATACCAGTCCAATTCAGCACTGGGACCATCAGTCCAATTGAATCCAACCCTGGAAGGATATCAAGACTTCCCTCCACTAGGGAAACAACCATTAAAAATTCAGGCAAACCCATAGTGGACGCCCCCGGATGGGTATCCACCCCATATTCTAGTAGTGTCAGCATGTCCAGTTTTGCCTCCTGTTGTACCCACCCCAGATCAAGTCTTGTAGGATAGGTATCAACGACTGTTGAATACCATCAAGCAATTGATAGCTCGACTTGAAGCCATGGAAGGCTGACACGCTCTGATATAACTAAAATTCAAACCTTACCGTGATTGGAAGAGAAATGTTCTGCCACTTCCAAACTTCGAGAACCCAGTATTCCATGTGTTCAATGGTTCAAGAGACCATGAACAACATCTAATGCACTATGCATATTATTGCGACCCCATGATGGGCACCCCACAGCAATAAGAAGTAGTAAAACTCTTGTTCTTTATGAGAACTCTGCAGGGTTCAGCCTTTGTGTGGTATACCAGTTTTCCAACTAACTCAATCACATGCTGGGAGGACCCCCGGTGACAGTTTCTCTTCCCGTTTAGTTTGATATTTCCTAAGACAACAATCAGTGATCTCATGAAATGTAATAATTGATAGAATGAAAGAGTTTCATAATTCATCACCATATTGAAATTCCCAACTTACTCCATGAACCGGAAACTCCCCCGGGATGAAATTCTCGCTATGTGCATCGATAATCTCCATGATGAATTATGGATGCAACTCATCCCACTGAAGTACACAAGTGGGTTCCAAAATTTCTCCCCCATTTACCAAAGGATATAAGACCCCTTGTAACAGACCATTCTCAATTCTTGAGTTGTCCCATCGACCCTAGGAAAATTAAGGGGAAAAGATGAAGTGGCCCCTGTCACACTTAAGCCACACCGGCACCATCTCTAGTTGTGGGGCCACCACCAAACCATCCAGGACCCCCTAGATGCTAACAGAAACCCCCACTTCAGCAAGATGAGTGAAGGGTTTCCAAAAGAAATCAGTTTGAGGAATAACATAATAAATTATACTTGTTCTGAGATGACCATGTCTGTCGATACTTCATAGCCACTAGGAATTGAAACTTGCTCCAGATACCATATCAAAAGAGAGAAGATGAAGTGGGTCTCGATTACTATTTAAATCATTTCCCCTATCACAAGATACTGGGACACACCATATAGGATTGATTGTCTTCAAGGATCTCCTGAAAAATATGGTAGATTCTAGACAAGCCACGTTAGGACCACCTCTACTACAAGTGGAGTATGTTTCCACCTTAGACCTAATTTAGAAAGGGGAGTAGAAAACAGTCACCTACAAAAAGGAGAATAAATTTGATTGTTGGGTGACTCAAAAAATATTCAACCAAGATTATAGAATCCTTAAGGCACAGTTGAAGCAAAAAACTGTGTCCCCAATATCTCCTGATGTAACACAACCATCTCCCTTAGCCCCAAAATCCACTAAGGGCCAAAAAGGAAGAAAGTAGAAGAAAAAATACGAGCCTACACCAAAGAAAAAACTAGTCTTGACACTTTCAGACTTCATTCCAATAGACTTGAAAGCATGGGAACCACCCCGCCAAATGGGAAAACTGGCACCGCCCCACTAAATAGGACAATAGAAACCACCCCACCAGACATCACCATCAAAAAAAGATAGTCAAATAGAATCATTTTCAAATCAAGAAATGATCTTTGACTTTATTATTGTCATTCACTTAGTGGACCCCTTCTCTAATGGAGACTATAGCTACAAACATGAATTTCCCACATCCAACTGTAGAGTCAGAGGAAGATGTCGTAGAGGTCGAGAGTTTCCAGGAATGTGTGGTCGTGACAGAAGTCAAATTCTAGGCCACACCTTAAAATCAAACCGTTAATATTGCAGAAACACACAGAAGGACCCTCTAGTAGACATAACAAGAACCAGAATGTTTATCTACCCCTAGTGGAAGAAATCCAAGACCAATCATCTTATAGTATCTATTGGAGAAAGAACATTTGTCCAATCTCCCAAAGCATGTAGGCTGACTATTCTAACTGAATCCAAAGAGCATAGGAGCACCATCAGTTCCCGTCCCAGAGGTCATCCATCCACATCTTGGGATCAAGTCCTTAAAGAGCCTATGAAAGAGAATCCTCAAGATGATATGCACTGACATTTTGAAAATAAATATGAAATTCTGAAGAAGCTAGCCTCAGTATCAGAAAATATATCAATCATGGATGTCTTGATTCTGTCAACAGGCCTTAGGGAGGTGTTCATCAAATCTTTACTAAGTCCCTAGGAATTCAAGGTCGAAGTAGCAGCTACCAAAGTCTATCAAACAGAGAACAACCCCACAAAATGTCCTGCTATCATCTCCTTCATAGATTAGGACAATGATTCCATAATGTAGGGACACATAAAACCCTTATATGTGTTTCAAAAGATAAATGACATCGATATCTGGAAAAATTTCATCAACAATGGATATGGAGTTAACCTCCTCCCACTATGAACACTTTTTCTATTGGGCTATGGTGAGGATAGTCTGGCACCCTACACCACAACTCTACTAGGATATGACAAAAGTGAGCTGAATCCATTGGGACGAATTAGTCTTGAAACATGTCTTGGTGAAATCATTTCTGGTTCTGATTTTCTAGTGGTTTAGCACAATACGGCCTTCAACATCCTTTTGGAGAGACCCTAGCTACATCAGTATACTAAAATCCTCTCATCATACCATCAGTGCATCAAATATTGTGATAATGGGAAAACTGAAAATTCCATGCTAATAAATCCTTATACTAATCCTATGAGTCATAATACATCGATGCAAGGTTCTATGAACTGAAAGTGAATCAGTCCTTAGCTGATGATGTTAATTGGATCTTTTCTCCAAATGGATTAGAAATGGCTCTCGTCTATCCCCTCAAGAATCTTGGGGAACAGTATGTATTAACCACAAATTAGGTTGAGTGCATAAGTTCAAGATAATATGTGGACTCATCAATCTTCATGATCTTCATTATAGATGTTGAGTCCAAGGGTGCTGAAAAGTGTGCTAACCCCCATGATGATGGTGAGTGCTCAATAATAAATGTTCCAAGCCCATCCTTGGGGCTCCAGATATTTTTGTCCATACTTACTAAGGAATAATATGATGTCATGTCACTAAAAGAATATGAGGACACTCTAACACCCCCCATTCCATCATCTTCATAAAATTCCCCACAGTCATCTGGGGCATAAGTAGCTATTACAGTTTCTAGAAATTAGAGTTGTGATTCCTCTCTCAACTATAGAGAGTTAATTTTGAGAATCATCTCTCTATCAAAATAGTAAGAATGTGACGAATATGACCATGAATAGGATGAATAACAAGAAGAATAATATATTAATGATTCCCCTTTCACATTTTAAGAAGGAATATCCACCAAAACTGATGAATTTAGGGAGATAAACCTGGGAACTCACATTATTGGCCTCAATCCTAATGTCTCCACTCATCACCAGGTTCTGTCGAAAGACAATTGTGGTTGCAAGCATGCTGCAAGAAGGACCCAACCGACACATGTTTCCAAAATAGATGCTAATGTTAACAAGATAATCAAAGATAAATTAATTTAGGAAGTCCAATACCTGATCTAGATGGTAAACATATCCTCTATAAAAAAGAATAATTGATAGATCAATGTCTTCATTGACTTTAGGGACCTCAATCAGAACTGCCCAAAAGATGATTTCCCGGTCCCGATCACAGAATTTATGATCAATGCAACCATCGATTATGAGGACCTCTCTTTCATGGAGGGATACTATGGATACTACTAGATCTGAATGGCCTGATAAGATGAAGAATAAAATACCTCTAGGCCCCCCTAGGGAGTATTCTACTATAAGGTGATTCCCTTTGGTCTGAAAAATTCTGGTTCCTCATATCGGCACACTATACATCACATTTTCAATACCTTCCTAGTAAAATTTGTTGAGTACTACATCAATGACCTAGTAGTTAAATCATGAAAACACTCGAACCACCTGACAGATCTTGAAACTATCTTTAATAAACTGTGATAGCATAGTCTAATGATGACTCCTCTAAAGTGTGATTTCAGGATTACCTATAGGAAATTCCTCATCTTCATCATATTCCATAATGGCATCAAATTATACACTGAGAAGACAAAATCCATCCATGGAATGTCACCACCTTGTAACCTCATTGATTTGAGTGGGTTCTGGGGGTACTTGGCCTACATTCTGTGCTTCATAGCCAACCCTATAGGTAAGTGTTTTCCTTTCACAAGCTTGATGAAGAAAGGGGTTGCATACCTATGGTATAATTATTGTCAAGAAGAATTTTACAATCTTAAAAGTTATCTTCCAAGTCCATTGGTGATAATTTCATCAGTTGAGGTAAGACCACTCATTTTTTATGTGACCACCTTGGAATGGTTATTAGGCAATTTCCTCTCAAAGGAGAATGATGCTGACAACAAGAATAGTATCTATTACCTTAGCTGAACAATGATCAATGCTGAGACTTGATATTCAAATACAAAAAACATCTACCTAGCCTTAATATTTTTGGTTGTAAAACTCAGGAATTAATTACACCACCATTAATTCCATCTAGTCTCCCACTACAACCCGCTCATGTATATCCTTAGTCATCCAATATTGACTGGACACCTATCACAATGGGCAGTCATCCTACAACAACATGACATGCGGTATGTTCCCCATAAATTCATCAAAGGTCGGGCATTAGCATTTTTACTGGAAGAGAACCCCTCAGTATAAATGACCCCATTGAATACTAAAAATCACGATAAAGAAGTATTCTCCATCCAATAAGGCTCCCATGCATTGGAAATGTACTTCGACGGTGCCTATACAAGCCTGATAGAAAAAAAGGATGGAGGCCCCCAAGCTCAAAAAAGTGGGGCTGGGAGTAATACTAATATCTCCAGAAAAGGCCATCTTAACTCACTCCTTCCTGCTTTCAGAAGAGTTCACAAATGAAGAATCAAAATACTAGGCCCTCATTACTGGCTTAATGATGGCACTTCATAAATAGGCTAAGTGCTTAAAGATAAATGGTGATTCAGTGATAGTCATCAAGCTAGTCAACAATGAATATTCCATTAATAAAGAAGTATTGGTTCTATTGATGAACCATGTGAAAGAGTGGATGGAATAATTCCTATCAGAACCAACACTAACTTATCTCCCCCAGTCACAAAATGCTCAATTGGATGAATTAGAAAAAGCAGCAACAACCCTACCTGATCCAAACCAGGATGAAATAGTCATTAGAATTTCCCACCATTAGATGGTCTTGCCATTCATTTAGAGAAACACAGAAGAAATCGACGAGATTATCCCCATTCATGAGCCTTACGGTCACACTATCAGTTGGATGGATCCTATTGCAAATTACCTCCAAAGGGGGGAACTCCCACCAGATAGGGCTGGAAATGAATAGATCTGAAGGAGGGCTTTCAATTTTGTTTTGTATGATAGCTCAAACTAAGAAAAGGTTCTCTACAAGCGAGTCCTTGATGGAGTCCTTCTCAGGTGAATTGATGGATAAGAGACTACCACTGCCAGGAAAAATGTGCACGCTAGAACTTGTAGAGAACACCAATCAAAAACCAAGATCTCTCATAAAATTTGAAGGCTCAGATACTATTGGGCATCTATGATACAAGATTGTGCCACATTCTCCAAGAAGTTTCATCCCTGCCATGTTCAAGCGGATTTAATCCACCAAACCTCAGAGCTTATTCAAAAAACTGAATACTCCTAGATATTTTATGTATGGGGTATGGATATCATGGGACCATATCATCCTGCCACAGCCTGAAAATTCAAGGTTGTTCTCATAGAAACTAACTTCTTCTCCAAATGGGCTGAAGTTGTACCCCTTAAAAAATTCTGGGCAAGAAGCGTTGTTATCTTTGTTAAAGCCAACAACATTTCTAGATTTGGTGTCTCTCATGAAAAACTGATGGACAACGACACCAAATTTTACTCTGATAAGTTGGACAAGTTACACCAAGAGTAAGGAATCAAATCCAACTATTCATCCCACTACCATGCAGCGACCAACGGGAAGATATCGGATTTCAACAAGACTCTGCCCAACATACTTCAAAAGATGGTAGACAAGGACTAGAAATCATGGTTGAAAAATATCCTCCATGATTTATGGGATTACTAGACCATGACCCACACTGCCACCCAATCAACCCCGAACTATCTAGTATACCAGATAGGATGTTTTCCCCATTGAGGTACATGTGACAATACTCCACATTTCTGTTTGTGATCAATTGTCTATGGATGAGAAATCTCAGAAATCGTTTGATGATTTGGAGGGATTGGATGAGAAATCCCAGAAAATGTTTGATGATTTGGAGAGATTTGATGAGAAATGTTTTCAAAATTTTCACCATTTAGAAGTCTATAAAAATCGGATCGCACGAGCCATCATCAAAAAAGGTTCTCCTTTGGTCTTTCCTCAAAGGAGAGATAGTGTTAGTACTCATATCCCTAATGATACTCAGGAAGAAGCCCCAAAAATTGGAGCCAAAATGGAAAGGACCATATTCATACACAAGGTCTACTATAATGGAGCAAATGACATGATATCAACGGATGAAAAACTCATCACATCTCCCACCAATTCATGATTTATGAAGAGATACTTCACATAATAGCGACATATACATCTTATCTACAAGACGTTAAAATGCATAGCAACATACTTATCCTCATCGTAGGACACAAAACTTCATGATCAAATTTGTCCTTACCGCATAATGTTAATCTGTAAGGACAAATTATTCCTTTTTGATTGAAACTAAAATATATAGAAACTTCATCCTCACCAAATGAAATTAAACTACACTTTAGGTATTTAATTCCAACTAGAAGTCCATCACATATAAGTAAAATTCATGCAAGGAAAAGATAGAAATACCCTCCCCATTTCCTTTGAAAATGTTAAACTGAAAGTGGGAGGGGCTTGCATAACTACGCGTGGATTGATTCCTGCCCTTATAGGATATGCATTGATTCCTGGATTTTACATCCTGGTCTAGCCACCATCAACATAGAAAATTCCCCTCCTCCCTATATATGAACCATACCTATAGAGAGGATACCTCTAGAACTAAATATGGATTAATTCACATTCATTAGTGAGATATGAAGTGACGCCTCTACCCTCAATCTTGTCTTATCCATCACATGAATCATAATTCCCCTACTATATCATCTATCACCCCATACTATGAGGAAAATCCATGTCACTTCTTGTTTCTAAAAATTAGTATAACTCATGTTAGCTTAGGATTGGTTCTAAGGGTCCCCTTCTGTAAACAAATCATAGAGGAATATGATAGACCCAACACACATAGAGAATAAAACCAAAATGCCCCTACTCTTACACCAAAGTCATATTAGTACAGGGAGTATATTATGTACATAACTATGTATGGCTTGATTCCTACCTTTGCAGGATATATATTGATTCTCAAATTTAACATCCTAGACCAGCCCCAAATCAAAGAAAAATTCCCTCTCATTTACCATCACATGGAACAAACCTCTATACAAAACATCTAGATCTATGTATAGATTGATTCTTTCCCTTGCAGTATACGTAGTGATGGCCGAACATAACATCCTAGCCCATCCATCAACACCAAATAAACATTCCCCCTTCCTTGCATATGGGCTGGACTTATTTAGAGAGGGAATTTTTAGAACTATGTATGGCTTGATTCCTATCTCAATGGGATATGTAGTGATGCTCAGATCCTAGGTTTCAGGCCCAACTACAATATGGTTACGATTCATATCAGTTTACCTTCATCCTTACTGCATTACGTTAAACTGCATGGAATATGATATAACTACATATGGATTGATTCCTATATCAGTGGGATAATTAGTGATGCTTGGATCTAATATCCTGGTTCAACGATCATTCAAAATTCCTTCCCCCTTCCTGTTCATGGACCAGGCCTTTACGGGGTGGATATGTTCAGAACTATATGTGTCCAGATTCCTATCTGAGTGGGATATGTAGTGGCACCTAGATCTTACATATTGGTCTAGACTCTATTCAAAAAAATTCCCTTCCTTAGTGTATAGGTCAGACTTGCATAGGGGAATCCATAAAAGGTTCTAACCGCAAGACATTAAACTGTAAGGCTTCTCAAGAATCATGTGTGGCCCGATTCTCGGTGTTACAAGATCAAAAGATGCCCCCAATTTCTTTCACAATAAAAGGAAAATAGAAGATGGAAATTCCAATTCTATATTCTGACACCAATAAGGAGTCAAAATGTTATGATTCCCCCTACATATGACTCAAATATATGTAGAAGCTTCCATAGTTAATGACCAATCATGGTATGGATATTTCTTACATTCCCATAAATATATTTTTCATTCATCAAACTCCATACTCCAAGAAATATTTGGTCCCCATAATCATTCACAGCTATCATAAGTGGAAGGCCAGTGTTCTACAGAAACCTTTCCTTGACTATGAACATTGTTCCCCAATGGCTCTATAGATGTTTCCCACAAAATGGGCCTGTTAATCAAAAGAAAATTCGTCCTCATGAGAGGATTTTCCTACCGTAATATGCCAAATGGCTCTGAAGCCCCATGCCATTTCTCATGATCTGAAACCCCCCTAGGTCAATGGTTTATACTTTTCTACCCTCATTCATGCCTAGGGTATTCCAGAATATCTTGACCATGATTATCAAAAAAAATTATGGTATTTGTGACAAGTTGTCTTCACAACACGACAGTAAAATGTGCTCCCAACATCCATAGTGCATGATGTTAAACTCCAAGGATAGAAGTGTCCTGACAATAGCACATTAAACTACATCGTGCAATATAAATTCTTAGATTCTTATCTTCGCTTGGCCTCATAAAAAATGAATTTCCTTCCTGGGTGTAGTCCAGACCTCCGCAATGAATATTCATTGGGAATAATTCGTGACTCAGTTTCCCCCTAATAGATGTGTGGTAGACTCAAACCCTATAATACAGACTTAGCCTTATGAAGTATTAAAATATCCCCTTCTATGTGTATAAATTGAATCAAAGCATAGAATCACCAAACAAATCCTGTTTATAGGTCTACACAAGAGTAGTCATATTTCCCTTATCTTAGGTCAAGATTACTCTACCTCCACCCCACATGACGTTAAATTGTGTATAATTCATCCTTGTTTCATGACGTTAAACTGCACAACATTGGCCTAAGCATAAAATTATCCCAGGTATTGATTATGAAATTCTAATGTGGTGACCTGGAATCCTTGTTATCCCCTATTTCTCTCACCAAGCATAGCTCACGTGGGCTTAGGGACCACAATAGAGAATCCACCATGGAGTTATGGAAAATCAACCTATGATTTTGGTCATAGAAGTATTACGCTAAAAGGTATGTTATGGTTCCCCACCCTATATAAGGAACCCAAGGTCTAGACCGTATGATGTTAAGCTACAAGGTACTCTAGAGATGAAAAAGATTCCCCACCCTATGTACGATCCAAATCTATATAGGGGATTACTTAATCACATGGGTGAATCATAGCCTAGACATTTATAATGTATCTGGATACACTTCTACCACACATCCAACTATATTCTTTGAGAAATCTTGGATCACTATAATCCTCCATGGCCATCAGAAATGGAAGGCCAGTGTCCTGTAGACACCTTTTTTTAACTATTAAAACTTGTGGCTCTGTATATGTTTCCCATAAAACAACTATCAATCAAAGTAAAATTAATCTTCAGGGGAGTCCTATCCCACCTCGGTACATCTAATGGATCCCAACCCCATGACATCCCTCCTGATTCAAGAACCTTCAAATTCATGGTTTACATTCTATTTCCTACCCACGTATTGGATATATCAGGGAATCATAGTTAGATTTACCTATAGTTTCTCAATGCTTCTACAAAATAAATATACCCCATCTATATTATTGAATTTAATCCACAAATAGACAAAGGAAATTCCCCCACTTATTTACACTTTTCGTAGTAAAGTTCAGACAAATAAATCCCCCATTCATATTTAGGTGCACCCCTTTCATAATCCATACTCTGTGTTCAGAAAGGTCTAAATCCCTATAATCCTCTATGAACATTGGAAATGGATGGTCGGTGTCTTGTGGACACATTTGTTTTACTGTTGACATCATTCCCCAAAGGCTCTACATACGTTTCCTACAAAAAGGTCATGAAGAAAAGGAAAAGTCATCCTCATGATAGTACCTTCTTATTTCCGTACGTTCGAATGAAATTTATGTCCCATTTTACTCCACAGATTTAGAAACCCCCTAGATTACAGTTTACATAATTTTTCCTTTTCAAGTGACTAAAAATGAAAAACATTTTTTTCAAACTGTTGAAGCACTCAACCCTATCTTGGTCAGACTAGAATGACTCTACAAAACAAGATGTCCTAGTTTTATGATGTTAAACTACACCATACTTCAACCCTCCCGTACAAAATAAAAATTTTTGTGGGAGAGGTTTCCCAATAAAATTAGATACAAATTTACCTAATACTTTCAGACATAATCCCCCAGGTAGGCCACCACTGAGTTCTTCAATCCACAAAACAAATCCAAAATTCCTATAAATCTCTCAGGCCATCGAAAATCGATGGCCAGTGTTCTGAAGACACCTTTGTTTGACTATGAACCTCAAGCCCCGGTGGATCTACATATGTTTCCTACAAAATGGCCATCAACCTGAGGAAAATGAATCCTCTGGAGAGTCCATACCTACATTTGTATGCCTAAAATGTCCCCCATTCCCCATATACATCCAAAACTTGAAAAATCAGGGTCTAGAAAAATACCTCCCCCATGTGTGAAAGTTATTAGGACATCTTCAGTTAAGGAATTCAAAATTGGGACCTCTCCCTATCAATCATGGTAAAACAAATTCAACCTAAACACATCAGTAAAAATTCTGATTGATATTACTATAAAATTTCAATAGAAAAGACGCAATACTCAATAGGATGAAAACTCGCAAAGGACACCCTAGATAAAATTTCAGTATCATCATGTCAAACCTAGGTTTTACATGGTTTAGTAAACAATATTAATCAATCAAACATTCAAATTAAGAGGCATAAATCCTGTTAGGTTGAAAACCCGCAAAGGGTGGCCTAAGAAAAAGATGAGTTATACCCGCTAAGCCCATACCAAATAGGCTTAGGAAAAAATTATGGAAATAATGAAAAAGGAACAAAGTTTGTTGGGTTTTCCACATAACCCCATCAGTAGTGAAACTATGCTCACTGAGTCCTGTGACTCAGGAAAAAATTAGAACATGATTTGGTTTACCAATTCCGATTTAAATTAATACTCGGTAGAAATGATATTTTTGTGATAAATTGTGATTAATTGATGTTAAATAAAAAATGATGAAAAAGAAGCACTATACAATAAGAAGGTTTTTATTTGATGAAATTTAAGAGAAGTACATCCCCAGTCTGGTGTCTCTCCACGATATCAAAAATGGGGGGGGTATAAAGATAGTTTGGGGAAATAACAACCAGACTCGGATCACCCTTTCCTATAGAACAATGATATTTTTTTTGTGAACTGTCAAGGGACTAATCTAAAGTATCCCTCTATTCAGCATCATCCTCAACCATAGTATGTGCTCAGTTCATAACAAATCTGAGTTCCCACCCCTTCTACTTAACAAATTCATAATTAACACTTGACAATGCCAGTTATGCCTTCAACTTGGCCAAACAAGCCTAAAATTCTCAAATCTCCTCCATATAGGTGATTACCCAATCATGATCTCTCGTCTCCTCCACCAACACATAATTTAGTTCCCTAGAGACAACTTAGAGGGTCATTTCCTGATGATGTAAAGAATTTAATTTGGTAAGGATTTCCTCACAAGAAGTGAATTCTTCCCAAACTATGAAAACCTAATGTATACGAATGTGTATATGCCAGTAATCGAACCCACCCGAACCTAATTAAGAAAATAATCACCATAAGTTTTCCTATTAATTAGTGAAGTTAGTTATAGGAGTTTCTACAGAAAGAGAGAATAATTAATGCCACACCTATTTTCATATGGATCGATGCCTCATCATGGTGTCAGGACCTTGGTCCTCTCCCGCTATAATGGGTCTATAGATAGAACGCATCATCATGGTAGATGGAAGGGTTATAAGATATGTTACCCAATCACGGGGGGATTTACCCCATAATAGATGGTTCGACCACTAAAACCAATGAAAGGGGACTTTTTGCAACTTCCAGGATATCTGGTGACACTCTGATGGGGCCAACCTCATTAGGGCCACAAGCAGTGACCACATGAGGAGACTAGTCAAAATCAATTTCTACTGAAATGGGTTATGAAGATGAAGCATATTATAAATTCATTTGACATTATATGGATCACCTTCTCACTAATGGGAGGGACATAGATTTCGCAACTAATATAGTCGGAATAAGACGAGGAACAGTCAGTGGCCTTTGAACCTGTCGAACTGATGTTCCCAGCACCCGATTAGGGTAGCAAGTCACCCATAGCTGGGCATATTCCAATGATAGAAAAGTTCAGTCCATCCTAGGAGGAATTAAAACCTCCATGATAGTATCTCCACATATCATTATCATTCATAATTGGAAAAGAATCACAATATAAGATTCTCCCTTTAAATAGGTAGCATGGGGGTGCAATTTGCTGTAGGCATCCAAATTTCATTGAAAACCAGTAAGGGGTATATGACTCATAGATGGAAACCCTGTATATGCATGGAACCAGCATTCCATCCCAAATCACAACAAGGTATGATCATTCTTCCAGGGAAACCCTCCCATTATCCTCCATTGCTACATGGGGCACGAGGTAAGGTGCAAAGGAGAAGTGGGAGAAATCATTCAACATTTTGACTATGACATTAATACTTAAGGATTGATGGAGAACTGAAGTGATGTTGAGGAGAGTTGGATGAAAATTAGAATGAGAAACCATTGATGGATTCTGATATTTGTATCAGGAAAGGTGTTCTTCCATCCATCCTTATAAAAATTGGAACGGTCCACTTAGATGATGTTGGGGCCTCCCTTTCTATGTCTACCATAGCAACTAATAATGTCGAGAAACAGTGGGAATGGCCATGTTTATGGGTTTTCCCTCTTCCAACGTCACTTCCATCATCAGATTAAAACCTATGACACTAGTATATACATCATGGGTGGGGGAAATCCATCCACTCATGAACATTGAAAAGAATCCAGTCAACCTTAGGTTAGGGGGTACATCTGATGGAATCCTATAGCCCTTTGTGGTGTACGGGCCTACCACCAGGGTTACATATTATGAACTTGGGATTTTTCGTGACTTTTGGGTCAGATGATTTCAACTACGGAGGACCCTTGTCTTGGGCATGTTCATTGGAAAGAACAATCCTATCCAATCCTTAAAGGAAATGAGGGAACATGCATTGAGGGGTTGATTGAGCAGGTCCCCTGCCATGACTAATAAGTTCCTTGCCAAAGGAGATACCTAGTTGACGGCTCCCCATGTATTGGACACTAGGAGTAATT
The DNA here is from genome assembly GCA_963277665.1 of Viscum album. Lineage (NCBI taxonomy): Eukaryota > Viridiplantae > Streptophyta > Magnoliopsida > Santalales > Viscaceae > Viscum > Viscum album. The sequence continues at coordinate 347,045,550 of OY728122.1, forward strand.
CAACATACATATTTTCTAGAATGGGGAGCCCTCCATGTTGATAGATGCACCATAAGCTAATCCCCACCTCCCCATGAGATAGATTGATGGTGTTGGTGCTCGAACACCAATGACTAATAAAATCAGGTAGTATCTCACCAGGAGAATATACCGTATACTGGGAAACCCACAATGCCTGATGAAAGTTTACCACTTCTAACTATCCAAGGTTTTCCAAGAATATTTGATGCACTCAGAAGGCCTAGGACCACTTATAATAGAAACATCCTCTAGATCGTATGTCCCATTTAGTGAACCACCTATCTCCAGGATTGTTTCGAGAAATATTAGTAATGGATGGATATTCCTAGATGAATGATTCCAATGAAGTGTCGTGATAGCACCAATTTCTATGAGACCACACAAATCCCCTCATGGTGAATTCATTCTCTTGAGTAGGAGCGGTTCTGATTTCTCCTGTCAACAAATTATTGGCCCAATCGTGCTTCTGAGATGTATCGAGCTAGAAAATGGGGTATTATAGTCATTCAGTGGAAATGGAACGTATTCGGGAAGGCCATAGTTGTAGAGTTGTAGTTTCATAGATAATGTGTTGGGAAAAAATCCCTCAAGGTGTCATTGAATCATTTTTGAGGTGATTGTGTTTTTTGACAAAGTGGGCCTTTGTGTTGTGTTTGTTGACAAAGTGGGCCTTCGTGTTGTGTTTGTTGACAAAGAAAACCATGACGTACAAATATGTTGAAAAAGGGGATTTCATGGTGGCATGATGAGTTCAAGGGATGTTGTTAACAATCCATGATTGATTCAGGAATTTCAAAAAAGGAATGGTCGATCTGGAGGAGGTTCAAAAAGATCAGATACAAGGTAGCACCATTTTCCAGTGTTTGCCAAATTTTTGGACCTCGAAATCGAAAAATGGAGAAAAGTGTTTTTGGAAAAGGGACTTGCGCACCGGTGTCTTTAAGGCTTTGAAACCTACGCTCCATATGTTTTCCAAAATCAGAACATCAAAATACGGAAAAGGAAGAAAGGGCGCCCAAGTTTTGGGTTTGGTCACGCAAGTGACTAGGGCGAAAGAGACTAGGGTGGCTGGACTTGCACGCCGAGAGGAGACATGCGCGTCGTCGCTCAGGGTGTCCAAAATGCCTATAAATAGAGGTCGAACCCTCCTTATTCAGAGTGAGTTCAACACTTAGATAAAATCAGAGCTCTCGTCGTGCAGTTGTTGTGGTCACACAAGTTGTGGGGTGGTCGTGCAAGTATAAAGATATTCAGAAGCTTTGTGCCAGTTGATAGTTGCGTGCCCAAAGTGGTTTGGGTGAGAAAGGGTGTGAGTCGCCCAAGTTTAGAGTTGAAGAAGGGGGTTTCGCGCAAGGGGTTTGGTGACACTTGCGAGCCAAGCTTTGAAGAAGCACGACAGTTGATAGTTGCATGCCAAAATTGGTTTGGGCATAAATGGGCGTGAGTCGCGCAAGTTTGGAGGTGAAGAAGAAAGTGTTACACAAGTGGTTGAGGTGAACTTGCGTGCTGGTTTGAACATGCACACCAAAACTTGCACGCTATCTTGGAGAAGCGCGCCAGGTATGGTAGAAGCACGACAATCATTTTATAGCTACGCGAAAGCTGGAAGATTTCCCGATACCTTCAGTGCAAAGTGAGATTCATCTACGGGTGAAAGTTGGACTTCAACAGAGCATCTACATACAAAAAAAGATGCATTCATTTGTGATAATGAAGAGACCTACAGGTCTATAAACTGTGAGTGGATCCTTTCCAGAGAAGTGAGAAAAGGAAGAGGAATAAGGTGATCATCTCCACCAGAAGTGATCCAGAGAGAGAAACAGGGAGTGACCCTTGGGAAATCAGTGAGCTGACCCTAAACATTGTAAAGGCAGTGAGCCTGGGAGTTAAAGTGATCTATCCTGAACTTTGTAAACAACATTGTGCTTTTAGTGGATTTGGTACATCGACACATTTCCGGTGTATGCTCCTTAGACGTATCCTAGTGAGGGTGAACCAAGTAAAAATCACTGTGTCCTATGCATGCTTTAGTTTTTATTTATACTTTTTTTCAGGAAAGAGAGAGAAGAAAGTCTTGCTTAACAGCAAGACAAGATCAATAGGGGCAGTTTTTTTTATCTATCATACCCTGATTCATGCCCCCTCTTAGGGTATCTAACCTAGTGGACCTAACAATTGGTATTAGACGGAGGTTGATATCAGTACTTCTATCTCAATTGAGGTCACCAATCATACAGGGATTCCGATCTTCGATGGAAGTAATTTTCAGATATGGAAGAATCTAATGCAACACTATTTCTTATCTTTGGGAATGGATGTGTTTAAAGCATCTATGCATGGTATCTCAGCTGACATCAACAGTGGAGCATTATCAAAAGCTGAAGTAAGGGAGAAATATGCTGATGCTAAGGGTAGTAATGCTTTAGGTGGAGCCCTTTACAATGCTATCTATACGAAGGTGATGTTATGAAAAATGTCACATGCTATGTGGGAAAAGCTTTTGAATATATATGAAGGGGATAAAAAAGTCAGAGAGGAAAAGCTGCAAATTCTATGGAACAAGTATGAAGATCTGAGAATGCGCCCGAATGAATCTATTGATGCATTTTTTGACAGGGTAAATGTTGTTGTGGAAGGAATGTAGGGTCTTGGAGAATTCATCAAATATATAAAGATTGTGAAGCGTATCTTGAGGAAACTTCCACCTCAGTTTAATCTTAAGGTCTCAGTCTTTGAAGATAAAGACCCAAAAGAGATGACGTTGGATAACCTGCATAGTACCCTTGTTGCATATGAAATGAGGAATGATGACAATGATGCTATAGAAAATGGGAAATCCAAGGAGGTGGCATTTAAGGCCATGAAGAATCTCATCATTGAAGAATCTCAAGAGAATGAAGAGACAGATGAAGTGATGTCATTTTTTTCCTCGAACCTTCAAAGAGGAAAAATAAATTTTAAAGGGAAACTTCCACTTTCATGCTTTAGATGTGGAAATGTTGGACATTTCGCAGCAAGGTGCCCAAAGAATTATCAAGATGATGAAGAGGATGAAGTTGAAATCCCCGAAAATAAGTCTTCAGCCTATGTGAAAAGAAAGAAACAGTTCAAAAATAAATTTCTTCAAGAAAAGGAATATTCATTCACAAGACTATGAATGTTCAGACGAGTTTGAGGTTGAAAAGGTTGAAGAGATAGAAAACTGCAAAGATCATGGAGAGAAATCCATGGTGGAGGTCATCAGTAGTTCTCAGGAAAAGGAAGAAACTGACGCTGGAGAAGAAGAAGAAGAATTTGAAGGAAGAGTTGATAGGGAAGCCGAATTGGAAGTAGCTCTTGAGGAGATAGACGTTTGAAGAGCCAAAATGAAGAAAGCCAATAAAGTGGTTTGTGATTCCAAACTCTATATTCTACAACAGGATGAAGAAGATTCTGATCTGTTAGAATAAATTGAAAAACTAAAATCATCAACACCAGAGAGCTCAAAAAATATTGTTGAGTATAATCTTAAAATTGAGGAACAAAAGAGTGAAATCGATTGTTTGACTAACACAGTAAAGGATCAGGTTAAATGCATCAAAGAACTCAAAAAAGAAGTTTTTGGTCTGTGAAAAAGAATTAAGGATCAAGAAAAACTCTTGACACCCAGTATAGTGCCATGAAAACAAATTATTCAGAAGACTGAAAAGTTAGAAGTGGAGAACAGACCTCCAGCGGAAAAGAAGAAACAGTTGTGTTCTAATGATAAGACTGGTATGGGACTGGAACAAAAACCGAAAGCGTTCATGGATGAAGTCAAACTGCAAGAACCTGCTTTGAGAAAGAAGATAGATTTGGGTATAAAATAGAATCAGAATATTAGCAGATCCCAAGGGAAAACCAGCAATGCGGAAGTGACACACATGAATGCTCCTTACATTAGGTGCTATTGTTGTGGAAAGATGGGACACTCACAGAATGTGTGTTCTATAGACAAGAGATTCCTAATGGTACAAGAACAATAGTGGAATCCAAACAAAGCTCAATATTAGAGAACATCCTTTGGAGGTAATTGTTTTTGGTGTGGAGGATTTGGGCACGTGGCTAGATATTGCACATCAATTATACAGAGGAATGTTCCAAAACAAAACTCGAGCAGTCGTAAGCACCAAATTAGTGAATCGAAAATTGGGCTGAAAGCACAAAATTGATTTGAAGCACTACATGATGAAGCTGGTCCATCACACTCTATGGAAGATCAAGTTCTCCAAACCACACCTAGTGTGAAGTCAAAGACATGGATCTAAAAGAAAAAAATATTAGAAGGTAGTAGTTTTAGAAATTTCCCTTAAAGCTTTAGATTGTTCAGGACTATGTATCCTTGATAGTGGTTGCACATCCCATATGAAAGGTAACAAGGATCTCATTACAGGCATAAAATATGACAAAGAAGGAGTTTTAAAGTTTGGGAACGATGAAGGGCTGAATATTATTGGTTCCAGAAAGGCTATTTTTTTGGGGAAAGAAATGAGACATGCTGATGTCTTGGTAGTATAGGGTCTCAGTCATAACTTGCTCAGTGTTAGTAAACTATGTGACTCTAGGCACTAAATCCTATTTACCATAAATATGTGTGTTGTGAAAGGAAAAGACGGAGCAGTTGTTCAATAGGGGAAAAGGACAAAGGGAAATCTTTACCTTGAATGTGGGGAAGAAGATACATGCCTTTTATCTAGAGAGGAAGAAAATAAGCTATGGCATAAGTAACTTGGTCATATATGACAACCATCTATGGAAGATCTCGTAAAGTGTGATGCTGCTAGAGACCTTCCTAAACTGTCACATGATTGTACTCATGCATGTGATGCTTTCCAACAAGGGAAGATCATCAGAAATACATACAAGTCAAAGGAACAAAAATCAACCAGAGTGATCAAATTGGTTCATGCTGATGTATGTGGACCTATCTCACCACGAGCCATAAATGGGAAAAGGTACTATGCCCTTTTCATTGATGATTATAGAAAAATGGATTGGGTATTTTTCTTACCCATAATTCAGATGTGTTCAGTTGTATCAAGCAGTATAGGAGGGAATCAGAAAGGATGCTTGGGAAGAAAACTCTGAAGTTTTATACTGATAATGGTATATAATTCACAAATAGTCAAGTAGAAGACTATCTCAAGAAACACGGTATAAGTCATCAAGTTTCATCAGTGAGAACTCCCCAACAGAATGGGTTAGTTGAAAAGAGAAATCGGATCATCAACAACATGGCCAGAACAATGCTTATTGAAAAGGACCTGCTGCAGAAATTTTGGAAGGAATCAATTTTTACATCGGTCTACATTTCGAATAGGGCTCTGTTGTGTTTGAAAGAAGGGAAGAATCCATCTGAAATTTATTACAGAAAGAAACCAATGTAGAAATCCTTTCAGATCTTTGGAAGTAAGTGTTTCATTCTCAACAAATAAAACCACAGAAAGTTTGAGTCATGAGGAGATGAGGGGATATTCTTTGGATTCTCAGGTAAAAGTAAAGCATATAAATGCTTCAATAAAAGGCTTGTAAAAATTGTTGAGAGCAATGATGTCACTATTGTGGAAAATGAAGTGAATATTCAATAGCATAGTTACCAATTTCTTGATGAAAGTGGTGAAGAGGAATGTAACACAGGAGGAGCAGAAGTGGAAGATGATGACTCAGAAGAAGACACTAATGATGAACAAGAAAGTGTCAAGTCTGTGTCTGCAAGGAAGCCAAAGAGTTGAGCTAAAATTGATAGGAAGAATATCATTGGTGATTAGACAGCTCCAGTTCAGACAAGGAGAATGAAGTCACTATAGCAGACATATTTTCTATCTCAGGTAGAGATGAAATGATTTGCTGATGCAACTGAAGATGAAAATTTGGTTCAGGATATGAATTAAGAGCTTGATCAGATTAAGAAGAACCAGACATAGGAGATTGTTTCAAGGCCAGCAAATAAGAACATCATCAGGACTAAATGGGTTTTTTCGCAAAAAGATGAAGGAAGATGGAATAGTGATTCGAAACAAAGCACGATTGGTGTGTAAAAGATACTCCCAAATAGAGGGCATTGATGTTGATGAGACATTTTCAACAGTTTCAAGGCTGGATACAATCAGATTGTTTTTAGCCATAGCAGTGCAAAGAAAGTTTAAATTGTTCCAGATGGATGTCAAATATGCATTTCTGAATGGGATTCTGGAAGAAGAGGTTTACATTGAGAAACTAGATGATTTTCTCATTCATAAAGATGAGAATAAAGTTTTTAAGTTGAATAAAGCACTATATGGGTTGAAGAAAGAACCAAGATCATGGTACTCAAGGCTGGATCAGTATTTGAAAAAACTTTTCTTTCAACGTGGTGGAGTTGATTACAATATCTATGCCAACAAAAACAGTAATCAAAGGATAATGGTGCTAGTTTATGTCGATGACCTAATATTTGGTGGATCAGATGAAGCTCAGTGCAAATAGTTTTATGAATTCATGAAAAATGAATTTGGTATGTCAATGATTGGTGAGCTAACATTTTTCTTTGGTTTACAGGTGACACAAGGAAGTAATGGAACTTTCATTTCTCAATCCAAATATGCCAAGGAGGTTCTAAGAAGGTTTGGAATGGATAATTCCAAGGACATGAAGACTCTGGTTGCTACACAAGTGAAATTATCAAAATATGACAGTGGAAGGGTAGTTAATATCACTGAATTTAGGCAGATTATCGGTAGTTTACTATACCTAATAGCAACAAGACCTGATCTTGTTTTCTCCCCATGCCAAGCGGCACGTTACCAAAGCAATCCAAAAAAAATCCACATGCTCTTAGTGAAAATAATACTTCGGTATATCAAAGGAACCATGGATTTCAGTCTGATGTATAACGACAAATCTCAATCAGTGTTATTGGGTTATACAGATGCAGATTGGGCTGGATCAGCAGATGACAGAAAATCAATGTCAGGAGATGCATTCAATCTTGGTAGATTGTGTATTTCTTGGCTATGCAAGAAACAAGATTGCATTTCTCTGAGCACCGTAGAGGCTGAGTATATTGCTGCCACTCAATCATGCACAAAACTATTATGGATGAAGTATCAGCTTGAAGATATGAGAGTTAAAATGAAGTCTCAGATAAGAATCCAGTGCGATAACTCAAGTGCTATAAATCTTAGCAAGAATATTTTCCATCATTCAAGGACAAAGAACATTGAGATAAAGTATCATTTTATCAAGGAGAAAGTTGAGAATGGAATCTTAAAGTTAGAGTATGTGCCTATAGAGCAATAGGTTGCAGACATTCTGACAAAGACCCTACCCAAAGAAGCTTTTGAGAGGCCTCGACTAGCTCTGGGAGTTCAGTCGACTCCTCGTACTTGAAAAAGTGTGGATGTGGGACCAACCCCTCTCCCTGAGGTATGATTTGTTTTTCCCTAATGTACTGATATGTGTTCTCTACTCTTTTATAGACTGTAAAGGAGTGACCTTTTTGGTTCGTTGACAAAGGGGGTGAAAATAGTTATTGTTGAAGTGGGATATAGTGTGGCTATTTGAGAAATCATGAAAGATACGTGGAGAAGCTGATAGGTGGAGCAGCCAAATAGGGGGATTTGAAGCTAGTTGAATGTGCTTATCCAGATCTTAGCTTGGATAACACATGCAATAGTGCTAAAGAGGATTTGCAGCTAACAAGAGTTAAAGTTGTGATCAGATAGGGAGAGTGTCAAATCTGACGATGCTAGAAAGGATCGATCAAAGAATAGATATCAAGACAACTGAGGATCATGATAAAAGCATAAGAGTGGTGTTGGAATGCGGTAAGAATATTTCCAACAATTTTTATTAGTTTGGTATCAAAAGTGGGTGTCAGATTTGAAGTGATTCATTGATGAAATTTTTATTTACTGTTGTTTCTCATGCTGAGCATTGCTCATGTTGGCTTAGAGTATGTGTTGAGTAAATCCATGATCGCTATCGGAATCGTAATAGGCGAATAGTGGATGAATAATTAATGATGTATCTTTTTATGGGAGAGTTTTTAACAAAACCAAAGGGGGATATTTTTGGTCTGAAATCCCTCAAGGTATCATTGAAGCATTTTTGAGATGATCTTGTTTGTTGACAAAGTGGGCCTTCGTGTTGTGTTTGTTAACAAAGTGGGCCTTCGTGTTCTATTTGTTGACAAAGAAAACCATTACGTACAAATATGTTGACAAAGGGGATTTCATGGTGTAATGTCAAGTTCAAGGGATGATTTTAATTATCCATGATTGATTCAAGAACGTCGACAAAGGAATGGTCAATCTGGAGGTGGTTCAAAAAGATCATATAAAAGGTAGTGCCATTTTCTAGTGTTTGCCAAATTTTTGGACCTCAAAAATGAGAAATAGAGAAAAGTTTTTTGGAAAAGGGACTTGCACGTAGGTGTCCTGAAGGCTTGGAAACTTTCACACCATATGTTTTTCAAGATCATAACATCAATATATGGCAAAGGAATAAGGGGCGCCCAAGTTTTGGGTTTGGTCGTGCAAGTGACTAGGGTGGCTGGACTTGAGCGCTGAGAGGAGACTTTCGCGCGGTCACTCAGGGTGTACAAAATGCCTATAAATAGAGGTCAAAACCTCCACATTCAGAGTGATTTCAACACTTAGAGAAAATCAGAGCTCCAGTCGTGCAGGTGTTGTGGTCGTGCAAGTGGTGGTGTGGTCGCGCAAGTATAAAGATATTCAGATTTTTCATGCCAGTTCATAGTTGCACACCCAAAGTGGTTTGGGCGAGAAAGGGTGTGAGTCTCCCAAGTTTACAGTTGATGAAGGGGGTTTCACGCAAGTGGTTTTGTGACACTTTCACTCCAGGATTTTAAGAATCGCGACATTTGATAGTTGCATGCAAAAATTGGTTTGGGCATAAAAGGGTGTGAGTCGCGCAAGTTTGGAGTTGAAGAAGCGAGTGTCGCGCAAGTGGTTGAGGTGAACTTGTGAACTGTTTTGAACCTGCATGCCAGTTTGGAGAAGCGCGCTAGTTATGGTAGAAGCATGAAAGTCATTTTAGTGCTGTGCGAAAACTTGAATATTACCTGATACCTTCGGTGCAAAGTGAGATTCATCTACGGGTGAAAGTTGGACTTCAACAGAGCATCTACATACAATAGTGGATGCATTCATAGGTGATAATGAAGAGACCTACAGGTCTATAAACTATGAGTGGATCCTTTCCAGAGCAATGAGAAAAGGAAGAAGAATAAGGTGATTTTCTCCACCGGTAGTGAGCCATAGAGAGATAGAAATATGGAGTGACCATTGGGAAAGTAGTGAGCTGACCCTAAACATTGTAAAGGTAGTGAGCCTGGGAATATAAGTGATCTATCCTGAACTTTTTAAACATCAGTGTGTTTTTAGTGGATTTGGTACATCGGCACATTGTTGGTGTATGCTCCTTGGATGTAGCCTAGTGAGGGTGAGCATGTAAAAATCATTGTGTCTTGTGCATGTTTTTGTTTTTGTTTATACTTTTCTACAGGAAAGAGAGAGAAGAAAGTATTTCTTAACAGTGAGACAAGATCAATAGGGGCAGTTGTTTTTATTTTTCATACCTTGGTTCACCCCCAATATAAGTGTATCTAACCTAGTGGACCTAACATAATGAATATGTCAAGATATCTTGTGAAACAAGATCTATGAGTGTTCCTTCCCAGGGGACAATATAACAATGAAGGTCATATTTGGTATTCTCAACCACAGCCATTCGCTTTCTGGTCTTGCTCCCCAGGGTTAAACGAAGATCCATTATATTCTGAAAAAAAAGATCCAAAAGCCATAGAAAAGTCATTCCAATGTGAAAGTTATTGGAAAAAAGCAGAAAAAATGCAGAAGTACTTAAAAAGAAGGTTTGCATGGGTCACTGAATACTGATCCCAGAAACGGTACACGAAATCCATTTTCTGCATACTACATCGGTACTCAGAATGCATCCCTGACACGACCTCGATAAATTGAATTCCCATTAGGAACTGGCCCATGAATCATTGTCTAGTGAACTAAGTGGTTCTTGGAACGAAGAAACTGATAACCCAGACCTTGGTATGTAGATGTCGAAAGATTTCCTATTGAAATTTTGAGTTCGATTTAAAATAGTTTAAAGATTAGTTCTTTTGATTAATGTTTTGTGTGCAGATCAGGTAGACCACGTAAGCATCCCTCTATGTGAATTTTCAAACATAGGTTGTAAATCCCACAATATAGTTCACATGCACGAATTCAGTTCGTGATCAAAGGAAACTATGAGGAATTCGGTTTGTGGAACGTACTGAATAGTTTGCGGACGCAGATTTCATAGAAGTGTTGGTATGCAAAAGAAAATAAAGCTGAGAAGATATTGAGAGACCTTTTTTCCATGAGAAATAGTGAAGGAAGAATGACTTGGTCCCCTATAAATAGGCCCAGTACCCCCCCCCCCCCACTAAGCCTACCCATTCTACCGCAAACCACTTCAGTTCAGGACCACTTCTACATCACAATAGACTAATCTTCATTCTGATCAGTCACTATTCTGATAGGGGCATTTATAGGGTCTTTAAAACATCATAGAGGGAAGTAAATACACCAACAATCACTTTACAAAGGGAAGAAAACATTCCTACAAGCCGAACAAGGAAAATGGATGCAATTTGTTTTTCCAATTTGAGAATAAACTTGATAAAAACAAATTTTGAAAAGTATTTTAGGATTACCATGTACCATCCCTATGAAAGGATCATGGAGAACATGAACTGAGAACCATTGGTATGTTGAAGGACTCATGGGGTGTTGGCCCATGGAGTGATGGCCAGCAAACCCAGGATTCCATGAATCCAGTCCTTGGTGGAATCAAACTGAGAAATGTGACTGCATACCTTCCTTAAAACTAAGAAGTTCTTGGATGAAGAAAGATTTCAGGGTTCCATGAGGCATGTCTCTAGAACCACAACCTCTGCATACCCTAATTAACTAAGTTTTCCATAGGTTGAATTATATCTTCATGGGATTCCACCAATGGTGTTGTATAGCCACATATAGTATTTCACCAGTGATCTATAAAAGAAACACAAGAGAAACTGGGAAAGTGCTAGTGGAAGAGAGCATGAAGGAGATCCTAGAGGCTGGAAGAGAAAATTCAGATATAGAGAAGATTTTAACTTTGGTTTTGAATCATTGACAAAAGTGAGAACCATGAACCACTTTTCTGCTGGTATAACCCACTACCATGGACCACAAAAAGAAGGAACTTAATAATAATTGGTGAACCACAAACCTAATTAATGAAATAACGAACCATAAATCCCTCATAGATGAATTACTTATGAACCACAGGCTCTATGACCCTTCATCAATTTAGTAATCTGCATATCACATTTCTATGCAGATCGAACCCTACACCACGTACTGCATCAGTATTAGGATGGAACTTTGGGCAGCATGGAAAACCACATCCAAGACCTTGTACTACATTGGTTTATGGTGATCCATACCCAGTTCCATGTACCTCTTCGGTATGCAGATGACCCTCTACCTGTATAGCAGTACGCTATACAGGGCTTCCCCCATCCTGTATGAGAAAACAGTACGTGGAATGGGGCGTCTTCGGGTGTCTTTACCCTTGGCTCCAGTCATTCCCCTCCATTACCATCCAGTCCTCCATAGATCCTCTACAAACCAGTCCACTGGAATCATGCCAATTCCTCCTCCTAATCCAGCAGACTTGTATGGTCAGATCATTAGGAACACTAGTGATCCATTTCTGAATCTACATTCCAAAGGTAAGTGGAGTCATAAAGGCTTCCCTCACAATGGTTTGGGCCACCAAAATGTCTTCAATGTCAACATTCCCAAGGTATCCCAGGGGATGACTTTGGGATTCCAATGTGATGGGGTTTTTAATGGACTTTCCATTCGATGAGTGCCAGTGACAGGAAAGAAGGTCACTCTTTCCTTCCCCTTTGACCAGGGATGATGCTCCTCCCCTTTCCCAGAACCCGTGTTAGGGAACTCCTCTGGAGGTAATCCCATATACCTTTGTAATATGTGTCACTCTTCACACTCTTCGCCTTAGATCTGGACATGTTTGGATAGATCACCAAGATATGACTATCCTAGATATCAACACGGGTGAGGGTTTCATGCTTAAAGCTCCCCTTTCCCTCTTCCATTGGGCTCATAACCACATAATCATACACCATCATCGTCCTTTTTTCAATCAGTGGAGAAGATAAAGTGTTCGTTTGTTGAATATTTCACACCCCCTTATTTATCACACCAAGAATAACTCATGTAGGCTTAGGCCTTTGTGACGATACAACATTATACCACCCATATATGAACTATGAGAACTCTGATTCATGTTACAACACAGATACATAGGATTCCTACTTAAGGCCCAAGCTCCAAGAGGTACCTCTTTTCAAAAGGTTTGCCCCAAATTTTCTTCTATCAAAAGGTAATCCTCTTTGGGGGTAAGTCCTAATTCGATTCTCTTAGACAGGCAGCTCCCATGTGTAAGCCCCAATAAAGTCATGACTCATAAAAAACTATGAGAACTCGGATTCCTACTCTAACTAGGATACGTTGGCCGCCTATATAAGTATTGAGCTCAAGGGACGTTCTCCTCAGAAGTTAGTCTCGATAAAATGTTCCCCCAAATTCAAAAGGTCCTCATCATAGTTGTATGTCCCAATAATAGAACTACATGGAATTTGATTCCCCATTTGACCAGGATACATTGGAAGCCTCCTGATGGTCAAAAACTAGCCCTCAAATCAACCTTAATGTTCTCCAGGTTGTATCCCCGATAGGGTCACACTCATCCAGGAGACCATATATTTCCTGAGCATCATGAGCCACTTCTGCGTAAGCCCTACACCAATTATTTACTAGGAACCTTTCACCTGGTTTTCCTCACCACATGACATTAAACTGCATGGATGGGTCCCTGTCACATGAACTTAAAAGTTGATGTGTCTAGTTAAGTGACACCAAACTACGTGGGGTATGATTCCTATCATGAGGATATGTAGGAAGGCCATCTTATGGTTCTAACACCAACATCAAACCACCTTAATTCCTTCAAAGATGATTATAAACTCCAGAGTGCCTCATTTAATGGCTTAATTTAGAATTGTCTCTGTAGCATCTAATCCATGTATCTCCATGATGATCCTACGACCCAAGGGTAACCTGTTGATACACTCATTGGGAATGAACTGAGAATTCATGAACATATGAAAATGGATGAAATCTATAAGTGAGTCTCATAGTAGGAAATAATTCCCCACAAAAGGGTGTGATGAGCCATACCTCTCATCCTCTTGACCAATGGAGTCCTCAAGTGTCGTTGGTCAAACCATCCAACAAGTGCCTACCTTTGGAAAGAAGGTCCAAGAATCATAGATAAAAGGATAGTTGGGTGTTTCATGCTCTAGGAATAAACTCGTTGGATACCATATGAGGAATCATATCCTAATATGACTAATTTCAAAAATACTTAACCCCCTACAATTTCTCATTGGGACCATTCCACAATGGAACCTCCTCCATAATGAAAAAGGTATAAACATACAAATCCATGTGAGGTTGATCCAATTACCCATAAAGGATAATTATGAAAATATGGTTGGAACAAAAATGGTGACGTGAAATTATATATAATAATAGACAAATGTTTTTCACCTGTCAGACCATTTTGATCCCCCCCAAAACTCCCACCTCGAGTTGAAACACGAGATTTTAATGGTTTTAGGGTTTTATTTTTTTCTTATGAGTTTTTGGAGTTTTACTAGTTTTTATGATTCTTATGGTTTTTAGGGGTATTTGGGGTCTTTTAGGTTTTTAGGGGTTTTAGGGTTATTCTAGGTTTTTAGGATTTTTAGGTGTTTTAGGAGTTTTATGGGTTTTTTGTATTTTTTGGGTTCTTTAGAGTTTTTAGTGTTATTGTGGTTTTTATATTTTTTTAGGTATTTGTATATTTTTAGGGGTTTATGGGTTTGTAGAGTTTTTAGGGTGTTTAATGGATTTTAGGGTCATTTAGGGTTTTATGGTATTTTTAGGGTCTTTTAGGGGTTTTATCTTTTTAGGTTCTTTTAAGTTTTTTAAGAGTTTTTTTGGGTTTTCTAGTTCTTGTTGGGTCATTTAGGGGTGTTAGGGTATTTTAGGAGTGTTTTAGGGGTGTTTTAGGGGGTTTTCAAATTTTATGGTTTTTAGCATTTTGTAATTTTTTGCATTTTAGGCCTTTTACCATTTTAGTGGTTTTTAGGAACTTTTTGGGTTTTAAGGGTTATTATGGGTTTTTAGGGTTTTAAAGGGTTATTTTGATTTTTAAGGGATTTTCTAGTTTTCATGGTCTTTTAGTGTTTTTAGGGTTTTTTATGGTTTTTAGTTTTTTTAGGGTTTTTACTATTTTTAGGGGTTTTAGAGTTTTGTGGTTTTCATGATTTTTTGGAGGTTTAATGGTATTTAAGAGGGTTTAAGTGTTTCTATCATTTTTAGTGAGGTTTTAGTGGTTATTTATGTGTTTTTACTATTTTTAGGGGTTTTAGGGGAGGGATTAGGATTTTTTGGATTTTTATGGGTTTTATTATTTATCTGTATTTTTATACTGTTAAATTTTTTTAGTGTGGTTAGAATTTAATATTTTTTTTCTTTTTAGGGTTTTAGGGTTTTATATTTTTTAGGGGTTTTAAAGGTATTTATGGATGTTTTAGAGTTTTTTATTATTTTTAGTGTTTATAGTGTGTTAGGGGTTTCTAGGATTTATGGTCTTCTAGTGTTTTTAGATTTTTGTAGGGTTTATTGATTTGTAAGGGTTTTAATGGTTATTAAGGTTTTAGGGGTTTTACAGTTTTTAATGTTATTATGGTTTTTATGATTTTTGTATTTTTTTTATGGTTTTTGTATGTTTTTGATGGATTTGATTTTGTTTCATAAGTTATTTTGGGTTTTTTGTATTTTTTTATTTTTAAGGGTTTTAGAGATTTTTGGGTTTTTACGGTTTGATAGGTTTTTTAGGGTTTTTAAAAATTTTAGGGATTTTAGGGTTTTTAGTGATTTTAATTTTTTTAGTGTTTTTACATTTTTTTACGGTTCTTAAGGATTTTCATGGTTTTTATGTATTTTAGGATATTTTAGGATATTTTTTATTTTATGGGTTTTAGGATTTTTAGGTGTTTTTGTGGGTTTGGGGTTTAAGGGGTGTTTTTCCTGGTTTTATGTTTATTTTAGGGGTTCTAGAGGTTTTACAATGTTTAAGGTTTTTATTCTCTTTTAGTGATTTAATATGTATTTTTGGGTATTTTTGGGTTATTTAGGATTTTGGGGAATTTTATTTCTTTCAAGGGTTTTAGGAACTTTTAGTGGTGTCTTAGGATTTTTTAAGTTTTTTGGTGTTCTTTTCAGTTTCTAGGGTTTTAGGGTTTTAAGGGCTTTCTATAGGTTTTTAAGGTTTTTAGGAATTTTTAGAGATATTTAATTTTTTGGGTATTTATATTTTTTAGAGTTTTATACAATCTTCTAAAGTTTTTAGGGTTTTTCTGGGTGAGGTTATTTTTTAAGTATTTAGGGTACTTAGGGAGTTTTTGTATTTTTAGTTTTTTATGGTGTTTTTCAGTTTTCGGGGTTTTTTTGTGTTTTTAGGAGGTTTAGGGGGTTTATGGGATTTTAGGTTTTTTTCATAGGATTTAATATATTTTGGTGTTTTGGGAGTTTTTAGTGTTCTTTGGGTTTTTTTAGGGTTTGTAGGGTTTGAAGTGTTTTTAGGATTTTTATGGGTGTTTGGGTTTTTATGGGGTTTTATAGATTTTTGGGTTTACTAGGGTTTTTAGGGTGTTAAGAGTTTTGTATGTTTTTTTAGGTTTTATAGGATTATTTAGGGTCTTTGGGGGGTTTTGAGGAATTTAGAGTCTAATATAGTTTTTGAGGTTTTTAGGGTCATTTGGGGGTTTAGTGGGTTTTGGGTTTTATTAGTGTTTTAGGGAATTTTAGGGATTTTATGGGGTTTAGGGTCCTTTATAGGGGTTTTGGCTTTTTGAGGACCTTTGGGGGTTTTAGGGTCCTTTAGGGTTTCTAGGGGGTATTTGAGTCCTTTAGGTTATTTAGAGTTTTTATAGAACCTAAAGGTATTTTATGGTTTTTAGGGGTTTTTAGGTTTTTAGGGAATTTAATTTTTTTGGGGGTAATTAAGAGTTTTTTAGGGTTTTTTTAGTATTTTTAGGTTTTTATTTTTTTTATCATTTTATAGTTTTAAAGGGTTTTTTGGGTTTTTTGGGTTTAAAGTGGTTTTATATTTTTAGGGGTTTAAAGGGTTTTTATAGTTTTTAGGTTCTTTTAGGGGTTTTAGTTTTTTTGGGTTTTATATGGGTTTTAGTCTCTCTTAATGTGTTTAGGGGTTTTATAGTCTTTTAGGGTTTTAGAGTTTTTTAGTAATATTTCTTTTTAGGGATTTCAAGGCCCTTTAGGGATTTCTAGGGTTTTCTTGTGCCTTTTAATTTTTTAGGGGGTTAATGGATTTTATGGTTTTTAGTATATTTTGGTCTTTTAGAGTTTTTAGGGGTTTTAAAGGTTGTTTGGTGTTTTTTGGGTCTATTAGGGATTTTATGGTTTTTATTATCATTTATGGTTTTTATATTTTTATGGTTTTTATGGTCCTTTAGGTTTTTAAAGGTTTTTTATGTTTGTTTATGTTTATTTAGTATCCTTTAGGTTTTTTTCCTTTAGGTATTTTAGGTTCCTTTATGGTTTTTAAGATCTTTTATAATTTTTAGGATTCACTACTGGAAAACTAACCTATACCAACGGTTTGGAACCGTTGGTATAGGCCTCCAAATCATTGGTATAGGCTATACCAACGGTTTGGAGGACCGTTGGAAAGTAATCCGTGGGGATAGGTATATACCAACAGTTTTTGGAAAACCGTTGGTATAGACCTATACCAACGGTTTATAAGTTATAGGAAAATCTATACAAATGGTTCCATAAAACCTTTGGTATATGTATTTCAAAAAAAATGTTCTCTGGGATTTGATCCCAGGACCTCTAGTTTATCATTGAAAGACCTAACCACTAACCTAACATGACTTTTTTGAACATAATTTCATAAATATATATATGTATTATCATAATTATTCTAAATTTTTATATATATAATGTTCTCGGTAAGAAGATTCGTTAAAAAATCAAAGGACCTATACCAACGGGTGTCAAAACTGTTGGTATAGACCTATACCAATGGTTTGGCCAAACTATTGGGATAGGTACCCACCCTTTCCCAATGGTTTGGAAAATCCATTGGGAAAGTGGCCTCAAAGTATACTTTTCCAAAAGGTTTGGCCAAACCATTGGGAAATCCATACCCTTTCCCAATGTTTTGGCCAAACCATTGGAAAAAGTGGCCTCAAAGTATACATTTCACAATGGTTTGTCCAAACTGTTGGGAAAGCCATACCCTTTCCGAACGGTTTGGCCAAACCGTTGGGAAAAGTGGCCACAAAGTGGACTTTTCCCAACAGGTTTTCCAAACCGTTGGGAAAGCCATACACTTTCCCAACAGTTTTGACCTCAAAGTGGGCCTTCCCAATAGTTTGGACAAACCGTTGGGAAAGGGGACCTATAACAATGTTTTTTACAAACCATTGGTATAGAAGCATTGGGAAAGGGCAGATTTCCAGTAGTGATTTTAAGGTCCTTTAGGGTATTTGGGTTTTTAGAGTCACATTGGAGTTTTTATAATATTTTCGTGAAATTTAGTTTTTTAGTGGTTTTTAGTGTCTTTTAGGGTTTTCTTATATTTTAAGGTCTCTATAGTTTTTATGGTCTTATATAGGGTTTTTAGGGTCTTTGGGGTATTTTATGGGTTTTTGGGTTTTTTAGGATTTTTAGGGTTTTTATGGTTTTGGGGATTATAGGGTTTTTAGAGGTATTTAGGGACCTATAGTGTTTTTTTTTCCGGTGTTTTAGGGTTTATTTTGGGGGTTTTAGGGTTTTTTTTGTTTTTGGGTTTTTTGGGTTTTATTGTTTTCATGTTTTTTATGGTTTTGTGGGTTTTAATGCTTTTAGGGTTGTTCGGGTTTTTAGGGGTTTTAGGGGGTTTATGGGAATTCATATTTTTAGGTTATTTGTATTGTTTTATAGTGCTTTTAGTGATTTTAAGAAATTTTAGTGATTTTAAGGGTGTTAATGGTAATAGGGGTATTTATGGTTTTTATAGTTTTAGGTGTTTTGGGGTTCTTAAGGGGGTTTTATGGTTTTTATGATTTTTGGGGTTTTAGGGGGTTTATGATTTTTTAAGATTTTTAGGATTTTTTGTGATTTTAATGTTTTTAGTTTATTTAGTGTTTTTATTAATTTAAGGAGTTTTAGGGATTTTTAGGGGATTTAGGGGTTTTTATGGTTTTTATGTATTTTTTATAGTTTTACGGGTTTTTTGGGTTTTTTTGGGGTTTTCAATGGTTTTTTGGTGACTTAATTTTTTTAGGGGTTTTTTTTGGTTTTTTCGATATTTTAGGTTTTTTAGGGGTTTAGGGTTTTTATAGTTTTTAGTGGTTTGGGGTTTTTAGGGGTTTTGGGAGATTTTAGGGTTTTTAAGGTTTTTTGGGTTTTAGTAGTTTTAGGGGTTTAAATGGTATTTTTGGGTTTTTAATGGGTTTCAATGGGTTTTTAGGGGTTTTTAGTTTTAGGGGTTTTAGATTTTTTTTGATATTTTATGGATTTTAGGGATTTTTAGGGTCTTTTGGGGTTTTAGTGTTTGTATGGGTTTTTAGTTTTTTTAGGGGTTTAATTTTTTTTTATTTTTGTTCTAGAATTTTTGGGGTTTTTAAGGTTCTTAGGTGTTTTCATTGGTTTTAGTATTTTTTAGGGTTTTGTGTGCTTTTTAGGGTTTTTTATTGTTTTTTACACTTTTAGGGTTTTAAGGAAATTTTGGGTTTTCTAGGGTTTTGATATTTTTATGGTTTTTAGGTTTCTTAGTGTTTTTAGGGATATTAAGGGTTTTTATGGGTTTTATTGTCTTTTTATCTTATTTAGGGTTCTCAGGGTATTTTAATATTTTAAGGGTTTATAGGATTTTATGATTTTTAGGGTATTGGGGGGGGTTATAGGTTTTTATGGTTTTTAGGGGGATTATGTGTTTTAGGATTTTTATGTTATTAGGGTTTTTTTTTTGTTTTAAGGGTTTTAGGGTTTTAAAGGGGTTTTAGTTTTTAGGGTTTTTTTCATTTTAAAGGGTTTTTTGGGGTTATTTGGGTTTTTCAATGTTTTATGGGTTTATATACTTTTTATAGTTTCTTAAGTTTTATGATTTTTTCGGGTTTATATGGTTTTCAGGGTTTTAATGGTTTTTATGGTTTTTAGGATTTTAGGGTTTCTAGAGTTTTTTGGGTTTTTAGGGATTTTAAAGGGTTTTATGGGTTTAAGGGTTTTACGAGGGTTTTTTGTGTTTTAAGGGTTTTAGTGGTTTTTAAGGTTTTTAGTTTGTTTTAGGGTTTTATGAATTTTTTGGGGTTTTATTCCCTTTTTAGGTTTTAGGTTTTTTAATATTTTTATTGTTTTTATTTATTGTTATGGTTTTTAGGGTTTTCATGTTTTAAAGTATTTTTAGAAGTTTTTAGGGTTTTAGGGTCTTTAGTGGGTCTTAGGGGTATTTTAGGGTTTTATGTCATTTAGGGGGTTTTAGAGTTTTTAGGGTTTTTAGGGATTTTTAGGATTTGATTCATGTTTTTAGGATTTTTAGGGGGTTTAAGGTTTTTTATTGTGTTTTATGGGTTTTAGTGTTTTTATAATTTTCATGTTTTTTAGGGGTTTTAGAGATTTAATGGTTCTTTTGGGGTTTTAGGGATTATTAGGGTTATTAGGGGTTATCTTCTTATTATTGTTTTATTGGAGTTTTGAGGTTTTAATTATTTTTTAGGTTTTTATAGTTTATTTATGGGTTTTAAGATTGGTTAGAGGTTTTAAGGGGGTTTCAAGGATTCTTAGTGTTTTGTTGGGTTTTAGTGTTTTTTAGTATTTTTATATTTTTGGTTTTTTGGTGTTTATATGATTTTTTATTGGTTTTGGAGTTTTTTATTGTTTTTATTATTTTTAAGGTCTTTTTTGTTTTTAGGTTTTTATGGTTTTTAGTGATTATTAGAGGTTTTTTGGGTTTCTATGGCGTTTTGGGGTTTTTCATGTTTTTTTGGGGGATTTAGGGGTTTAGCGGGTTTTTTTATTTCAATGTTTTGATGGGTTTTAGGGTTTTTATGGGGATGTTGGGGTTTTAGGAGTTTAAAGGATTATTTATGGTTTTTTTTGAGTTTTTAAGGTTTTTTGGGATTTTTAGGGTTTTTATGGTGTTTAAGGGGTTTTATGATCTTTTGGAGGTTTTGTAAGGTTTTTAGTAATTCTATGGTTCTTTAGGATTTTAGGGTATTTTAAGGTATTTTAGTGTTTTTAGGATATTTCAGGGGTTTTGGTGTCATTTTTGGTGGTTCATGGTATTTTTATGGGTTTTTTGGTTTGTAATGTTTTTAGGGTTTTATAGGGATTTTTAGGGTTTTATGGTTTTCTTGTTTTTTAGGGATTTGAAGAATTTTTATGGGCTTTTGGGTTTTTTGAATTTTTTGGACATTTTAGGGGGTTGGGTTTTTAGGGTGTTTGGGTGTTTTAAGGATTTTAGGGGTTTTTACAGTCTTTTGGGGGCTTTTATGGTTTTTAGGGCCTTTTAATGTTTTTTGGCTTATTAAAGGTTTTTATGGGTTTTTAGGGTTTTCTTAGTCATTAGGTTTTTTAGTGTTTTTGGGGTTTCTTAGGGTTTTAGGTGTTTTTGTTTTCTATTGGGGGGTTTGGGGGGTTTATGGTTTTTAGGGGTTTTAGGATTTTTTTTTTACAGTTTTTAGAGTTTTTGGGATTTCTTTGGTTTCTTGGGGGTTTTGGTGTTTTAGGGGTTTTAGGGATTTTTTTGTGTTTTTCTTAGTTTTATGGTTTTTTGGGGTTTCTCGGTTTTTTAAGGGTATTTTGGTTCTTATGGTTATGATATTTGTAATGTTTTTAGAGGTTTTTGGAGTTTTTCATGGTTTTAGGGATTTTACGGGTTTTGTGATGTTTTTAGGGGTATGAGGTTCTTAGTGTTTTGAGAGTTTTTAAGGTTTTAGGGGGGTGGGATTTTTTGTTTTTTTAGAGGTTTTTAGTGGTTTTATTGGGATTTTGGGGCCTTATAATGGTTTTTAGGGTGAAATGGTTAGTTATAGTTTTACGAGTTTTTTGGGTTTCTAGTGGTTTTTAGTGTTTTCAAGATTTTTAGGGTTTTATTGGGTTTTACAATTTTACTGTTTTTATGGGATTCAAGGTTTTTTAAAAGTATTTTATATTTTTATATTTTATTAGGATTTTTAGGGCATTTTAGTTTTTACCCGTTTTAGGATTTTTAGGTTGTTTTGGGTTTTTTTACAGTTTTTGGTTTTTAGGTATTTTTATGGTTTCTAGGGTTTTTTCTTATCTTCAGGATTCCCATTGGTTTTCCTTGTCTCTCTGAGGGTTTATTAGGGTTTTTATTATTTTCACAGTTTTTTATGGATTTAAAGGTTTTTTATGTTTTTAGGGGTTTTAGGGGTTCTATAGATTTAGGTTTTTGGGGTTCTTCATGATTTTTCAAAAGGTTTTTAGTTTGTTTTGAAAGGTTTCTAGTATTTTTAGGAGTTTTAGGGTCTTATTGGGTTTTAATGGTTTTTTCATTTTCTAGAATTTTTTAGGGGATTAGGGTTATTTTAGGGTTCTTATGATTTTTAATTTTTAAAGGGTTTTAAGGTTGAATGGGGTCTTTTAGGGGGTTTAGGGTGTTCAAGGTTCTTTTAGGGAGTTTTAGTGAATTTTAGAGTTTTTATGGTTATTTAGGGTTTTCAAGATTTTGGTGAATTTAGCCTTTTGTTGGTTCTTGCTGAGTTTTTTCGAGGTTTTAGGGGTTTTTAGTTAATTTTATAGTTTTTTCAGTTCTTTAGAGTTTTTTATGCTTTTGACAATTTTTAGGTAATTTAGGATTTTGTAGGTTCTTATTGTGTTTTCGGGGGTTTTGGGTTTTTTTGGGGGATTATAGGTTTTTTATGGTTTTTAGTGTTTTTTCATGTTTTTTCATGTTTTTTGGGGTTTATGGTGTTTTTATGGTTTCAAATGGTTATTAGTATTTTCTTAGGGCTTTTAGGTATTTTTAAATTTTTAGGGTTTTTAGAGCATTTAAGTATTTTTAGAAATTTTAATGTTTTTATGGTTTTAGGGGTTTAAAAGTTTCTTTAGAGTTTTTTAGATTTCTACAACCTTTTAGTTTTTAGGTTCTTAGGGAATTTTAGAATTTTTTTGGATTTTCAGGGTTTTTATCATCTTTTAGGGGTGTTTATGGTTTTTAGGGTTTGTATGGTTTTTTGGGTTTTTAGGATTTTTAGGGTGTTTTGGGATTTTTAGGATTGTTAGGATTTTTATACATTTTTATAGTTTTTAGTGTTTTTATAGTGTTATGGAATTTTGGGGTTTTTAAGTTTTATTAGGGGTTTTGTGATCTTTTAGGGAGTTTTAGGGGTTTTAGTGTTTTTTATGGTTTTTATTATTCTTTTTTAGGTTTTATGGGGGGCGGGGGTGTTGGGTTTTTTGTTTTTTTGGATTTTTAGGGGGTTCTATGGGTTTTTAGGAATTTTTAGGATTTTAGGGTATTTAAGGGTTTTTTTATTGTTGAGGTTTTTTAAGTATTTTTTGGAGTTTTAGGGTTAGGAGTTTTTAGAGATATTATGGGTTGTTGGGTTTTAGGGATTTTTTTAGGGATTTTAAGGTTTTTAGTGCTTTTTATGTTTTTAGATTGTACGTGTTTTTAGTGTTTTAGAGTTTTTAAGGGGTTTTGGAGGTATTTATGGATTTTATATGGTTATTTAGGGTATTTTATTATTTTAGGGATATTAGGGTGTTTTAGGGTTTTTCAGTTCTTTTGGGGTTTTAGAGGTTTTGGGGTCTTTTATGGATTTTTTGGGGTGTTTGGGAAACATTACAATTTTTTATGATTTTTTGGGTCCTTTCGGGTTCTTAGGGTTTTTAGGTTCTTTTAAGGGTTTTACTATTCGGGGGTATTTAATGTTTTTAGGTTATCTAGGGGTTTCGGTTTTTTGAGTTTTTATGGGTTTTAGTGTTTTTCTAAGTTAGTAGGGACATTAAATTTTTTTTTGTTTTTATGGACTTTTAGGGGTTTTTTAGGTTTTTTTAAATTTTTGGGTCTTTTAGGGTTTTCAGGGGTTTCTAGGGTCTTTTCGGGTTTTATGGGTTCTTTCATTTTTTATGATTTTTTGGGCCATTTGGTTTTTTTGTTTATGGTTTTTGTTGGGTTTTTGGTGTACTTTATAGTTTTATAATTTTTAGGGTTGTTTAGGAGGTTTTATGGACCTTTTGGGGTTTTAATGTTTTTAGGATCCTTTGGAATTTTTCGGAGTTTTAGGGTTCTTCAAGGTTTTATGTACTTTTTGGTTTTTTAGTTTATTTTATGGAATCATTGGGGTTTTATGGATTATTAGTTTCATTTAGGTTATTTATTAGTTTTGGGGTCACTTTGGGTTTTTAAAGGTCTTTAGGTTCTTTTAGGGTTTTGTGGTTTTTAAGGTCTTCAATAATTTTTAAGGTTTTTTGGAAATTTTGGGGTATTAGGGTTTTATGGTTTTTAGGGGTTTTAAGTATTTTTAGTATTTTTAGGTTTTTTATGGTCCTTTAGGGATTTTTAGGGTTTTAGGGGTTTTTAGGGTTTCTAGGCTTTTTTAGGGTTGTTAGGGTTTTTTATGGTTTTTTTATTTTTAGGATTTAAATTTTTTATAGTGTTTTTAGTGTTTTGGGGTTTTTAGGTTTTCTCATTGTTTTAGGGGCAGAAGAGGTGTAGGAATAGGCAAGCCTATCCCTCCCAAAATTTAATAAAACATAAAAAGACAGCTACAAGGTGGGTCTACAAGGGCGGGAGTGTACCTCACCCTTCAGATCCAAATCAACAAATGGAGTACAAAAAGGTGGAGTGACAAAGGACCACATCGAACATCTTTCCTCAATCTCTCTTTTGGATAGAGCATCCACAACTGAATTGGAATCCCTATATATACGTGAAATACTAAAGCTCAGGGTCCGAGAAATATTGAGACACTCAATCCATTGCGGTAGAAATCTCGATGGGACATCCCTGGAAGATCCTTTGAGCGCAGCCACCACGAGAATCTAATAAAAATCAATCCAAAGCCTTGTACACTTTAACTGACTCGCAAATTTCATAGCCCTTATGATATCCCAGAGCTCCGCTTCATAATCACAACCATCCCCAATAAAATGGAAAAATAAGCCCTTTACAAATCCTCTGTAGGTGGAAAAAACTCCACCACACCCCGAGGGTCCAGGATCTCCCAGGGCCGCACCATCAACATTTACCTTTATCCATGATGGGAGTGGGGGAATCCATCTAATATACTTCATGACCAGCAGTTTTATGCTTTTACAAGAAACCCCAAGGGAGTGCAAGACTGTCAGATCACTAAAATCATTGAACATCGAACCTGTTTGTAAATGTGAGGCATTCTACCTCATCTTGTGGATGGTCACCCCCCCATGCAGCGAGAGGGGCTATCGATCGAAGGTTGTAGCATTGTGAGCAGCCCAAAAATAGTGAATAGTCTCCACCACTATAGATAGCAGCAGGTTGTGGACTTGGTCACTTCGGTTCATCCCCACCAGGCCGCTTAAGAAGTCGCATATCGATCCTCGCAGGCTTCAAGTCAGACCAAAGAATTGTAACAGGTAGCACCAAAGTTCTGAATCAAAGGATCATTGTAGAAAGATATTATTTCAGTGATCCTCTGCCTTCCTGCATAATAAATAGGCAGATTCAAATTTTCATCTAGCCATCTTCAGCTGCTCATGATTTGGGAGCCGATTCTGCCAGATTTTCCATATAAGAACAAACCATGAGGGGGGAATGAAAGGTGTTCTAAATTTATGAAACAACGATGGGGAGGCTAGACCATGAAGGCACTTGAATCAGTAATATTCACAGGTATTAAATTTCCACATCATATTGGTCATCCATATGGGTGTATCAATGTCTGCAAAGGAATATCACTAGACTTTCATGACAATATTGTCCGAGAGTCATATCCCTGAGTCACCGCATTGCTGGATTAGACCAGAAATGGTTAAATTCTATATGTCCTTGGGAGGTGTTATCACCTCCAATATGGGTTTCTCCAGCCATGGGGTAGACCAAAAATTCAATACAAAGTTTCTTGACAAAATCCATTTTGATTGAGACATAATATCACTATACAAAGAACACAAATAAGGCTACACTGAGGAAGATATATACCCAGCAAAGCCATCACATAGCCTATGTGTGAATCTCTTCTTGAGAAAGTCCAAACCATCACCATGGGGATCGAGTAGGCTCTAGGTTAACTTCCCAATTATGTCTCCATTAAAGCGTTGCAGATCTTTAATACCCATCCCATCCAGATCAATCAGCTTTGTGCAGTGCTTCCAGGCCACAGAGAACAAATCCTGTTCACTGATAAAACTTGTCCAAAAAATTTCCTTATTTTTGAATTCAGGCATTTAAGGAGTCTGTTCTTCCATCTATAGATATAGACATCGTGCAAAAACATTGAGGTAATAACAGAGTTAACCAGGCAGACCCTTCCAGCTTGGGACATGCACTTTCTCTTCCATTTTGACATTTGCTGAGTGATTTTAGAAGTATTTCTCTCAATTTAGCAGCTCTTTGCTTTCCCCCAAAAAAAGAGGTACCCCAAGGTAGTTAAAGGGAAAATAGATCCTCTTAGGGTTCTTTTTTGGATTTTGCGTTTTTAGTGGTTTTATGGTTTTCTTGGGGATTTAAATATTTTTTATGTTTTTCTTGGGTTTTAGGTTTTTTATATTTATTAGGGTTTTAGGGGTTTTGATGGATTTTTAAGGTTTTTAGGGGATTTTAAGATTTTATGGATTTTATGTGGTTTTAGGGTTTTTAGGGGTTATATAGGTTTTTTAAAGTTTTTTTAGGGTTTTCATAGTTTTTAGGTTTTTTTGGGGGTTTTCAGAGGTTTTTGGGATTTTTTTTAAGGAATTAGTGTTTTTAATATTTTTATTGGTTTTAATGGGTTTCTAGTGGGATTATGAATTTTTAGGGATTTTAGGGATTTTATGGTGTTTTAGGGTTTTTGGAGTTTTTTAGGGTTTTAGGGAATTTTTTGAATTTTGGGGGGATGTATGGTTTTTAAGTTTTTAAGAGTTTTAGGGTTTTAGGGTCCTTTAATATCTTTTTTCTTAGGGTTTTATGGTTAATTTAGTGTTTTATAGTTTTTCAGGGTTTCTAGGGTATTTTATGTTTTTTGTGGTTTTAGTATTGTTTTTGGGTTTTTTGGTGTTTTTAGTGTTATTAAGGTTTTTAGGGTTTTAGATGATTTTTAGCGATTTTATGTGTTTTTTTGGGGTTTTTTGGGTTTTTATTTTTTTGGGTGTTTAATGATTTTTGTGTGTTTTATGGTTTTCATATGTTATTATTGGTATTTACGATTTTTATGATCTTTTAATGTTTTTAGTGTTTTTAGGGTTTATAGTGTTTTTTATTTTTTCAAGGTCGTTTAGGGGTTTAGGATTTTTAGGGTTCTTAGGGGTATTATGTTGTTTTAAATGTTTTTTTGTGTTTATAACAATTTTAGTATATTTAGGGGTTTTTATGGTTTTATGGTTTTAAGTAATTTTTAGGGTTTTATGGGTTGTATGGGTTTTTAGGGTTTAAATGTGTTTTAGGGGTTTTAATGTATGTATGGGTTTTCTTATAGTTTTTATGTGGTTTCAAATCTTTAACGGTTTTTATAAGTTTTTAGAATTTTTAGGTTTTTAGGGTTTTTAAGGATTTTAATGATTTTTAAGTATGTTTGGGTTTTTAGGTTTTTTTGGGGGTTTTATGGGAGTTTTGGGATTTTCTAGTGTTTTTAGGGGTTTTAGGTTTTTCATAATTTTTTTGGTTTTTTTTGGGTTTTAATTGTTTGCTCCATTAAAGGGTTTTGTGGGATTTAAGAGTTTTAGGGGTTTTAGTATTTTTAGTGGGGTTTTTTTGGGTATTTTAGGGTATTATGGGTTTATGGTTTTTATGAGTCTTTTATTTTTTGGGTAATTAAGGTTTCTTAGAATCTTTTTTTGTTTTTTGGGGATGTTTTGGGTTTTATAGTATTTATGGGCATTTAGGATTGTATAGTGTCTAGGTTTTTAGTGTATTTGGTGTATTTAAATGGTTTTTAGGGTTTTAGAGTTCTTTTAGAATTTTAGAGGTTATTTGGGGGGTTTTAGGGTTTTGTATGTTTTTATTTGGTTTTTGTGTTTTTAGGGTTTTTAGGGGTTTAAAGGGGTTTTATGGTTTTTTAATGTTTTTAAGGGTTTTAGGATTTATTATGCTATTTTATATTTTTAGGGTTTTTAGATTTTTTATTGGTTTTAGGAATTTTATTGTTTTTAGAGACTTTAGTGTCTTTAGGGTTTATGTTTTTTAAAGGGGTTTTAGGGTTTTTAACATTTTAGGGATTTTTATAGTTTTTAGTTTTTAGGGGGGTTTTTAGGTTTTTAGTGATTTTTACGATTTTTTTTTTATGATTTTATACATTTTTATGTATTTTGGGTTTTTATGGTTCTTATATTTTTTATTGGTTTTTTAATGTTTTAGGATTGTTGGGTATTTTAGGGTTTTTAGGGGTTTTATGGTTTTTAGGGTTTTTTTGGTTTTTTGGGTTTTAGGGGTTTTTATAGTTTTTTGGTTGTTTAAGGGCTTTTGGGTCTTTTATAATGTTTATAGGGATTTATATTGCCTTTTATGTTTTTTAATGTTTTTATATTCTTTTAGTATTTTTATGTTTTTAGGGTATTTTAGGTGATTTAGTGTCTTTTAGGGTTTAAATGGGTTTAGGGTTATTTAGGAATGTTTTATAGTGTTTTATAGATTTAGGGGTTTTAATTATTTTAGGATTTAGGGCCTTTTAGGTGTTTCATGATTTTTTTTGGGTTTTAGGGGTTTTCAGTTGTTTTGGGGTTTTAATAGTTTTATGGTTTTGGAATAATTTTATAGTTTTATGGGTTTTCAGGGATTTTAGGGTTCTTATGTTTTTTTAGGTTTTTATGGTTTTTAGGATTTTCATGGGTTTTAGGGTTTTTAGTTTTTTTTGGGTTTATAGGGTTTTAGGGGGTTTTAAGGGTTTTATGGATTTTGGAGGTAGGGTTTTTTAGAGTTTTAGGGTTTTATTGGTTTTTAGTTATTTTAGGGTTTTATGGATTTTAGGGTTTTCATAGGGTTTACTGAGTTTTTGTTGATTTTAGAGATTTTTGGGTGTGTTTTAGGGTTTATAAAATCTTTTTATCATATTTTTGAGTTGTTTTAGGTGTTTAGGGTTTTTTGATTTTAGTGTTTTTATAATTTTTAAGGTTTATGATGATTTTAGATGTTTTTGATTGTTTTAATGGGTTTTGAGGGCTTTAGGGTTTCTAGGGGTTTTAGGGATTTTAGGTTTTTTCAAAGGACATTTCATGATTTTAGGCTTGTCTTGGGTTTTTAGAGTTTTCAGGATGTTTTAGGGGTTTTATGGGATTATGTATTCTAGGTGTTCCTAGAGTTTTGTAGAATTTTTAAAAATTTTGGTCTTCAGGGGTTGTTAGGGTTTTTTAGTGATTATAGGGGTTTTAGTATTTTAAGGGGTTTAAATGTATTTAGGGGTTTCATAGTGTTTTTAGGTTTTTAAGATTTTCATAGAGATTTTAGGGGTTTAAGGGTTTTTTTTCGAATTTAATGGTTTTATAGTTCTTAATTTTTTTAGGTATTTTTGGATATTTATAGGTATTTTTGGTTTTGTGGGTATTATTTTGGTTTTAAAAATATTTTTAGTGTTTTTTATAGTTTTTAGGGTTTTTGAAGTTTTAAGGTTGTTTTTTATGCATTTTTAGGGTACATATGCTTGTAATGGTTTTATCGGTTTTTAGTGTGCTCTTGGGGTTTTATGGTTTTTTTGGGTTTCAGGGTTTTGAGAATTTTAAGGTTGTCATGGATTTATAGGATATTTTAGGTTTTTTAGGATTTTTATCTTTTCAAAGGATTTTTCTGTTTTTTATGGTTTTTAATGCATTTAAATTTTTTATGGTCTTCTATGGATTTATAGGGTTTTATGGTCTTTTAGGGATTTTTTAAGGTTTTTAAAGGTTTTTACAGTATTTAGGTTTTTTTTGTGTCTTTTAGGGATTTATGATATTTTTGTGTTTTTAAGGGTTCTTAGGAACTTTAGGGGGCGTTTTAGTGTTTTTTATTGTCTTTTTGGGTTTTTATGATTTTCATGGGTTTTATAATTTTTAGGGGTTCTTCAGTTTGTTTTGAGGGTTTTTGTTTTTTTGGGGTTTTTTGTGGGGTTTTGGGGGTTTTTTCAATCTTCTAGGAATTTTATCATTTTTACATCCATTTGTGTTTTTAGGTTATTTCATGATTTTTATTGTTTTTGGGGGTTTTAGAGTTATTTTTTTGTTTTTAGGGTTTTAAGGGTTTTTAGGATTTTTAGGGTCTCTTAAGGGTTTTAAGGGTTCAAAGGGTTTTGGGGGTTATTATGGTTTTAAGGGTGTTTTGGAATTTTTATAAATTTTTAATGTTTTTTGGGTTTTAAAGGTTTCTAAGGGTATTTTAGGGTTATTATGGTTTTAGGTATTTTAGGGGTTTTAGTGGTTTTTAGTGTTTTAGGGTGTTTTTAGTGTTCTTAGGGTTTTCATGTTTTTAGGGATTTTAGAGTTTTTAATAGGATTAGGGTTTTTATGGTATTTAGAGTTTTTATAATTTTAAGGATCTTTTAGGTTTTTATGGGTTTTTATGGTTTTAGTATTATTTTTAGTTTTTTTGAGTTTTTTTAGATTTATGGGTGTTTTTAGTGTTTTCCTCATTTTCATGTTTTTAGCAATTTTTTAGGGGCTTAGGATTTTTAATATTTTTTAGGGGTTATTCGGGTTTTTCAGGGTTCATAATGGTTATTAGGGGCCTTAGAGTTTTTTGGGGTTTTATAAAATTTTTATTATTTTTATATTTTCATGGGGTTATGTGGTTTTTATAATTTTTTTAGATATTTTAGGGAGGATTTAGGGATTTTTTAGGATTTTAGGTGTTTAAAAGGGGTTTTAAGGTTTTTCAATGGGTTTTGGGGTTTTTAAGGGGTTTTAGGGTTTTTAGAACCTTTGAAGGGTTTTATGTTTTTCTTGGGTATTGAATATTTTTATTATTTTAGGGGTTTATGGGTTTTAAGGTATTTAATGGCCTTTTTAGGGGTTTTAGGGGTTTTAGGGGTTTTAGGGGGTTTAATGGTTTTTTAGGCTTTTAGGGGGTTTTTTGAGGTTTTTAGGGTTTTAGGATTTTTAGGATTTTTTGGGGGTTTATTTTATTTTAAATTTCATTAGTAGTTTTGTGGGTTTCATGGGGTTTTTGGTTTTTAGGGGTATTTTTGGGGTTTTGGGGTTTTTTGGGTGTTTAGGGTTTTTATGGTTTTTTAGTTTTTTGGGGATTTATAGGCTGTTTTAGTATTTTTATAGGTTTTTAGGGTCTTTTAGGGGGCCTAGGATCTCTTATTATTTTTAGGGGTTTTAGTTTCATTTAGGGGTTTTTATCTATTTTAGGGTTTTTAGGGGGCTTAAGGGTTTTTAGGATTTTTAAGGATTTTTAGGGTTTTTAAAAGTTTTAGAGGTTTTTTGGGATTTTTAGTTTTTTGAGTGTTTCTACTATTACTTAGGGTTTTGTTAGATTTTCTAAGGGTGTTCAGAGATTTTAAGGTTTTTAGGGTTTTTAGTAATTTTAATTAGGTTTTAAGACTTTTAATTGGTTATTAGTTTTTTTATGGTTTTTAATTATTTTTATTGGTTTTAGGAGTTTTCAGGGTTTTTTAGTGTTTTTAGGGGTTTAATTGATTTTTAGGGTTTTTTAGTATTTTTAGGCTTTTTATGTATTTATGGGTTTTGTGGGTTTTTAGGGTTTTTAGGCTTTTGGTGTTTTAAGGGGTTTTAGGGGTTTTAGGGGTTCTGTGTTCTTTTTAGGAATTTTAGGGTATTTTAAGATTTTTTTGGTATTGTTAGTGTTTTAAGGGGTTTTAGGGTCTTTTAGGGGTTTTTGGGTTTCTATGGAGTTTTAAGGGATTTTAGAGGTGTTTTATGGTTTTTAGGTGTTTTAACAGTTTTAAGGGTTTTATTTATTTCATAGGATTTATAATTGGGTTTTAAGTGTTTTTAGTGTTTTTAGGGTTTTTAGTGCCTTCTTGTGGTTTTCAAGGGTTTTGTGTTTTCATTGTTTTTATGTGTTTTAGGGTTTTATGGATTTTTTTGGGGTGTTTTAGGGTTACTTGGGGGTTTTTTGGGTTCTTTTATGGGTTTTATGGGTTTTAGGGATTTTAGAGATTTGTAGGGTTTTTTGATTTTTCGAGTTTTTAGGGTTTTTATGGTTTTTCAGGGTTTTTAGATTTTCTTAGGGGTTTTTTGGGTGTTGAAACTCCATTTTGTCACATGGATGAAATGGATATATGGGGAAATAACTTATAGATAAGAAAATAAGAGAAATGAAGAAGCCTAAGGATTAAAAAACCCTCCAATTCCCATTATCCTAGGTACCCCATGACACCTCCATCGCTCAGGGTACCTGTGCATCTGTCTGCATGATTTTCCTGTGTGAGAGTATACACGAGAGCCTACACATGACACCTGTGAAAGATATCCCTTTCTCCCATGGTCCTCTATTTTCCTATAAATATGACCATTGGGTATTCATTTGTATGTATGAAATTTCTCGAAGGCCTTCTGAAGCTCTTTTCACCATAACCCTTTTCTCAAGCACTATGAAGCCTTCTAGGTAGTTTTATAAAACCTGAAGAAGAGTGAATTAAAGGGGGTTGTGAAACTAAATTTATACCAGGGTTTAAAATAAAAAACACTAGCATGAGGAACTTTCTAACCCTATAATCAATAAACAGTTGCATGAGGACACCTTCCTTAACAAGGGGCCTATGTTAGCCACTTTTTGGAGCACCTATGGAGACCCTTGAAGGCTTGAGCAAGGTATCACCCAAGTGTAGTCTCCAAGGTGGTCTGTCACCTAGGGCACCACTAGCTCACCCATACACACCTATGCGGATCACCCCCTATGAGAGCCTTCCTTCATTTTCCCAAGACTGCTTGTGTGAACCCCCTTGGTTTTACCTAATCTCCATCCTACACAAGGCACTCATCAAGCTCTCTTCAAATCCATGAGTGGAAGGGTCTCTCCTCTTTTGGATCCATTATCTGAGAGGGATCAAGATGAAAACTCCACCAAAGCCTCCATATTTTCACAACCATGGCAAGTGGCACACCAGTGTGTCCCCCATTTGGGTGTGTATTCCTATGGTCATAGGTTTCCCAAACTTGTTTGATTCACCAATCAGTGTCTTCAAGGTGCATGTAGGTGTGTATTCTCATTGTCATGAGGACCCCTACCCTAGACACAATTTTAGGGATTTCTCAGTCTCAGATACTTGGGTAAGGACCATATCCTACCCTTGATTTCTCTAAGACCCAGAGCCTCTAGTTTCTAGATGGGAGGATTATGATAATTCTTTATTTACCATTCAACATGGAATAAGATAATTCTCCCTCACTTGATACCAATTGAGGGAATCCCTCCTGGAGTAAGCCCCTGTCCTTTCTTGTAGAAGGTTTCACTCTTATCCCTCTCTACCTCCTAGCCACTGGGTTAGAGAAGGGATAGGCACCATTGTCCTCTTCTCTCTCTCCTTATTCCCTATATCTTTTTCCATACCTTGGACCCATTATATGGTAAAGTTAATAGAGAGAACTTCATTAACCTCAACCTCTTCCATCATCACCCCTTTCTCTAACACTATCAGAGGAGGATATGTGTGTGGTATGCCAGATGTCCCCCTTCCTCCATATCCATCACATTCAAGCATGAATCATCACGACTCATGTGGACATAAAGGATAGATATTATCACGATATATACCCCATCTTCTGCATATTTTGGAAGGGGATAATCCCTTGAATATTCCTCTCGCCTTACTTTAGAATTCCACCATAGGCATGGGTCCTCAATTCCATTCATTCAACCTTATGAAAAATGGGATTGTGTGGTTTCCCAAATCTTTTATCTCCTCTAGTTTAAAACACTGATCATGACTCTTGTGAGTATAGAGTTTGATAGTGGTCATGAAATACACATGATCCCAAGGCACATGGGCATCATTTCGAGTGTAAGACCCAACCCAAATTAGGTCCTCCTACTTGGTGTAAGGCCAAACTTTTCACCAATTTGGGAATCCTTCCCATGAGTAATCCCCAATTATCATCCCATTTACCAAGGTAGTATCAATGTGTAATCCCCAACTAGTGAACTATAAGAACTTCGATTCCTCTTATAATCTAGATACATAGAATGCCTACTAAAGGATTGAGATCAATAGGAATCCTCTATAGGAATAAGCCCCAATCATAACCCCCATTCACCAAGGCATCCTATTTAGAAGTAATCCCCCTCCAAACCTCAAAAAAACCTAGAAATCCTCCTCAGGAGTAAGCTGCAAAACAAAACCCCCAAATCTCCATGATTCAAGCTATTTCTCATGGACTCAAATTTAAAAATCAGATGATTATATTTAGGAGTAATCCCCAACTTAATCCTCTCAAAGGGTTATACTCTCCTACAAGACATACCATTGAGGGCCTAAAAAGGAATGGATCCTCCAAACCAAACTATGAGGGCTTCAATTCCGATGAAAATGGGAAATATAGGAAGCCTCCATGTGGTCCAAACCCAACGGCTGAAATCAGCCGTGTTCTCTCTCTGGGACACATTCCCAACATTATCTAATTCAACTTTTAAATTCATATCCCTTCCAGGTTTCTTAGGATACTTCGACATAAGTCCCACACACAAATTTTGACTATGAATGTTTTTATTAGATGTCCCTTCCATATGATGTTGAATTATACGGTTGGGTCCTTACCATATGAACTTAAAAGGTATAGTGTGACTCATTAAGTATCACTGAACTATATGGGTACTGATTCCTTTTACAAGGATATGTAGGAATATCATCCATGGGTTTGATCCCAACACCAAAACAGCTCATTTCTCCATTGATGATGATACACTTCAGATTTCCCCGGTGTGTAGCTGGAAAACTAGCATCATCGTAATAATGGCCAAATAATATCTAAGTTGTACATAAGAGGATACCATTGATGTAAAAACTCATATACATATAGATTTATCCATTAATGAAGAACCTTAGATACATATAGATGATTCTATGCTCCATACATGATAATAATTTATTGTTAATTCGAGGGTAATCCACTTCATATTTGGGAATTAATAAAGGATTAATGAACATATAATAAATCTATAAGAGAGTCCGAGAGTTGGAAATAATTCCCCCCAAAAGGGTGTAATGATCCTGACCACCCATCCACTCGACCAATGTGAGTTCCTAATCATCATAGGAAAAGTTCCCCAATGAGCGTCTACCTTTGGAAAGCAGGTCCCTCATGGATATAGAACCAGTGGATGTTTTTGGTTATATGAACAAAACCCATTGGAAACTATTCGGATATAGTGAACCTGATGTAAATTATTTCACACAAATCACCCCCTAAAATCCACCATTGGGGGACTGATATTCATAGGAAAAAATGGTGAACCAAATGTGAATCCTTAACCATGGTTATATTTTCACCCATCTTTCAGGCCCCTTTGGCACTCATAAATGAAAGAGGCCCAAATAGGACAATCAATTACATGTAAGTTCATTAAAATATAGTGATAGTTTAATGGGGATTTCTTTTTTGGGTTTTTCATATATTCAAGAACTTATTTTTAGAGATCCCCTCGATCCAATGGATTCCTTCGAGATAACTCAGATGTATGCCCCGACTACTACTCACATTGGGTATTAATCTAGGAAAATTTTCCATCACCAACCCAACATATATAATAATGGGTATCTAACACACTAGTTCATGAGTACTATCAACATGATACCATCCTATATATAGAGGCCACCCAACATGACCGCCATCTCTCCCAGCCCCACTGCTCAACTGGTCAACGATGACTAGTGGTCCTAAATCAAGTTGCACTGAACATCATATTTAGCCATTTTGGGAGATTATCCTCAAAACATGACACAAAATTTCTCCCATATCCTAGGGATACAGATCAAGAGGCCATATACAACCTCAACCTGAAGAAACAAGAGTCCTTCTAAAGGGATTCTTCAAACAATTGTCACTTCCAATGTCAAGCATTGTAGGCCCTCAACATGATGAGGGTGTTATCCTTTGCCGACTGGCCTAGGTCATCCAGACCCAGGAATGCAAGACGGCCCGCCAGGGGTAGTGACCAGTCACTAGGGAGTAAGACTACTACCCTCTCCTATATAGAGAATCCCACCAGTCGAATTCGATGGATAACTATGAGAGTAAACATACACCCACCCACTTTAATTTAGCCATCCAACAAACTCATCTAGAGGAATTCATGGAATCACATCATTAAAATCTATTGGCATATAGCGAGTAGGAACATACACCTACCTGCACCCACCATGATTTCCAGTAGACTCATCTGGAAGCATTCTATGAATCCCACCAATGATGTTTGGTGGCAATCTAGAATAAGTCCCACACATCTGCATGCATTCATCAAGTCTTCTAGTAGCCTGAATTGGAAGTACCCAGAGAATTTAGTCGAAAAGAACCAATGAAAAGTAGGTGGTAGACTCAACTATATACCCCCAAACATGAGTACTATTAGTATCCATAGATAGGAAAGGGAGGATAGGATAAGGCATATACACCTACTCCAAATTCGTAATGGGCATATATACTTGTTAAAAATATTGATGTCACCAATAATATCACGAAAATGGTGATGAGGGAAACAAAAATCAAGGCACACATTCTATTGACTTTCTAAGACATCATAATGGGGATGAATGTAGTTCCTGAGGGACAAATACACAACTCTATCCCCAAAAATGGGGTTTCTCATTAGCATTTCACCCTAGAGAAGATAAATACAACTTCTCTCATCCAAGAGGGTCATGAGGAAAACTCCCCCATATTATATAGAAAACCATATCGGGAACATCCTTCAAGTCCAGAAAGATTTAATCATCCTATAATAATAGCCACTCCAAGGTAGGCACAAACACCTTCTGAAGAAGGCCAATTCCCCCAAAAGTTTTTCCCAACAGCCTGCAAGAATGCATCCAAGAAGAAGCCTTACTAGAGAAAACTAGAAAACAAAGAGATGATCTTTGATCCCTATCTACTTAATGTTAGAGTTCTTGAATCCCTCAAACACTTAATCTATGGAAGCTCAATATCCTACTCTCCTTTAACCAAATTATAGGGGTAGTAGAAATAATTATGAAGGACCTCCTCAGAGACTTCACCACGAATTCCTGCTTCATGAACACAATTTGATCGATCTCTAGAGCCCACATCATATTGAGAGATATGGAAACCCACTACATGGTCTGAAGATTAATAGGTAAAAGGGTCCTCCTCTTACTGTAATCCACCATATTGGTCCTCCCCATATATCATTCACTACAAAATTTCTCTATGCAGTTGTGTTTCAAGTTGTTAAGATAATTAACCAATTGAAAATGTAGTGATGACAAGACCCTCATATTGTGAGGCACTTGTGAAAACAAGGCTTGTAATTTCTAAAGCCATTTCCTTGGCAGGTGAAATCCTTTCTCAACAGAAATAAATACGAAGGATACAATCATTATCTAAACCACCCTTTAGTAACATACCTTCCAGTGTAATAGAGGAAGTCCCTACCAATCTTTATAAACATAATATGGTACTAGGAAAACGTTCACATTGGTCAGACTAGGTAGAGGATTATCTGGTGAAATATAAATAAGATATACTAAACATGAGTAAATAACAAGCTAAAGATGAAATACCCATCATGTTCTTGACTTTACCCACTGATCAATATAGAATTCCAGAGGCATTTTCATAAGATTACATGCAATAAAACCACCTAATCATATGTAAAAATCTTTATCAATTAAAGTATTAACTTATGATGAGTATCAAAGTCACATCAGAGTAACAGAAGGGTTGAAATGTGAAATTGAGTTGGCAGATCCCCTAGATTAATGACACTAAAAGATCAATAAATATAAAGGAAGCCTTCAATGTGAATGCCTTGACTCATTAATAATATTGCACCAGCTGATCGTTGACACCCCATCTGGTGTTCATATTATAGGACGGGGTGGACAGGGAGCATTGAATTACACGATAATCCCTAACCATAAAATCCAACCGAATGTGGTGTCTTGTAACATTATAGATTCAATTCGGATCTAATAAACCAAATCTATTAATAACCAAAGTCATCCTAAAAAAAACAGGCCTCGACCAACTATCACCGTCATGGGGCTAGAAGAGAGAATGTTATTGAAATACTATTGCAACATGCATATGAGAATATCACGATATCCTCTAATTTTGGGGAAATTCATTATCATATAATGTAGTTGTCAGAAATAGTTGAACATTCTTTAGAGATGATAAATTTAAGTGTATTTCGAATGATTCACCCATCACATGTTCAAACAAAACTCTATAGAATCAGAAGAGAATCTATAGTAGTATTATCCATGGTAGTTCAAGAGGAAACCCATCCCATAGTTCTGGAGGTTTTTTCAACCCAACCATCGAGTTACACAAACTAGACATTAAGGTTAGTGAATGTGGAATGTGAGAAACCCCATATATTAGGGTTGTGGGATTTTTCACCTCAATAACCCCCTCCTCGGTAAGAATATTTTTTCTCGGGATTAGGGAAAATCTCGCCGAATGGATCCTCCCTGTCATGATACAAATTTGGTCGCCAATAATACTGGCACCAAACCCAGCTTGTGGCAAGGCCCTGAGGTCATTACCTATCCCCACGGACTGGAACAAGTACTCGGGTATCATTTATATTGGTTTGGGAAATATTTACCTGAATATGTATACATAAAACATCAAAAACATTTCGCAAACTGAATCTGAAAAATTCATACCAACAAGGTTTATAAAAAAATCTGGTACCGAATTCATAAGTTCAAATGAAATACAAAATATCCCAATAGAAAAATAAACAAAAAAATATCCCCATGTACTCCACACGATAAGGGGTCATCACCCACAAGTCGTCTCCATAACTCCGCACCAAGGATGGGAACTAACACCCCGACCCACCATCAACCAAAGCCTTCACTTTACCTGAGTCAATAATGATAAAGTATACTTACACCCAAGTGGTGTAATTAGGGTGTGAGACTAAGCAAAATATGAAACCATGAATTACTCCAATGTTCGTTCAATACAAGGTAAAAAAGCAAGCAGTTTTGATATGCAAAGAAAAGTGGTGTTAAATTCCAATAAATGAAACTTTAAAATGAAAACAGTTTTCAAGATAAAACTTTCAAAAGGTTAACACATTTAAATATTAATGTTATATAATGTAATATACTTCCAAAAACACCCAAATACAAGGGAAAATAATACAAATACAATGATCAACAAAATCAGAAACACCCTTAGGCACTAGATAGTCTCATGCCCCATGTACCTCGTACCTCAGTGTAAAGTAATTATAGTAAAATCCATTCTCATGCACAAGACAGTAATAGGGAACATAACCATAACCTATTGGTCCCTAATCATAATACATATAATTTATTTAGAGTTTATTTTATCCAAATGGTAAGTGACACAGGGACAAAACCCATTAGGTTGACTAGACAAACTAGTACACATCCGCCCCACTTAAATACATGGGTTTCCCCCATTGTACTCAAACAATTTCAGCATGATAAATAAATCCATTTTATTATAAAACACCACTAATGGTAACATTCAAATAGTAAAATATCTACACACACTTTATACCACTTAAAACACAAAACAAAACACTTTGATTTTCCATAAAACAATTTCTCCAAAACCCGCATTATTTTGCACCCAAAACTCCTTGAAAATCCCACTTTTCACACTATGTGCACACTCAAATTTACCAAAACACAATTCACAGTGCCCAAAACAATTCTATAAACCTATTTCTTCTGTTATAAAACCACCCCATTAGGCGTAACATCAAATATCCATGTAAAACAACCAATTTAGCACCAAAGTGGTGCCAAAAAATCATTCACTTATCAAACATCACCAAAATCATATTTTTCAGTATAAAAAATGGATATAAACATTCAAAACGTAATTTTAAGCCCCAATAAATTTAAATAAAATCAACCAAGAAGTTATAGGGAATCCCCAAATAAACTTATAAAACATTTCTATGAAAAAACCCCAATTTCACATAAAATTGGCATTTAAAATTCATTTGAAATAAAAACACCTCTATAACTAATTTTTGCAGAAATAATAAAATGATATAAACTAGAAAATATGATAAATACATCATGATAGGAAAAAAATATTGCCTATAAATGGAATCACCTACCAAAGTCAAGAAAACCCCTGAATCCTTTGTGCGAAAACTCAAACGCACCACCTCTGCACCTAAAGAAATGTAAAATAGACCTAAAACTAGAATTTAAGACCATTAAACACAATATAAAACCCTAATTTAGAAACCCTACTTTCTGGACATTAGGAACCTCAAGGATAATGGATGAAACCCTAATAACATTGAATGAAACCCTAAGAAAATTGAACAATGAATTAAAGAGACCCACTTACTTGAGGCATCTTGACGAAATCACCCCAAATACACCAGTAAATGAATTTTAAACAAGAAAATCATTAATGTGAGGTTAAAAAAATGATATTTTGATCATGAAAGAATTTTAATGGGGGAAAATATTAATAAATGAAGGAGTTATGAATGAATCAAATTACCTTTATAAATCTGCTCGAATTGAAGAATCTTAAGAAGTATCGACTTAATCCACAGATAAAATGATATCCAAAGAGGGGAGAAGAGAATGGGGGAAAACATAGGTTTAGTGGTATTGGGATAGAGGTGGAATCACCAAAAAATAGTTAAAATTGAATAATATATTAAATAAACAATTTTTTTTTAAAACTAGAAATGGGATTTCGGGCTGGCCCAATTCCTTAAATAAAAACCAAAATCCACCATTAATATGAATTCTTAAAGGTTAAAAATTGAAATGGTGGTGTTAATAGGTCATGGTAGGAAATTTTGAAATTGGAATTTGTGAAAAATATTAAAAAAATTAAATAGTTATAAAATAAACACAATTGGTTTTTAAATCTGGAAATGGGCTCACGGTTTGGACCAAATTATGAAAACTCACACTTTCCTCCAAAAAAACATGAGAAACCCCCAAAACAAAGCATGAATGGAAATTAAATTAAATTTACCTTTAAAATAAGTCATGGATGTGACAATTCTCCCCACCATGAAATTCCTTCCACCCTGGTACGTCAACCTGAAGCTTGATTGGAAAACAAGAACGAGTACTCTTCCTCGACCCATGACTACTGCTCCCATGTCTCATGTGTATCACTCCCATGAAGCCAAAGAACCTGGACCAATGGAATAGACTTCCCTTGAAGCAAATTCTCTTGGGAGTCCACTATTTTCACCAGCCACTCAACAATATAAATGTTAGTCTATATCTCCAGTTCTTCCCAACTCAGCACACAGGATGGATTTGGGTTGTATTTCTTAAACTAAGAGACATGGAAGACATCGTGGATGGATGAAAACTGAGAAGGTGAAGCCAACCTGTATGCCACCTCTCCAATATTCTCAGTGATCTCAAAGAGCCCGACATACTGTGTAGTCAACTTCCCTTGCTTCCCCAATCGATGATGGCCTAGACGAGGGGCCACTTTCAAGGATACTCTGTCACCCATAGAAAACTATAAGTCTCGATGCCTCCAGTCAGTATATGATTTATGGAGACTCTGACCTTTAAATAAATGATGCCTAATCAACTTGACCTTCTCTGACATCTCCTGCACCAGAGTCGGCCCGAGCATTGAGGTCTCACCTACCTTATCCCAACACAGGGGGGACCGACAAGGCCGGCCATAGAGCACCTCAAAAGGATCCATTTAAATCAATGAATGTTAACTATTATTATAAGAAAAAGCAACCAACCCCAAATGGCTATCCCAGGAACCTCCAATGTCCAGGACACATGCACAGAGCATGTCCTCCAAAATCCAATTTTCTCACTCTGTCTGACCATTCGTCTGAGGATGGTATGTCGTTATCATCTTAATCTGAGACCCCAAGGCCTTCTAAAGGCCTTAGAAGAACTGAGAAGTGAAACAAAGGTCTCTATCTGAGACAAAAGCTGATGGAACTCCATGTAGTCTCACCACCTCCGGAAGATAAAAATAGCCCAACTCATCCACATTAGTTGTATCTTTGATTAGAATGAAGTGGGATGATTTTGTCAGACAATCAATCACCACACAAATCAAATTATTACCCCGAGGTGTACGAGGTAAGACAAAAATGAAGTCCATGGATACCTGATCCTACTTCTAGATAGGAATGGATAATGGATGGAGGAAATTGGAGGGCCTTTGATGTTGTGATTTCACCTACTAGCATGTGTAGCATCTCGACACAATGTTCACTTTGTCTCATCTCATACCGGGCCACCTGAACTAGCGACGGACATCATTATACATCTTGGTGGCACTCAGATGGATAGCCCACTGATACCGGTGGATGTACTCCATCACCACCTTCCGCAGAGATAACGACACCATTGAACAGCCCTTGAAGAAAAAAGATGACCTCAGGAGACGATGAACAATCAGAGGATGTCTCCCCACCATGAATAAACTACTTTGATCACTGAAAAATATCACCATTGGGTTGTTCCCACTAAATCAAATCCAACAGAGAAGGATTCAACTAGACACTCTCCAAGAGCTCACCTCCACTGTGCTCCCTGGTCTCCACATGCATCTGAGAAAGGATACCCATTAAAGTCCACTGATGTAACAGCCCGAGATTTTATGAAAAATATTCTTTTTTATTTTACTAATGTCTTGTGTTGTACGCTACAAGGAGCTTGCACAACACACATCCTTGACTTGCCTTGCATTACACGCAATCACGACCTTCCTCGATAGCGTGTGTAATACGCAATACTGAGTTTCATTAAACAACGATATGCTATTAAAATATTATTAAAACTAGCCGTTATGAATAGTAATAACCACTTTTTAAAATTCTATAAATCTTATTTTTCAAAATGAACTTCATTTTTGGATTCGGAGTATCGAATTTAGCCTAAGGTGAAATTTTGGTACTTTTCGGATAACTTTCATATTCTGATGAATAGTGAAAATTACTAAATTATAATTAAAAAACAACTTTTTTAATCGAAATAATTAATAGTGATAAATCATTAATTTGAGTGGTTTTAAAGTATATTTAGAATATATTTTTACAATTTAATACAATGTTGGTCATTGGATGTAATTTCACATTTAAACTAGAAATAAACAAGTATCAATCTTTTGATAGATATTGTTTCTTAAAAACACGCTATTTGTTTTAACAGCGGGATTTAATTATAAAATTAATTAATGCAACTTTTATGTTATGAATTTGGTAAAATAGACTTCATTTTTGAATTCGGAATATGAAATATAGCTTGGGATGAAATTTTGGCATTGTTCTGAAAAACATCAATTTTTTGATGAATAGTGAAACTACTAAGTGGTAGGTTAAAAACTGAATTTTGCATAAAACTTAATTTTACCGCTTCTGTGAATGGAATTTCGAAAATCCGAGAGACACGGTTAATATCAAGGACTAATATGTGGTTCAATGAGATGAAAATAATTTTTTGGTGAATAGTAACTTTTTACTTTTTTTACCACGGTTAATAGTAAATAGGGTAACTAAGGGTAAATATGATATTAATATTACCCTAACACATGTCTTAATTCTATTGGACAAGTGTAATTCGACTAAAAACAAACTTAGGAATAAAATATGACCATTTAGGCCCACTTGGATTAGATTAGGACATTTATTATTAATTTATTTAAAGAAGGGTTAAAATAGTTAAAATCAAAGTTTAATAAGTAAACCATTTTTAATATGGGGTTATACATAAGATAAATTAGACTATAAATATTCATTAGAAATCTAAAAAGATTTCCTACATGATGGTATTTTATTTGTAATTTTTAGACATCAAATAATATAATTTATTTATGACACAAAGATGATGCAGTAATTATCTTATTAATGAAATATTGACATAATTGATAATATAAATACCAAAATAAATGTAATTTAAGACTTTTTATGAATTCCACTAATTTTCTAGGTTACTATGACATATTAGTGTTGATTTAATTAACTTTGTTCGAACATATAATTCTGTTATGACTTTAACAAAAATCATATATCAAATAGTGTCAAAATTGACACAAAATAGTTTTTAAATCAAATATTATATTATTAATTGTTATTGTATTCCTAAAAAATCTAAGGTTCGGCAAAATGACTTAGATAAGGATATATGTATTAATAATATACAATTTGGGGTTCTTTTGGCATGTTATAGTAAGTTTATTAACCATATAGTGAAAGAAAACAAAAAGACACGGTAAAAGTTAAATTATTTAACTTAGAGTTAAATCTAATTGATAAGGTTAAAATAATTCCCTAAACTTGTCTAA
Source organism: Viscum album (assembly GCA_963277665.1). Classification (NCBI taxonomy): domain Eukaryota; kingdom Viridiplantae; phylum Streptophyta; class Magnoliopsida; order Santalales; family Viscaceae; genus Viscum; species Viscum album. Next base: position 347,089,343 of record OY728122.1, read on the forward strand.
ATCCTATTGGTTGATAAGATTTCGACCCATCCCCACTTTATCTTCGAAATAAGACCCTTTGGAACCATTATAAACCGATTTTGACTTTAATATAAAATAATATTTTGAGATATTCCTAAGGTGCCCCTCTCCTCCCCTATAAAAGGACACCTCCTCCCCCTCCTCCTCACACCAATTTGAGCACTCAAGCTCGGCCAACCCCTTCCAATTTCTCCTCTCCACTTCCATAGAAACATCCTAGAGGTTCTGGTATTCCTCAAAGACCAATTTTAGTTCCCTAAGAGGAGGTCTCAAAGAGGCACTTCAAAGAAGAGGTAATTACCGTTACCAATTCTTTCATCTTTATTTCTTCTTCCACTTCTTCTTATTAGGTTGTTTCATTATGAAGTAATAACATCAGTATCACTCATATACTGATATGTTATTATAAGTATGAAACAACCCTATTTCACCATCTATCCATCCTACGGAAAAAGAAATCACCGCGCGTGCGTACGTACGGAATACCGTCTCCACGCCGTGGTGTAATCTATTTTCCACCACCACCTTACATGGATGGGTATAATGGTGTAAAGAATAACTATAAATAGTTATTACAACATCATATTTATTCTGATATATTGTATAATCCACTCCAATTCAATTCAATATTTATAGAAATGATATCATCGCTCGTGCGTACGTACGGAATACCGTCTCCACGACGCAATGAGATTCATTCTCCATGTTAACCATTTAAGAATGATTATAATGTATATATAAGAAATAATAATGAAATATATGACATTATAAAGCTACTGGATTTATGTATATATATACCTATGTATGTCATCTACTTACTTCCATTTCAAGACAATAAGGAAAGGAAAACAGCGTTCATGCGTACGTACGGACTACCGTCTCCATGAACGGTGTTTTTCATTTTATTTATCTTCCTATTATATATATATATATACTGAATATATATGATATATAAATCATATTTTATATTCTAGAAGTAAGTAAATCATGATATAAGTAATAATTATGTCAAGAACAACAAGTCAAAACACCTACGATAAATGAAACGATTTTACCCAAAACGCTTCTTTAACATGGAATTTACAAAAGAACGGGTAATATAATGTCATAAGTGAACCATATATGATATCATAACAATGAATATGATTCTGTAATAAGTCAATAACATGATTTAAATCATTATACAGGAGGTTCGGACACTTACAAAGCAAGTCGGACCTAAGGTAAGGGAAATATCACAATCTCATTCTTATCCGAGATTGTTTATTCGTAAGTATTTACTGGGGTGTATTTTATCATCCACATCCATGTTCCCTCAATATGTAATATTATTTCCTTCCTTATACAATATTTTATATCCAATTTTACCCTTCGGTAAGTTTTTTTTTAAAAGATATGAAAGGAATCTTTTGTCGTTTTTCGTACGAGGTACTTTTTTGACTTTTCCGACAAAAGTACGAAGAATGTTTTTTTTAACTTATACGGCATAAATGGATTTTTAAAACATTATTTCCAAGAAGATTCCTTTACAAGTATTCATGTTTATTTTTAATCAACTTCTTTTATTTTAAAATTGTATGACATGTTAAGAAAGGAAAAGTGTTTTTGAAAAAGAAAGGATATTTTCCTCAAGAATGGAGTTCAAGTGTTTTATCAAAATTATTTTCCATCTAAGATAATAAAGGGTTCTGTTTTTATCTCTATTATTATATTGATTTGATCATGTTATGATGGAATTAATTTTTATGAATTCCTTTATCTTATATGAATTGTTTTATGATGTCATGTTGTTTAAGAATCCCATTTTTATTACATGGGTTACACTATGATGTATGTTTTATGATTATGTGGCACACATAAGAAAGGATTCATTATAAGATGGGTGGGACCTATATCTCCCTCCAATTCATTGGGTAAAGATTTTATATCTCATGAGATAGACATGGCTGGAATGTTAGGTTTTACCGGTTCAGTGAAACAGGACTGAAACGAGGATTACTCGATTCAGAAAGGGACTTTGTTCACTAAGATAGTCTTGGCAATGAGTCTTGACTAACAAGAAATGATTCTCTATGATTATGTGTGTATGCCACAATGAGTAATGTTTTAAGTTATGATTTCATTTTCACTACTATGATTTATCCCATGTTATGAAATTATGCTCTCTTTTGCAGGTTAATATTTCCAAAAATGTTATGTTCTTATGAAAATTATGTGAATGATATTTCTTTTGTTTACCCTTACTGAGAATTTGATCTCACCCTTTTATGTTTTCTTTTCCCCAGGATATAAAGAAAGGTTTTAGGTAAAAAAAAGGAAGATCTTGGTGGGAGATTTTGAAGATCTTTCACCAGGATTAGAAGATTACGTTCCGAGTTTCCAAAGACACTAAACTATTACGATCCTTGTGTGTGTGTTTTTGTTATGTACTAAGTATTCCGCAAAAGTAATGTAATGTCCATGTACGATAAGATACGGGTCTCTACAGTTGGTATCAGAGGAAAGGTTTAGTCAACCTTTGGAAACTAGGATGCGAAAACGTTAGTGAGATCCCTAGAGATATTTCTAAGGTATGTCTAGGGATGTCTCTAAGGTTAAGTATACGTATAGGTTATAGTAATAGAATTACGCTAACGATCATAGAATTAAACCTAAGATGTTGGATATTGAAGGTACTCCCCCTTTATTATGTTGTTTTCCCTAGCATGATTTTTGCCTCTCACACTATTCTTTATGGGTTTTAGACGATGGATGGAACCCGAAGGAACCGTGTTGATCAATGCAATGGACAATGCAATGATTGCCCTCCTGAACAAACAAATGTTATGGGAGATGGAGTGCAAAATCTTATTGCTATACTTACACAAGCTATGAATCATTCTGGACTTCCAAATGAGCAGAGAAGGGAACAATATTCTATTGAGTCCTTCATGAGGCAACGTCCACCTTCTTTCAGTGGGTCTACTGATCCATTAGTTACTGAACAATGGATTAGTACTACTGAAAAGATATTTTCAGTTCTTCAATGTTCTGAACATGATAAAGTCATCTTAGCAGTATATCGTTTGGAAGGTGAAGCTGATCAATGGTGGAATCTTATCAAGAATACGAGGCCAAGAGATGAAATTGAGTCCATGGAATGGGACGAGTTCAAGAACTTGTTTTTCAGTAAGTACTTCCCTCGTATTCTTCGAACAAAGATGGAGAAAGAGTTTCTTGAACTGAAGCAAAGGGATGATGAATCTGTTGGTACCTATGAAGCAAATTTTACAAGACTTGCAAGGTATGCTTCTGGAATTATCATCGAACCTGAAAGTAAAGTTGATCGATTTTTCAGTGGCTTAAAACCAAGTCTTCGAAGGGCATTAGCTATAAGAGACTTCAGTAGCTATGAAGAAATTGTGCATTGTGCTATCAAGGTAGAAATGGAAGTTGGTGTTACATATCCATCTCAGGGTTTTGACAAGAAACGAAAGATGGAATTCAAGGAGAAATCTCAGAATAATGGTGAAAAGAAGATGAATGTTTCCTTATGCACAAAGTGTGGAAAGAAGCATGGTGGAGATTGTCTAAAAGGGACTAGAAAATGTTTTAAGTGTGGAAAAGAAGGTCATCGAGCAGCTGAGTGTCGAAGTAATGGAAAAAGGGTTTCTAATGATGTGAATAAAGCAAACACTGCAGAGAACGCACCGCCAACACTTCAATGCTTCAAGTGCAAGGAAATGGGGCATTATGCTAATAATTGCCCTAATCCAAGGGTTAGTGATGATCAACATGAGCAACCACTGAAGGCAATGGACAAAGGGAAATCACATGCGATCACTATTGGCAATGTTGAATATGACAACGATGTGGTGGAGTGATTAAGTGTTTATGTAATGGGATTCCAAAATAATGTTGTATCATGGAATATTGGAATATTTATGTATTGGTCTAATGTGGTATTCAAAGTGATTGAGATATTATGCGCATAATGAAGGGAAAACGAGAAAATGAAATGTTTAACAGTATTCATGAGCTCATGATTGATATAATGACTAAGTTTGAGTATATAGAATTTTGAGGATTTTTGTATGTGAAAAGTGTTAACTTTTAACTGCATTCATGTTTTCACTAAGGTATTCAAGAGAATACACGATTAAGGACTTTGAATGTTTGGAATGTGACCAACAAGACATATCTTATGATATGTGGGGATCACCGACAGTATTAAATCTCTGGTAATCGATGTCACTATATTATGAGAGTGGACTGCAGTATTATGTATAAGCCTAAAGATTAGACTGGATTATGTTGAGCATAAGTTAGTATTGTTTAAGGATAGAAGATTTTCGATATTATTGATGGGATGTTGTAGTAAAGTAGTTTTAGAAAAAGGGACAACCTGCAGGACGGGCGACAGCCCATCGCTTCGGACAAGGCTGTAGGAATAGAACCCACAACCGAAGTGCGACTGGCCTTTATCGCCTACCACTGACCTACAGGAAGTCCCTGTTTAGTAGAAACTAGTTTTATTATATTAAGCAGTATGATATATGAAGTATAAGTCCATTTTAGGAACCATATATGATTAATCCCACTATAGATCGACTTATGTATATAGATTTTGCTAACCTTTTGAGACAGATGGAATGACCCGTCATTCTATCACATGATCTGCTAACACTTCACGAATAACAAATTCAACTTCATTTATTTAAGCGATGAAGTGGGAATTGTTAAAGGCACGAACAACAGTGAGATTGTACCAAAATAAAGTAAGTATTTATTCTAATTCAAATTTTCAACTTTAAGGAAATGATCTTGAAAACCAAAAATGTTGTCCTAGTGATCTTATACCTGATGATTCAGATGGTACCTTAGATCGTCACAAATTTATGGATTTGTGATTACTGGCTTTTCCATAGCCATGTTCTCTACCACTCTCCATCAGAACATGATGGTTAGATTTCTCTTCCATATCCATATTTTCACCTATGTGGAAACCCAGTGATTAGTTTATTTGGGTAATCGTTACATTTCATACTTTAGTTTTTAAAGCCAAGTTTTGGTATTCCCTTTTACGATGTGGGTTTCTATTAAAGAAACTTTCGAATAGTAAACCATTTATAACCCCGACGAATTTCGAGGGCGAAATTCATTTTAAGGGGGGTAGAATGTAACAGCCCGAGATTTTATGAAAAATATTCTTTTTTATTTTACTAATGTCTTGTGTTGTACGCTACAAGGAGCTTGCACAACACACATCCTTGACTTGCCTTGCATTACACGCAATCGCGACCTTCCTCGATAGCGTGTGTAATACGCAATACTGAGTTTCATTAAACAACGATATGCTATTAAAATATTATTAAAACTAGCCGTTATGAATAGTAATAACCACTTTTTAAAATTCTATAAATCTTATTTTTCAAAATGAACTTCATTTTTGGATTCGGAGTATCGAATTTAGCCTAAGGTGAAATTTTGGTACTTTTCGGATAACTTTCATATTCTGATGAATAGTGAAAATTACTAAATTATAATTAAAAAACAACTTTTTTAATCGAAATAATTAATAGTGATAAATCATTAATTTGAGTGGTTTTAAAGTATATTTAGAATATATTTTTACAATTTAATACAATGTTGGTCATTGGATGTAATTTCACATTTAAACTAGAAATAAACAAGTATCAATCTTTTGATAGATATTGTTTCTTAAAAACACGCTATTTGTTTTAACAGCGGGATTTAATTATAAAATTAATTAATGCAACTTTTATGTTATGAATTTGGTAAAATAGACTTCATTTTTGAATTCAGAATATGAAATATAGCTTGGGATGAAATTTTGGCATTGTTCTGAAAAACATCAATTTTTTGATGAATAGTGAAACTACTAAGTGGTAGGTTAAAAACTGAATTTTGCATAAAACTTAATTTTACCGCTTCTGTGAATGGAATTTCGAAAATCCAAGAGACACGGTTAATATCAAGGACTAATATGTGGTTCAATGAGATGAAAATAATTTTTTGGTGAATAGTAACTTTTTACTTTTTTTACCACGGTTAATAGTAAATAGGGTAACTAAGGGTAAATATGATATTAATATTACCCTAACACATGTCCTAATTCTATTGGACAAGTGTAATTCGACTAAAAACAAACTTAGGAATAAAATATGACCATTTAGGCCCACTTGGATTAGATTAGGACATTTATTATTAATTTATTTAAAGAAGGGTTAAAATAGTTAAAATCAAAGTTTAATAAGTAAATCATTTTTAATATGGGGTTATACATAAGATAAATTAGACTATAAATATTCATTAGAAAGCTAAAAAGATTTCCTACATGATGGTATTTTATTTGTAATTTTTAGACATCAAATAATATAATTTATTTATGACACAAATATGATGCAGTAATTATCTTATTAATGAAATATTGACATAATTGATAATATAAATACCAAAATAAATGTAATTTAAGACTTTTTATGAATTCCACTAATTTTCTAGGTTACTATGATATATTAGTGTTGATTTAATTAACTTTTTTCGAACATATAATTCTGTTATGACTTTAACAAAAATCATATATCAAATAGTGTCAAAATTGACACAAAATAGTTTTTAAATCAAATATTATATTATTAATTGTTATTTTATTCCTAAAAAATCTAAGGTTCGGCCAAATGACTTAGATAAGGATATATGTATTAATAATATACAATTTGGGGTTCGTTTGGCATGTTATAGTAAGTTTATTAACCATATAGTGAAAGAAAACAAAAAGACACGGTAAAAGTTAAATTATTTAACTTAGAGTTAAATCTAATTGATAAGGTTAAAATAATACCCTAAACTTGTCTAAATCCTATTGGTTGATAGGATTTCGACCCATCCCCACTTTAGCTTCGAAATAAGACCCTTTGGAACCATTATAAACCGATTTTGACTTTAATATAAAATAATATTTTGAGATATTCCTAAGGTGCCCCTCTCCTCCCCTATAAAAGGACACCTCCTCCCCCTCCTCCTCACACCAATTTGAGCACTCAAGCTCGGCCAACCCCTGCCAATTTCTCCTCTCCACTTCCATAGCAACATCCTAGAGGTTCGGGTCTTCCTCAAAGACCAATTTTAGTGCCCTAAGAGGAGGTCTCAAAGAGGCACTTCAAAGAAGAGGTAATTACCGTTACCAATTCTTTCATCTTTATTTCTTCTTCCACTTCTTCTTCTTAGGTTGTTTCATTATGAAGTAATAACATCAGTATCACTCATATACTGATATGTTATTATAAGTATGAAACAACCCTATTTCACCATCTATCCATCCTACGGAAAAAGAAATCACCGCGCGTGCGTACGTACGGAATACCGTCTCCACGCCGTGGTGTAATCTATTTTCCACCACCACCTTACATGGATGGGTATAATGGTGTAAAGAATAACTATAAATAGTTATTACAACATCATATTGATTCTGATATATTGTATAATCCACTCCAATTCAATTCAATATTTATAGAAATGATATCATCGCTCGTGCGTACGTACGGAATACCGTCTCCACGACGCGATGAGATTCATTCTCCATGTTAACCATTTAAGAATGATTATAATGTATATATAAGAAATAATAATGAAATATATGACATTATAAAGCTACTGGATTTATGTATATATATACCTATGTATGTCATCTACTTACTTCCATTTCAAGACAATAAGGAAAGGAAAACAGCGTTCATGCGTACGTACGGACTACTGTCTCCATGAACGGTGTTTTTCATTTTATTTATCTACCTATTATATATATATATATACTGAATATATATGATATATAAATCATATTTTATATTCTGGAAGTAAGTAAATCATGATATAAGTAATAATGATGTCAAGAACAACAAGTCAAAACACCTACGATAAATGAAACGATTTTACCCAAAACGCTTCTTTAACATGGAATTTACAAAAGAACGGGTAATATAATGTCATAAGTGAACCATATATGATATCATAACAATGAATATGATTCTGTAATAAGTCAATAACATGATTTAAATCATTATACAGGAGGTTCGGACACTTACAAAGCAAGTCGGACCTAAGGTAAGGGAAATATCACAATCTCATTCTTATCCGAGATTGTTTATTCGTAAGTATTTACTGGGGTGTATTTTATCATCCACATCCATGTTCCCTCAATATGTAATATTATTTCCTTCCTTCTACAATATTTTATATCCAATTTTACCCTTCGGTAAGTTTTTTTTTAAAAGATATGAAAGGAATCTTTTGTCGTTTTTCGTACGAGGTACTTTTTTGACTTTTCCGACAAAAGTACGAAGAATGTTTTTTTTAACTTATACGGCATGAATGGATTTTTAAAACATTATTTCCAAGAATCTTCCTTTACAAGTATTCAAGTTTATTTTTAATCAACTTCTTTTATTTTAAAATTGTATGACATGTTAAGAAAGGAAAAGTGTTTTTGAAAAAGAAAGGATATTTTCCTCAAGAATGGAGTTCAAGTGTTTTATCAAAATTATTTTCCATCTAAGATAATAAAGGGTTCTGTTGTTATCTCTATTATTATATTGATTTGATCATGTTATGATGGAATTAATTTTTATGAATTCCTTTATCTTATATGAATTGTTTTATGATGTCATGTTGTTTAAGAATCCCATTTTTATTACATGGGTTACACTATGATGTATGTTTTATGATTATGTGGCACACATAAGAAAGGATTCATTATAAGATGGGTGGGACCTATATCTCCCTCCAATGCATTGGGTAAATATTTTATATCTCATGAGATAGACATGGCTGGAATGGTAGGTTATACCGGTTCAGTGAAACAGGACTGAAACGAGGATTACTCGATTCAGAAAGGGACTTTGTCCACTAAGATAGTCTTGGCAATGAGTCTGGACTAACAAGAAATGATTCTCTATGATTATGTGTGTATGCCACAATGAGTAATGTTTTAAGTTATGATTTCATTTTCACTACTATGATTTATCCCATTTTATGAAATTATGCTCTCTTTTGCAGGTTAAGATTTCCAAAAATGTTATGTTCTTATGAAAATTATGTGAATGATATTTCTTTTGTTTACCCTTACTGAGCATTTGAGATCACCCTTTTATGTTTTCTTTTCCCCAGGATATAAAGAAAGGTTTTAGGTAAAAAAAAGGAAGATCTTTGTGGGAGATTTTGAAGATCTTTCACCAGGATTAGAAGATTACGTTCCGAGTTTCCAAAACACTAAATATTACGATCCTTGTGTGTGTGTTTTTGTTATGTACTAAGTATTCCGCAAAAGTAATGTAATGTCCATGTACGATAAGATACGGGTCTCTACAACTGATCACTGGACTTCCTAAAATACTGCACTGGAACTCTTCTTCTCAAAGCATAGGCCACCACAATACCCTTTCCTGGGGTATAGACAATGTCAATGTCGAACCCCTGCAAGTACTCAATCGAACGACACTGACTCAAGTTGAGGTCCTTATATGAGATGATATAGGCCAGGTTTTTGTGATTAGAGTAGACCAGAAGATTCTCCCCAAATAGGTAATGATGTCAAGTCTTTAAATCATGCATCACTACTTCCAACTCCATGTCATGGGTCAGGTAGTTATTTTCGAGTGGTTAGAGTTGGCGAGAGCCACACGCCACCACGTGATCATCCTGCATAATCACATACCCAAGAACCATAATTGAATCATCACAATAGACCACATACCCCTTTATAGCCTCTTCCAAAATCAGTATGGGGGCGGTAGTCAACCACTTCTTCAGATCCACAAACAATTCCTGACATTCTAGGCCCTATAAAAACTTCACCCCTTTCCAGGTGAGTATGGTAATTAATGAAGCATGTTGAGAGATATCCCAAACAAATCGCCTGTAATAACCAGCCAGACCAAGGCAACTACTGATCTTGAACACATTCTTCGGCTGCTCCCATGACGTAACTACACTAATCTTCTCGGGTTCCACTGAAACCCCCTGCTCAGAGATCACATTCCCTAGAAATCTCACTTTCTTTATCCATAACTGCACTTTGACACCTTTGTATAGAGGCGGTGATCCCGAAAAGTGCCCAATATGATCCTTAAGGGAAGTTCGTGTTCCTCCTCGGAGCCATAGTGTAATAGAATGTCATCCACAAACACCCCAATGAAGGAATATATATACTGATGGAACACCTTGTTTATGAGTTCCATAAAGACCGCTAGATAATTAGTCAATCTGAATGGAATGACCAAATACTCAAAGTGGTCGTACATTCTTTGGAAGGCTATCTTTGGGATATCTTACTCCTTCAAACTGAGCAGATGATAAAACGAACGCAAGTCTAGTTTTGAGAACCAATTTTCCCCTTCAATTGATTGAACAAATCATCTATCCTAGGAAAAGTGTATTTGTTTTTAATTGTTACCTTATTCATCTTCCGGTAGTGAATGCACAACCGGAGGGATCCATCAGCCTTTTTCGCGAACAACACAGGAGAGGCCCAAGGAGAGATTCTCGGTAGAACCAATAATTTAGATTCTAAGTCATCTAGCTATATATTTAATTCCCTCAGCTTAGAGGGGGCCATGTGATAAGAGGTAAGAGATATCGACTGTGTTCCCAGTGCCAGATCAATCAAAAACTCCACTTCCCGTTTCAGGGGAAAACCTGAGAAATCATCTAGGAATACCTCTAGAAGCTCATTCACTACACGAGGTAGTAAAACTTCAGGGGAAATAACATCATCCTCTAGCATGATAAATGATAACTGGAAGGTAATAAATCCCAACTATGGAAATGGAGGTCTTGCACAACCCAACTGAGGATCTCATTCTCCCTAAAAAACCTGACGACTCCCATCAGGTGTCGTGAAACTCACTCATCGCCTATAGAAATCAATGTGTTCCTAGGATTTTACTAGCCAATACATCCCAAGTATGATGTCAAAAAGGTCTATATCTAAGACCCATAGGTCCCACTCCATCTCAACCCCTGACATGAAAAGTGCACATGATGGGCACCTGAGACCCTGCTCCTTCTTCTTTCCCAAAGGCGTCACCAAATCCATCGTAAAAGAAAACAACTCGGTAGGAAAATTCAATGTGTCCAAAAAATGGGAAGAAATGAATGAAAAAGCGGCACCAGTATCAAAAAGAGAAGCAACTATAGAAGATTTGATCAAAATGGTACCTCTAACTGTCGATGGTCCCACCTCTAATCCTACTGGTGCCCAATTCACTGAATGGAGATGTCCATCCTCTGCCTGAGGATAAACACTAGTCTGGGGTTGTGCCCTAAACTAGCTCTGCCCAGAAGATGATCCATCTCTACCACAACGACCACCAAATCAAGACCCCCCAGTCTTCTATGGCTCAGACCATGCTGGCACTCCTCTTGATGTCGCTAACCTTTCCCCACTCTGAAGTGGACATGCCACCACACAAAAGCACTGCAAATAACCCAAACCTTCACATTGGTAATAGGGCTTCGGAGGAATTGAGCATGCTGGTTGGATATTCCTAGGTTTCCCACATGGGTGGCACACGACAAATCCCGCATCAGAAGCCCTAGATGAAAACTTCTTGGAGGAGTGGCATGAACTACCACCTCCCTTATTCACCTGATCCTCCCGCTTCCTCTTCTTCTCTGAAAATCTACCACTTCCCACTACTAACACTGTCCCTAAAAACTATCCTTGCCTTTAAGGAAAATCTTTACCATACATTCCCATTCAATGACCTCAACATAGGTCCTTAGGTTGAACAAGAAAACCTAGGAGTATATCTCTGGTCGCAAGACATTCTCAAACCTCTAGGCCTTCAATTGTTCATTCGAGATGATTTCAAGGGCATAAAAAACCAACTCAGTGACATGGTTAGCATACCCCATAATATAAAGATTCCCCTAAACAAGTTCCATGAACTCTCAGGACCTGACATATGCCAAGATATCACAATATTACTATTCATTGAAGACGACCTTGAAATCTCCACAGTGCATCTGCTCATTCTTCTCAGTCTAAACCACTGACTCCTAGCACATATGGCTAGGACCCTCCAACAGAAAGGAGCAACAATTCACCATGACATCCTCAGGTGTTTCCAGGATCTCAAACATATTCTTGATCTTCTCGATCCATTCTTCTGCTTCCTGGGCTTCTGAGCTACCTCAGAATGTAGGAGGATTGTTTTTCCTAAAATATTGTGCTTTATATTTTCTAGGACTCGTCTCTTCTATCCTAACAATAATAGGAGTAGGATCTAGTCCCTATCACAAAGCTTGGACAATATGGACCACAACCTCGACTAGCCACTGATCAATTGGTGTTGGTGAACTCTCTCAGCTTCCTCCCATGGGAGCATGGGATCTTTCTAGGGAGGAATGTTGATACAAAATGCAACAGTCAAAAAACAATAATCAATACCACAATTCTGAAAATTTTAATCAAATCCATCTAATATAAATAATCTAAAAACATTTCAGTAATAAAAGAAACAACTACTCCACCCCCACCCGATGTCCATGTGTACTCTGTAGCTCACACGTCTCACCAGGTAGTGAAGTAAATTTGTAAATTCCAACATCCCCTGGTGACTCAAGGTATGCCACGAGAGGTATAGTCCAGACACCATAATCACGACCAAAAACCTGATTCCCAATATTTCTAGCTCTTTTATATCCCGACTCATCCCAAAATAGTAATATAACCCAAAAACATTGGCCCGCCTATGATACCATTTTGTCACGAATCGAATCTAGTCGCCACCAATACCAGCACAAAACTTGGCCTGTGTCAAGGCCCGAAGGGATTTCCCTATCCCCATGTTCTATCACAAGTTCACGAGTATAATTTATCTTGGTTTGGGAATGATTTAACCGAATATGTATACATAAAACATCAAAAATGTTTGGAAAATTGAATCTGAAAAATTCATACCAACAAGGATTATAAAAAATCCAAAACTAAATAAATAATTTTGAATGAAATACAAAAGGTCCCAAGACACTAATAAACAAAAACATAATATCCCCAAGGACTCCACACGACAAGGGGACATCACCCACATGCCGTCTCCACAACTCCGCCCCAATGATGCGAACTAACACCCCGAATCGCCAACACCCAAAGCCTTACCTTTACCTGAGTCAAGAATAATAATGTATACTTACACACAAGGTGTTTGAGTAGGGTTTTATACTAATCCCAATAAGATACCACTCAATTATTCTAATGTTCATGCAATACAAGGTAAAAAAGCAAGCAGTTTTGATATGAGTAGAAAAGCGGTGTTAAATTCCAAGAAATGAAACTTTAAATTGAAAACAGTTTTCAAGATAAGACTTTCATAATATAAAAAAATTTAAATAGGAATGTTATATAATTTAATATAACTATAAAAACACCCAAATACAATGTAAAATACCAAAAATCCAATGAGAAACAAAATCGGGAACACCCCTAGGCACTAGATAGTTTCGGGCCCCATGTACCTCGTACCTCGGTGTAAAGTAACCATAGTAAAATCCATTATCATGCATGAGACACTATTATGGAACATAACCATAACCTATTGGTCCCTAATAATCATTGATATAGTTCATATAGAGTTGTATTTATCCAAATTCTAAGTAAAACAGGGACAAAACCCATCTAGTCTACTAGCCATACTAGTACACATCTGCCCCACCGAGGTACCCAGGATTGCCCCTTGTGATCAAACACTTTTTGCATGATAAATAAATCAATTTTAATATAAAACACCACTAATGGTCACATTAAAATATTAGAGTATCTACACATTCTTTATACCACTTAAAACACACAACAAAACACTTTGATTTTCCATAAAACAATTTCTCAAAAAGCCGCTTTATTTTGCACCCAAAACTCCTTGAAAAACCCACATTGAACACTATGTGCCCACTCAAATTTACAAAAAAATAATTCAAAGTGACATAAAAATTTATATAAACCTATTAAATGTGTTATAAAACAACCCCATTAGGCATAACATCAAATATCCATTTAAAACAACCAATTTAGCAAGAAACTATTGGCCAGAAATCCTTTACTTATCAAACATCACCAAAATCAGATTTTGCAGCAGAAAATAGGGGAGATAAACATGCAAAACATATTTTCATCCCTAATTCATTTTAATAAAATCAACCAAGCAGTTATAGGGAATCCCCAAATGAACATATTAAACATTTCTCTGAAAACCCCGAATTTCAAATAAATTTGGCATTTCAAATTTATTTGCAATACAAACACCTCTAAAAATAATTTCTTTAGAAATAATAAAATGAGTTAAAACAGAAAATATGATAAATAAATCATTCTAAAACACAAATATTTAATAAAAATGGAATCACCTACCAATGTAATGGAAACCCTTGAATTCTTTGTGCGAAAACTCAAACGCACAACCGCCGCACCTCAAGAAAGGTAAAACAGTCATAAAACTAGAATTTCAGACCATGAAACACAAGATCAAACCCTAATTTCGAAACCCTACATTCTGAACATTAGGAACCTCAAGGATAATGGAATAAACACTAATCACATTGAATGAAACCCTAAGAAAATTTAACGAAGAATGATGGAGACCCACTTACTTGAGGGATCTTGAAAAAATCACGACAAATACACCAATTTCTGAATTTTCAACCAGGAAAAAATTCAATGGAGGTTAGAAAAATTATAATTTGATCATGTAGTAATTTTAATGAGGGGAAATAAGTAATAAATGAAGTAGTTATGAGGGAAATAAATTACCTTTATAAATCTTCTCGTATTGAGGAAGCTTAAGAAGTTTCGACTTAATCCACAAAGAAAATGATCTCCAAAAAGGGGTAGAAGAGAATGGGGGAGTGCCTAGGTTTAATAGGCTTGATTTAGAGGTGGAATCACTGAAAATAGTTAAAATTGAATAATATATTAAATAAACATTTTTTTTAAACCGGAAATAGACTTTCGGGCTGGCCCAATTCCTTAAATAAAAAACAAAATCCACCATTATTTTGAATTCCTAATGGTTCCAAATTGAAATGGTGGTGTTAATAGGTCTAGGGAGGAAATTTATAATTTTTAATGGGAGAAAAATATTAAAAAATGAAATTGTTATAAAAGAAACACAATTGGTTTTTAAATAGGGAAATGGGCTCACTGTTTGGCCCAAATCATGAAAACTCACCCTTTCCTCCAAAAAATCATGGGAAACCCTTGAAACAAAGAATGAATGGAAAATAAATGAAATTTAACTTTAAAATAAGTCATGAATGTGACACTCCCAGTTCATCCCATCATGTGATCTGGTACCATCACTTAGAACACACATGACTAAATTATCTATAGATTCCATTTGGATTACTTTCCACCAAAAAGTTCCTAGAAAATCAAAAGAAAGGAGAGGACAAGGCCTCATAGAGGGTGTAGAAAAATATAGTATCTGAATTACACTAATAGAATGCTTAAAATTAATTTCACATCAGTGAACATTATCAATGTCTCCTTCTCATATTCTGTAGAACATGAGGCCAATTTAGAGGAGTCATAAGAGGATGTTTTGGATCATAATGTGGTCCAAACAGAAACAAATAAAAGATGTGTTATTAATAAGAAATAGAGGCTTCCCCTAAATTTTTTAACTTCCTCAAAAAATTAATCTTTACATCTTCAAATGAATGAAAAGGGTAATGTTTAGATCATGTCTCACCTCCCTCCAAGAGCTGCTCGACCCCTTTCACGGGAAGAAAGATTTTCTTGGAAAGAGGAATATATTAATATACATGGAGTGTACTTTTCTTTTTCCATTTTCTTTATTTCCTCCACCGCATTTTTTATTCCTTGAATAATACCTATTTATTTTTTAAATAAATATCACTACATAATTCACTAATAAATATATTATTTCACCCACAATATATTATCTTGAATAACTAGTGTTGAAATAAATGTGATTAGGAATCCTTGAATAATTATTAAACCACAATTGGGAATATTATTTATTCAACTTGTTAAATGAATATTTAACTGAGATATTTTGATACACTTAGTGTGTGACCCTTTAGGCCTCTTTCTCAATGTCACTAGGCAGAGCTTGCCTAAAGTCCAAGGTTAACATCTACCAACACACCAAGTCACCCATAGATAAATAAGTTAACATCATAATTATGTGTCACCTCATACAAATTATTACCATGTAATGTAATCCCTTTGTCTCAATATATCAAATCAAGCGGGTTTCATGCTAGTTTCATCAACCCATGTGCTCGATTAATCTTTCTTTGACCTCCCAGAATTGAACTTGCCCCTTCCTCACCACGTCGATGGATTTATTTTTTCTACAACAATTCCATAAAAAGGCCTGAGATATCAAATTCTATTACAAAACATAAGGGAAAGATCCTTTCTCACATTATCTATTAATGCAGTATTACTCATGACGCACCAATATATCTTAACTCACTGTGAATAGTGTTCCATCATAGTTTTGGTCAAACATATAAGGGTATGAGTTGTAATACCCATTAATAATAATCTTTAAGTCTAAGGACCACTACACACGTCTACAGATAGGAACATCCAATGACATTATGAAATATGGATTTCCTACCAGCGGGTCTCATTCTCATAATATCCACGTGGATATTAGCAAGGGTGTGCACCATGAGAAGGAGCCTCCATGTTTTATGAGTCCTCTCCCCTAATGGATTATGTTATCTGTGTCCCTCAAATAACATCATTTGGCCGTAGAACATATATTCAAGAATAGTGATATCAAACTTATGGGTTCTCAACATAGCAGGGATCCTCTATAAACCTTTTGTGTAACAGCTATCCTTAGTACATTATCACATGAATTTTCACGCAGAAGCACAACAAAGATGTGATATGGTATTTATTAATATTAAAATCTTTTAAAACAAGTTTGTCATAAATTAAAAAGTATCTGGTTCTAGGAAACCAACTCCAACTGACTCCCACTAGGACTAGAGCCAACTGCTAATAACCTTTAACCCACTAGCTCTCACAAGATATTCATGCTTCTACAGAGATAACAATTTAGTCATGAGGTGTTCCATGTTCTCTTCTATGGATACTCTACTCACTGAAACTTCACCCCTTTGATAGAAATACCTCAAGAGGTGATACTTCCAGAGAATGTTATTTGTACATTGATGTGACCTTGGTTCCTTTTCAAGATCCACCACAACAATATTATCATAATACAATGTGATAGGGTCTCTACTTCTGGGTACCACATCAAGATCCTGGAAAATGTTCTGAATCTAGATGTTTTACTTGGATGGATTAGAAGTCTCTATATATTTATACTCTTTTATAGAATCGGCGACAAATGGATGCTTTGAACTCTTCTAGCTCATATCTCCTCTGTTGAGATAGAAAACATTTCCTGATTGTGACTTTGGATTGTTCTGATCTATCTGAAAACTAGAATCAATATACCCTCTGATGACAAGATCCTTGTCTCCTCCATACACCAGGAACATATCATTAGTTATTCTCAGATACTAAAGGATAGTCTTAATAGAAGCCCAATACCATTATCATGGATCTTTTTGATATCTTCCCAACATGATCAGAAAATCAGCAATATCAAGCCTGATACATAACATGGAATACATGATAGATAATATATCCAAATAATATGGGATCTTACTCATCATATCCTTCTCCTGTTGTGTTTTAGGATACATTATCTTTGAAAGACATAAGCTATGTGACATTGTAACCAATCCCCTCTTGGATTGTTCCATACTAAATCTCTTTAGTATCTAATCAATGTATGTACCCCGACTTAGTCTAACCATCCTCTTGAATCTGTCACGAATGGTCTTGATCCCTAGAATGTAGGCTACTTCACCTATGTTCATCATAGAGAAACACTTTTTCAACCAGTCCTTAACAGACTATAATAATGGTACATATTTTCCAATAAGTAATATGTCGTCAACATATATTTCTAGGATAAAGACCACATTCCCATTAAACCTCTTATAAACAAATGGCTCACATTTGTTCTTAATGAAACTATATTGCTTTATGGATTCATAAAATCAAATGTTTCATGACCTAGATGATTGATTTAATCCATAAATGCATTTATGCAACTTACAAACCCATTTGGATTCACCTGGTGTCACAAACCCATATGGTTGTGTCATATATACATCTTCATAAAGCTTCCCATTATAAAATAATTATTTGAAATCCATATTCCAAATCACAAAGTCATGGTAAGATGCTATGGAATGTATGATTGTTATGGATTTAAACATGGAAACTAGTGAGAAGGTTTCATCATAGTCAATTCCTTGACATTTTATAAATCCTTTATCCACTATCCTTTCTTTATAGGTTCTTACTTGACCTTCACTATCCAGTTTTATCTTGAACACCCATTTGCATCCAACAGGATTTACATCAACATGATCATTTACCAGAACCTAGACATTGTTATAATACAAGAAATTCATCTCATAATTCATTGCTTCTATCCATATTTTAGCTTCTAATCTCTTTACTAATTACTTATAAGGGATAGGTTCATCATCGGCCAATAATAATGATTCACCAATGCTCGGTGACTAGGAAACTAAATATCTATGGTTCCCTTAAATATCTTGAGATCCTACACTATAATTGTGTTTCTAGAACCTCTTACATGGGGACCTATGGAAATTGTTCTTGTACCAACTCATGTGTATCTTGAGCATCAACTTCATCGAAGTCAATCATTCTCCCACTATCCTTTTTGAGGATGTGCTTCCTCTCAAAAATACGGACTATCTAGCGACAATCACTTTCATTTTTGAAGGCTTATATAGGTAATATCAATTCATTTTCATGGGATATCCTATAAGATAGACCTCATTCCCTAGGCTGCTATTTTGTTGCCAAAAAAGGCCTTAAAAACACCTCACATCCCCATATATGTGTGTGCTTCAAAATGGGTTTCCTTCCATTCTATAACTCAAAGGTAATTCCATTTTCCAACTTAGTTGGTACTCGGTTTAATGTGTATAATGAAATTTGTAATTCATATCTTTAAAAGGATAGTGGAAGATCTAAATAACTCATCATTGACCTCACCTTGTCCAACAAGGTGTGGTTACTCCTTTCACTAACACCATTCCATTGTGTTGTATAGGGAGTAGTGAGTTGAGATAGAATCCTAGACTCCCATAAATGGTCGATGAACTCTTGGTTCAGATATTCTCCACCTCAATCTGATCAAAGCTTCTTTCTTTTCTTACCAAGCTGATTCTCTACTTCATTATTGAATTCCTTAAATTTATCCAGGGACTCTAACTTATACCTCATTAAGTAGATATATACATATCTACTCAAATCAACAGTAAAGGTAATGAAGATAGAATATCCACCTCTATATTATACTGTAAATGTTCCACCGACATTTCTGTGTACCAATCCACGATGCTATGGAGCCCTTTAACCATGTCCACTAAAAGGAGGCTTGGTAATTTCCCCTGTAAACAAGCGTGACAACTATCAAGTGGTTTTAGCTCAGTAGAGTCTAAGGAACCATATTGGTAGAGATTTTTTTTGAATCACTTCTCATTTACATGACCGAGATGGTGATGCCACAACTAGGTTTTGTATGAATCATGTGAGTTTGTTTCATTATTGATTTCCAACACTTGGTTTTTTTATTCAATACATACAAACCATTATTTAAATGTTCCATACCATAACATACATTGTTCTTATAAAAAAAGAAACCCTTATTTCCAAACTTGAAAATAAATCCATCTATATCCAAACATGATACAAAAATTATGTTCTTTGTAATACTAGGTACAAAATAACTATTAAGTAAAACAAAAATCATCCTAATTTGAAATGAGAGATATTAATCACCAATTGCCAATGCATCCAACAACCCTCCATTAGCCTCTCAAAGATCCACCTCTCCTCTATAAATCTTTCTAAATCCACTTAGTTTCTACATTTGAATACAGATGTGAGCCCCAATTGATGTATCTAATATCCAATGGGTAGAAATTGAAATATTACACTCGATAACAAACGCACCTTTAGCATCCCCATGATTCTGGGTGCAGTTCCTCTTCAAATTTCCTAGTTTTCTACATGAAAAACACACTGCCACACATTCCTTTCCCAACCTCTAGATATTCCCCTTCTTGTAGGGATGGTGCTCGAGGGATTTAGACCATTTATAAATAATTGGACCCTTTTACTTTCCCTTTCTCTTCTTATTCACCATAAGGACTACAGGTTTGTCATGCCTAATGTCCTTATCTACCAGGTGAATAAAGATCAGAAGTTCTGATAGAAAATTCTCATTGTTTCTCATGTTATAGTTGATAATAAATCTTGAGAAGTTCTTGGGAAGTGTTGATAAGATGGGATCTGTATGTAACTCGTCTAGGAACATAATCCCTAATATTTCCTAGCATTCAATATAGCTAATAAGTTTGACTACATGAGGCCCAAATGGCGCAAACTCTCCATGATTAGTTGTAAACAAAGATTTGGAGATCTCATATCTCTTATGTCTTTCCATCTCTTGATAGAGATCCTTAAGGTGAGACATCATGCTATACATGTCCATGTTTTCATGTTGCTTCAAGAGCACTTTAGATATGGATGATATCATGAAACATTGGACATCTGTGGCATAATCCAAATGTTTCATATAGATAGATATTTCCTCATCACTAGCCTCATTTACAGGTGCAACTGGAATAGGATCTTCCAGCACATACAATCTCCTCCCGTGGATAAGGATGACACGTAAGCTCCTCTAACACTCTAGGAAATTGGTGTTTGTGGGAAGGTTTTATTTCTTGAGTATGGTTCAAAAGGATATGTTTGATGTCATTTTTCATTACACTTCTAAAAATTAATATGATAAAATATTTATTACTTTATCATGATAAAACTGAGATTAAGAAATAAAGTAATACTTATTAGTCTCCCACTATTTTAATCGAACTCCAATATCCATCACCGTTAACTTTTAAATATTATGTTTCCTGAATATTATGGTGTCAAGGATCCATATTTCCCTTCTCATTACCCAAATAGGGTTGTTAAATAATCTTTAAAGGATTTAGGTAGGAAAATCCAAATACCAACTATATTAACTCGTAGCTCCTTGATCCATTGAATGGAATCCCCAATCCTGGAATCCATTTATTTTGGATTTCCTTAACCTTTTCCTCATGGTCACACCAAGTCCTACTATGGAGGTCAACCCTAGATCTGAACCAAGTCAAGTAAAACCAAAACCTTGAATTATATTTCCCCGATAATTGAAAGCACCCCAACTAGGGTTGGTCAAGAAATTTGAACTATGGTTCGATTCTAACCAAGATTATGGAAGGCCATACCGACATATATTTCATTGAGTGATTTTATCCTTACACATAAATTTCAATTTTATTATATTTCTTACATTATTTTTAATATTAAGTGGGATATACTTAAGTGATTAACCATGTCTAAGATAATATTTACATATAAGCCGGTATTATTTTAGTTCCATCTTGCATGCATGTTTAATTCATTAATTTTGTGATCATGACAACACACCCACAATAAATAAATCATACAACTAGTAGAAATAAAATAAATAGAATCATCATGAGATTTTTATATTGGAAATTTTATCTAGTGATTGATAAGATAACCCATGACCTAAGTGAGAAATCACCTTGAACCTTTTGGGTTCATGTTTATAGCTTTCCACTTTTCCACCTTTGTATCTCCTTTGGATTGGTTTCACCTTGGCTCCTAACTTGAGCCACCTACACTATCTTGGGAGATCCATCCATTACATATGATTTTATCTCACATGCAGGTGAAGGGTAAAATGGGGTTTTACCTAAAATAATCCTTGGGAATGCATGCCTATCTATTAATGAAGAGAAGGCTCACTTTCCAAAAAAAATAATTTAAATAAATAAACTAAAATAAACCATACACATACAAAAGGTCATGTACTAGCTCATGATCATCCATACATGACACAATATTTACGAATAAATAAAATTAGTATTCAATTATTTAATCGTTCTTGTTTAGGATAAATCACACTCAAATCAATTAATTATTATCTTTAATTAATAAATCCTTTTATCTTAAACCCTTTTTTGAATTTCCTTAGGATCCTCATCTATCATAATTTTAAACAAATAAATTCATTTAAAATTATCTTTGTACATAAATTATACCTTGGAGTAAACCCGTTGAATTATCGTTCATAACTACCCAATGATTAGAAATGAACATTACACATATTTTAAATTAAACACATATGTATAAAACACTTATCATGTGTTGTTCCCCAGCTTTACACTTGCACCATTGTACACATCTCAAGGTTTTGTACAATATAATAAAAAAAATTAATAAATCAGAGTAATTTGGATGAGTACAAGACATGTAGTTCATACTACACGGTGTGTAATATCATTCACCTCCCATCCTAAGTACACGCCTGGGGTGTCAGTGTGTAGATGTACTTCTGAATTCTTCAGAGTACAGGGTGTGTCTAGTGGGACACACATTGTTTAATATCTGTGTTAAACAATCCAAATCCGGGCATGTTGTGTACGTGGTACATGGTCCAACCCTAACCAGAAGGGACTACATGTCGTGTCCAGTGGGCCAAGTATCATGTAATGTGGAAACTGTGTGACACCTGTTCCTAGTCAACACATAGAGTCATAAAGACTTGGATAAACTCCAACACATGGTTTGGTTTGGAGAACCAGTCCTGATGCATTGAACCTTGAATACATGGTGTGTGAGGTAGAATACAAGTTGTGTGTTCTAGTGTTGTATGTTCAGGGACCTTTGGAAACTCCGGATGAGATCCTCTATTTTTATTTTAATCAAAATTAAAATAAAATATCATTTTTGTAAGGTGAAGGAAAAATGAAAGAGGAGGAATAGATCTCAAGATTCATATTTATAGAATGATTAAATTAAATTGAAATAACTAAATTATTATATGCATAAATCATCAATAAAAAAACTATATAATTATAATCAATGATATGACCCCTTAGATAGAACTTGTAGGTTTTGGGTGTAGAGTAAGTGTGTGGATGGGTATCCCCAACTTTAATTTTACAATTAACAAAAATAATTTGAGATCTATCATGATGAGAAAAAAATGGATCTTTATAATAGAGTGAAGAAAGAATACAAAAGAGGGAATTCTTGTAACCATAGAGAGGATCATAATATGTTGGTTATAATTATTTTAATTAAAATACAGGAATTACCTTGATTAAATTCTCTCTCCGTTGATGCTTCCGATCAAGATCTAATGTGATTCGTCATTGCATTATATAATCCATGTGTAGGATTCCTCTAGTGATGATCCACACATACTCCACATATCTATGGACATAGCCGAAGGGATCCCCAGGTGGTAGTGTGGAATAGATTTCACTTGTGATGTCTGCATTCGATTGCCTTTAGAGTTGCTTCCAAATCACTCTTCTTGATAGGGTGGAGGAGGATCTCTCTCGTAACTTGAGAGTGTTCTTGGAAGAAATTAATTCTCTCTTGGATTGAAAGATTTTTTCAGATCTATTTTGTACAACCATGGATAATGGATAGATCTAATGAGAATAATTTAATTGGGATTTATATTACATAGAATAATATAATGAATTAATTACCCAAATGAATTTATTTATTTCATTTAATTCTTAGTAAGACCTCGTGTCTAATAGTAACATTTTACTATTATTATCACTTGACCTGAACCCATAGAATTACACCTAATATTATTTAATTAAATAAACAATATTATTTCTTACAAATCCCTATAAAATCTACATGGTGTGTATATTAATAAAGATGACATGTAATTTTGTATTTACATTTTCTTTATTTCCTCCACCACATTTATTAGACCATTAATAATGACTATTTATTTCTTAAATAAATATCACTCCATTATTTACATGTAAATATATTATTTCACCCACAAAATATTCTCTCGAATAACTAGTGTAGAAATAAATGTGATCAGGAATCCTTGAATAATTATTAAACTAAAAATGGTAATAATATTTATTTAACATGTTAAATAAATATTTAACTGAGATATTTTGATACACTTAGTGTGTGTCCCTCTAGGACTCTTTCTTAGTGGAATTAGGAAGAGCCTACCTAAAGTCCAAGGTTATCATCTAGAAACATGTCAAGTCACCCATAGAGAAATAAGTTAGCGTAGAAATGACGTTCCACCTCATACGAACACTTATTGTATAACGTATTCCCTTTGTCTCGATATCTCGAATCATGTAGGTTGCATGCTAGTGTCATCAACCCGTGTGATTGATTAATCTTTCTTTGACCTCCTATAATTGAATTTTCCCATTCATAACAATGGAAATGGATTTATTTAGGCTATATAAGTTCCATCAAAGGTCCTGAGATATCAACATCCATTATGGAATATAAGGGATAAATCATTTCTCACATTACCTATTAAGGTAGTATTACTCTTGACAAACCCAACATATCTTACCATGCTACGAATAGTGAGTCATCCTAGATTTTGTCAATATATCTAAGTAAAAAATTTGTAATACCCATTAATAATAATCTTAAAGTATAAGGACCAATACACATGTCCATAGATAGGATCATCCAATGACATTATGAAATGTGGATTTCCTACTAGAGGGTCTCATTCTTACAATATCCTCCATGATATTACCAATGGTGCACACCATGAAAAGGTGCCTAAAGGTTTTATAAATCCTCACCTCTAATGGAGAATATTATTTTTTCCCTCAAATAACATCATCCGACCATAGAACATATATTAAAAAATAGTGTCATGGAACTTTTGGGTTCTCATCATAGCAGGGATCCACTATGACCCTTTAGTGCAACAACTATCCTTAGGATATTATCACATGAATTTTCATGTAGAAGAACAATCAATAGGTGATACTATATTTATTAATTTTCAAATCCATGAATAAAATATTATCATAAAGTACAATGTATCTGGTTATAGGCCCCCAACTCCAATAGTTACTAATCCCTATCCTTCTTGGATGTCTATTTAGAGTAAAAAATTTTATAAGGCCCCAAAAGATGACGAATCCACAGTCTTTAGAGCCCCCCAAGTAGTATTCATCTATTGGGTACTACCCTTTGGATTGAATAATGTTGGTACCATGTACCAACCTGCTACGCATCACATATTAAAACCCTTTTTTGGGAAAGTTTGTTCAATGTTATGTTGATGACCTAGTGGCCAAATCTCGAATTGTTTTGACCACTTAGCTAACCTGGAGACAATCTTCAACTAGCAACGACAAACTATCTTGAAAATGAATCCCTTAAGATGTGATTTTGGGGTAACATTGAGAATGTTTCTTAGCTTTGTTTTATTCCATAAAGACATTGAATTTGACCTTGAGAAAATAAAATATATCCTTAACATGTCACCTCTTAAAAACATGAAATATTTTAGAGGACTTCAAGGACACTTGGACTCTATCCATCACTTTATAGCCAATCTTATAAGAAACTGTTTTCCCTTCACCAAGCTAATGAAGATGGGTGTCACATATCAGTATAGCAATGAAATTCAGAAAACATTTGATATCCTCATGAAATAACTCTTGAGTACACCAATATTAATTACACCTATAGAGAAAAAGAATCTTATTCTATATGTGATGTCCTTGGAATGATCACTACATGCCTTCCTTTTGAAAAATAATGATGTTTTTAATGAAAACAACCTTTATTTTCTCCATTGAACCATGATTGATGCTGAGACTCATTATTTAGATATCGAGAATAGATTCTTGAACTTAATCTTCACAGTTCATAAGATGAGGCACTACGTACAGCATCACGATGTCCAATTGGTTTCATGCAATAACCCACTCAAATTTATCCTCATTCATCCTATACTAAAATATCATCTAGAACAGTGGTCAGTTCTTCTATAGTATTTCAATATATAGTTCGTTCCTTAGAAAGATGTACAGGGTTTGTCCTTGGAAAGTTTCCTTGGTGAGTAACCATCTACAGAAGAGATGTCATTAAGCACTGAATTTCTAAATGAAGATATATTCTCCTTTAAAGGCATCCCCTAAACATGGGAAATGTATTTTTATAATTCATCCAAGAGTTCAACATGGAATATTATTTAATACCCTAAGCTCAATAATATAGGTTTATGGATTGTGATTATCTCCACATAGAAGGCAGTGTTTTCATACTCCTTCCTTTTATCATATAGTTGTATCAACAATGAGGTAGAATACCAACCCCTCATTGAAGGTATGAAAATAGCACTCTAAATACCAGTAAACAACTAGAAGGTGAAGGAAGACTCAGAGTTGGTAATCAAAAATATCAACATAGATTACTTTATCAAAATAAGAGAGTTGATCCCCCTTCTTATGTTTTCCCAAGGGTTAATGGCAGAGTTCCCATCAGATCCAACATTGAATCGTGTCTCAGGATAACAGAATGCCTAGGAAGATGTGTTGGAAAATGTAGTTATAGCTCTAGAAGATCCAAATTCGGAAAAAACAGTAATAAAAATTTCCCATCATATAAAAGTTTCACCTTTTTTCAAATCATAATTGAATATATTGAAAAGATAAGTCCAATACTTGAGCCATATGGCCCTACTACTGGGTGGATGATACCAATAATGGATTATATTTAGGATGGAGTTCTCCTACTAGATAGAGTTGAGAATGAGAAAATATAGTGGTGAGCGGTCAACTTCACTCTTTATGATGTCCCAAATCACTAGAAATTCCTCTACAGATGAGGATTTGATGGATTCCTTCTCATATGTATCAATAGAGAGGGGACCACTGCCTTCATGAAATAACTGCACTCATGAGATTGTAGTGTCCATCAATATGGATACAAGCTTTCCCACCATATCTGAAGGGTTGTTTATTATTGTACCACTTTGAAATTATATTTTATAGAATTCACCACAAAATTTCATTCATGTTAATTTCAAGAAAAATTCATTCATCATCCCATGGATTTTCTACATATAGACAAATACTTCTAGCCATTTTCTATATGGGGAATGGATGTTGTGGGTCCATACCCCCCAGTTATAGTCAGAAAGTTTAAATGCATTCTGAATACTACTAATTTGTTCTCCAAATGGGAAGATGTAATACCCATCAAAGAAAATGGGGCCCAAATCATTGTCATATTCATTAAATCCACTATCAGTTCTAGACTTAGTGTCCCTCATACATTAATAATGGAAAATGAAACAAAATTTCTATTCTATTGAGGTGAAAAAACTATATCAAGAGTACAATAAGAAATCTGACCATCATCCCACTATCATGCAATGGCTAATGGATAAATATAAGTCTTCAATAAGACCTTGTTGAATATACACCATAAGATGGTGGATAAAGATAATAAGTCTTGGACTGACAAGATATTTCATGCCTTATAGGAGTACCATACTACAAATCATACTCCAACATGGGAAACTCTATACTCATTGATATATGGAACAAAAACAGTCATGAACATTGAGTTTAAGTTTCCATAACTTTTTATTTCCATTTGTGGTCAGATATCCACAAATGAGCAATCCCAAAAACCAAAAGATGAATTAGAGTGACTGGATGAAAAAATATTTCATACCCTGCATCACATGGAAGTCTACCAAATTCAGATAGCATGATATTTTAACAAGAATCTCTTCCTCTATTCATTCCTCCAAGTATAATTGGTTTTGATTCATAAGAATCTAATTATACTAGGAATGAAGCCTCCAAATCATGATCCAATGTGGGAGGGACCATACTACATACACAAGGTCCACTCCAATAGATCTTATTCCTTGATCTCAATGGATGGAGAGCTCATTATAAATCCAACCAATGCAATTTTCTTGAAGAAATATTTCATGTAATCACAAGACATTTTCCCTAGCAACAAAAAATTAAACTTCATAGCACCATACATTCCCCAACTGCAAGAAGATGAAATACATAGTTGGTCTATGTTTTAGGACCCAAAACTCCAAGATACAATTCATCCTCATAGCATGATGTCAAACTACATGGTTAATGTCTCTATCATTTTACATTAAGAAACCCTCAAAATACCCTAAGTTGGCACTCCTTGTGGTCCCTTAAATGTGGGAAGCTTCCATGCATAATCCCCACTCACATAACAACCACTCCATAATAGAACTTGGGTCCCATTATATGTATAATCCCCAACACTATCATGTCCTTATCACATGATGGTAAACTACATGATCAGTTCAATAAATACATGTGGATTGGTTCTCATTCTAGTGGGATACATAGTGATGCTCAGATCTCCAATATCCAGAACAACTGTAAGAAAGAAATTTCCCCGTCTTCCTATATTTGAATCCGAGTGATATAAGAAATCTCTTCAACAACTATGTGTGGCTTGATTCTTTCCCTAGAAAGATATGTAGTGACACCCAGGTCATGTCCCCTGGTATAGCCGCAATATTGTATTTCACATCTGATGACTGACTCCCTTGATGCATGATGTTAAACTGAACAGTTCTTTAATAACTAATTGTGGTTTGATTCTCATTCCAATGAGATACATAGTGACACCATTGTCTCTGATCCCTAGTCCTTCTGCAATTAAACAAAACTCCGCTTAACTTCCTATGTGTATGGATCATACATGCATAAGGAAAATTTCAAGAACTACATGTGGCTTGATATTCATTCAGATGAGATATATAGTGAAACCTAGATCTCCTATATTAGGTCCATCCATGATTTAGGAAAAAAACCCCTTCCTATTCCCTATGCACAAATCAGATCTACACAGGAAGTTTTTACAGAAATGTGGATTGATTTCAATTACAATGAGATGTGTAATGATACCCAAACCTCACATTTTAGGACAACCATAATCCTAAAAAATTATAAAGCACCTTCCTTATGTCAAAGACTAATTGATGTGGGGGAGTAATTTTCAAGAACTACATGTGGATTTATTCTTACTATAATGGGATACGTAGTAATGATCGAGCCACCAATCTCAGGTCTAGCCATAATTAAATCCCAAAATCCCATTTAATCCATGTATAAGAGTTCAAAATTTCACACAGAGTCCATATTTCAGAACTACATGTGGCTTGATTCTTTCCCAAGGAAGATATGTAGAGACCCCAAGTTCCTATACCCTGGTCCAACCACAATATTATATTCTTCGTTAGATTCACCTTCATCCTTACCACATGATGTTAAGTTTCATGGAATTTAAAAACTATATATGTCTTAATTCTCATTCTGATTAGATATGTAGAGATGCTTAGATCATATCTCCTTGACCGTCCACTATAGAATCTGAATGCCCCTATACTTCACTTGTGTCACCCTTGTTCTATTGAAGAAACCTTTACCCCTCCTTGTTTCTCACACTGAGGAAAGTTCATGTTGGATTAGGAGCTTGGAAAGGATATCCATGTATGATTAAGGCCTATCAATTCAAATTGGTGCATTTTGTTCTTGGATGAAAGACCATAAAAGGCACACCATATATCCTCATCACCTGACAATAAACTTGATTATTCCATCCAAAACTACATGTGGATTGATTCTCATTCCAATGAGATATGTAGTGACGTTTAGAGCTTCAATCATGAACCCATTTGTAGCATAATATGGTACATACCCCACTCTCCCATGTATGAGTTAGATCTATAAGAGAGGATCTAATATGGGTTCTCACCCTATGCATGGGCTCATAATCAACAAAAATAGAACTACATATGGATTTATTCTCATTCCAATGAGATGAATAGTGAATCATACGACCTATATCCTAGTCCCAGACATAGGGTAAAATAGATTACCCCCTCACCTATGTAAAAAAATAAATATGTAGGATCTCTTAATTTGGGTCCCCTCATTAGGGGGACAACCAAGGAAACATAGATGTTCCAATTCTACACATGAGTTAGATCTATGCAAGGGATTCCAAAATAATGGCCAACATAGGTCTAGATTCTTCCTTTATGAATTGAGAAATAACCTTTCTGCACATTATAATCCTTGTCCTGGATACTTTTGGATCTTCTTAATATTTCTCCATTTCCCAGTGATAGAATGTATGATACCTGAAGGTTTCTTTACCTGACTATGTAGTATGAACCCCAGTTGGAATTGCATAAAATAACCATCATAATGGGTTTGTTAGCCAAATGATACCACAATTTGACTATGTATCATGTTCCCCAGTTGGTATTTCATAAAATAGCCCACAAAATGGATTTTTCAACCAGTGATAACTTCACCCTTTGGAGAAGCCACTTATTTCCTTGTGAGAATTGATGACAATATGTTGAAACCCATGATTTGAAACAATATGTGGTTATCCTTTATATTTGTCCCATATTCATTCCCTTAACATGGAAACCCACAAGGCAATGGTTTATAATTTTCTCCTTAATTTGTTCAAATCATACTAGAATGTCCTTGTCCCATTTTCCCATATATTTTATGCCATTTTCATTATATCAATGCCCTAGACATATGACCTAAAAACTATAGGCACCACAATTCCTACATCTGGGAGATACCTGTGTAGAAAAATTATTCCCTCAATTCTTTGGAAAATTTTAACTTGAAATTTCCCTTCCATGTTCAAGTACATTCCTCTTGAAAACTAAACACCATGCCCAAAGAAATGAAATCTCCATAAACCCCCATCATCTTTTAGTGATTGAATATTGGAATACATAAAGGCTTATTTTCCTGACTATCTAGTATATTCCTCAGTTGGAATTTCATAAAATTACCCTCATAATGGGACTATTAGGAAAAGGATTCCACTATTTGACTATATAGCATGTGACCCATTTTCCTTGTATAAAACAGCCCAAAACGGGGTTTTTCAATTAGTGGTAACTTCTTCCTTGAGAGAGACATCCTATAATGACATAATCCCATTTCTCCAAAACTCTATTTAGATCATGGGATCCCCAAATCACAGCTTAAAATTTTATACTCTCACACCTTAATAGGGTACCACATTTCTAAACAGATTACCAAGAATGGGCGAACCATCAACCTTTTGGTAAATTCTAAAGGCATTAAATTATAGCCCCACTAATGTCCTTGTGGTATGAATTTAAACTTCATTTCATTATGTCCTTATTGTATGAGTTTTAATTTTATATCATAATATCCTAGTCACAATACATTATAGCTTTCAATAGCTCCCTCACTGCCAAATTATTAACTACATGATCAGTGTCCAAATAACATGAAATTAAACTGTATGATATGTTTTCCCCTGTTAGATTGGGGCCTTTCTCCCTGACATTGACCATATAATAATATTTACTATCCTTCAATAGATCCAAATTTATATAAGAGTAGATTCCTATTCAAGGATAGTGCCAATAGAGATATTCCCTTCATTCTCAGACACCCCCTTTGGATAAACCAACCTTTGTGGTGATGAGAAATCCAAATCTTATACTTCAACAATCGATAATAAAATTTTGGAATTCCTAAGAAGTTATTTTCCAAGACATGTTGTAATATGCCTCAGTTGGATTCACATAAGCTGCTCAAAAATTTCTGATCCAGTCAACCAAAGGATGCCACTATTTGATTATGCAAAACATGACCTAGTTGGCCTTGTATAAAGAATCCAACAAAATGAGTTTGTCAATTGGTGGTAACATCATCCTCAAGAGAGACATCCTTTATTTCCAAATATCATGTTTTAGATTCGGAAACCAAAAAATCAGGTCTCAATATTTCCCACTAGATATTTGGAGAATGTTGGAACATTCTCGACCCACAAACCATGTTTGGGTATTTATTTTAAAATCTATAGTTCATGCACTAGTGGAAAAAAAAATTAACACGCCAGAATTTTTAACATCGGTTCTATATAATTAACGTGCGAAGCTTTAAAAATCAATATATCGGGTTGGTTATTTTATAACCGATATGATATATCGATCAAGATCCATTTTTTACATTATTTATTTTATAAATGACGTAAAAAATACAGAGATTAGATTTTTTACATTGGTTATTTTATAACCGACTTGAAAATTGAATCTGGCACACTTTATCATGTCGGTTATAAAATAACCGACATGATAAATGAAAGCTCAACGCTTTATCACGTCGTTTATAAAAAACTGATGTGATAAAGCTCCATTTATAACGTCGATTATTTTTTAACCGATGTTATAAATAATTTTCTATGTCGGTTATTTAATAACCAATGTAGTAAACATAGAAAAAATAGTTTATCATGTCAGTTATTAAATAACTGATGTGATAAAGCTTTTAAATGATTTATCACGCCCTGTATTCAGTCATTCAGTTTTCTTTGATCGGGCGACCTGCGACTCGTCTCTCCCGTGTGGAAAACCTAGAAAGGATTCCTCGAAGTCATGCACTACAACCTCATTTTTCCAACATCATTCATCATATTTATTGTCACCAGATCTATCTAGTTGACTTGAAACACTCAAGTAAGCCTCACATGGCTAAGTTTTAGTTATTGTTTTTCATGATGCCCTAATCTAATTTTTTGAGATGTTATTTTTATATCTTTTTTCTTGATGTCATGGTAAGTTTCATAGTGTTCATTTATACGATGCTAAATTATTTTCTGGTGAAAGAAACCATGGACGTTATATCATGAAAGATTATGATTTTTGTTTGTTTGTGTGTGTGCGCGTACAGGGGGTTTCCAAGGGGGTGGGGGGGGGGATGTCTAAGTGGGTGGGTGGTGTCTAGGGGTGGTGGGGGGATTTCCATGGGGGTGGGGGTGTCTAGGGGGTGTTAAAGGGGGTGGGGTGGTGTCCAGGGGGTACCAGGGCTGTCCAAGGGGGTTGGGGGTGTCCAAGGGGGTGCGGGGGATGTCAAACGGGGTTGGGGTGGTGTCCAGGGGGTGTGGGGTCTATCCAAGGGGGTTGAGGGTGTCCAAGGGGGTGGGGGTGGGGGTCCAGTGGGGTGAGGGGGATGAGGGGGCTTTCCAAGGGAATAGGGGTGTCCAGGGTGGTGGGGGTGGTGTCCAGGGAGGTGAGTGGGTTGTCCAAGGGGGTAGGGGGTGTCCAGGGGGTGGGTGGTGTCCAGGGAGGTGAGTGGGATGTCCAAGGGGGTAGGGGTGTCTAGGGGGTTTTCCAGAGGGGTGGGGGCTATCCAGGGGGTGGGGGTTGTCCATAGGGGTAGGGGTAGTCCAGAGGGTTCGGGGGGCTATCAAGAGGGTTGGGGGGTGTCCAGGGTGTCTATAGGGATGGGGGGGGGGCAGTCTAGGGGTGTGTGTGGGGGGGGGGGGGGGGGGTCCAAGAGGGTGGGGGTGTCGAAGGGGGTGGGGGATGTCCAAGGTGGTGGGGTTGTCCAAGGGGGTGGGTGCATGTCCAGAGGGTTTGGGGGGTTGTCCAGGGGGGTTGTCCAGAGGGTTGGGGGTCTCTAGGGAGGTGTCCAAGGGGGTAGGGGTGGGGGGTGGTGTCCATGAGGGGTGAGGTGTCCAAGTGGGTGGGGTGTCTAGAGGGGTGGGGGCTGTCCAGGGGGTGGGGAGGCTATCTAGAGGGGCGGGGGGCTGTCCAAGGGGGTGGCGGTGTCTAGGGGGTGTCCAAGGGGGTGGGGTGGTGTCTAGGGAGTGGGGGTGGTGTCCAAGAGGGTGGGGGTGTTATCCGAGGGGGTATGGGTGTCCCGGGGGTGGGGGTGGTGTCCAGGGGTGGGGGTGGTGTCCAGGGGTAAGGGGGATGTCTGGAGGGGTGGGGGTTGTCCAGAGGGTTCGAGGGGTTGTCCAGAGGGTTGGGGTGTCCATGGGGGTGGGGGTGGGGTGCAGTCCAGGGGTGTGGGGGTGGGGGGGTGTCCAAGGGTGTGGGGGGTGTCGAAGGGGGTGGGGGATGTCCAAGGTCGTGGGGGGGTTGTCCAAGGGGATGAGGGACTATCTAGAGGGTTTAGGGGGCTATCCAGGGGGGTTGTCCAGAGGGTTGAGAGGGGGGTCCAGGGGGTGTCCAAGGGAGTAGGGGAGGGGGTGGTTTCCAGGAGGGTGGGGGTGTCCAAGGGGTGGAGGCTGTCTATAGGGGGTAGGGGATGTCTAGGGGGTGGGGGTTGTCTAGAGGGGTGGGGGGATGTCCAAGGGGGTGGTGGTGTCGAGGGGGTGTCCAAGGGGGTGGGGGCTGTCCCAGGGGGTGGTGGTGTCTATGGGGTGTCCATGGGGGTGGGGGAGGTGTGCAGGGGGGTGTGGGTGGTGTCCAAGCGGGTGTGGGGTGTTGTCCAAGGGGTTAGGGGTATCCAGGGGGTGGGGTGGTGTCTAAGGGGGTGGGGGTGGTGTCCATGGGGTGGGGGCTATCCAGAGGGGTGGGGTTGTCCATAGGTTTCAAATCGTTGGGATCTGTGTAATTTTCAGTAATGAATTTATACATATTTTAATAATTAGACTTCATATTTATTTTTTACGGAAGGGTGAATTTGGTATCTTATTGCACCAGGATGTATTCTTTGTGAAACTTAAGAATAAAGGATCCAAGATGAATTTAAAACTGTTATATCTAACTATATTTTCTTTTTAAAATTATTTTCAAGCATATTTTTTTAAATACGCATATATTTTTTTTTATATTTCAAAATTCTTTTACATTCTAATTATGATATTTTTCATATAAACATATATTTGTCTTATCTTAAAAAGATGTATAATTTTGATATTAGTTATAGGAAATAATGAGTCGAAGTCAGATTATGGCACATCAAATGAGTAATGAATATGAAGAAGGTGTTGATGCCTTTTTGGAATTTTCCAAATGAAATGTTCCAAGAAGTGACATTTTTTTCTGTCCATGCCTGAAATGTTTGAATATGAAGAAGTTGAAAAGTATAGAGATAAAAGATCATATGATTTGTCATGGTTTTAATCCGAGTTAGAACCCTTGGATTTGGCATGGTGAAACTGGATGGAATGTCAGATCTACTGATGATGATGATTCAAAAGATGGTAACTCTTATGGAATTGAAGAAATGATTCGCGATATTGGAGCAGAACAAATTGAGATAGAGCCGATAGTTGTGCATCTATATGGTGATGCTGAAAAACCATTGTATCCTGGTTGTACAGATTTTATGGTTTTGTCGGTAGTGTTAAGATTGATTAACCTGAAGGAAAAACATGGATGGAGTGATAAAAGTTTTACAGAGCTACTACAATTGATGAAAGACATTCTTCCAAAAGATAACAATCTTCCATATTCACATTATAAGGCCAAGAAAATATTACTCCCAATGGGATTGGGATACAAGAAAATACATGCTTGTCTGAATGACTATATGATATATAGGAAGGAATATGAATTTTTGTCAGAGTGTCCTAAATATGGGACATCACGGTATAAGGTGAAAGAAAAATCACAAGCTGATGTAGAGATTATAGAGATCCATTCCAAGGTATTTTGGTATCTTCCTATAATTCATCATTTAAAACATTTGGTTGCACCAAAATTTACCCTACTGGTAAAAGAGGTCGATGTAGTACATGTAGGGGTCAAATCCACAGGGACCGAAGAAGTAAGCTTGAGACTCTATGATTTGGTGAAGGATGGGCTATGAAGTAGCCAACTTTGGGTTTGATTTTGGATGGTTTAAAGAACACTAAGAAACCTATGTGAATTCAATTCAAAGAAAATGGGTTGATCTTTTTTTATCTGGAGTATTTCCTAATATTTCAAAGTTCATTCCTACTTGGTGAGATTCTTGATGAAAATTGATGATAATTGAATGGTCTTGGTTATCATAAATAGATGGATTATTGAGTAGGGAAGGAAGTATTAAAACATCAAGTTCAGTTTGATTGAATTTTCCTAAAGAATAATGATAATTTGAATCAAAAATTGTTTCTTCTTTAAAAACATTTGAAAGAATTGGTTCCTTTTGAAAAGATGATTCATCCCCAAAATTTTCCATTTCAATTTCATGAGTGGTTATAGAAAAAATATTTTTTATATCTCCCAATGGTTCAATTATCGGTGATTCTAAAAAATTGTTATTGGAGCAATATTCCGAACACTCAATCCATGAAGACAAATTTTCCCCTTGTGAATCAAAAAAATTAATTTCCTCCTGATTTAAATACCCTTCAACATTTCCTTGATCTTGTTCAGTTATGACATATCCAAAGGTTAGTTATTTTTTCAACTCATGGGAGGTTTTTGGGATAAAATATTCATCTATCAATGATGAGGAAATAAAATCTTGAGTGGGAACGGGTTCCTCAAAAGTCTTAAAGCTTTGTAATTCTAATCTGAAAGATGAAACTTCTGAATTCATTTTATCCATTTGTTCACACAATTGTTCAAGAATTTTTTCAGGATTAGGGTTGATATATGTTTGTACATCATGTACTTCCTCATTATTTATCTTTTCAATCATTCTTGATAGGTATGGAAATTGATCTTGTAAACATTCAGCATCCCATTGATTGTTCATGTTATCGGGTGTGGGGTAATCATTCAAGTATTGATCAAAGTAATTTTCTATCTGAGGGGATTCCCATTTTTGATTTTATATTTGATTCCAGCACGAGTTTATGAAAGGAAATTGTTGATGATACTCCATTGGAGTTGAATGAGATTTGGATTTGGATTTTTTTGGACACACGAAAAAAGGAAGGGGAAAAGAAAAGAGAAATATAGGTGAGAAAAGAGAAGTTAGGTGAGAATAGAAGGTGGGTGTCTAAGAAAACTTACTTGGGTCCCCGAAAACGGTGCCAAAATTTGGTTGCGCCCAAATTTACCCTATTGGTAAAATCGGTCGATGTAGTACATGTAGGGGTCGAATCCACAGGGACCGAAGAAGTAACCTTGAGACACTATGATTTGGTGAAGGATGGGCTATGAAGTAGCCAACTTTGGGTTTGATTTTGGATGGTTTA
Organism: Viscum album; assembly: GCA_963277665.1. Classification (NCBI taxonomy): domain Eukaryota; kingdom Viridiplantae; phylum Streptophyta; class Magnoliopsida; order Santalales; family Viscaceae; genus Viscum; species Viscum album. Next base: position 347,126,355 of record OY728122.1, read on the forward strand.
AAGAACACTAAGAAACCTACGTGAATTCAATTAAAAGAAAATGGGTTGATCTTAGGATTATGGTCGGGGTGGATTGAATGAATTTTACTTCTTTAGACAATTTTGTTTGTATTAATTCTTGATGAATCCATTCTTCAAAAATAACAATACCTTTATCATTTTCTAGTTTGGTGCTTATTAAACAAAATTACTAATCCCCTATACACTTAGAGAACCAAATTAATGATCTCTCCGAGGTATATGGTCATTTAGTAATTGAATTTAGTTTTCTCAAACACAGTAAAGATGAAGAGTAGAAATTACTGAAGAATGGATGTCTTAAATTAATTATCCAATTAACAACAATTCGTTCATAAAATAACATTCAATCCAGCCTTTGAATCCTCCTAAGATAAACCCATTAAAGGGTTATCCCTCCATTGATGGTATACTCTCAATGGTGGGCGGAAGATGGCTAACAAGAATTGGATTGAAGAAATTAAAACCACAGAAATAACGAGCACTCCTCCGTGTGTGTGAATGAAATTCACACCTATGTGTGAACTAATTCACAAAAACACAAAGATATCACTATGCTTTCTGATAATAGAGTTTTAATAAATTAAATGGAAAATATATAAGAGAAAGACGTTTATTAATAACATAAAGATACAGAAAAGAAACTTACATGGAAATGGAAAACATTACAAAGGAAATTTGGAAGCATAACCTTACAATGAAACAAGCAACAAAAGATGATATGAAAAATATCCAACCCCTATTTACTTCAGCAATAGATCCTTATATAGGCATATTAGGAGCCTTAGGTCCATCCCCCAACAATTAATTCACCCCCAACAATTAATAGAGTCAAATGGAGGGTGAATAATCAAAAGGAAATTGATGTTTCGAATTTGACCCGGAAAAATGTCCAGATTCGTCCACCATTTTGACATTCGACTCATTAATTGATGGAGGCCTAATCTTGAGGGGTTGTAGAAGAAAAATATCTTCTTCCATGTGTCCTATATCCGATGTAAAAATTTCAGGACAGTTGTCTTAGCCGTTTATAAGTTATGGTCGAAATGGTGGGACGACTTTATGTGCATTAATGTCGGGTCCACCATTTAAATCTCAGCTTCAGATCCCTTTATCATCATGAAAACTTCCGAATTAGCTCCATCCACAGTTGAATAAAATGATCCTATTATTTTTATATTTCTACTGTATAAATTTTAGCATCATTGGGCTTTTTTTGTGAGCCCCACATTTGTTTGATGGGCCTTAGGCCCATTATGCTTTCTCCAGCAAATTTCTGCATTCGGGTGCAAAATTCCCCATCTTCCCTTGGGATTAATCCATCAGACCTAAAAGATAAAATGTTCCAAACAAATTGATCAATCATATTCCAAAATTGCAAATTCATAAAATTAATATAATGTTGTCCACAAACAATTGAATGATTGGGACCAAATTTTCATTTTAAACATGAATTGCATTTAAGATGAGAAATGAAATTATATTTATGTAATTCATTATAAACAATGTTTATGGACTTTGAAAAAATGAATATAAAGATATTAAAAATTTATATTAGCCACTTTCAGTGACTAATCAACATTTATTTTCTAATTCACGTGATTCAGAAAGGTTAAGATGAAAGCTGATGAGCGAATATGTGATGGGAAAATACGTCATCTAGCTAATTGTCCACAACGAAAGAAAACTGATGAGTAGTATCCTACATTTGGAAAAGAAATTAGAAATATTAGACTTGGGTTGTGCACGGATGGAATGAATCCATATCGAATCCTCAGTAGCACACATAGTTCATGTCCTGTTTTATTGGTAATTTACAACCTCTCTCCTGAATTTTGTATGAAGCACAAATATTTCATGTTGAGTATAATGATAACTGGTCCGAAGCAACCCGACAATGATATTGATTTTTTCTTGTCACCATTGATTGATGATTTAAAACTTTAATGGGAGGATGGTATCAGGGTGTATCATTCTTATAAAATGGAATATTTTCAACTGCATGCAGTGCTTATGTTCACTATAAATGACTTCCCATTATATGGAAATTTGTCTAGATATAGTGTTAAAAGGCATAAAGCATGTCCAATTTTCGAACAACAGACTTCATATTGTCAATTTCATCTTGGGAGGAAAACATTGTACATGGGTAATCGAATGTTTTCACCTATGGATCACTCTTATAGAAGACTAAAAAAGTCATTAAATAACTCACATGAATTTTATATTTCTCTAAAACCTTTATCCCCTGATCTATATTTTGAGAGGATGGAAAAACTTGATGTGACATTGGTAAAGACACTGAAATCTAGTAATGATAGGCCTATTTGGAAGAAAAGGAAAATATTTTTTGAGCTACCATATTGGAGATATCATGAGGTTAAATATAATATTGATGTCATGCACGTGGAGAAGAATATCCATGACAGTTTGATTGGAACAATTTTATATATTAAAGGAAAGACAAAAGATGGGTTGAATGCAATATTAGACTTACTATCAATGGGAATATGTTTGGAGTTAGATCCCAATCCTAATGGAAGACGAACATTTCTTCCCCCTGCTTGTCATAAATTATCCAAGAGGGAGGAAATTAGCTTTTTTCAGTGTCTTCGTGATATCAAAGTGCCTCAAGTTTATTCTTAAAATGTAAAAAATCTTGTCTCATTGAAGGTCTTGAAGTTGATAGGTATGAAATCTAATTATTGTCACGTTATGATGCAATAAATTCTACCAATTATATTGTTTGGTATATTGCCCATCCATGTTGGAAATACTATAATGAAGTTGTGTTATTTTTTCAATTCAATTTGTAAAAAGGTGATTGATGTGAATGATTTGAACATTTTGGAAAAGGATGCAATTTGTATACTTTTTCAATTGGAAATTTATTTTCCTCCATCTTTTTTTGATATAATGGTGCATTTAATGATTCATCCAGTTCGAGAAATAAAGCATTTTGGACCTGTATATCTTTGTTGGATGTATCCTTTTGAAAGGTATATGAAAATATTAAAGGGGTATGGTAAGAATACATATCGACCAGAAGCCTCCATTATTGAAAAGTATAATTTTGAGGAGGTTTCAGAGTTTTGTATGAGCTACTTGGCTGCGGTGCAGCACATTGGTTTGCCTCCATCTCGCCATGAACGAGTTAATAATAAGGGAAAGGGGATTTGTGTCTTGAAATTAAAATCGTTGTCAGCTAAAATGATGAAAAAGATAGAATTATACATCTTGAATAACATAGATGATGCTCAACCATATATCACATTGCATATTAATGAGTTGAAACAATGTCATACCAAGAAGAAAGAAATATGGATTTTGAATGAGCAAAACAAAACATTTTTGTTAGGGTTTTAAAAGACCTTTCTTGGTAGATCATGTGTATCAGAGACATTAAAATGGGTAGTGGGTGGTCCATGTTTAAATGTGATAACTTAGTATAGTTATGACATTAATGGCTATACATTTCATACGAAAGCTCAAGACTATAGAAGTGCAGTTTAGAATAGGGGTGTATTGGTGTTTGCAGAAGAAATGTATTTTTTGAGTTCTAAAGACAAAAACCCTATTTCTGCATCAAGTTCATATTATGGAGTGATTGAAGAAATATGGGATGTTAATTACTTTAAAATTAAAGTTAATGTTTCTAACTGTAAATGGTTTATTAGTAACAATAGTGTCAGACACGATAAATTTGGAATGAAAGTTGTTAATCAGAATAGATTGGAAGACACAACTAATTCTTTTATAATGGAAACACATGAAAAACAAATTTCTTATGTAGTAGATCAATCAGATATGTAGTGGGCTGTTGTTTTACAAGGGAAAAAACAATATGTTGGTGAGGATTAACTTGATGAAGATGCTGATTTACGTTATATCCCTACATCCATGGAATTATTAACAGAACATAATGATGAGCATGTTGAAGACATGGTTTGTGCCATAAGTAATGATCATGAAGAAAAAATTTGGGAAAACAATCCATTTTTACATTCCTAAAATTACAGGTATCATTTGTTTATTTCTTGTTTACATTTATCATGTTTACCATTACATAAATAATATATCTATTATTTTTGTTCAATGATAATTAATTTACCATGTTTACCATGTTTTCCAGTTTTACTATGTTTACCATCTTTACCATCCTTACCATATTTACCATTGTTTTACATGCTTACCATATTAACCATGTTTACTATTACGTAACTTAGTACAATTTTCTATTTTCTATTTACATTAGTATTGTAATATTTGAATTTGTATATTTGTGAACTAATGTTTGTTTTTTTTATTTCAAGGATAATTACATATCAATCAGTTGATCAACCACATGATTCTGGAGATGAGAATATTGGTCATACCTCTGGGGAGTAACATTCACATACTCCTCTTGATGTTCCCCAATCTTCCTCATGTGCTCCCATTACGACAAAGAGTTCAAGAGTTGGTAAACGTGGGTGCACACGTTTACCAAAATTATCACTTTCCTGTATGCAGGGCCAGAGGATACTCATTGAGTTTAATGAGAATTATATTCCTAGAGGTCCAAATGCAAAATATTTTAAGAGTTTTATATCAACTCAAGGTAAGAGAAAAGTAATCATTATTTATGATAACTGGAGAAGTGTGGACAAAGAGATAGTCTCTCAGTTGTGGGAGACGATTTTGGTAAGATCTTTTGCTATTATGTTACTATTCTTTAAATGTGTCTAGTATATATAATATGTTTGAACTCATCTTTATCAGATGACATTTGATATTCCTAACACTGTAGGAGTCAGGAAGAAATTAATATCGATGGCTGCTAGGAGATGGAGGGATTTCAAATCAACCCTATCATCTGATTTCATTTTTGGTCATAGGAGTCATGACAATCCATGTCATATATATCCTTTCATAGATGAAGACACATGGAGACAGTTTATTGAAAGTAGAAGAAAAGATTCATTTTTATTAAGGACAATGTAATCTTTTTATAATCTTTCTTATATAAATGATCTTATTAATGTTTTGTTAATGATTTATTATTCTTAATTTACATAAAACAAGGAAATATCATCAGGAGATCCAATCTAAAAATGTATAACCTCATAGTTTATCTTGGGGAGGGTATACATTATTGGAAGAAAAAATGATGGTGGAAAAATTACAGAAACTATGAGATGATTCTTCAATCTCTAGAGAGGTGGCCCCTCCATCCCCTCCATCTAGATATGAAAAATGGAATAGAGCTTAGATGGGAAAAAAGGGAAATATCTTTTGGAATATTTGAGAATCGTAGCTGAGAGGATTGTAAGATATCTTTTTTATTTATTTAAGTTAACTATATTATTCATATAATTTCAATCATTATAGAAATGTTCAATTAATTAATATAGGATTCTATTGAGGAGAAGAGCTTACAGGGGTTATTTACAACTGTTGGGAGGCAAGATATTTTATCTGCATCATTTGAAAAGCCCGAACATCCTGGGTGTGTATGTGGATATCCAACAGGTGTATTAGTAAGAAGAGTGTTGCCACATTCTTCAAATTCTTCCGTTGAGGGTGTTTATAAAAAAATTGAATCCTTAGAGGCTGAAGTTCATAATATTAATGTGATGATGGGGGAAAATATTAGATTGTCGGTACATTCTATGTTTACATACATGAAAAGACAATTTCATACTGCATCTCCCACTCCTCCACCTCCCCCTGCAGACCCCATTATTTATCCTCCACATCTGTCAGTAGCTCCCACTCCCCCACCTCAGCCTGTAAACCCCATTTTGTATCCTACTCCTCCGCTGCAACTTCCTAATTATTGATAGTTGTATGTTGATGATCCTCAACATCATATAGTTGCATATGGGATGGTATATTGTATAAGAGATACATTTCATCATTAAAAATTAGAGGTATAGAATTATAGGGTCACTGTATAGGATATTATAGATAGATCATCTCAAGTACCATTACCTACATACGAGGTGATGGAAGTTGGAAATAGTATTGGCCATTTTTTAATTTGTCCATCCAGACTTCTATGACTCATTACCATAGAGGTATGTATGTTATATCTTCTATTTTTTTTTATTAAAGTTTTTTTATCATTTGAAAACTAATATATTTTTCTATTTATTTTTACAGGAATACTTCCAAGGTAAAGAAATACTATATAGACAACAACAAAGATAAATGGCTATGGTATCGGATACAGATTCTTGTAGTCTTGACAGATTTTCAAGATTTTCAAATTTTCTAGCGGATCATTATGAGTTTCCAATGGAAGATCATGTTTGTGGACGTGAAATAACTATAGGGATTGTGAAAAATGTTATCATGGAGCTTGTTACTGGAGATAAGTTGGGCATAAATGTGGTGAAATTTTTTTCCATGTAAGTCCTAACTCCTTTTCCCTGTCTTATATTTATTAAAAATGTATACTTTTGTCTGTTTTGTATTAGTTATATTTATAACATTTGTGAGAAGAATGAGCAGACATATGTTTATGGATTCATGGACCCACATTTGATTTCCCATGAAGCACATGCATTAGATGAGGAACAAAGATTTCTTTATATTACTGAATGATTTGAACAAAATATAGTCACACAATGATGGATGATGCCTTTTTGTGAGAGGTATGAAACTAATATCTGCAAAAGAGTTCATTATCTTTTAACATAAAAAACCACTAACCTTAAATTTTATTTTATCAATGATCATTGGATGTTAGGTGTTTTTTTCCCAAGGGAGAAAAAACATTATTTGATATGCTCTATCCATGGTGATGTGTGGGAAGGTTTTAAGAAAATGTTGGAAAAGTAAGTTTCAATTTCTCAATATTTTTATATATTATAACAGAATTTTAAATTTATCCCATTCATATTATTTTCTATTAGGGGATGGGTCTACTTTCGAAAAAACACAAAGAAAAAGATTGTGAAGATCAAATATGTAAATGTAAAGGTAAATATCTATTTATAATTTTTACTTTTTGATTTATTACATAAAAATAATATATTGAATTTACACTCATTCAAAAATATTTTTCATGAACAACCAGGCATCATCAAATGTGGATATTATATGTTAAGATTTATTTATGAAATAATTACAACTGGAACAATTGTGAACTTTGACCTGATAAGATTTCTTTTTAAACATTCCCATAATATTTCATTCGATTTATTCATTATACAGGTTCACTGCTATCCTTTTAATTTGTATCTATTTGATGACCCTCAACCCTATAGTTCTCAGAACATTAAACACTTACAAGTGGAATGGTCAAATTATTTTATAGGTTTGATTGAATTTTATTTGTTTGTAGTGTAAAATGTAATTTTGAATATTGTCATTGTAATTGGGTATTTGGTAGTCGTTTAGGTTGGATTTAGTTTTTTTAAAGTTTAAATTGTATGTTTTTAATGTTATATTTGTGAATGTTTACCTTTTCTCTACTTCTTGTTTTTGGTCTACTTATGATGGTTTTTCTGGTATGGATTCTGGTCTGAGGGGGAGGGGTTCCAAGGGTGCGGGGGGTGTCCAGTGGGGTGGGGGTATCTAGGTGTGTGGGAGGGCTGCCCAGTGGGGTGGGGTGTCTTGGGTGTCCATGAGAGTAGGGGGTAGTCCAGGGGGTGGGAGCATTTCTAGGAGGGTGGGAGGGTTGTCCAGGGGAGTGGGGGTTGTCCAGCGGGTGTCCAGGGGTGTGGGGTGTCCTCTGGGGTGAGGGGGGTTTCCAGGGGTGTGGGAGGGTTTTCCAGTGGGGTGGGGGGGTGTCCAGGGTGTCCATGGGGATGGGGGTAGTCCCGGGGGTGGGTGCATTTCCAGGATGGTGGGAGGGCTCTCTAGGGGAGTGAGGGTCTGTCCAGGGGGTGTCTAGGGGTGTGGGGGTGTCCAGTGGGGTGATTGGGGCTGTCCATGGGTGTGGAAGTGTTGTCCAAGGGGTGGGGGTGTCCAAGAGGGTGGGCGGGTGGGGTTCCAATGGTGTGGGGGCTGTCCAGGGGGTGGGGGCATTTCGGGGTGTGGGGTGTCCAGGGGTGTGGTGGGGGCTGTCCAGTGGGGTGGGGTGGGGGGGGGGGGGGTTGGTCTAGTTTTGGTCAGGTTTTGGTCTGGGGGTGTCCAGTGGGGGGATGTCTAGGGGTGTGGTGGGGGCTGTCCAGTGGGGTTGGGGTCGGAGGGTGTGCAGGAGGGTGGGAAGGATGTCAAGGTGAGTGGGGGATGTCCAGGGGTGTGTGTATGGGGGGGGGGGGGTTCTAGGGGTGTGGGAGGGCTGTCTAGGGGTGTGGGAGTGCTGTCTAGGGGGTGTGGGTGTCCAGGAGGGGGGGGGGGGGGTTCTAGGGTTGTGGGCGGGCTGTCCAGGGGTGTGGGAGTGATATCCAAGGGTGGGTGTATCCAGGAGGGTGGGGGTTGTCTAGGGGTATGGGGGCTGTCGCGGGGGTGGGGTCAGTTCAGGGGTGTGGGTGTGTCTAGGGGTGTGGTGGGGGTTGTCCAATAGGGTGGGGGGGGGGGGAGGGGGGTCAAATCTGGTTTTGGTCGGGTTTTGGTCTGTTTTTGGTCTCGGGGTGTCTAGTGGGGTGGGGGTGGGGGTGTCCAGGGGTGTGGTGGGGGTTGTCTAGTGGGGTGGGGGTGGGAGGGTGTCTAGGAGGGTGGGAGGGATGTCCAGGGGTGTGGGGGGGGGTGTCCAGTGGGGGGGGGGGGGGGTCTAGGGGCGTGGGAGGGATGTCCAGGGGTGTGGGAGTGCTGTCCAGGGGGTGGGGGTGTCCAAGAGGATGGGGGTTATAGGGGTGTGGGCGGGCTATCCAGGGGTGTGGGAGTGCTGTCCAGGGGGTGGGGTGTCCAGGAGGGTGGGGGGTTGTCCAGGGGTTAGGGGGGCTATCCAGGGGGTGGAGGGCAGTCCAGGGGTGTGAGGGTGTCTAGGGGTGTGGTGGGGCCTATCCAGTGGGGGGGGGGGGGGGTTCTGGTCTAGTTTTGGTCAGGTTTTGGTCTGTTTTTTTTTTCTAGGGCTGTTCAGTGGGTTGGGGGTGTCCATGGGTGTAGTGGGGGCTATCTAGTGGGGTGGGGTGGGGGGGGGGGTTCTGGTCTATTCTTGGTTGGGTTTCGGTCAGTTTTTTGTATGTTTTTGGTCTATTTCAGGTCTTTTGGCTGGGCATAGTAGTGGTTGATTGGTTTTATTTAAAAAAATTGTTTTTTTGTCAGTTATTTTATAACCAATGTAAAAAATTCATTGGGATTAGTTTTAATGTAGGTCATTTAAAAACTGATGTAATAAATGCATGGGAAATTTTTTTTACATCAGTTATTTCATAACCGACGTAATAAATGGAAATGAATAGTTTTTTATGTTGGTTATTTTATAACTGATGTCGAAGATATGTTTTCACATCGGTTATTATTTAACCGACGTGGAAAACCACTTGGAAGACAGGTTTACCACATCGATTATATAATAACTAACGTGAAATAGTATATACCATGTCAGTTATTTAATAACATATGTAATAAACCACGACTCTGAAGTGTTTTTCACGTCGGTTTTTTTAACCGACGTGAAAAACACTTCAGATTTTGTTTTTTATGTCGGTTTTAAAATAAATGATGTAAAAAAGAATGTTTATAATGTCTCCTGTAATAATGTCGACCAAAAGATGACGTAAAAAATAAAAAATAACCGATGTAAAAAATGTTTTCTGCACTAGTGATGTTGTTTGACCTTGAACACCAGTCACATTAGTCTGAATTTCATGACTTTGAAATTCCCATGAAAAGAGATATAGTGCTCACCAGATTGAAAACACTAATAGGAAATCTAGAAAAAATTTGAGTCTAAACTCACTAGACCTATGCTCTGTATAGTTTAGGAAAAATATCAAGTGATAAAAAGACAGAGAGAACAAAAAATGTTAGTTAAAAAACCCAAAAAGGGAATCGAAAGAAAAATCCAAGTACCACCAAATAAGTATCCTTCATATTGATCTCATAAAAAAATTAGGGTGATGATATAAATGATGAAAAGTTTTTAGGTTTGTTCATCTGACCCTAGAGACAGTCAAACTATGCTCTCTAGGCCACATGGATTAGGAAATAAATTAGAGAATTTAACTATCCCATCACTGTGGTTTTAACTAGGAATTGAAAATATAATTTTTTTTCTATGAAAATTAGTTTCAATATTATGTTATGATCATAGGATGAAGACCGGTATGAAGGCATAGATGATTGGAAACAAAATTCTTTTCATTTAGGAGGAAAAAACAACGGAGAATTCGCAAGGAGTGTCTCTATTACAAATTACAAAATACCATCAACGAAATTCTTTATTTTTTGAATAACATCCTGATCCCCATCCTCCTCCTATTTTAGCCTATATAATTGAATGAATTATTTCTCTCTGTCCTGGTGAAGTGCTTCCAATTTAGTCATTATAGTTGCTAACCATTCGGTTTGGGCTCTTTTTAATGATTTGTGGACTTTTACAAGCTCCCCGTGAGAAGTTTATAATTCCTACTGAAGGTGCGATTCTTAAATAGTTTTCTCATTAATTCACTATAAAAATTCAACCAAATTATTGTTATGGTTGACCTCCACCTGAGATAATGTGGCCTTGAGATCAGTTATATTGATGAGAATCTTCACCTTTATGAGTTCCTATTGAAGCTCGTGCTCTCATCCCATTTGATAATGATATCATTTACAGAGACATAAATAATTTGGTAACAAAATCTTATGTATCCCATCATATCAAAAGGAAATTAAATATAATGGATTTGTAAATGTAGGTCTTCAAGCGGTGTCTCAGAGATTATTTTCTATATATCTTGCCAAGCCTAAAGGCATGTGATATAAAGAGTATTCTTCAACTATGAATCAGAATCAGAGCCACTATTAGAGGGAGAACCTTACTCCAAGATCATTTATCTTATTTAATCACCATACCCCATTCCCTTCTAATCAATAATGGCTTCTCATTTGGATATTTATTGAATTAGAACAAATGATTCACCCTCAGGCCCAACTAAAAAGTTTATGGCACTGGATCATGGTCATGGAAAATAATTATCCTTGGAAATGATATTAGGTAAAACAAATAGGGTATTATTAATAGATGATTACACCCACCCAGTAATTGGTTAGCTGTTGAGCTAGATTCCCCCCTGGAATCCCCATTGTTAGTGGTTTGAATCGAAACACCTCTTACTGAGGAGTACTCTCCTAGGTCTACCTATGATCTGTTGAGGTAGGCTTAAGAATATTTCCAATTTCATGATTCACATGATTTAGTTCCTCCCCAATAATGGGATTGAGATGGAACTCAATATCTTGTTCAAGAACCATCACTGTGACAGTCTCTTTGGATGGAGTTGTGCATCCCAACCAGTCATGATCAAGGAATTAGTCATAAAATATTGGTTTCAGAAATTTAAAGACTCATGTCCATTTAATTCCCTATTAGGCTAATAAAATTATTCTAAATTGGTAGGAATATTAATATTTTACAACATTTCATAAAATTAAATTCTACGATTTATCATGGAATCTATTGACTTCCTCATCCCCATAGTAATCTCATCCATGGATATGATCAGAATATTCGGAATAAGACCCGACACATCACACACCTCTGAGGACACGAGACCCTAAACAGATTCCTCAGTAATATCCATAGGGTTAGTATTAGTGGTCACAGGTTCCTATGGTGGATGAGAATATCCTAAAATATCAAAAGAAAAATAGTCAGTATGTGGCTTATAAATCCTTATGATATACCTTTAATATTATAAGAATCACCCTCCCTCTCTACAGTGGAAAGAATGGCGACAAGTAAAGATGATGTGTCCTCAACCCTAGATATTGTTTCTATTGAGGGAGTTGATTCACCTATAGGGATCTATTCTTGGTCCAAATCACCCTTCCCAGTTCTTGGAGGCTCTTTTGTAAGCCCCTTAAGAGAGGAGAGGGAATAATATTCTATAACATGAAATGGGTTAGACATTTTTTCTAGATAAAATATAGTTTAACTATTCCATGATAACTTACCAATACTGATGAGGTTCTTAGCCAAAGATTTTATCCTATGAAATTTTTTTTGTTTGTCAGAGGTGGGATAACATTGACCTCCTAAATGAAAATTATTATTTGAAGTAGTGTACGTTCTCCCACCATCTCATCCTACATTTCATTTTAACTCGAAGATAGTTCTCCCTATTCAGGAGATGATTCATCAATCTTGAGAAGAGTACAAGTCAATGAATATTTTAGAGAGGGGACCTTAGTTAATTTCTCCTTAGCCTATTTCAAATCAAAATGACCTTCCCCTCAGCAACAATTCTTTTTTCCAAGTAAAATAAAAAAATAAATAAGAGGATATGATAAAAGGGGGACTTACATACTTGGGATTGGTATAATTAATCCATTACTCAAAAGAGAAGTGGTTAATCCCTTCAAAAGTTCCTCTCCAAATCATATTCTCCACACATAATGTGGATGGGATCTAGTTTTCAGTTTCATAAATAACCATCTCTTTCTCCTAGATATAAATCCTCACCTCATCAAGATTTTACTTGAATAAAAGATTGAGTGGGGCTCAAACATCTCCTATCCCTAGAATATATATCATACCATGAAGGATTTCCCATGTGATTTCGGTATTTGATGAAATTTCCTTCCAAAATTGGACTGCCTATGGTCGTACAAATTTAAAATCCGCCTCAGGCTACCTTGAAGACAATTCCATAGCTCTATATTTCACGGGCTTCCCAACCCATTCTGTCCCATATAAAGGATGAGAAAACAGAACCTAATTCTGTTGTTGATGGTGATTAGTTGATCTCCTCGTTTAAATAGCAGTTGGTGTGTCCCTTTTAATCTTGTCTAGTGGACTAAACCTTGCATGAGTTTGTTTGTATGAACTCATGAACTCATCATCAACACCTTCCAGGGGGGATGAAGCATCATTTAGTGGAGAAGAAACATCATCTACATGGTAAGAAGCCTTTATACCCCACATTCCATGCTTGAATTGTTTCCCAGTGCTGATTTGGGGGATGTATTTGGCCAACACTCCCTCGGGGTATGATTTAATCCATGCCTCGGCACACCAGTAAGTTAATCCACAGGTCACATCCTCTAGAGGAAGATTAATTACTAATTCAGTCAACTCTATTCTTGTAAGAATCCATAGAGGTCAAGATATCATATTATTCATTTATAATCATAAAATAACTTAATTAGATACAATAATTTCTTATAGGCACTTGAATTTGTGTGAAAACTTGTATGGAGTATAAACCTCACATATATCCTCTTCATCAATATGAGTTACTATAAGACTATATCTAAAGGCCATCATATATGACCATAGATTAGTGTTATCCATCCCATAATTGGTAAATCTCCTAGTATTTGGGACCCCATATGGGATGAATTTGAACTCCTCAAATAGGTTCATCCTTAATAAGATCTCACTGGGCTTCAGGGACAGTGGGCAACTACCAAAAATAGCCTAAACATAAAGTCAAAATAGGCTCCCAGGAGACATGACCCTGCTTAACATGGTGTGGGATCTAATGTTATCTTATATACATCCACACAATACCTTGAATGGTCCTACAATTTGGAATAGGTATTTCCCCACATGAACATACAGCAGGCTTTGATAAATTTTGTCCAAGATGGGGATTTCCAACCCCACGTGCTTCTTCCTGACCAGCTTGGCCACAAAAAAAAATGTCTCTAACCTTATGAAACCATTATAATCATTGTCGTGAAGTAGATATGCAATTAGACGGATGGTTAAAAATACCTCAATATGTGTCTATGGGAATGTTGGATTTCAGCTTATACTGCCATTTTACATACTCACCCTTCTCCAAAGTCAGTCAGAATGTATCAGGACTTATCTTTTCCTTCCAAGGACATCTAGTTGGACATTTACCATTAGGAACTTTCCCCGACATCTCTATAAATTCCCTCATCCACATTTCATAATGGATATCCCCCTTTAGGCTAGGGCCTTCCTTCATAATATCATGAGATATCTTCAGCAGGTCATGTTTCATAGGTGGATTCCTTTCAGCATCATCCCACATCTCCTTTAGAGGGATGAACTCATCATACATATCTCCAAGGATCTATGTCCTAGAGTTATTAAGGATGTCCCACAAGATAATTCCAAATTATCCATGTATCAAGTGGAAATATTTTGTTTGTGGACTCCACCTACTAAACAAATCAATAATAAATTTATCATACTTATATACATAATTTGTCCCTACCTAGATAGTCCCATAAATTTGGATGTCTTGAAACTCCTTCTTGAGCTCCAAATAAGTCTAAAGTATCTAGTATACCCACATCCACATGGACGTAACAGACCCTCACAAGTGGAAGTCTTGATCTTTATTCCATCACTTTGACTGATTTGTCTGGGAATCACATAAGACTGAGGGATAAAAGTGTGGATTTAAATTCAGTGCGCACTAGCTATGGTGTATGAAATTGTCTGTGGATAATGTCCCTACATTAATATATGCACCCATGTTGGAAAATTTGGTTGTAATGATTTTTTAGTCTAGAAAGTAGGATATAAGAGTATGATACTTTAAATTTGTTATCAAGACATCCTTCAAGTGACCATGGCTATAAAGTGGAAGATAGTTACTCTCAAAAAAGTAACAGTGATATTTCTTCATATGTCCCTCCATATTGGGTAAAGTAGTATCAAGATAATCCAAGCAGTCATGGACTACAACCTTTATCATCTCTTCAAGCACTTTTCCATCTTGTTCATCAGAGACTCTGGTTTTTCGACCGAACATTGAACCTGCAAAGGAGTATCAAATTATTATATTTATATAAGGCTCTATTTTAAAAAAACTAAATAAATGGAGAACATTTGTAAAAGGCATGAACTCATGTAGGTACCATGCTTAGGTGCCTTATACAAGTTCCTTGTGTAGGGCTATCGCTTATGGTCCTAATGAAATTCACTCACCCATGTGTTTGAATCGCATATAAAGATACATACCATGTCTGCATGAATGACTCTTTCAGTGAAGAAGCTTTAGCGGAGGGTCTATACGGGAGACCAACATGGTGAGACATGAAAGTATGGAGCTGTGAGAGACAACTATTGAAATTATGACCCTATTTATAGATGAATAAGTCCCCATAAATGGCCCATGTATGCAACCCACCCTTATGGAAGACCTATTTAAATTGGAAGTGTGGACAACCTACGTGGAATACCTATTCAGATTACTTGCATGATCCATCAACCCTTTTCTTCCCTTTACCTTAGGATCAAACCCTCTTATTTCGATCAGATTTAATCTTGATAGGGGTATTTTTTTGAAACTCTTTTTATCATGGATGAAATGGATTCAATGGGAAATAACCTGGGGGATGAAAAGAAGAAAAATGAATACGGCCATGGATCGCAAATTCATCCAAAGGTAATTCCCCTTGGTACCCTAAAGCACCATCATCACACATGGTACCTATGAATTTTCCTACACAATAGTCCTACCTGAGACACCTGATTGAGATATAACCTTCACACAAGGTCCTATATTCTCCTATATTCATTTGTATGGAAAAAATTTCTCTAAGCTCTTCTTGTCCTAAACCTTCTCTCAAGTCCTCCAAAACCTTACAAGTAGTTTTCTGAATCCTAAATAAGAGATAAATTAAGTGTGATAGTGAAAATAAATTCCCCTAGGGGTTTAAAATAAATAAATATGGTGCAATTCATTCTATCACCTCATAATCGATGAACACTAGGGTGATTCCCCCTTCATTAATAAAAAGCCTATATGAGCCACTTTTTGGAACACTTGTGGGACCCTTGAAGGCTTGATCAAGGCTTTTCCCCAGTGTAGTTTCCTAGGGGGTCTCTCACCAAGGGTACCATCAGCTCACCCAGACCTACAAACATAGAGCACACCTTCTAGGAGCCTTCCTTGGATCACCCAAGCTTGCCAACACAAACCCCCTTGATTTTCCCTAACCTTCAGTCTATTCAAGCCACTCATCAGTACTTCTTCAAACCCTTACATAGAAGATAATATCCTCCTTTGGATACCTTGTGTTAGAGGGACCAAGTTGAAACCTCCACCAAAGCCTCCAAACATGCACTACATAGAGAGTGTCACACTAGCATGTGCCCCATTTGGGTGTGTGTTCCTACGGTCAGTGGATTGCCACACTTATCTAGTTGTTCAGTCAGGGTCTGTAGGGTACATGTGAATTTTTATTCCCACATTCATCAGGACCCCTACCACTGGGATAGTGTATGAGAGTTATCGATCTCTAATACTAGGGTAAGGACAATGTCCTACCATTGTCATCTCTAAGACCCAGAGCCTCCAGTTCCTAGTAGGGAGGATGAGGATCCCACATTCTTTTCCATTAAAAATGGAATGGGATCCTCCCCCCTTGCTATGGGATCAATTTTATGGCATCCTCCTTGGAGTAATTCCATATACTTTCTTGTAGAAGGTTTCACTCTTCTCCCCTCTACCTTCTGACCACTCGGTCAGAGAAGGTATGGGAACTTGATTTCTCTCTTGTCTCTCATGCTTCCCTCCTTCCTTATTTTCTATGTGGAGGACCTGTTTCCATGGTAAATTAAAGAGTGGGAATTGTCAAATCCTCATACTTTTCCACCTTCACCCTGTCCTCTTCCACCAGCGATGTAGGAGAAGTGTGTGGTATTCTAGATCTTTTATTTCCTCCTTATTTATCACATTCAAGCATGACTAATAATTACTCATATAGACACAAAGGATATCCATGATAAAAAAATATGCACCATCAAGTGCATGATTGGTAAGGTGGTCATACTTTGAATATTCCTCTCACCTTCCTTCAGAGTTCCACCATAGGTATGGGTCCTCAAGCCCAAGCATTCAACCTCAGTGAAAAGCTGATTGTGTGGTTTCTCAAATCATATGTTTCCTCTTGTTTCTCACACCGAGCATGAATAAAATGGTCTTAGAGGTGGATGGTGGTCATGAAATCCACATGATCCCAATCCTTATGTGAATCATTCCACATTTAATCCCCAACTTGAATCAGGGTCTCCTACATGGTGCAAGACCTAAATTTTCACCAACTTGGGAGTCCACTTTTGGATTAATCCTCAATTATCACCCTATTTCCTAGGGAAGTATGAATGTGTAATTTACAAATATTGAACTATGAGAACTATAATTCCTACTATAATCATAATACATAGGTCTCATATTTAAGGACTGGTCTCAATGGGTATCTTCCAGATTAATAAGACCCTATCATAACCACCATTCAGCAGGGAATCCTCTTTAGGAGTAATCCCCCGCAATGCTTCAAACAACCAAGGAATCTGCCTCTACAGTAAGCCCAGAAACAAAATCCCCAATTCTCCATGAGTCGGTCTGTTTCTCATGGAATCAAATTCATCCATCAAGGAATATTATTCTGGAGTAATCCCCAACTTAATCCGATCAAATGGATATACTCCCCTATGAGACAAACATTTAAGGGACTCTATAGGCATGGCTCCTCTCAACTTAACTAAATGGGTTTTATTCCCATCCAAATGGTGTATGTAGGAAACCTCCATGAGGTACAAACCCAACACCCCAAATCACCCTTATTATCTCTATGGTCCACATTCCAAGTAGGGTCTAATTCTACTTGGAAATTCATATCCCTTCCATGTTCCCTAGGCTACATCAGCATAATCCATATACCCAAACATTGACTAGGAACCTTTTTCTTGGACGTCCATGCCACATTATTTTAAACTGTATGATTGGGTTCTTATCACATGTCCATAAAAGGCATGATGTACCCCATTAAGAGGCACCAGACTACATGGGTTTATATTCCATTTACAAGGATTCGTAGGAATCCCATCCTTGTGTCTGATCCCAACACCAAAACAACTCATATTTCCCTGGATGATTATACACTTAAAAGTTCCCCACTTTGTGGATACAAAATCATCATCATCATAATAATAGTTAGAGAATCTATGGGAAGTACATAATAGGATACAAATTATAGAGAAACTCAGATACATATAGACATATCAATTTTTGAACAACCTTAGATATATATAGATGATTCTAAGATCCATTATGAAAATAATGTATTGTTAATTCAAGGGTAAAAAACATCATACATGAAAATAAATTAAAAATTCATGAACATATCTAAAATCTAGAAGAGTTTCCTAATGTAGGTTAAAATTCCCCCCAAAATAGTGTGATGTGATCAACCTCCCAACCTCTCGAGCATTATGAGTTCTTAAGAATCGCTAGAAGTGTTCCCCAATGAGGACATTCCTTTGGAAAGTATGTCCCTCAGGGATATAGAACCATTGGGTGTTTCTGGTTCCACAAAAAAGCACTTTAAAAATAATTTGAAAATAGTTAACCTGATGTAAATGATTTCACCAAACTAACCCCCTACAATAAATCATCAAGTGATTGATATTCAGATGGAAACATATGGTCATTTAGGGATTCTAGGTTTTTTTATGGTTTTTAGTTTTTATGGTTTCTAATTAATTTCCTAGGGTTTTTAGGGTTTTTTTAGTTTTTTTAGTTTTTAGAGTCTCTAATGTTTTTAGGGTTTTTTATTTTATTTTTTGATATCAGAGTGGTTTTAGGGATTTTTTTATTATTTTTAATGATTTTTATGGGTTTTTATATCATTGTTGACGCTCCTTTCCATCATAGAGTTTAATGATTTGAAAATAGAAATACCTTGAACCCAAAGTGATTCATCCTTTTAAGAAACATCAAAAATCGACAAAGGCATCAACAAATATTCAAATGCACTTGGGTCATGCAAGTTACACCAAGGTCGTACAAGTATACCTATGCGCCACCCAATGGTCGCGCAGGTGACTTGAACGCCCTATTTGAAATTTCACCCAGGGTCTTCACCAGCCTATAAATACCTACGGTGGGCCCCCCATTTGAATGAGGAAAAATTCCCGAAACTCAGATTTGAGCTCTCGGTTCCCTAGTCTCTTATCAAAGCTTCCGAACACTTCTAAGTTAATTTATTACCTAGAACGGAAGATCTAAAGAGGGGGAGTAAGGCCTAAGTGTTGAAACTCATGAACACTTGCACGCCTAAGTGGCAATCCCTTAGGGGAAATGGCCACACTTGCGCGCTGCCTTAACCCTTCAATAGAACTTACGCGCCACCCTTCTGGAAGCCCCTATGGATAATACTAAGAGCCTGATCCAAGTCTCGCCAAAGTATTACCTTAAGGGTTGACCACCGCGCAAGTACCCATGGGTCATGCAGGTACACCTGCGCGACCATGACTTGCACTCCCACGTAGGACTTGTGCACCCCTCTCTTTTTGGGTGCCCTTCCTGCCCATTTCACCTCTTTTATGCATATCCACCTCTCTTATTCAATATTCAACCTTAAAAACCCTATTAAAATCCATTTATGGTGAGGTTACTTTGTTGGCTTCCTTATCTGAACGGAATTCTGTGGAACATCTCTCAAAACCTAGTGATTTACACATTTTTTTGTCACTAAGGTTAGAGATTTCATTCATTCAACCTCATCCTTTAAAGATGAGAGAATCCTTAACCTGGGCCTTCTTTTCAGGAGCAATCCCCAGTCCAAGTTCTCTGAATTTGGGAATCCTCCTTAGGAATAAGCCTCAAGTCCCCTAAAATGGGTATCCTCCTTAGGTTTAAGCCCCAGTCTCAAAGTTCCCAAATTTGGGCATCCTCCTCAGGAGTAAGCCCCAACCATAATTCCCTTAACCTGGGCTTCCATTTCAGGAGTAAGCCTCAGTCTCAAAATCTAAAAATTTGGGTATCCACCTTAGGAGTAAGCCCCAAGTCCCTTAATTCTAAAATTCCCTTAACCTGGGCCTCCTCCTTTGGAGTAAGCCCCAGTTGTCAAATCCCTTTAACCTGGGCCTCCTCCTTAGGAGTAAGTCCCAGTCAAAAGTCCTTTAAACTGGGTCTCCTTCTCAAGAATAATCCCCAGTCATAATTTCTCTTAAACAGTCTTAATTTACTTTTGATTTGGGCTTCCTTCTCAGGAATAAAACCCAATCATAAGTCCCTCCTAATTAGGGCATCTTTCTCAGGAGTAAGCCCCAAGTTAGAGTATTCAAATCTCTATAAAATTACATATACCTTTATGGACCCTATTCCTAGACTTCTTCTCTGAAATATGTCCTGATCTCTATCTATTTGGGAATTCATACATACATAAGCCCCACATCATTTCTTATGATTGCATCTTTCATGACACAATTGTCTGGTTTTACCAATACCTCTTGTTTCTCACACTGATCATGACTCAGGTGAGCATAGAACATAAAAGTAATTATGACATCTTTCTTTGATCCATCAATCATATATAAACATCATAATCCCTTACATGAACTACGTGGGTTCTGATTCTTTTTCTAAATAAGAATACACAGGTAGCCCATCAGCAGGTATGATCCCAACTCTGAAATAACCCATGTCCTTCTGAATGACAATAAAATTTGAGTTCCCCACTGAGTGGATTTAAAACCAGTATGGTTATCATAATGACCAAGAGATTTATATATAAGTTTTCGAAGGATACCATTGACTAAGAATCTCTAAACAAATACAGATGATTATCTATCGATGAAGAACCTCGAATACATATAAAAGATTCTCTAAATTTCCTACATATCAATCATTGATTGTCAGATCTAAAGGAAAGATCATTTTATACTCGGTAATGTAATAAGGATTCGCGAACATAACTTAAATCTATAAAAAGAGTCCTGAAGTAGACAATAATTCCCCCTAAAAAGGTGTGATGAGTTCGACCTCCCATCCTCTCGACCAATGAAAATTCTTAAGCCTCATCATTTCACAACTAATGAGTACCTACCTTTGGAAAGTAGGTCCAAATGGATATAGAATCATTGGATGTTTCGAGTTCTATGAACAAAACCGTTAGAAACCACTTGAAATTTATGAACCTTAAATCAACAAGGTCATTCCCATTTCCAGAGGAAACAAAAAATGGTGAAACCAACGTGATTCCTTAACCAAGTTGAAATGATGTTTTACCTATTTGTTAGGCCCCTATTTAAACTCAATGAGAGGGCCAACAATACAATCAATAACATATGTGCTTATCCAAAAGATGTAGTGGTTGGACTTATCTTGATTACATCGGTTATATCAAACATGCACTCTTTTCCAAGATCTTCTATGTTACAAGAATGGCTTCTCTTATGTTCACACCTGTGAATACTTCTATTGTGATGGCCTCTGCTGCTACTTCTGTCGGATCTTCATCCGCTCTGAGGACGAAATCACCTACTCGGAATCTTTAACGCTGGGTATCAAATGTGCTGGTTAAGGAGTACTGTCAAAACTGTACTATTCCGACTTTGGAGGCCGCTCGACAAGCCCTCCAAGTCAATAATTCAGCCGGTCGTCTGGACAGCGATGACCAGTGATCAATAAGCAGGTGGTGCCAACCACTGTCTCCAACCATTTTGGGTCGTTATCCTTAGAACATAAAAATCATTCACTCCTGTATTCTGGGGAGGTGAATGAGCAGGTCCCTCATGGCCTTAATTCAAGGAGACATGAGTTTTTCCCAAGGTATCCCATCAATAATTTCCACCAGACTCGTGCGGCAGTGCACACTCAAAATGATGAGGGTATCATCTCTAGGCATTCGGCTCAAGTTCCTCAAACCTGAGCAGGAAAGACAAACCACCAGAGGTGATATCCAGTCAACAGTGAGCAGGTTCTCATCTCTGCCATCTCTAGAGAAGTCCACCAACCTAACATGGTGGCAAGCAATGAGCGGGCACACACACTCGTCTGTTTTAATTCCGCTGTCCAGCAGACTCGTCTGGAAACAGCATGCCAATCCCGCCAGGAAATTCTGGTGGAGTACTATACATAGGAACATACACCTATTTATAAATCATCAGCTATTCAGCAGGCTCATCTGACTACATATGATGGAGCCCTCCAACCCAATGTGTTGACAACTGGTAAACAGGCACATACACATGCTTACACTCATCAATCCTGCCAGCAGCCTTGTCTGTCAGTATTGAATGACGCTTTTCAACCACGTTCGGTGGAGTGCAAGCAGCAGGCACATACACCTTCTAGTATTGATTAATCCTACCAACAGTCTCGTTTGTTAGCATTTGGAGAAGTCAGTCAGAAAGCTCTGGCGACAAATAGGAGGCAGACTCAACTCTCTACCCCCACACTTGAGTACTGTTAGGATTCACTGATAGGAAAAGGAGTACAGGAGCAGGAACATACACCTACTCCAAGCATGGAATGGACGTATATACCTGTTCCAGAAGTTGAAGTCACCAAGCACATTCTTTCAATGGTGAAAGAGCAAAAGCAAATCCCTGCTCATATTCTGGATGCCTGCCATGATATTATAATAGCTTCAGGAGAATCTCAGGGAAAGAAACATAAATAAATTCCTACCAGTGGAGTGACACATCAATAGTTCACTCCAGAACAGACACACACCTCTCTTCCGATCCAAGATGGTTGTGGGGCATACTCCCCCATATCATACGGACAACCAAGTTAGGCACATACACTAGATTTGAGCGGATATAATCAGCCTAACCTGATCATTTCTCCTGAGCAGGCATATACACCTTCCCATAATTACCACTTTAATCAACAATTGGTTCCTAAAGTGAGTAAGAAGGCATATAATAAGAAGACCCTCCCAACACAATCAAGAAATCAAGATCCAATCTGTAACACGTCTTGGCTCGGTGCTGGAGTTCTTGAAGCCCTCAGATAATTATCTGTTTGAATTCAGGATTCTACTCCCTCATTTCCCAATAGTGGGAAATTTAATTCTGAAGGTCTTCATCAGACACTTCCACATGAAGGCTTTCTTCATGAAAATTAGATTGATCTCAAAATTTCATCTTCAGATGAGAGCCACAGGAACCCTCTGTGTGGTCAAAAGACCAAGGAGAAAAATGTTTCATCTTTTTCTATAACCCACCATTGTGGTCCTCCCCATGATGATGAATTTATCTGTGAAAGTCCTCTCCATAGTTATAATGCACATTGCCAGGAAAATGCTCCAATAGACAATGTAGTGACAAGAAATCCCTCTTATCTTGAGGCACATTCAAATTTAAAGACAGTCATGTCTAATGATTTATCATTAACAAGTAAAATACTTTCTCAATCAGAAGATAACCCGGGGTTTAGGTCATTCTCTGAACCACCCCTGGGTCGTTCATCTTCTAATTTGTTCAGTGAATTCTTTACCGATATTGTCGAATCCGATGAAGCAACAAGGAAGCACCATCTTTGGTCTAATAAGGTAGAATAATCTTCATTGAATGATAAAGAGGAAATACTGAATATGAGAAAATACCTGGAAAAAGGTGAAGTTCCAGTCATGTTTTGGCCTCTGGCTGATTCTTAGTATGACATTCTAGAAATGTTGATGGAAGATGGAATTCATGATATTCGTCTCAAAATATGGAAAACTCTTTGTCAGTTGAAAAAGAAAATATTATCTTATTATGAATATGAAAATCATGTCAAGATAATAGAAGAGTTACAACGCCAAATTGACTTGGCATCTCTCTCAGTTTCTCGATATCTGAAGGCTGAAAAGCAGCAGAGAGCCCCTCATCTTTCATTCCTTGGCGCACTAAGAATACTGCACCAGTTAATTTCCAATGCCTCATCTGGTATTCATATCAGGGGATGGGGTGTTGAAGGATAATTACATTTCACTATACTCTCCAGTCGATAAAGCCCGCCGAAAATGGTCTCATGCAATGTTATTGGCCATTGCCTGTCACAGTCAATTGGCTTTGTTTGTAATCAAAGGCTTGCCCAAGAATAGGCTTCAACTAGTACTTTTCAAAATCAAGCATACAGAGAACAAGTTGTTGAATTACTCTTGCATCAAGCAAACAAGAATATTGAACAGGCCTCTCGTTTGGAGCAAGCACATCATCAAGTGACAGAAGTGTCAGAAATCATCCAATGGTCTTTTGAGCTGGGTGATAAGAGTGGATGTAGGGTGATGCATCCAACTAGTTTCTGTACTAAAGTCTGCAAGATTAGGAGAGATTACAAGAAAGTCTCAGACATATCATGTTAATAACCACCCCAGCTTTCTAGACTATGGACTCTTTTTTACCCAACCCTCAGAATCAACAAATAGGATTCGAGGAGTTGAGCAGGAATAGCAGGAATAGCCCCAGTCCACAGGACTGGGGACTTTTTCAAATCATCAATCTCATCCTTAGAGAAAGTCAGTTTTCTCTCGATTAGAGAAGAAGCCCCAAGAGGAACAAAGAGCCAAATTATCAGGAGATTCCCTCCAAATTATGGTTCGTCAAGAAGTTCCTGAGGGATCAAATCAACAAAAGGCAATGTCTCATTAAGGAAATGGAAGAAGACAATATCGCAGAAATGCCGATAGAAAAGATGCAATGCATTATGCATAAATTAATGTCATCAATTCTATTGTTGCTGATCCACCTGATGAGGCTCACTCAGAGGGATCAGATGAAGAGGTTCCTACTCAAGAAGTTGTACGCAAAGACACAAATGAAGAAGGTATGCGTACAAGAAATCAAAGGCTTACCCAGAATCTGGGTATTCCTTAAAGTAACCAACTTCCCCCTCTCCAAAAGGGAGCCAAAAAGGGGAAATAAAAGAATTAGGCTATATACCCTTCCTCTAGAGAAGGACAATCTCTCTCACTAGAGAAAAGATTTGCACAACAGGAGAAAGAAATGAAGGAATTGAGGAGGATGAATGCAGAACTACTTTAGGGTAGTCTTCCTCCTAAGCGTGATGGAGTCAATCAGCCAAGAGAATTTGTTGGAGCTACTAAGATGGATCAAGAATATCCTCCTATATCAGTATAACCTCACAGGTCTAATCCAATGGGTCAGGTGCAACAACAATCGGTGGTGCTACCATCAGTTGCAGTACCAGCCACCACATCTGTCCAAGCTCTAGTCATTGCACCTGTTCATATCCAAGCTCAACCAGATGTTTCTCAAAAGTTAATAACCACTATTGAGTCATTAACAGCTTGGTTGGATGCTATGGAGGTAAAGTGTGCTCAAATTCAACCAAAAAAGAGAGCTTACCCTGAATGGGTTGATGCAATCCCCCCCCCCCATAAAATTTTTCAAGTACCACATTCCCAATATTTAATGGTTCGGGGGACCTAGAGAAACACTTAACTCATTTTTATTCTCATTGAGATCCTATGATGGGAACCCCTCAGCAATAGGAAGTAGTTATGCTCAGGTGTTTTGTACAGTCATTACAAGGGCCTGTCTTTGTCTGGTACACAAGCTTTCAATCCCAGTTAATTACCGGGTGGGAGGATCTCTGTCAACGATTCCTTCTTCAATTCATATCATATTTTCCAAAGACAACAGTTTTTTATCTTAAAAACAATAAGCAAAGGGAAAATGAAAGGTTTTCAGATTTCATTGCTCTTTGGAAGGGATTAACATATTCCCTGAGCTTATCACTCCCTCAAGAAGAATTGTTTCCAATCTGTGTGGAAAATCTGCGTGATGGGTTATGCGTGCCGTTGATCCCTATGAAAAACATAGGAGGGTTCTGAGACCTTACTTTGATTGCTCAATAGATTGAAGATTCTCTTATGAAGACTAAGGACAAAACTCATGTAATTCCATCAGCTCCAGGAAGGAGAATGGGTAAAGCAGAGACTGCTATAGTTATGCTTAAACAAGCACCTATACCTGATTCTACTTCAAAACCTTCCTCTTCTTGAAGGGATCCACCTCCTGAGCGTCAACAACAGAGGCCGTTTTGTCAAGATTATCAAAGAGATCAAAGACGGAAACAATTTGAGGACTTTAAGACTAAAGTTTACTCTTTCCGAAATTAAAAAGTTCCTGGAAAATTCATTTTAGCTATGGAAAATAATTTGGTTCAATTTCCAAGGCCCAAAAGTCTGAACAAGGAAGGAGATGAAGACCGTCCCAATTATTGTCCCTTTCATCAGATGTTAGGGCATCCCATCCAGGAGTGTTTTGTATTAAAGGACCTTCTGCAAAAAATAGTTGACTCAGGACAAGTCAAACTGAAAGGTTCTTCAGCTCAGGTAGCATGTGTTACTACTATAGATCCAGAGGAGGAAGGCGAGTGGAAAGAAGTCAAGAACAAAAATGCGCAAAAATATGATGATTGGCTGGTCAGAAAAATGATCAACCGAACTCAGGCTATTTTGTGAACACAATTGAAGAAACCAATTGTGTCTTCTACCATGAATGCCCCAGCAAAACCCTCTTCATCATAGGGAAAATCTTCAAAGAAATGGCATAATTTAAATAAAGAAGAGAAATCAGAAGTAGATGAAATCGTGTCAAAGCCAAAGTTGTCTTTGACTCTGGTAGATTTTATGCCATCTACTTCGAAGCCATGGGCACCGTCCCACCAAATGGAACAATGTAAATTGGCTAATCCAGCAGAGTTTTTATCGGATGAAGAGTTAATCTTTGGTTCTGTTAATATGATTCACTTAACAGATCCTTATTCCAGTCGCAATTTTGACTTTGATGAGCCTGGGTTCCCTGTATCAAATAGAGGAATAAGAGAAAGTTCCAGAGTTCTGGGATACAGAGGAATATGTGGATATCCCAGAAGCCACTATTCCAATTCTACCCTTGTTAGAACTATGTATGCGGCAGAAACTCGTGGTAGAGCCCTTCAACGATCTCAACAAGAACAAGCAATTTCTTCCACAGAAAGCATATTCAGTCCTGTTATGGTTATTCTAGAAGATCGGTTGGAGGTTCCATCTTCTTCCTCACAGCAAGTAAATAGACCTATTCGGTCTAATATTCAGTATTGCCAACTCCTACCCCAATACAAGATGCATCTACTTCCAAAGCATCAACTTCTACGGTACCTGTGAAACCACATGTTCCTATTGGGAAATGTAGACCATTGGATCAAAAGTATGATGTATTGAAACAATTGGCCCAAGTACCAGCCAAGTTATCAATTTTAGATGCCTTGAATTTATCAAAGGATCTTCATGAGGCACTCATTGAGGCTTTGTCAAGTCCTCGAGAGTTTGAAACTGAAATTGCTGAAGCTGAATCCTACCATGTAGAGAA
Source organism: Viscum album (assembly GCA_963277665.1). Taxonomy (NCBI): domain Eukaryota; kingdom Viridiplantae; phylum Streptophyta; class Magnoliopsida; order Santalales; family Viscaceae; genus Viscum; species Viscum album. Next base: position 347,153,536 of record OY728122.1, read on the forward strand.
TAATCCAACAGAATACCATGCAGTGATATCTTTCACAGATGAAGATGAAGATGATGTCATGCATGGAAATATTAGACCTTTATACTTATCTGGAAAGGTCAATGGTATAGATGTCTGATGTTATTTCATTGATAATGGTTTAAGAGTCAACCTCATCCCCATTCGTACACTTCATCGATTCGGCCTCACAGAATCTGATTTATCTCCTTCTACTATGATGTTACAAGGATATGATAAAAATGAACAAGAACCACTAGGTGATATTACACTCAGAACTCAGTTTGTATATCTTGTATCCAATTCAGATTTCATGGTTGTTGATCAAGACTCAGCCTTCAACATCTTGCTTGGAAGACCCTGGTTACATCAACATGTGGTTATCCCTTCATTATATCATCAATTTATCAAATATTGGTTCGATGGTCATGTTGGGACATTTTATGGTGATAAGGCCTCGTTCAAGACATGTGAATCTCAATACATTGAGGTAGAATTCTATCACATGAAGGGAATAGAGAAATCCAAAACAAGGAAGATTTCCAAAGTTAATGCTCCATATGGTTTGTAAAAGATTCCAGTAAATCCATTTACACATGTGAGTACAGATTATGTGTTTCCTATTAGTAAAATTGACAAGAAATACCCAAATCAAAATACTCTTATGGAAACCTCCATAATGTCAATTATGGTAATAAATCCATACAGCATGGAAGAAATTGGTGATTCACCAAGCAATGATGAAAGCTCAAATGGGGATGTCTTCATTTCATCTGCTGAAATCCAACAAGTCTATACTTCACCAACCAAGCCAGAAGAATTTATAGTAATGTCATAGGTGAACGATGATGTCGATTCTCAATCCATCATCTCCTCTTTAATACCCAATAAATACCCTTCATCATCAATTGGGTCAGAAATGGAAGATTCTTCTTCAAGATGTTCAAATTTTAACATTTCTTCTGATTAGGGAAATTCTACTTCATCATCTACTCTGCAAGTAGAAACAGAAGAAATAATACATGTTGAAGAACAAGAGGAAGATCTCAGGGATGCTCTTCCAGCATTTGAAGTGGGTATCTCTACCACCGTGGATGAACTCAGAGAAATAAATCTGGGAACAAAAGAAGATCCACGCCCTACTTTAATTAGTGCGTCCATGACTCTTGAAGGGCAAGAAATGTATATTTCATTATTGAATAAAAATCACGATATATTTTCTTGGAACTATAGAGAGATTCCAAGACTTGATCCTGATGTTACTACTCATCATTTGGGTTTTCCAGAATAATATTGAGGATTCAAGCAAGCTGCAAGAAGAACACACCCAACATATGCTTCTAAAATTGAAGCTGAAGTGGATAAGCTTATCAAAGATAACATTGTCAGAAAAGTTTAATATCCCAAATGGTTGGCTAATATTTTCCCTGGGAAGAAAAATAATGGACAAATTAGAGTTTTCATTGATTTCAGAGATCTTAATCGGCATTGTCCTAAGGATGATTTTACAGTTCCAATCACAGAACTCTTAATTAATGAAACAACTGGCCATGCAGCACTTTCCTTCATGGATGGATATTATGGGTATAATCAAATCCAAATGGCTCCATCATATGGAGAATCTACAACCTTCAGAGCCCCTCAGGGTGTGTTTTGATATCAGGTAATGCCCTTTGGCCTAAAGAATGAAGGCGCTACATATCAGCGTGTCATGGATCGTATCTTCAAACCCTTTTAGGGAAGTTTTTTGAATGTTATTTGGATGATTTGGTGGTTAAATCCAAACAACATTCTAATCACTTGACTGATTTGCAGGTCATATTCCACAAACTTCGGCAACATAATTTGAAGATGAACCCCTTAAAATGTGCTTTTGGGGTAACCTCGGGAAAATTTATCAGCTTTATTATATGCCATCGTGGTAACGAAGTCGATCCCGAGAAGAAAAAGTCAATACTTAGTATGTCACCTCCTCGAAATTTGAAAGAATTGAGAGGACTTCAAGGAAACTTAGCCTATATTCGGTGTTTCATCGCCAATTTGGCAGGAAAAAGTTTACCCTTCACCAAGTTGATGAAGAAGGGAGTCACTTACCAGTGGACTAAATAATTTCAAGAAGAATTCGATTCTCTCAAGAATTATCTCTTAAGTCCACTGGTATTAATGACACCTGTTGAAGGAAGGCCACTTATCCTCTATGTGACAACTTTAGAGCGATCATTGGGTGCCTTTCTTGCTCAGAAGAATGATACTGGGAATGAAAATAGCCTCTACTATCTTAGTCAGACTATACTTGAAGTAGAAACCTGATATTCAAGTATTGAGAAGTGCTGCCTAACATTAATTTTTGCAGTTCAGAAGTTAAGACACTACCTGAAACATCATGAGGTCCAATTGGTATCTCACAATAACCCGCTCAAATTCATCCTTAGTCATCCAATACTTACAGGATATTTGTCAAGGTGGGCAGTTATTTTGCAGCAATTTGACATTCAGTATGTGTCTCAAAAGGCAATAAAGGGCCAAGCTCTAGCTAATTTCCTTGCCGAGCACCCTTCAGTAGAAGATACATCTTCAGATATTGAACTTCATGATTAGGAAGTCTTCTTTAATCAAGATAGTCTTAAAACATGGGAAATGTACTTTGATGGTGCTTCCAGAAGTCCAATAGGGAGAAAAATGGAAAATCCTAAATTCAACAAAGTTGGGTTAGGAGTTGTGCTCATTTATCCAGAAAAGGAAGTGTTACCCTATTCCTTCTCATTGTTGGGAGGCGGTAAAAATAATGAAGTGGAATACCAAGCTATCATCGTAGGCTTGGAGTTGGCGCTTCAAGAACAAGTGAATCACTTAAAGGTGAAAGGTGATTCAGACCTGGTAATCAAACAAGTCAATGGGGATTATGCCATCAGAAAAGAAGAACTAATCCCTTTGTATGATTACGCCAGAGAGTAAATGGAGAAATTTCCTACAGAACTGAAATTTTTTTATGTCCCGCGATCACAAAATGCCCAAGCTGATGCACTGGCTAATATAGCCAAAGCTCTGGAAGATCCAAATCGGGACAAGACAACCATTAGTATTGCCCGCCGTCATACAATTTCACCTTATGTTCAAACCAAAACAGAGGAAATCAATGAAATTAGTCCCATCTCTGAACCATATGGTTATGCTATAGGATGGATGACACCTATTAGGGAATACCTTCAAAATGGAACACTTCTACCTGATAGACCTGGGAAAGAACAAGTCCGGAGATGTGTGGTCAATTTTACTCTTTACAAGAGCCCAGATCACCTAGAGAAAATTCTCTACAAGTGTGGTTTTGATGGAATTATCTTCAAATGCATTGATGGTGAAGAGACAACAGTTGTCATGAAAGAAGTTCATGCAGGATTCTTTAGTGCTCACCGGTCTGGACATAGACTATCTGATCAAATTCAAAGGCTTGGATACTTTTGGCCTTCAATGATACAAGATTTTGTTGATTTCACAATGAAGTGTCATTCTTTCCAAGTACATTCCAACTTCATTCATCAGCCCCTAGAGTTGCTTCATATAGCTAAATACTCATGGCCATTTTCCACATGGGGAATGGATGTAGTGGGACCTTACCCTTCAGCTACAACCAAGCAGTTTAAGTATATTCTTACTACTACTGAATTCTTTTCCAAATGGGAAAAGGCAATACCTCTCAAAGAAGTCAGTTCTAAATGCATTGTTAGCTTCATCAATTCTAACATCATTACCATATTTTGTGTCCCTCATACCATATTGATGGACAATGGCACCAACTTCTGTTCATCTAAGGCGAGGAAGTTGTATCAAGAATACAACATCAAATCTAATCATTCATCTCGGTATCATGTAGCAGCCAATGGATAGATAGAATCATTAAAAAAGACTCTTTCAAATATACTAAAAAATATGGGGGATAAAGATAAGAAATCATGGCCTGATAAACTCTTTCATGCTTTATGGGATTATCAGACCACCACACGCACTACAACACGGGCAACTCCATATTCACTGGTATATGGAACGGAAGCAGTATTGCCCATTGAGGTTCAATTACCCTCCCTCAGAGTAGCCATTTGTGATCAGTAATCTACAGATGAACAATCTCAAAAGTGAATGGTTGAATTGGAATGATTAGATGATAAAAGATTGTACACCCCGCATCACTTGCAAGTCTATCAGAATCGAATAGTGCGAGCTTTCAACAAAAAAGTTCGTCTTCGTTCATTCATTCAGGGAGAATTGGTATTGGTTATCATAACTCCAATGATACCAAGAAATAAACCTCCCAAGTTTGAGCCAAAATGGGAAGGACCTTATTCAATACATAAGGTCTACTCTAATGGAGCTTATTCTTTAATCTCAATGGATGGAGAACTTATCACTACTCCAACCAATGTCAGATTTTTGAAGAAGTATTTTGTATAAACATAAAATACATCATCAATGGTCCATGCATATGACCTTAAAATATTTTCACGCATCATGTCTAGCAAGAAGTTAAACTGCACCATTACGGTCCATGCATATGACCTTAAACTATTTGAATTTCTATCATCCAACATGACATTAAACTGTGACATCCTAGCTACATGATGCTAAACTGTCTAGAAGTCTCTTACATTCAGAAAGACGTTAAACTGCATCATCAGTTGTGGTCCATGCATATGACCTTAAACTATTTGCATCCCTTTTGTCCAAAATGACATTAAACTGTGAAAAAGTCCATAATACGTCCAACATGACGTTAAATTGTGTCCTCTTTGTTCATAATGCATGACATTAAACTAAACAGTCCCCCTTTCGTTCAACATGATGTTAAACTGTATTGTTCCCATCATCTTAGCTACAGGACGCTAAACTGTACGACACCCTTGTTGTCCAACATGACGCAAAACTATGTTCACATCCAACAAGACATTAAACTGTGTCCCTATAATACGTCCTACATGATGTTAAACTGTATTTTTTCCCTGCTACATGACATTAAACTATGAAACACCAATAGTCCTCACTGCAAGACTTTAAATTTCATAATCCCTTCATACGTCCTACATGACATTAAACTGTGCATCATTAAGGTTGTTGCTACCTCTTGTTTCTCACACTGAGTATGACTCACATGAGCTTAGAGTAAACTTCAACCATAACACCCTCTCTGGGCCGCTAACCACGCATAAGTCCCAACACCATTTATAGGTTGTTGTCCCCAAGAACAACTTGATCACTAATTCATTTTTTAATTGAACTACGTGGACTTTGATCCCTGCCTTCTAGGTTGGGTATGTAGGAAACCTCCCAAGGTTCAAGCCCAAAACCAATCCCTTCATGTCGGTTCACTTCCATCTCATACAATGTTGATTCGTGAAACCACCCCCAGAATCAATATCCTATATTGGTTCACCTTGGTCCTTGCTATATGACGTTAAACTATACAACATTTTTTTCCTATATGATAATAAACTACAACATTATTTGATACCCTTACCTGAGAGGGAATCATTATTTACATTGATCTCCAATAATGTTATATTCCAAAGACTACGCGCATACATGGCAATGCCTGAGCCTTTTATCTTAGGTCAAACCATCATTGCACTAAAGTCCCCTTTTCACCCTTCACTTGTACAAACCAAATCTGTATAGTGGGTATTTTTAGAACTATGTGGGCTTGATTCCCATCCTTATGGGATATGTATGAACATTTGAGTGTCCCTCGAATCCAGCCCCAATTCTTTTGGGCCTAACCCCAAATTCCATTTTCAGTCCCCTGGCTGAAAATTATCTATGAAAACACACACTGTTTATTCATTATTATTGTCCGAGCTCTATGACCCTAAACTAGGATTTCCCACACTTTCATCCCACATGACACTAAACTGTATTTCAAGAACTACGTATGGCTTGATTCCCATCCATATGGGATACGTAGTGAAGTCCAATATTTCAATTCAGGACCCAGCCACAACATGATTATGGTTATCATTGGTCTGTGTATCTCTATATGCACTGAACAAATGCCCATTTTTATCTTCCATAATACTAACCTTAAATATTTTCAGATCTCCAAACCCTTTTTCTCGACTTCTGGTCACAAAATGTCCTATTTCTGAGAGTTCTTTCACCTGACTATGAAGTACGTGCCCTTAGGCTGCCTTGCATAAGTAGTCTACATAACGGACCTGTCTGCCAAAAGATGCTATTATTTGACTATGCAGCCAATTCCCTTAGGTGGCCCTACGTAATTCAACCCCCTAACGGGTTTGTTAAATAATGGTAACTTCATTCTTGGGAACAAAACCTCTTTTTTCTTTAGTTGTCTTAAGGAAAATATGTAGGGATTCGCAAAAATAGCCTTCTTTAATATATTTTTCTCATACTCTTTTTCATGATCTGAAAGTATTCAAATCTATGGTTTATATTTTCCTTCCCTACAATTGGGTCAGACCTTCATAGGAGTGACATTAATCTAGTTCTTAGACAACCTTGTTTGGAAATATTTTCTCCATATTCAAGTACCTCTCTCCATATAGCAAACTCTATGCTTTGGAAAAGTTGAATATCCATAAACTTTCTTGGGAACTACTTATTCTAATGCATTTTAGCCATTTTTTCATATCATTCCTCATATTCAAAATTTCTTAAGTCATAGTTTACATATTTTTCCCTCATACTTGAGTGTGGTAATATGTTTTCAGATAAATTGTCAACGAATTGAGTCAATTTTAATCCATTCGGTCAAAGCTATTTTGACCTTAAACATCAGCCTTTTTATGTCTGATGTGCATGACTTTAAACAGCCCACAAAATACAAGGTAACTCTGAATAAAAGTCAAGTTACATCTCACTAAACATACATTTTTTATTATTTTAGGTAATATTGAGCAATTAAAAGATTCAAAGTTTGTAGGGTTATTTATAATAATACTAGAAAAAATCAAACTATGCTTACTAGGCCCATTGGATTAGGTAAAAATTTAAAGCAGGTTGAAAAAGAAAAGGCATGTACAAATGATTGAAGATAAAAGTGTTTTTCATTGATGCACAAGAGTTAGAAGGACATACACAGACTGGAGTCTCTTCTCTTTTTCAGGAATTGCAAAAGGCTTTCAAAATAACTCTTCATTTGATTTACGACATCCCAAGTTTCATCAGCAGCCACCTGGAATTCATTCATTCAACTGGATATAATAAGAGATGCAATGATACCATCTCTTCTTGCAACAATTTTAAAAGGATGTTCTTGAGTGCGGTTTGAGAAAATTTTCTGCTGATAAAACAGTGGCTCTGTTTCTATCCAAGAGACTTGGAAGATGGATACATGGATTTGAGAATGGAGCATTGGAAGTAAAGATCCATTTGGTGAGAGTATTATTTTCAGATATGGTTCTATCTCTCCACCAACTGGAAGTGGAAAACATTTCATCCCATGGGTTTTCCATTTTCATATATGCAAGGAAATGGCATGGAAGAAAAATTTTAAAGTTCACACTATTTTTGTTGCTCTTAATGCACAACATAACCGAAATAGAGGAGTAATAGTGCAGCTGCATCTCAGGCAAATAGTTCATTGCATCTGGAATGTTGACTCCTTGCAGATGACCATGCCCATACAGAGCCAGGTATATGCTCTGTGGGAAATTAACATGATATTTCTTCAAGTACTTAGCCAAATCTGGGAGAGTTCTGTAAACAATATCATAGTAACCATGGCCAACAACATTCATCATGATATCAATCCTCTTTCTAGCCAGTTCTTCAGTCGTTCCGATTCTCTTGGGAGCCATTTAATCTGCACAAAAGTTGAATAATTAACTCTTAATTAAGTTGATTTTTCATAAATTTTGTGAAGAAAAGTGAAAAAATGCATAAGGCATTAAGGCGTGAAAGTCCCAAAATTAGTGCACAAGTATAAGTGTGTCTCGCAAGTCTTGGTGCGCAGGTATCACCACACAAGTCCAAATACCTCTACAGCAGCGTGGCAACAAAGAAATAGCGGAAAACAGAGAAACTTGCGTGGTGAAGTCAACTTGCGCGACAAGAGCTCGAAAATTTTGAAATTTGGTGATTTTCACGAGGAATGACCGGATATATATAGTCCAGGCTGCAACCCTGTGCACCTAAATGCCTGCATGTCTCACACTTTCATGCTGAAATCTGTGCGCTCAATAGAACTTGCACGTCGCATGTTCCTTGGTCTTCTTCTTTTCCTCATAATCAGATCCTCACTTCTTTCGAATCCAACTCTGAGGGGGGACTTTTGTTGACGCTCCTTTCTGTCATAGAGTCTAAAGAATTGAAAAGAGAAATACCTTTAACCCAAAGTGATTCATCCTTTGAAGAAACATCAAAAATTGACAAAGGCATCAAAAAAGATTAAAATGCACTTGGGTCGCACAAGTTCCACCAAGGTCGCGCAAGTATACTTGCATGCCGCCAAATGGTCGCATAGGTGACTTGCATGCCCTCTTTGAAATTTCGCCCAGGGTCTTCACCAGCCTATAAATACCCCTGGTGGGCCCCCCATTTGAAGGAGGAAAATTTCCAAAAACTCAGATTTGAGCTCCCGGTGCCCTAGTCTCTTCTCAAAGCTTCCGAACACTTCAAAGGTAATTTATTACCTAGAACGGAAGATCTAAAGAGGGGGAGTAAGGCCTAAGTGTTGAAACTTATCAACACTTGCGCGCCTAAGTGGCCAACCATTAAGGGAAATGGCTACACTTGCGCGCCACCTTACCCCTTCAGCAGAACTTGCACACCACCCTTCTAGAAGCCCCTATGGATAATACTAAGGGCTTGAGCCAAGTCTCGCACTAGTATTACCTTAAGGGTTGACCGGCGCGCAAGTACCCATGTGTCATGCAGGTACACCTGCACGACCATGACTTGTGCACCCACGCAGGACTTGCTCACCCCTCTCTTTTTGGGTGCCCTTCCTTCCCATTTCACCTCTTTTATGCCTATCCACCTCTCTTATTCAAGATTCAACCTTCAAAACACTCTTCAAAGACATTTATGGCGAGGTTCCTTTGTTGGATTCCTTATATGAAAGGAATTCTATGGAACATCTTTCAAAACCTAGTGATTTACACATCTTTATGTCACTAAGGTTAGATATTTCATTCATTCAACCTCATCCTTTAAAGATGAGAGAATTTTGAACCTGGGCCTTATTTTCAGGAGCATGCCCCTATCCAAGTTCTCTTAATTTGGGCATCCTCCTTAGGAATAAGCCACAAGTCCCCTAAAATGGGCATCCTTCTTAGGAGTAATCCCTAGTATCAAAGTTCCCAAATCTGGGCATCCTCCTCAGGAGTAATCCCCAACCGTAATTCCCTTAACCAGGGTTTCCTTTTAAGGAGTAATACCCAGTCTCAAAATCTAAAAATTTGGGTATCCTCCTTAGGATTAAACCCCAAGTCCCTTAATTCTAAAATTACCTTAACCAGGGCCTCCTCCTTAGGAGTAAGCCCCAGTTTTCAAATCCCTTAAACCTGGGCCTCCTCTTTTGAAGTAAGTCCCAGTCATAAGTCCTTTAACCTGGGTCTCCTTCTCAGGAATAAGCCCCAATAATAATTTCTCTTAACAGTCTTAATTTACTTTTGATCTGGGCTTCCTTCTCAGGAATAAAACCCAATCATAAGTCCCTCCTAATTAGGGCATCTTTCTCAGGAGTAATCCCCAAGTTAGAGTATTCAAATCTCCATAAAATCACATATACCTTTATGGACCCTTTTCCTGGACTTCTTCTCTGAAATAATTCCTGATCTCTATCTATTTGGGCATTCATACATACATAATCCCCACATCATTTCTTATGATTTCATATTTCATGGCACAATTTTCTGGTTTTACCAATACCTCTTGTTTCTCACACCGAGCATGACTCGCATGAGCTTAGAGCGTAAAAGTAATTATGACATATTTCTTTGATACATAAATCATATATAAACATCATACTCCCTTAGTCAAACTATGTGGGTTCTGATTACTTTTCTAAATATGGATATGTAGGTAGCTCATCTGCGGGTACGATCCCAACTCTGAAATAACCCATGTCATTCTGAATGACAATAAACATCAAGTGCCCCACCGAGTGGCTTTAAAAACAGTATGGTTATCATAATGACCAAGATATTTCTATATAATGTGTTGAAGGATACCATTTACTAAGAATATCTGAACAAATACATATGATTCTCTATCGATGAAGAACCTAGAATACTTATAAGAGATTCTCTAAATTTCCTACATATCAATCATTGATTGTCAAATCTAAAGGAAACCTCATTTTATACTTGGTAATGTAATAAGGATTCATGAACATAACTTAAAAATATAAATAGAGTCCCAGAGTAGACAATAATTCCCCCTAAAAAGGTGTGATGAGTCCGACCTCCCATACTCTCGACCAATGCAAATTCTTAAGCCTCATCAGTTCATAACTAATGAGTACCTACCTTTGGAAAGTAGGTCCAAATGGATATAGAATCATTGGATTTTTCCGGTTCTATGAAAAAACCTGTTAGAAACTACTTGGAATGTTTGAACCTTAAATCAACGAGGTCATTCCCATTTCCAGAGGAAACAATCATTAGGTTTTCTTAGGGGTATTATGGATTTTAAGGGGTTTTTTAGGGTTTTTAGTATTTTTATAGTTATTAATGTTTTAGGGGGTTTTTTGGGTTTTTTGTTTTTTAGGTTTTTTAGGTGGTTTAGGGGTTTTAGGGAATTTTTTGGGATTTTATTGTTTTTTACTGTTTTTTGGATTTTAAGGATTTTTAGGGGTATTATATTTTTTATGTTGTTTAAGCATTTCAATTCCATTTGGGATTATATAGGGTTTTTAGTGTCTTTTTGGACTTTGATGGATTTTTAGGTGTGTTTAGATTATTTAAAGTCCTTTGGGTTTAAAGGGTTTTTAGAGACTTTTACAGGTGTTATGAGGTTTTTTTGGTTTTATAGGTTTTTAGTGTTTTTAGGGTTTTAGGTATTTTTAGAGTTTTTAGGATTTTTTGTATTTTTAAGTGTTTTAGGGATTTTATGCCCTCTAAAGGTTCTTAGTGCTTTTACGGTTTTTTGGTTTTTTAGGATTTTATGATCTTTTATGGATTTTTTGGGTTTTTTGGATTTTTTGGGTTTTTAGAGATTATTATGGTTTTAGGGTATTTCTAATTTTTGGGTTTTAGGGATGTTTATTTTTTTATTGATTTTTAGTGTTTTTTTGGGTTTTAGGTTTTTGAGTTTTTTTATGATTTCTTATGGTTTTAAGGGTTTTATGATTTTTACAGTCTTTTAGGGGGTTTTTAGTTTTTAGGATTTTTTGGGATTTTGGGTTTTATAGGATTTTATGGATATATAATTTTGAGTGGTTTAGGTGATTTTATGGGGTTCTAGGGGGTTTAAAAAAATTTAGAGTGTTTTTGGGTTTTTTTGGGTGTATCAACTATTTCAAAAAAATTTAGGGGTTTTTAGAGTTTTTAGGTGGTTTGGGTTTTTTTGGGTTTTTTAGGCTTTTAGGGTTTTAGTATTATAAGGGTTTTAGGGGTTTTAGGGTTTTCTAAGGTTTTTGGTTATTTTAGGGGTTTTGAATGTTTTTAGGAATTTTTATTATTTTTAGGTTTTTAAGGGATTTAAGGTTTTTTTGTGTTTTATGGTTTTTTATTTTTTATTGTTTGTTAGGGTTAATAAAGGCATATTATGGTATTTTAGGGTTGTTTAGTGTTTTTAGTATCATTAGGGGTAATATGGTTTTTAGAGTTTTTTTGGGTTTTTATTTTTTTATAATTTTTTGGGTTTTTAGGGTTTTGTAGGGGTTATAATATTTTTAGGGTTGTTTTGGTTTTGTTAGAGGTTTTAAGGGTATTTAGGTTTTTTATGGTTTTTAGGGTTTTTATTAGATTTTAGGGATTTTCATGGGTTTCTAGAGGTTTATTAGGGTATTTTCTGGGTTTTAAAATTATTTTCTTATCCTTTTATGGTTCTAAGGGTTTTTAGGGTTTTTAGAGTTTTTGGGGTTTTAGGGTTTTTATATATTTTACATTTTTTGGGGTCTTTTGGGATTAAATAGTTTTTAGTCATTTTTAATGTTTTTAGGTTTTTAGGGGTTTTTAATGTTTTCTTTGTTTTTTAGTTTTTTTTAATTTGTAGGGTTGTTTTAGGGTTATTATGTTTTTTTATTTTAAGGAATTTAGGTTATTTTATGGTTTTTGGTTTTTTGGGTTTTTAGTGTTTTCAGTTGTTTTATAGACCTTTAAGGGTTTTAGATTTCTTAGTTTTCTGTTGGGATTTATAGGGTGAATATGTTTTTTAGGAGTTTCAAGGTTTTAAGGGGATTTTAGAGTTTTTAGGGCCTTTATGGTTTTTATGGGATTTTCATGTTTTTCAGGTTTTTATGGGTTTTATGTTTTTCCTAGGGGTTCGTTGGGTTTTGGGGTTTTTAGTATTGTATTAGGGTATTTAGGAATTTTTAAGGATTTTTGGATTTTCTGGGGTTTTTAGTGTTTTCAAGGGTTTTATGGGTTCTTATATTTTTTGGGGTTTTGGGTGGTTTTAAAGGGTTTTAGCGTTTTTAGGTTTTAAGGGTCTTTTAGGGGTGTTTGGGATTTTTGGGTATTTTTATGGTTTTTAGGTTATTTTGGGGTTTTAATGGGTTTTAGGTTCTTTTATGGGTGTTTTAGTTTTTTAGGGGTTTTAGGGTTTCATTTTTTTTATGATATTTTTGGTTTTTTAGGGTTTTAGGGTTTTGAGGTTTCTGTATGTATTTAAGAATTTTAGGGTTTTATGTTTTTTAGGTATTATTTAGGGTTTTGGGGTTTAATGGGTTTTTAGAGTTTTATATTGTATTTTATGGGTTTCATAAGGTTTTTTAGTTTTTTATGTGTTTTAGGATTTTTTTACATTCATTTAGGTTTAGGTGTTTTTAGGTGTTTTTATTTTTTTAGGGTTTTGTATTTTTCACGATTCTAGGGGTTTTTAGTGGGTTTTATAGTTTTAGTTTATTTTTAGAGTTTTTAGAGTTATTTTATTATTTTTAGGTATATTTTGGTTTTTAGGGATTTTTAGTGGGTTTTATGGATTTTAAGGGATTTCTAAAGATTTTGGGGTTTGGGGTTTTTACGGGTTTTAAGGTTTTTATGGGTTTTAGGGTTTTCATTGGATTTTAGGGTTTCAATAATTTGTAGGGTTTTAATTTGTTTGGGAATTTAAGTTTTTAAGTGTCATTTGGTGTTTCTATATGGTTATTTAAGGCTATATAAGGGTTTTAGTGTTTTTAGTGTCCTATAGGGGGTTTTGGGGGGGATTTATGGTATTTTAGGGTTTTTAGGGGTTTTAGGTTTTTCATGGCCATTTAGGGGTTTTAAAGGTTTTTATTGTTTTTGGAGTGTTTAGGGTATTTCGATTGATTTAGGGGTTTTAGGGTTTTTTAGGTTGCTTTAGGGGGTTTTGAGGGTTTTTATTGTTTCTCTAGGGGTTTTAGGTTTGTTTTATAGGTTTTCGGGTTTTCAAGGTTTTTAGGATTTTTAGTTCTTTTCTAGGGTTTGAGGGTGTTTAGGGTCTTTTAGGGTTTTTTTAGTTTACTATATGGTTTTAATGTCTTTTTAGGGAGGTTTTAGGGGTGTTTTGGGTTTTTAGCATTTAATGTTTTCTATGGAATTTAAGGATTTTTAGGGCTTTATGACTTTTATGGTTGTTAGGGGTTTTGTGGTCTTTTAGTGTTTTTAGGGTCTTTTAGGATTCTTAGGGGTTTTGAGGTCCTTTATGGTTTTTTGGGTTTTTGGGGGTTTTGGGTTTTTTTATTTCTAGGGTCCTTTAGTGTTTTGGGGGGTTTAAGGTTTTAGGATTTTAGGGTTATTTTTGGGTTTTAGGGTCATTTATGGTTTCCTAGTGTTTTAGGTTCCTTTAGGGTTTTATAGTTTCTGAGGGTCCTTTATGGAATTTATAGTTTTTCCGGATCGTTTAGGGGGTTTTATGGTCCTTTAGGGTTTTTTGGGGTAATTATGGTCATTTAGGGTTTTAGGGGGTTTTAGTTTCTTTTAGGGGTTTGGGATTTTTAGGGTCCTTTAGGGTTTTTAGGTTTTTTAGAGACTTTTAGGGGTTTTAGGATATTTAATGGTATTTCAGGATTTTTAGAGGTTTTTTATATTTTAGGGGGTTTTATGGTTTTTACGGTCTTTTAGGTTTTTTATCATTATTAGGATATTTTAGGGTTTTATTTACATTTATAGGATTTTAGAGGTTTTAGGTTCTTTTATGGGTTTCTAGGATTTTTTTGGTGTTTTGGGGTTTTAGGTGTTTAATGTTTTTATAGATTTTTTTGGTTTTTTATAGTTTTTAGGGGATTTTTTGTGTTTTTTTTTATTTTTAGGGATTTTAAAATTTTTTGGGTTTTTTTGGTTTATATTTTTTTCTTGGATTTTCAGGGTTTTTCAGATTTTAGGGTATTTGGAGTTATTTATTGGTTTTAGTTGTTTTGGGGGTTTAAAAGGATTAGGAAATTTTAGGGGGGTGGGTTAGGAGTTTTTATGGTTTTTAGTGGGTTTAGTTGTTTTCATGGATTTTCATTGATTCTGAGAGTGTTTTTGGGTTTCAGGGATTTTAATATTTTTTGGGGGTTTTAATGGTATTTTCGGTTTTAAGGTTTTTATGTATTTTAATGTTTTTTACAGTTTTTTATTATTTTATAGATTTTAGTGTTTTCAGTGATTTTAGTGGGTTTTAGGTTTTTTAGAAATTTTTAAGAGTTTAGGGATTTATTGGGATTATTAGGGGTTTTGGGATTTTTAAGTTTTTTAATAGATTTTTTAGGGTCTTCGGGTTGTTTTAGTTGATTTTAAGGTTTTATTGTATTTAGGGTTTTTTTGTTTTTTGGGGTTTTTTATGATTTTTTAGGATTTTCAGTGTTTTAGGGGTATTTGGGCCTTTACGGGTTGTTAGGGTTTTTAAGGTTCTTAGGGGGTTTGTAGGTTTTTAGGGGTTTTAGGTTTTTAGGGTTTTTAGTGTTTAAAGTGTTTTTAAGGGGATAAAGTGTATTTATGGTGTTTTAATATTTTTAGGGTTTTAAAGGGTTTTTTTGTTTTTCATGGTTTTTTAGTGTTTTTAGTATTGTTATTATTTTTCAGATTTTTAGGATTTTATTTGATTTTCTTTGGTTTTTAGGGGTTTTCACGTATTTTTGGTAATTTTTATGATTTTTATGTTTTTAGAAAATTTTAAGATTTTTAGGCATTTTCAGTATTTTCAGGGTTCTTTTCAGGGTTTTAGGGTTTTTAGTTTATTTGGGGGTTTTAATGTTTTTATGGTTTTTAGGGGTTTTATGGGTTTTTAAATATTTTTATGGATTTGTCATCTTTTTAGTTTTTAACTATTTTAAGTATATATTTGTATTTTTTTTTGGAATTTTTAGTGGTTTAATGGATTTTTAGGGGGGTTTAGGGGTTTTAGGGTCTTTTATGATTTTTTTTGTGTTTTTGGGTTTCAGGGACTTTTATGTGTTTTAGAGGTTTTCTTTTGGGTTTCAGGACAGAAGAGGTGCAAGAATAGGTTATTCCTAGTCCCCCCAAAATTTATTAGAAAAAAAGACACCGCAGACAAGGGAGGGGTGGGGTCAAACAACCCACACCCAAAAACCCTTTACAACCCCAAACGCAAAAGACCCCCAAAAAAAGAAAAATCAAACAAGAAACACACAAAACAAACAAAGCATAAAACTAAAAAGCCCCCAACATCATCTCCCAGCCAATCAATAACTAGTATTCAGCAGCATCAAAACCATCAACAACAACTTCAACAGCCCAGCTTCAGCACCTCCCAGCTAAGCAGTAGCTAGCATCCAACATCACAATCCAACATCACAATTTCCAACATCCATTTTCTTCTCTCCAAGAAAGTACACCACCAGAACACAGAACCAATCCTATTTCAGAAATTCCCAACCAAGTAAAATTTGGTACCCAGCATCCCCAACTCTAATGCCCAACGCCTCCTGGCCTATCATCGCGCAACATTCCACATCAACCAGCACCACTATAATAGGAAGATCCATCTTCAGAAGAATAGAATCACTATCACCAAAGGCAAGGACATCATCTTCAACATATTGCAACCAAGTAACAGAAAACATCCCAGCATATCCCACCCAACAGCACAAACAAGGGTAGAGAGCCGCCAGCCCCGTAGCCCAAACAACTCTACCAGCAGGCCAAAAACTAGAAAGCACGGCTAGTACGAAGCATATAATATCAGAACCAGTAGACTACACCATCATCGCGGGGACAAAAATACCTCTTTGGCACCACGTGAAAACATAAACCAAAACCAGATCGCAGCAAAACACAAAACAACCAGGATCATCAGTAAGAGTCAAGATCCATCCAAGGACTTCAGTAGGATACAGGGGACCAAAGAAGCTAATTTGGCACCCTGACCAACCACATACCAGCATATCAACTAGATCCCAGCACAATATAATCCACCCCGCAATAATAGTATGAAACATAGGAAAATGCAAGGAAACAAAATACTAAACTTGTAACTTCATCACATGTTGTTGACCAGTAGAACTGAAATCCCACACCACCGGACTAGGTAAGCCACTATAAAAACAATAAAACACCCTATGTATCCACCATATTCCATCGCAAAGCCCAAAGAACCCGAAAATCACCCTAGATTTCAAATCAAACCGAGGAGAAAGTCATGGCGGACAGAAGATCCAGATCCTCATGCTGCATCTCTGCAGAAGCCTATCACCGCAGCAACTGATCTACCAGGAGGAAACCCTTACTTAGGACATTTCTCAGAGAACATGCCATACAAAATCCCAAACCTCACCACCGCAGATGAAGACCCCCGCCTTGACTGATTCGTGATGCTCCCACCAAGGGGGGGGGGAATTGAGAAGGAAACTGCTGAATAGAAGCAAAAGGTCGCTGGGACGGAGCCGCCATGGAGGATTCAGAGAGGAATCCGCAGAAATCACAGCACTGAGAGAGAGATCCTAGGAGAGAGTGGTGCCATCAATATTAGTGGTTTTGGGGTTTTTATCTTTGGGTTTTTGGAGTTTAAGAGGTTTTTGGGTTTTTATGGTTTTTAGTGTTTTTTAGAGTTTTTAGGGATTTAGGTGTTATAATGTCATTTTAGGGGTTTAGTATTTTATGGTTTTTAAGGATTTTAGGGTTTTTTTGTTTTTATTTTTTAGTATTTTTAGGGGTTTTATGATTTTTAGAGTTCATGTAGGGTTTTTTTTGGGTTTTGGAGTTTTTATGGTTTAATGCGTTTTTATAGTTTTGTGGGGATTTTAGGGTTTCTATATTTTTCTATGGTTATAGGGGTTTTAAATATTTTTAGTGTTTGTTAGTTTTTTAAGGAGTATTTAGTATTTTTTGGGTTTTTAGGTTATTTTTGGTTGTTTTAGGATTTTGTTAATGTTTTTAGGGTTTTTAAAGTTTTTAGGGTTATTAGTGTTTTTTAGGGTTTACCAGGACTTGTATGGTTTTTAGGGGTTTCATAAATTTTAGGGTCTCTAGGTGTTTTAGGGTTTTTATAGGTTTTTTATGGTTATGAGTTTTTTGGGTTTATGGTATTTTTAAAATTATAAGGTTTTTAGTTATTTATTGGGTTTATTTTTGGATTTTAAGGTTTTTAAATTTTTTTTGTGGATGTAAGGGTTTTTTGGGGGTTTTAAGGAATGCATGGAGTTTAAAGGTGTTTTATGTTATTTTGGGTTTTCATGATTTTTTTGGGTTCAAAGGGGTTTTAGTGGTTTTCATAGTTTTTAGGATGTTTAATGGGTTTCTAGTGGATTTTTTGGGTTTTTATATTTTTATGGATTTTTAGTGTTTTTTTGGGTTTTAGATACTTTTAGGGTTCTTAATTATCTTAGTATAATTTATAGGTGTTTTTGAGTTTTAGGATTTTTAATGATTTTTGTTAGTGTTTATGTTTTTAGGTTATTTTTGGGATTTTAGTGTTTTTAGGGATTAATAGGGATTTTAGGGGTGTTGGGGGTTTAAGGTTTTAAGGGGTTTTAGGGGTTTTTACATAGGGTTTTCATGTTTTTTAGTGTGTTTACAATTTTTTAGGATTTTTAGGGGTGTTTGGGGATTTAGGTTTTTAGGGATTTTAGGGTTGTTAGGGGTTTTATGGTTTTTTAAGATTTTAGTTTTTTAGGGTTTTTATTATTTTATGGATTTTAAGTATATAATTATTTTTATGGGTTTTTATGGGTTTAGGGGTTTTTATGGTATTTATGGGGTATGTGGGTTTTAGGGTTTTTTTGATGTTTTTAGAGGTTTTTATGTCTTAGTGCTTTTTTTGGATTTTTATGGTTTTAGGGTTTTAGGGTATTTTTGTGTTTCTAGGGGTTTTCAGTTCACTTTTTAAGTATTTTAGGATCCTTTTGGGTTTTTGGGGTCCATGAAGTCTTATAGGGTTTTTTGGGATTTTAACGGTTTTCAGGGTTTTTTGGGTTTTTTGGATTTTTAGGCCTTTTAATGTTTTTAGGGTTTTTTCTATTTTTAAGTATTTAATTGTTTTCTTTGTTTTTATGGATTTTAGAGTGTTTATGGTTTTTAGGGGGTTTAGGGATTTTTAGGTTCTTTAATGTGATTTAGAGTTTTTAGGGTTCTAGATTTCTTATGGGCAATGAAGATGCGAGGGTCGGGCTATTCCCTGCCCCCCAAATTTATGAGAAATAAAAAAGAGACACAGCAGACAAGGGAGGGGAGGGGTCAAACGGCCCACACCCAAAAACCCTTACATCCCAAGACACAAAAGACCAAAAAAAAACAAAAAAGAAAAAGAAAGACACAAAGCCAAGCAGCCACCACCATCATCCAGCATCGACCAGCATCCGACAGCTCACAGCTAACAAAAAACCATCATTCAACCTCAAACAACAGTCAACATCTAGCCGCAGCACGATCATAAACTGCATCTTCAGCACCTCCCAGCTCAGCCGCAACCAGCTCAGCAGCAACCAGCATCCAGCCTCACAATTTCCATCATCCAGCACATTCTTTCTATTCCCCACCAACAACACACATCCACCAGCACCAGAAGCAAAAGTAGCACCATCATCATCTAGTATCAACAAAGAGTCCAAACCTAGCCAGCCACCACCCTCTTCAACCGCATCCAGCCAAGCAGCACCTCCTTGCAAGTGAACTTCCAGCATTCCACATCCAGCTTCATTTTCAGCCACCCAGGACCACCAGCACTCATGCACAGAACCAATTCGCAACACCCAAGACTCCTTGTTCAAACCCAAAACAGGATGTCCCTCCAACTGTGCAGAATAACAAAATCCCCAGCACCAAACTTGTAAACATAAGCCTCATCACTACCCATCCCAACAAAAAGCACCAACCAAAGGTACCATTTCCCGGATCCAACATCTCCTTCAGCACCTCGTAAACTAGCAGAGACAGAACCAGTAGCTTCATTACATCCCGGCCTAGCAGAAAGCAGAATCCAGCACCATAGTTTCTTAGAAACAGCAAATCCATCCATGCCTTGAGGACAAACAGCAGCACAAAACCAAATTCTCGCATTGGCACATGCCAAATGCCGCATCAGACATAAAGAATCCGGAAAAACCAGAGACATCGCATCTAGAAAATCAAAACGAAAACCTCCTCTAAGCAGGAGGAAATGGAAGCCACGATTCACCAGCGCACCAGAAATGATCAACACTGCATAAGATTTAACAGGTTTGGGTTTTTTTTAAGATTTTAGGGTTTTTATTCTCTTTTATGGTTTCTTGGGTCCTTTAGGGGTTTTATAGGTTTTTAGGTTCCTTTAGGTTTTTTTGATGTTTTTTTTGAGGTTTTAGGGTTCTTTAGGGTTTTTAGGATTTTAGGGTCTTTAGGGGTTCTTATGGGTCTATTAGTGTTTTTAGGTCCCTTTTTTTTATGGTCTTTTATAATTTTTTTTGGTTTTTAGGGTCCTTTAGGGGGTTTATTGTTTTTAGATACATTTACGGTTTTAGGGTATTTTATGGTGTTTTTGGTGTTAATAATATCTTTAGTGAGTTTTCATTATTTTTTTTGTTTTCAGGCCTTTTATGGGTTTTAGGAGGTTTGGGGAATTTTTGGAATTTTAGGGGGTTTTAGATCTTTGAGGGTTTTAGGGTGTTTTGATTTATTGATTAGTTTTTGGGTTTTTGATTTTTTTTATAGTTTTTAGGGTCATTTAGTGTTTTTAGGTTTTTAGGGTATTTTAAGGGGTTTTATGATTTTTAGGATTTTGAAGGGGTTTTAGGGTTTTTAGTGGTTTTTAATGGTTTTAGTGGTTATTAGGGTTATTATTATTTTTAGGGTTTTTAGGGTTCAAAAGGTTTTCCATTATTTTTTGGGGTTTTAATGATTTTAATATTTTTTGGGGTTTTTTAGTGTTTTAGGGTTTTAACTATTTTTAGGGGTTTTAGGGGTTTTTATAAATTTTTATGGTTTTTATTGTTCATTTTGTTTTCATGGGTTTGGTTTCACATTTATTTTATTTATTATTTATATTGTTTTTTAATATTTTTAGTGTTTTTAAGATTTTTCATGTTTTTACGTTGTTAGGATTTTGTGGGTTTCTGAGGGATTTTTCGGTTTTAGTGTTTATAGGGATTTTTAGGGGATTTGGGGTTTTAGTGTGTCTATGGTAATTATGATTTTTACGGGTTTTCGCTGATTTTAGGTTTATTTAGAGGTTTTAGGGTTTTAAATGGGTATGAATGTTTTGAAATGGTTTTTAGGGTTTTATGAAAATTAGGATTTTTTGGGATTTTTTAAAAATTTTGGTGTTTCTAATTTTTAGTGATTTTTTTAGGGATTTTAGGTTTTTTATTAATTTAAAAATTATTCAATGTATTTTATGTTTTTTATGGTTTTATTCTTGTTTTTAGGTTTTTTATGGGTTTTTAGGGTGGTTAGTAATTTTTACATGTTTTAGGGATTTTAAGATCCATATAATTTTTATGGGTTTTGGGGGATTATTGGTTTTATGGGTATTAGGGATTTTTAAGGGTTTTAGAGTTTTTATAGTTTTTAGTTTTTTAGGGTTTTTAAGAATTTTTTATTGTTTTTTTAGGTTTTTATAATTTTAGGGGGGGTTAGGTGTTTTTATGTTTTTAGGGATTTTTAGGGTTTTAAAGGTTTTTAGGGTTTTACGGTTTTTTAGGGTTTTAGGTTTTTCAGGTTTTTGGGGTTTTTAGTGTGTTTAAGCTGTTTTAGGGTATTTTATATATTTTATAGGGTTCTATAGTCATTATGGGTTTTAGGTGTTATTATTTTCTTTTAGTGTTTTAAATCTTTTTAGTTGTTTTCAGGGTTTTTAGGGTTTTTGGTGTATTTTATGGGGGGTTTTATGTTGTTTTATGGTTTTAGGGGGATTAAGGGGTTTTAGGGATTTTAGGACTTTAAGGGGTTTAAAAAGGGTTGTTATGTTATATGGTTATTAGTGTTTTTCATGTTTTAGGATTTTCTGGTGTTTTGGGATTTTTATTTTTTTAGTGGTTTTAGGAATTTAAATATTTTTTATGATTTTATTGTGTTTTTCATGGTTTTATAGATTTTATGTTTTTATGGGTTTTTATGTATTTTTTTTGCTTTTAAATATATTTTTTGGTTTTCTACATATGTTTGTGTTTTTTGTGGTTTTGTGGTTTTTTATGTTTTTATATATTTTAGTGTTTTTTTGGTTTTAGGATGTTTTAAGGTTTTAATAGGATTTATGTGGTTTAAAGGGTTTTTAGAGTGTTGGGGGTTTTAGTGGTTTTTAGAGTTTCAAGTGTCTTATGGGGTTTTAGGGTTCTTAGGGTTTTTAGGGATTTATTTTTTTGTGTTTTTAGGAATTTTAGGCGATTTCAGTGTTTTTTTGGATTTTATAGTGCTTTATATGGTCTTTAGCGTTTAAGGTTTTAGGAGTATTATGGTTTCTAAGAGTATTTTTACTGTCTTTTAGTGTTTTTAGGGATTTAGTGTCTTTTAGGGAGGGGGGTTTGGGGGTATTTTAGTTTTTATGGTTTTTATTATTTTTTGAGGATTTAGGGTTTTAGGGTTTGTTTCATGTATTTAGGGTTTTTAGGGCTTGTTTTTAGTTTTAGGCTCTTTAGTGTCTTTATAGTTTTAGTGAATTTTATATTTTTAGTGAAATTTAGTATTTCTTATTTTTAGTGTTTTTTTCGTTTCTATGTTTTTAGGGTTTTAAGTGTTTTTAGCGATTCTAGCATCTCTGAGTTATTTTATGGGTTTTAAGGTTCTTTTAGATTTTTTAGGGGTTTTATGTTTTTTCGGTTTTTGTAGGGTTTTTAGGTTTTTTTATGTTTCTTAGGGTTTTAGGGTTTTTATTGTTTCTTAGGGTTTTTTTAGGGGTTTAGAGCTTTTAGGGTTTTAGGAGTTTTAGTATATTCAAAGGGGTTTTTTGGTTTTTAGGATTTTTAGAGTTTTTAGTGTTTTTTTGGGAGTTCGAGGATTTTATATGGTTTTATATCTATTTTAGGGGTTTTTAGTATTTTTTTAATATTTGTAGTGTTTATTGGGGTTTATAGGTTTTTGAATGTTTTAGTTGGGTTTTAAAGGGTTTTCAGGGTTTTGGGGTCTTTTGGGGTTTTTATGGGTTCTTAAGTTTTTTCATTTTTTGGGTTGTTAGGGTTTTGTGGTCCTAAATGTGTTTTAGGGTATTTTAATGTTTTTAGGTTTTTTAAAGGGTTATAGAGTTTTTAATGGTTTTATAATTTTTAGTGTAATTTAGAGTTTTTATGGTGTTTAATGGTTTTCTGGGTATTTTAAGGTTTTCATAGGTTTTTAAGATCTTTCAGGGTTTTTTAGTTTTTAGGGAATTTTAAGGTTTTTTCGGTTTTGTAGGGTAATTTAGGATTTTTAGTGATTTTTATAGTATTTTAGGGGTTTTAGGGTCTTTTATGGGTGTTTCCAGGTTTTTTCAGGTATTTATAGTTTTTAGAATTTTAGGTTTTTTATGATTGTGAGGATTTCTAGAGATTTTGGGACTTTTAGGGTTTTTTAGGGATTTACTATTATTTATAATTTTTATGGTTTTTATGGTTTTAGGGGTTCTAAACGATTTTTTTGGGTCTTTAGTATTTTTTGGAATTTATTATGGTTTTTATGGTTTTTTTTGGTTTTTAGGAGTTCTTGGGGGATTATGGTTTTTAGGGTTTTTATAGGCTTTAAGGGTTTTTTTACAGGTTTTAGGTAGTTTTAGTGTTTTTTAGGGTTTTTAGGGTTTCTTGGGGTTTTAGGGTTTTTATGTGTTTTAATATTTTCTTAGGTTTTAAGGGATTATTTCATATTTTCATATCGGTTTTTAGGGTTTGGGTGGGGGTAGTGGGTTTTGAATTTTTAGGGGATTTTATAAATTTTATGTTTTTTTTGGATTTTAGGGTTTTAAATGTTTTTTAGGATTTTTATGGTTTTTATGGTTTTAAGGATTTTAAGGGGTTTTTACATTTTTATGGTATTTTGGGGGTTTTAGGTTTCTAAAAATGTTTAGGGGTTTTTTTGGGTATCTAGGTGTTTACATTGGTTTTAGGGCCTTTTTCAGGGGTTTATGGTTTTTTGGGATGTTTATAGTTTTTAGTGTTTACGGTTTTTAGTGACTCTTTGGGTTTTTCTAATGTTTTATGGTTTTTAGGGTTC
Organism: Viscum album; assembly: GCA_963277665.1. NCBI lineage: Eukaryota > Viridiplantae > Streptophyta > Magnoliopsida > Santalales > Viscaceae > Viscum > Viscum album. The sequence goes on from OY728122.1 coordinate 347,177,196, forward strand.
TTTTGGAAATTAGGGGTTCTTAAGGGTTTTGGGTTTTTTATGGTTGTTTATGGGATTTAATATTTTTTGAGGGTTTTTAACCGTTTTAGGGTTTTATTGTTTTAAGGGGGTCTTTGGTTTTTTATGGTTTTAGGGTTTTGAAGATTTCCTAGTGTTTTTAGGATCTTTTATGAGTTATAGTGGTATTGGGATTTTTAAGAGATTTTTATTGTTTTTAGGGTATTTAAAGTTTTTAGGATTTTTAAGGGTTTTAGTGGTTTTTAGGACTTTTAGGGTTATTAAGGTTTTTTATTATTTCTTGGGGTTTTATGGTTTCTTTTAGATTTTATTAGGGTTTTTAGGTCTTTGGGGGGGATGGGTTTTTAGGGTTTTTAGAGTTGTATGGGTTATAGGGGTTTTTAGAGATTTTAGGGGGTTTAGTGTTTTAAATATTTTTAGGGTGTTCTATAGTTTTTAGAGTTTTTATTTTTTTCGGTTTCAGGATTTTTAGTTTTTTTAGGTTCTTAATGTTGTTAGTGATTTAGTGTCTTTTGGGGGTTTTAGGATTTTTTGGTCTTTTAGTGGTGTTTTAGGGTTTTCTTGGGATTTATAATTTTCAATGTTTTTATGGTTTTAAGTCTTTTAGGGTTTCTTGGGGTTTTAGGGTTTTAAGGGGGTTTTACAATATTTTAAGGGTTTTTTTGGATATTTTAAAGTTTTTAAGGTTTTAAGGGTTTCATTGGTTTTTTAGGGTTTTAGTTTTTTTGGGTTTGAGGGTTATTTTGGATTTCTAGGTGTCTTAATTATTTTTAAGAGTTTTTTGGGTTTTTTTGTTTTCATGGGGGTTTTCATGTTTTTAGTTGTTTTGATTTTTAGGGGTTTTTTGGGGTTTTATTGATGTTTTTGGGTTTTTTGGGTTTAAATAATTTTAATAAGTTTTAGATATTTTTTTTTTCAAATTTCTTTTTGTATTTTTAGGGGTTTTATGATTATTTAGGGTTTTGAATTTTTTTATCGGGTTTTGGTATTTTTATCTTTTCTTAAGGTTTTTTAAAATTTTATGGGTTTTAGGCTTTTAAAGGTTTTTTATGATTGTTAGGTGTTATTTAGTGGATACAGGTTTTTTTTGGATTTTTATAGTTTTTAAGGTTTATGTTTTTTATGGTTTTCATAGGGGTTTAAGGGTTTTTTTGGATTTTTAGGGTTTTTAGAGTTTTTAGCGTTTTTATGAATTGTTAAATATTTAATAGTTTTAGGGTTTTAAAAGGGGTTTTAAACATTTAAATTGGTTTTTTTGGTTTTTAATGGTTATTAGGTTTTTAGGTTTTTAGTGATTTTAGGGTTCTTCAGGTTTTTTGTTAGTTTTATCATTTTATGGGTTTATGGTTTTTTGGATTCTTTAGTGTTTTAGTGTTTTTTTGGGTTGTTAGGGGTTTTTATGGTGTTTAGTGGATTTTTTTGGTTTTTAGAGGTTTTAAGGTTTTTTAGAGTTTTTTGGTTTAAATGTTTTTAGGGTTTTATGGTCTTTTAGTGTTTTAGGGTCTTTAGGGGGTTTATGGTTTTATGGTCTTTTGGATTCTTAATGTTATTAGGGAAATTTTAGATTTTAATGGTTTTTAGGGTCTTTAGGGGATTTAGTGTTTTTAGGGTTTTAATGATATTTTGGGTGTTTAGGTTTTTTTTTTAGGGATTTTTATGGTTTTTGGTTTCTTAGTGTTTTTATGGTTTTTATTGATTTTTATGGTTTTTTGGGTTTTTAAATCTTTTTATGGAATTTTAGTGTTTTAGGGTTTTTTTGGTTTCCTTAGGGTTTTTATTTTCTTTAAGGGTTGTTAGGATATTTTCAATTTAGATTTTTATGATTTTTAAGGTATTTTAGGGTTTGGGAGTATTTTTTTGTTTTTAGTGGTTTTTGGTAATTAGGGTTTTTATTAATTTTTTTGGTCTTAAATGGTTTTTAGTGGTTTTGGGTTTTTAGAGTTTTTAGGGATTTTTAGTATTTTTAGTGTTTTTATGGTTTTAGGGGTTTTTAATGGGTTTTAATGTTTTTAGAGATTTTAGGGAATATTAATGTTTTGAGGGGTTTCGGGTATTTAAGGAATCTTTGGGCCCTTTAGGGTTTTATAGGGAAATTTAGGGTCTTTAGGGGTTTTAGGGTCGTTTAGTATTTTTAGGGTATTTGGGTCTTTAGGTTGTTTTCAAGGTTCCTGTGGATTTTTAGGGTTTTTTGGAATATTAGGGATTTTAGGGTATTTTATGGTCCTATAGGGGTGTTAGGGACCATTAGGGGTTTTAGGGATTTTATGGTCCTTTAGTGGTTTTAGTGTTTTTAGGGTCATTTTTGGGTAATATGGTTTTCTGGGGCTTTAATGGGTTTTCAAGGGTTTATAGTTTTAGGTTTTTTTATTTAAAGGGTTATAGGGGTTTTTATGAATTTTTAGTTTTTTATAGTTTTTATGTGATTTTAGTGTTTTTAGGGTTTTAATGGTTTTTAGGGTATTGGGTATTTGTTTTTTTAGGTGTTTTTAATTTTAGTGTCTTTTGGGTCTTCTAGGGATTTTGGGGGTGTTTTTTAGCGTTCTTTGGGTTTTGTTTGGTTGTTAAGGTCATTTTAGTGTTTTATTCCCATTTAGGGGGTTTAGGGTTTGGTATGGTCTTTTAGTTTTTTTAGAGGGGTTTAAGTTTTTTAAGGTTTCCAGGGGGTTTTAGGGTCTTTTAAGGTTTTTAAGGTCATTTAGGGGTTTTTATGGCAATTTTTTGGTTTATGGATTTTTATTATCCTTTTGGGTTTTTAGTTTTGTAGGTCCATTCAAGTTTTTTGGGGTCATTTAAGGGTTTTAGGGTCTTTTAGGGGTTATGTTGCTTTATGGTCTTTTAGGGGTTTTGGATTATTTTCATATTTTTTAATGTTTTATGGTCTTTAGTGTTTTTTTGGGTTTTTTTGGGTTTCAGGGGGTTTTTAGGGTTTTTAGGGGTTTTAACATTATTATAGGTTTTTAGAGTTTTTAGAATATTTAGGGTTTCTTATGGGTTTTCAAGGTTTTTAGCTGTTTTAACGATTTTTAGAGTTTTTATGGTTTTTAGGGTTTTATTTCCCTTAAGGGTAACTATTTTTTATGGTTTTTAGGGGTTTCAGGGTTTTTTATTTTTTAAAGAAGTTTGTATTTTTTTTGTATTATTTTAGCGTTTTTGGGTTTTTATGTATTTTTAGGCATTTCAAGTGTCTTGTGGTTTTTTTGGATTATTAAAGGTTTTAGAGGTTATAGATTTTTTTTGGGTTTTTAGGGTTATTATATGTTATTTAGTTTTTTGGGGTTTTTAGGGGTTTTAAGTGTTTTTAGAGGTTTTAATGGGTTTTAGGGTTTTTAGGAATTCTAGGCTTCTTTTAGGGATTTTTAGGGTTTTTATGGGTATTATGGTTTTAAGTTATTTTTAGAGTTTTAAGTGGTTTAAAGGCTTCATAAGTATTTTTAGGGATTTTTTTCCATTTTTTAGGGTTTTAGTTACTTTTTGGATTTTTATGTGTTTTAGGGTTTTCATGGGTTACATGGGATTTAAGGGTCTTAATGGGTTTTCAGGTATTTAAATTTTTTTAGGATTTTTAATTTTTTATATGGTTTGTAGGTTTTTTAGAGTTTTTAGGGGGTTTAGGTGGTTTTAGGGCTTTTGAGATATTTTAGGGTTTCTTGGGATTTTAGGTTTGATATGATATTGAAGAGTTTTTAAAGGGTTTTAATGGTTTTTAAGGTTTTTAGTGTTTTTAGGGTTTTAAGTGATTTTTATGATTTTTAGTGTTTTAAGAGGGTTTTAGTGTTTTTAGGTATTTTTAGGGTATTAGTATTTTTGTGGGTTTTATTTATTTTTTTTGGATTTTTTGGTTTTTTGTACAATTTCATTTGTTTTTTTGGGACTTTAGTATTTTTAGGGGTTTTAGTGTTTAGATGGATGTAAATGTTTTAATGTTTTTAGGGTTTTAGAGGGTTTTATAGTTTCTCGGGAGTTTTATGGTTTTTAGGGTTTTGGGATCTTTTGTGGCGTATTGTGTTTTTATATATTTTTATTGTTTTTAGGGTTTTTGTGGTTTTAGGGGGGTTTAGGAGTATTTGGATTATTAGGTTTTAATGATTTTTTGGGGTGCTTTAGGGTTTTTATGTTTTTAGGTTTGTTAGGTTGTTAAGGTTGTTTAAGGGGTTTTATAGTCGTTGAGGGGGTTTATAGGATTGTTTGGGTCTTTTAGGGCGGTTTAGTGTTTTGATGGTCATTTAGTGTTTTATGGGTTTTTAGGGTTTTAAGAGGCTTAAGGCTTGTTGGGGGTTTTTGGGGTTTTAATGTTTTTAGAGTTTTTAGGGTTCATATAAGTTTTAAGGGGTTTTAAGGTTTTTTGGGATTTTTAGGGTTTCATGGGGTTTTAGGGATTTTAGGGTTCTTAGGGGTTTTAGGGATTTTATGGTTTTTAGGGTTTTCTTAGGGTTCTCAGAGTCTTTAATGGGGTTTTAGGTTTTTTAGGGTTTCCAGGTATTTTATTATTTTTAATGGTTTTTATGTTTTCAGGGATTTTTTCTGCTTTTTTGGATCTGTTAATGTTTTTAGTGGATTTTAGGGTTTTATCATTTTTATGGGTGTCTGGGGGTTTTGAAGGTTTTTATTATGTTTTATAGGTTTATATACTTTTATGGGTTTTTTTGGTTTTTAGGGGTTTTAATGTTTTTAGTGGTTTTCGGGTTATTAGGGATTTAAGGGGGTTGATGGTATTTTTAGGGGTTTTAGTGGCTTTATGGGTTTTAATGATTTTTTAAGGATTTGAGTGATTTTTCAGGATTTTATGGGATTTTTATGGTTAAGTTTGGGTTATTAGGGGTTTTAGTGGATATAGTATTTTTAGGGTCCTTTACATTGTAATGTATTTTAGATTTTTATAATATTTTTATGTTTTTAGAGTTTTTACAGTGTTTTAGGGTAATTAGGTTATTTGATGTACTTTTAGGGTTTTAGGGTTGTTTTAGGGTTTTTATATTTTTTTAGGATTTTGTGTGGTTTAATGTTTTTAGGGTTTTGTATTTTTTTAGGGTATTTTAATATTTTTTTGTGTTTATTATGGTTTTTAAGGGTTTTTTGTTTTAAGGGTTTTTAGCGGATTTACGGTTTATTCATTTTTTAGAATAAAAAAGGGGTTTAAAGGGGTTTTTTGGAATTTTTAATCATAATTTAGTTTTTAGGGTTTTTATGTATGTTTATAGATTTTATGGTTTTATGGGGTTTTAATGTTTTTTAGGGTTTTTATGGTTTTAAATTCTTTTAGTGTTTTTATGGGTTTTTAGGTTTTTTATGGGTTATAAGGGATTTTGGGTTCTAGGTTTTTTGGGTTCTTTTAGTGTTCTTAATGTTTTTAGGGTTTTTTATGGAATGTAGGATTTCTATGATTTTTTATAATTTGTATGGTTTGTAGTGTGTCTAAGGGGGTTATAAGGTTTTAGGGAACTTTTAGGGTTTTTAGGTGTTTTGAGGGTTTTTAGGGTTTAAACGGGGTTTTTGTGTTTTTTTGTGTTCTTTTATCATGTGTGAGGGTTTCTTGTATATTTTATTGTTTTTATGCATTTCTATGTATTTTTTAGTTTTAGGGGTTTTATAGTCTTTTTTGTGTTTAGGGTCCTTAGTGTTTTTACGGGTTATAGGGTTTTTAGTGTTTTATGGATTTTAGGGTTTTAGTTTTTTTAGGTTTTTAGGATTTCCATGAATTTTAGGTTTTTCTATAGTAATTAGAATGTTTTAGGGGTTTATAATGTTTTTAGGGTTTTAGGGATCTGTAGAGGTTTTTAGTTTTCTAGGGTTTTTTGGGTATTTTGTGTTTTTTGGGTTTTTTCCGTTTTTAGGGGATTTTAGGTTTTTTTAGTTTTAGGGGTTTTAGAGTATGTTAATACCTTTTAGGAGGTTTTAGGGTCTTTTATGGTTTTTTTGGGTCCTTTAGAGTGTTTTTAGTGTTTTAAGGGTCTTTGGGTATTTTTACGGAATTTTAGGGTTTTATGGGCTTTTAGGGTTTTTATGGTTTTTAGGGTTTTCAAGGGTTTTCTAGGGTTTTTAGGGTTTTAGGGATTTTAGGGTCCTTTAGGGTTTTAGGGTTTTAGGGTCCTTTAGGGTTGTATGGGTTTTTAGTGTCTTTTAGGGTTTTAGGGTTTTTTAAGGTCTTTTAGGTTTTTGGTAGGGTTTTTAGTTTCTTTTAAGTATTTTTATGGATTTTAGGGTCCTTTATGGGGTTTTTTTTCAGTTTTAGGGGTATTAGTGTCTTTTGGGGTTTTAGGATATTTTTTTAAAATTAGTGGTTTTAAAGGTTTTTAGGGGTTGTTTGGGTTTTTAGGGTTTTTAGAGTCCTTTTTGGAATTTTTTGGGTTTATTTGGAGTTTTTAGCATTTTTAGGTTGGTTTAGGGTTTTTTGGGTTTTAGGGTTCTTAGGAATTTTTAGGTTCTATATGGTTTTTAGTATATTTTTTACTTTTTTAGGTTTTTTATGGTTTTAAGGGTTTTAGGGGTTTTAGTGTTTTTTGGATTTTTTGGTATTTTTATGGGTTTTAGGGTTTTTACTATTCTTTAGGGTTTTTGGGGTTTAGCTTTTTAGTGTTTTGGGTTTTTAGGGTTTTTTATTTCTTTAGGTGTTTTAGGGTGTTTTAGGGGTTTTAGGGAATTAAGAGGTTTATTGGGGTTATTAGGGTTCTTAGGGGTATTTTAGAGTTTTTTACATTCTTAAGGTATTTTTAAGTGTTTTATGGATTTTATAGTGATTAGGGTTTATAGGGGGGTTTTAGGGGTTTTAAGTTATTTAGTGTTTTAGGATTTTATGGTTTGGGAGTTTTTAGGGACTTTAGGATTGTTTTAGGGGTTTAGGGGTTTTTTAATTTTTAGAGTTTTTAGAGTTTTTAGGGGTTTTCGGGTTTTCAGGTTTGTAGGCCTTTTAGGATTCTTTTCAGGTTGTTTGGGTTTTAGTGTTTTTAGGGGATTTAGTGGTGTTTTGTATTTTAGGGTTGGATTTTAGGATCCTTTATGGGTTTTAGGGTTCTAGGGTTTTAGGGTATTTTAATATTTTTTGGTTTTTTGTTTCTTTTAGGGTTTTTAATTGGTTTTTTGGTTTTAATGGTTTATTAGGGTTTTAGGGTTTCAAGGTTTTTTTGGTTTTTAGGGGTTTTAGTGTTTTTGAGGGTTTTGGGTTTTTTTAGTTTTTAGGTGTTTTAGGTTTTATTAATGTTTTCAGGGGTTTTAGTGGTTTTAGGGTTTTTAGGGATTCTAGGGCCATAAAGATGCAGGGCCAAGCTATTCCTGGTCCCCCAAAAATATATAAAGAAAAAGCAGATGCCACAAAGGAGGGGTGGGGCCAAACAACCCACACCCTAAAACCCAACAAAACCCAAGTACCACAACCCAAAAAAATACAAAAAAAACACAAAAAAGAACAACTCATTCAATGTCACCGCCAAAGTCATCTTGTTCCACATTGAGAGATCCAAAGCTTGCACCAAGACCAACGTTCGCGTCAGTAAAGAAAAAGTCTTGTCAACTCCTGTATTCATAGAGTCTCAGACCGACTCATAATCCTCCTACATTCTGAGCATAGACAAGAGTCTCCCTCTGGCCCTCTCATGCTTGGCATTTCGTGAAGGCCTCTCCCGCTTATTAACTTTAAGATTTATCTTGACCACCCTGGATGTGTCCCAGGTCGTCATGGGTCTTGGAAGGGTAGAGTAGTCAGTCCGCTGCCTTCTTTTTGGGGGGAAGAGATGAAACCATCCTCATGAACTACCTTATCAAGTATGACTCCATCACTGGACACACTTGAGGCCTCTTTGTTACCATCCTTGCATCCTGTCCCAAGATATGTGCCACCCCTTTTTTGAATCTTTTTCTTTTATTCCTTGGACCTGACCATAGCAGCATTTATCCAGCGGTCATTCTCATCAAACCTCTCCCCAATTATTTTAGCCTCATCCTCATGGGGGGAACCTTTCCCATTCAACCATCATCATGTCAGGTAGAATAACACAGTGGTCTTCGACATATGGAACACCATAAACAACTGTGACCTTCTGTAGGTTCGGGGCCAGCCCACCTTCATCAATTTTGGGTTCCGGTAGAGGGATCCCAGCTGGATCCTCCATATAATCAGAGCCAGAATTTGATTCTGATGGGGGTAGTCTAGACAATACCATCACAAAAATTGTGTCAGCCTCATCATCAAGATATCCTGGCAGAACCCCCATGTCAGCCATCTACTCACCACCGCTCCCAGTGGACAACATCAAGGGGTCTGTGCACCAACTGGGGCGTCGCTCCCCGGGATCACGGGTGTACTCCTCTACCAAGATCATCTCCTACCGAACATAAATCAGCTCCTGCCTATACCCAACTCTCATTTATATCTTAGCCACATCCCCCTGCTCAGGCTCACCCGCCTGCACAGTAGCATCACCAACCGTCTCAGCCGAGGCTAAGTCCTAAAATCTGTTTGACAGAGCAACAACATTCACGTCTAAAAGTAGGCTACTACTGGTGCCCCCACTACCCTTCCTCCAATCCATAACCTCTTCGCCCAGGGACAACACCATGGGGGGTCTCCTGATGTTCATGCCCATGCCAATCTTCCTACTCAGAAACCTTCCCCTTCTCTGTCCCTCTCCCTGATAATTCACCACTTCTAAAAACCTCATCAATACAAGACCGATTTCTCCCTTCAACTGTGTGCACTACTTCATTGACTACAGCTCTCGATTCACAGAAATTTCCAGCAAAACTAAACCTGAAACCACCCAAGTCGATCATTTCTACCTCCAGATCACTCCCAATCATCATATCTGTCTTGAGATGATCAAATACTGTAGCAACCATTGGCTGAATGGGCAAAGGCCCGGTCACCCCCTTGACCTCCTACGCTTCCACCAAAATTTAATTTCTCTCACTAAAACTCAACTAAACCAGATTAAACCACTCCTACCAGAGTCAGTATAGCTACCAGACAGAGCATTATTACCAAATTTCCAATAGACATTATAGAAGATAGGCCACAATTCAAAAATTATTGACTTCTTCCAATGAAGTTCCTCCCCCACAACAATCCATACAGCATCCACCGAATACTGTGAAGCATCAACCTCAATAAAGGACCTTAGGGAAATAGGATAACAGAGGGCCCGAGTCCTACTATCCACATAGTGGAACCTCCCCACTAGATTCCCCATCATTTAAATAATTCAGAAGTTTTTAAATGGAAGGGGAAGTTTGGGAAATCTAACCCAAGTCGCAACCATCAGGGAGTTACGCTTCTGTTGAAAGTCAAAAACTCCACTGAAAGAGGGAGAAGATGATGCCATTATAGCTTATAGGTTTTGTAGACCAGGATCCAATCAGATCCTCCTTAGATGCAAAGTGAATCATGATGTGAGATTCATCAAACAGACCCACCGTTGTATGATCCTGTAGATTCCAATGTTCATAAACAAACCTGCCAAAGGTTTCCACCAGGGGGCGCTACTTTAGTAACATTGCAACCAAAGTCAATCGATGTAGATCAGAGGCTTCGTTGAACTCCTGTAGCGAAATAGGGAGTTGTGGCTGACCTTCAAAAGCACTGGAACCTTCGGTCAAAGCAGCGTCTACAGAAAGTAGGGTAGAAAATCAGGGGATGAGAAAGGAGAGAAAGAGCAGTCCTCAGGGGGAGGACCCTCCCCCGCAGAGAGGGGGAGAGGTGCTTGGTCCACCATCATCTTCAACCTATGAGGTTTGGGAAGTAGCCATCACGTGGTAACTGAGATGCCGAGATCACCATCCTTCTTCGGTTTTCTAAGGGTTTTAATGATTTTTTGTTTCTTTTAATTTTTTCATGTTTTTTTGGGTGTTGAGGGTTTTTAGGATCCTTTGGGGTTTCTATGGGTTTTTGTGTCATTATGGTCTTTTAGGGTTTATTTATTTTTAGAGTCTTTTGGTTTTTTTATTATTTATAGGGTATTTTAGGTTTTAAATGGTTTTTAGTGTCTTTTAGGGTCTTTTAGGTTTTTCGGGTCTTTTAGGGTTTTTAAATTTTTTGGGTCTTTTAGGGTTTTTCATTGTTTTTAGAGACATTTCATGATATTTATGGTTTTTTGTATTTTAGTGGTTTTTAGGGGTTTTTTTTGGGTTTTAGTTTTTTAGGGGTTTTAATTTTTTTAGTTGTTTTGTTGTATTTACTGCCCTTTTATGTTTTTAGGGGATTAGGGTTTCTTAGGGATCTTATTTTTTTGGGTTTTGTAAGGATTCTTTGGGTATCTTAGTAATTTTAGGATTTTCTTATGGGTTTTTAGTATTATAGGGCTTTTGGAAGGTTTTACTGTTTATTAGGGGTTTTAGGGTTTCTTTGGGTTTTTAGAGGTTTTAGGGTTTTATAGAATTTTTGTGTTTTTTTTAATATTTTTCAATTTTTTGTTTCTTATGGTTTTTAGAGTTTTCAGGGGTTTGATGGGTTTTTTTATTTTCATAGGTTTTTAGGGTTTTTAGGGTTGTTTTTGGGTTCTTATTGGTTTTAGTGTTTTTAGGGTTTTACGGTTATATTAATTTTAATGGTTTTTTGGGTTGTTAGTGTTTTTCAGATTTTTAGCATTTCTATGGTTTCTATGGTGTTTAGTGGTTTTTAGTATTTTTCTGGGGTTTATGGAGTTTTAGGGGGTTTTATATATTTTAGAGTTTTTATGGGTGTTTAAGAGGTTTTAGGGTCTTTTAGGAGTATTATAGGATTTTAGGGTCCTTTAGGGGGTGATAGGTTTCTTATGTGCTTTACGGGGTTTTACGGTCATTTAATGTTTTATGGTCTTTCATTTATTTTAGGGTTTTAACCTATTTTAGGGTATTTTAGGGGTTGTTCCATAGTTCCTTGAAACATGTGTTATAGTTTTAAGAATCACTGCTTCTAGGCGGTTTCCATTGGATTTATTCATGGAACCGGAAACTTCCAACAGTTCTTTATCCAAGGAGGACCTACTTTCCAAAGGTAGGTGTTCGTTATGTTTGATATTTTACGATAATAAGGAACATGCATTGGTCGAGAGGATGGGAGGTCGGACATATCACACCCTTTTGGGGGAAAATATTGTCTACTTCGGGAATCTCTTTGTAAATTTAACATATTTTCATGAATCCTTATAATTTACCAAGTATAACATAAGTTTCCATTGAAATTTGCAATCACTTATTAACATGTGTAAAATTTAGAATCATTAGTATGCATTTATGGTTATTCATTAATGAAGATATCTATATGTATTCAAGATTCTCCATCAATGGTATCCTCTAATATACTATTTAAAGATTCTTTTAATCATCGTTTTGATGATACTGGCTTTTTTAATCCACACAGTGAGGCACTCTGGAATTTACTGTCATCCAAGGAGACAAATTTTTCTTTTCATCATTGGATCATTCCCATAAAATGGGCTACCTACGAATCCTTGTGAAAGGAATGAGAACCCTCATAGTTCGGTGTTTCTTAATGGGACACAACATACCCTTTAACATCATGTGATAAGGACCTAACCGTACAGTTTAATTTCATGTGGTATGGACATCTAAGTAGAAGGTTCTTAGTCAAAAAATAGTGTGGGAATTATGCTAAAACAGCCTAAGGAACTTGGAAAGGATATGGGTTTCCAAGTAGGATCAATCCCTGTTGGGAATATGGACCAAGGAGAAGAGGGTTTATTTAAGGTGTTGGGTTTGAACCTCAAAGAGGCTTCCTACGTATCCCATATAGATGAGAATCATAGCCCAGTTAGTTCAATAAGTCTCATAGGAGAGTATAGTCCTTTGAGAGAAATGAGTTTGGGCTTACATTCTGAAATGGATGCCTTGATGATTTGGGTACTTAATTTGGGGATTATTCCTATATAGGATGCCCAGATTTAAGAGAATTAGGATTGGATTCTTGAAGAGGATATGAAGTGAGATTGGGCCCTTATAAGTCTTCCTACATATCCCGATTATGGTTTGAATCAGAGTTCTGATAGTTCATTCAGCATGGGTGTTTGGGAACATATTTTAATCATCATGAATCTCTAATCCCACATGAGTCATGCTCGGTGTGAGAAACAAGAGGATGTGAAGGATTCAACAATGATACTTCACACTTTCCTCCTCCTATGGTGGAAGAGGGCGCATCGACCATGGAAGAGGTTGAGTAAATGAGCCTTCCATCTTTTAACATTACATTGAATTAGGGTCCAATTAAATGAGGAAGGGGTGAAGTTTAGGGGCTTACACCAGGATGGCTGCCCATTTGAGGTTTGGTTGGGGCTTATTCCTAAGGAGAATTTCCATTTGAGATTGGATGGGGCTTACTCCTAAGGAGGATGCCCATTTGAGATTTAACATGACATAGGAGTCAGGTGATGAGGTTTGAAGAGTTACCTAAGGATCATATCAACTCAAGATACTCGAGGAATCCCTAAGGAGATTCCAAAATCGTAACATGTGAAAGGAACCAAGAGGACTAAGTCAACTCAAGGAAATTCATTGAGTGTGATGGAGTGTTTCAGATCATGGTATTCCAAGGTTCAAAGTTTGTCCACATTTAGGGCGCATTGGAAAATGTCGGTGACCGAATTCGAAAAGTTCACGTAGGTGCTCCGCCTAGGTTCTTCGTGTCTGTGCTTCGCGTGGCTCCTCCGTGTAGCTACTCTACATAGGTGCAGTGCGCCGGTGCTCCGCATAGCTCCCCCGCATAGGTACTCTACGTAGGTGTGGTGCACAGGTGATTCGCATATCTCCATATGTTCTAGTCCCTGATGGGACTTTGAACCACTTTTTTCCCTTTAATTCTCTCTTCTATCAAGTTTTATAGAGCTACCTGATAAAATTTGGGGGATCTTGGAGAAAGAGTTATGCAATGGGAGCATTGGGTCTTCTTCCAACTTTTTGTTGTCTTGAAATGGGGAGCCCAAGGGTCCAATTTATTGGCATGGAGGGGACCTGGTCAAATGGAAGTTTCCCATGTAGGTCCTCCATGTAGGCCTTTTGCGTAGGTGTGAAAAAAAATATATTACCACATAGGTCATCTGTGTAGGTCCTCCGTATAGTTCCTCCACTTAGGTCTTCCGCGTAGGTCACTTTGTTAAATTTATCCATCTTCCGAGTGCCATAACTTTTGATCCATAAGTCCATTTGGGCTCTGCGACCAATCAAATCAAAGATCCTGAAGAGATCTAAACTTCTTCAGTTGGTTAATTCACCAAGTCTTCTTGGATGAAACTCAGAAATTGAATTTAATGTCTCGACACCTTTTCATCATCAATCTTGGGAATCCAATGCCTAATCTTGGATGGGTGAATCATTCCACTTATCCATCAGTATGTAGTAGTGTTTTGGCACATATAAATCCAAACTGCATCTTCTTCCTTCATGGTGAAAACATATTTACTCACAGTTGACATTTTTTTGTCTATGTGAGAATCATATCTTCACTCTACAGAAAAGTACATGGAACACACTTCATGGTGTCTACTGGAGTGTTTTAGGGTTTTATGATTTTATTGATTATATGTTTTTATGTTTTTTTAGGTTTTTAAGGGATTTTAGTGTTCAGTGGATTTTTTAGAGCTTTAAATGTATTTATGATTTTTTAGTGTTTTTAGTGTTTTTTGGGGTTTTTTAGAGTTTTATGGTTCTTTGGGTTTTCTTGATTCTTTACAATCTTTAAGGGGTTTTAGGTTTATAGATTTTTTATGGGTTTTTAGTGTTTTTATAGTTTTAAAATTTTTAGGGAGGGTAGGGTTTTTAGTTTTTATGGATATTAGGGTTTTAGGGTTTTTTATGGAGGTTTAATGGTTTTTCGAGATTTTTTTGGTTTTTAAGGTTTTTAGGGTTTTGTGAGTTTTATGGGGTTTCATGGGTTTTTTTATTTTCTTATGTTTTAGGGTTTAATTGGTGTTTTAGGGTTTTAATGGATTTTAGTGTTTAATGGATTTTAGATCTTTAAATGTATTTATGATTTTTTAGTGTTTTAGTGTTTTTTTGGGTTTTCAGGAGTTTTATGGTTCTTTGGGTTTTCTTGATCTTTTACAATCATTAAGGGATTTTTGGTTTATAGGGTTTTTATGTGTTTTTAGTTTTTTTATTGTTTTTATATTTTTATGGAGGGTAGGGTTTAAGGTTTTTATGGGTTTTAGGGTTTTAGAAATTTTTATGGAGGTTTATGGTTTTTTTCGGGATGTTTTTGGTTTTTGGGATTTTTAGGGTTTTGTGAGTTTTATGGGGTTTCATGGGTTTATTGATTATTTTTCTTCTTAGGTTTTAGGGATTCATTAGGGTTTTAATTTTTTAAGGGCATTTAGAGGATCATTAGGATATTTTTAGTGTTTTTTGGATTATAGGGGTTTTTTTGGGGTTTTAGGAATTTTAGGGGTTTTAGTGTTTTTAGGATTTTTTTAAGTTTAAAGGGTTTAATAGTTTTTTAGGTTTTTATGGGGATTAATTTTTCTAGGTACCTTTTGGTTTTTATAGTGTTTTTTATTTTATTTTATTGTTTTTAGGGATAGTTGGAGTCATTTAGTATTTTTAGGGGTTTTAGGTTCTTTTGATTATTTAGGGGTATAAAGGTTCTTAAGGGGTTTAATGTTTTTTTCGGTATTTGGGATCCCTTAGGGTTTTTTGGGATTTTGGTTTTTAGGGTATTTTAGCAGTTTTTTGTTTTTTAGGGTCCTTTATGGGTTTTATAGTGTTTAGTTTCCTTTAGGGTTCTTTTGGGGGTTTAAATGGTTTTAGGGTGTTCTAGGTTTTTTAGGGTGTCATGTTTTTAGGTAATTTTATAGGTTTTAAGGTATTTTTGTATTTTTAGTTTTTATGTATTTTTTATGTTTTTTAATGTTTTATGGGTTTTAGGAGTTTTTTCGGTTTTTTTGGTTTTTGGGGACATTTATGGTTTTAGGGTTTTTAAGATTTTTATGGTTTTTAGGATCTTTTAATGTTTTAGGGTCTTTTATGGTATTTATGTTTTTTAGGGATTTTTAGGGTTTTTGAGCATCTTCTAGTAGTTTTAGTGGATTTTAGGGTTTTATGGGTTTTTAAGTTTTTTATGGTTTTTTTGGATGTTTAGAGTTTTTAGGGTTTTTAGGTTCCTTAAGGAGTTTTAGGGCCCTTTAAGTGGTTTAAGAGTTTATTTGGGTCCTTTTGGGTTCTATGGTTTTTACTATCATTTAGGGGTTTTTAGAGTCCTTTAATGATTTAAGGATTTTTAGGGCCCTTTAGCAGTTTCTAAGGGTTTTAGAGTATTTTAGGGTATTTTATGGTATATTAAAAATTTTATGGTTTGAGGGTCTTTTAGGGGGGTTTAAATGTGGTTTTGGGTGTTGTTGGGGTGTTTTTAGGGTCTTTTAGAGGTTTTTAGAATTTTAAAAAAGTTTTTTGATATTTAAGGGTTTAATGTTTTTGGGTTTTTTTTGTATTTTTAGGGAATTCTAGAGTTTTAGGTGTTTTGAGGGGTTTTTGTGTTTTTAGTGGAATTTAGGGTTTTTAGTTTTTCAGGGAGTTTTAGGATTTTTGTTTTTCTTTAGGGTATTTATGGTTTTTAGGGGTTTTAGGGTTTTTTTAGTGTTTTAGGGGTTTTTAGTGTGTTTGTGTGTTTTTTGGGGTTTCAAAGGTTTTTGTGAGTTTTATTGTTTTTGGGGTTCTTTTAGGTTTTTTAGAGCTTTTAGGGTTTTTGGGTTTTTTGTATTTTTAGTGGTTTTAGGGATTTAAGGCTTTTCAAGGGGTTTTAGTGTGTTTCATTTATTTATAGGGGAATCTTTTTTTTGGGTTTATAATGTTTTACAAGGGTTATTAGGGGTTTTTATGGTTTTATGTTTTTAGTGTTTTTACTATTTTTAGGGTTTTAGCGTTTTAACATGTTTTATGAATTTTTTGTTTTTAGGGGGTTTTTGGGTTTTTTAATGTTTTCTATTTCTGTTTTTTTAAGGTTTTATTTTTGTTCGGGGTGTTTTAGGGGTTTTTTATAGGGTTTAGGGTTTTTATGGTTTGATGGATTTTAGATTCTTTCTTGTATTTTTCTGGGGTTTTGGGGTTTTTTTAGTTTTTAGGGGTTTTTTGAGTTTTTTGAGGTTTTAGGGTTTTTATGGTGTTTAGGGTTTTTAGGATTTTATTAGGGTTTTAAGGTTTTTTATATTTTTTATGGTATTTTTTGAGATTTTAGAGTTTGTATGGGGTCTTAGGGTTCATTAGGGTTTATATTTTTTTTTTTTGAGTTTTTGGGTTCTTATAGTTTTTAGGTTGTTTAAGTGTTTTTAGGGCCTTTTATAGTTATATAGAGTTTTAGATTATTTTTACTTTTTAGGTGTTTTTAGGTTCTTTTAAGGTTTCTAAGGGTTTTAGTGTTTTTATGATTTTTTGGGGTTTAAAGGGTTTTTAGGTTTTTTAGTGTTCTTAAGTATTTTAAATACATTTCTGGGTTTTTTTGGTTTTTGTAGTTTATAGAGTCTTTAGGATTTAAAGAGTTTTAGTGTTTTAAGGGTTTTTATGGTTTTTAGGGAGAAAAAGGCTTGGGGCTGATAGCCCCACCAAAATTTAAAGAAAAAAAAATTTACAAGGAGGGTTTACAAATATGAGAGTGTACCTCACCCTTCATATCAGAGTCCATATATGACATACAAAAATATGGGGCAACAAAAGACCACAACGATCTCTATTCCTCAATTACCTTCTTGGGAAGTGCATCTGCCACTAATTTGGCCTCTCTATAGACATGAGTGACCCATAGGCTGAGAGTCTAAGAGATGGTGAGGCACTCTATCCATTGTGGTAGATGTCTCCATGTGACTTCTGTGGATTTTCTTTTGAGGTCACCCACAGCGATCATCGATTCAGATTCAATCCAAAGAGAGTTCCACTTAAATTGGACAACACACAAAATCACATTCATCATCACCCATAAATCTTCTTCATAAGCACATTTTTCTCCAATAAAATATTAAAATAATCCTTTGACAAAGACTCTGATAGTGCGAAAGACCCCACCATACCCTTAGGGGCCAGGTGAACCCAACGTCGCACCTTCCACATTGACCTTTATCCATGCTGGGATCAGGAGAATCCATCAGATATATTTCAGCACCTACGGCTTCTTCTCTTTAGCAGCAACTCCATGTGCCCAAAAACGATTCATATCATTAACATTATTTTCCATTGAACATGTTTGTAGGTGTGACACTTCCTAGATCGCCTTGTGGATCATCAACACTCCACCACGAACCGAGAGAGGCTGTAAGTTAAAGGACATTGCATTTTGAGTAGCCCTAATGTAGTGAATGGTCACCACAACACCTGCAAGTAGTAGGTTTTGAACTTGGTCACTGAATTTCATCTTCACCAGGCCACATATGAAATCACATATCTCCCCTTTTATTCCACACTTCATCCCAAAACAATGCTGTAGGTAGCTCCATAGTTCGACACCAAATTTACAGTAGAGTAGAACATGTGATTAGTTCTCCTTAGATTGCTTCTAGAAAAAAAAGCGAAGGAAAGTTTCCATCCATATGTATTCAGTTTAACTTAGAGGGGGAGTCTATTTCTCCAGATTTTCTAGATCATCACATAGTGAGTTGGTAGGATGAAAGGTGTTCTGAACTTTAGCATCCAATATGGTGAGGTGATCCCTTGAGGGAATTTCAGTCGATAGTAATAACAGGTATTGAACTTTCCAACCAAACTGGCCCTCCAAATGAGGATGTTAGTGTCTAGAAAAACATATCACTAAATTTTTACCATAATATATTCAGGTAAACCCATAGGGGAGTCCCTGATCTATTGAACAAGGGAATAAATCGACATATCCCTCAGGTTATGGGGAGGTGTCACAACAGCAGAAAGTAGTTTCTCAAGCCATGGAGTTGTCTAGAATTTATGAGTCAAGGATTTTGACATAATCCACTTTTACTGAGAGATTATATCCTTGTATGAGGATCTTAGAGCATGAAAAACTGAGAAGGATATGTATCCATTGAATTAATCACACAACTTACGCGTGAACCTCTCAGTAAGAAAATCCTTTCCATCATCATGTGGGTTGAGAAAGCTCTAAGTGAAATTCCGTAGCAATGCATCATTAAATTTTCTGAGGTCTTTAATACCAAGACAACCCATCTCAACCAGTTTTGTATAGTTCTTCCACGAAAACAAGATCAATTTTCTTTTGCCGATGCATCCTGTCCAAGAAAAATTCATGATCCTTTCATTCAAAAATTTAACCAGACAGACCATCCATCTATAGAAAGAAAAATCATGGAAAAACATGGAGGTAATAACCTAATTGATCAAACATACTCTTCTATCTTGGGAAAGAAAATTTTCATTCCATTTGGAAAGATTCTGGGTAATTTGGGATGATATAGCCTCAAAGTAGAATCTTTTTTCCTTTCCCCAGAATAGGGGACACCCATGTAGGTGAAGGGTAGTGAGCCTCTCATCACTCAAAGAGAGCTATCAATACAGAGTTACCTTGAGTGGGAGACACCATTGAAAAAGAAAATTTTGGATTTCTTCTGGGTGATAGTTTTCCTAGAAACGATCTTATAGTGACAAAAGATCATTTTCATAGAGGATAGTGTTTGCTTGTTAGCCTACCCAAATAGAAGAATGTCAATCACATAGAGAAGGTGGGAGGGAACATGAAGGTCCCTCCCTACATTAATTTATGATTAAAATCTAGCCTTCATGAATTCACTAATGAATTGGCTCATTTAATCCTCAATAATTGAAAATAGAATGTCAGAGAGAGGGTCCCCTTCCCAGACACCCTAGGATCATTTTAAGAACCCCTTTGGGGAACCATTTATAAGAACATAAATTTTGACATTGTTAAGGATGATATTAATTAGCTTGGTAAAATTGCTAGATAGACAGTACTTGAAAAGAACTTTAAAGATAAATATCCACTTTATGGTGTCAAAATACTTTTAAATATCAAGTTGCAGTGCAATGCTCCCAAGATTCGTTTCCTTCTTCATACTATTGATACCCTAAAAGGTAGTGAAAATTAATGTTTGAATGTTCCACCCAGGAATGAACCAAAACTATTTTTGAGTGATAATGTCCATCAAAATCTTCCCCAACCTGATGACCAGAATTATTCTTACAATATTGGGAATTTTGTTCTTCATGGAAACCAAGAGAAAGTCACCAATATAAATATCATTTTCTTTCTTCAGAATCACATATATAAAATTCAAATTTTCTCTATAAGGGATTGAACCAGAGAAGAATAATTCCCTAACATCCTTGGTAACATCCTCAATCATAATGTCCCAATAAAACATAAAGATTTTATTGCTAAGCTTATCTGGTCCTACTATACAATCCATGATCAAAGAGAAAAGTGAAAACTTCAACTCCTCTCCAACATGTGCCACCATGAGAGCCTCAGGTTTAGTAATTTATGGAGTGATGGAATCTGAGATGATAGAGGGATCAACACCATCATCCATGTATAGACCCTGAAAGGGCTCTACAACAGCCTTTGAAATGTCTTCCATTGAGGTGAAGGTCGAAACTTCATCCCAGACTGCATTCATATTATTCTTAACTCATTTATCTCTGTGAAGGAGATGAAAAAACTTGGAGTTTCTATTTCCATCCTACAACCATTTTATGTTTAAATACACCTTTTCAAGCCTCTCCTTCAGAGCCAGTAACTCATCCAACTTGGAGTGGAGATACATCTCCTCTCAGGAGGGGGTGTGATGCATCTGGCTTTCAATTTGACAGTTAGAAAGATGAGATTCAGAAGTCATGATGTCATCTTCCATCCTGGAAAGGGACTTCCTATTCCATTCCTTTAGAAGGTTCTTTACTTCTTTGAGATTAGAAACCACCACAAAATAGGGGCTATTAACAATGATATTGTTCCACCCTTTAATAACCTCATCTCTACACATAGAAATTGTTATCCAGGCATTGTTAAATTTAAAATGCATAGGAAGATACCTGGAGTTACCCTCACTTAACTCAAGAACAAGGGGATTGTGGTCAGAGTTAAATTTTGAAAGTGAACCCAGAGATGGCCATGGGGGAGATCCTATCACTGATTTGGGAGAAAAATTTTCCCAGCTTACTGGCTTTTCAAACATTGATATTATACCTTCACCATGTGAACGTTTCTCTAGCTACAAATATCTCAAATAGATCACACTGATCCAAGATTGAGGAAAAATCCCCTGTTGTAGTGCAGGAAAAATTAGGGATAATATTTTCCTCAGGACTTAGGACAACATTAAAGTCACCCATGAAAATATAATTATAGGAAATGGAATCATTCATCTAAACCAAATCCCTCTATAGATCCCTCCTTCTGATGTACGAACAGGATTCATACACGAAGGAGAGGGTTAGGGTGGTAACATGGAAACAGATGGTAATAGAGATCACTTGAGGCCTCACTTCAACTGCATTAACCTGAACATCATTATTATTTAGAACCCATAATGTTTCAGTTTCCTTACCATTAGTAGAAATGAGGTATTACCTGAGGGTGTCCACTTAAATCCTTTCCATCTTTCAAACTTGATCATGGGATCAGCTAACACAATTAACATTGGCCTGTGAGAAATAAAGTGCTTAAGGAATGTGCCCGTTGGAACATTCCCAATCCCCTGGAAGTTATAAAACATGATCTTAATTGGGGTAGGGTTTTAATATTGGTGGGGATGGGGTTTTTCCCTTCCCCCTAACTTTATTTCCCTTCATCTTAGTGTTTTCGAAAAACTACTTGGCCGGTTCTGTAGTGAGGTATTTTTTCACCAACTTTTTCTTATCATCAGTCTGCTCTTTGGTAGGACCAAGGATAGGACCATCATCATGGGCCTAAGGTTCCTCATAAATGTCACTCCAAAAACCCCACTAAATGGGTTAAAATTATTGAACATGCATATGAAATCCTCATAAAGAACACTAGTCAGCTTACTCACAGCCTTTCCTGAGGAAACCTTTGTGAAAGTGTCACTATCCCGGTCCATCCCTTCTGGTTCCCTAGGCATATTAGCCTTTTCGAGGGGTGACCTAATCCAGTGAGGCTAGAACCACAGCGGAGGGGCCATAAGGTGTGTCCTGGGCCAGTTGGTGAAGAATCATCCTAGGTGACCTGCATGTCGGCTGGTGATTCTGGGGCATCACGCCCAGCCTGACTCTAAGAGGCTGAGGGTTGTGTAGTGGGTGAGACCACTGGAACCTGTACCAAGGAGACCTGTTCCATCTCTAGTAGTTCCTTTCCCTCAACCAAGCTGGCTAGATCAGGAACCTAACTCAGCTCCGAGTCCAACAAAATCAAAAGAACATAGAAGAGGATTAGAAGCAACTAGATCAACATTTTATCTAGTGTACTCAGCCATAGGTAGGGGAGAAGGGGGAGGTCCCAGAGGAAGATCCACCAGGATGCTTCCCACCAATTACTCACCACACACTTGGATGATGAGGGGTCCTAATTGGACTTGGGGTTATCATTATCTGCCCCGCATGCCTTCTTGCAAGTACTTGGATCACGCCCCTATAGGTTTCAAGTAGAAAAAGTCTTCAATATCCTACATTATGAGAGATTATGACCCAAAATATTGTGGTTATGGAAGAATTTGGGCCTTCTCTCATACTGTATTTCCAAGGTAAGGACTTCCTCAAGGGCATTGAAAATAACATCCTCAACTAGGGTGCTCACCATATCAACTTCTACAAGAACCGTTTCATAGTGCCCATACCTTGGGTTGTCCGTTTCCTTATCAATTTTGATGGGGAATCCAAACAATAGGGAAATTTACCACATGATTTGAGGGTTCTAGTAAAACCAATTTAATTTACAAATCATAATACATACCTGTGCACAGGTGTTCTTCATGCTAATGGTTTCCAAATTCAGGTCCCAATCCTGGATCCGAACAATACCTAGCTTGAGATTGAGGGATCCGATGCTCGAGGCCCACATTTTCTAGTCATCAGAAGGGAAGATAATATGGTAAAATTGATTTTCCTTGGCCATCATTTTCCACTGTATAAACCCCCCAATATCAGCAATGGGCTTTTTCATTTCACCACTCTTCCTAATCCTCTCCCATTTCAGGACAATCACTCATGCAATAACGGAGAAATGGCATAGACTACTCTACTCCTCTATCGCATCCCAGTTTTCTAAGACATGTGCTACACAACCGTTCCTGATCACACGACCAGGGGAGGGAGGGATGAAATCCATGAAGGTAAGATAAGTTTCTTCTTTCATGACATCCAAAATTTTCTTCTTGGATATTGTCGGGCCTAAAATCTCCAAATTAATTTTCTGAGGTTTTTAGGGATTTCATAACATTATTATTGTTTTGGGGTTTTTAGGATTTTTTTGGTTTTTTATGGTTTTTAGGGGGTTTAAATTTTTTATGCTTTTAGGGTTTCAGAATTATTTTTGGTTTTATATATTTTAGGGGTTTAAATAGTTTTTTAGATGTTTTAAGGATTTTTATGGGTTTTTATTGTTTTTTTGGGTTTTTGTGGTTTTATTTTGTTTTTAGAATTTTTAGAGTTTTTAGAGGTTTTAGGGGTTTCAGGTTTTTTTAGGGTTTCTTGGTTTTTTAAGGTTTTACGGTTTTTTAGTATATTTAAGGGTTTAAAGTTTTCTAGGAGCATAAATGGATTTCATGAGTTTTTAGGTTCTTTTTTGTTTTTTTGGGTTTTTATTATTTTTATTGGGTATTTTGGGGATTTAATGGTTTTTAGTTTTTTAGGGTTTCTTGGGGATTTTTTTGGGGTTGTTCATTGTTTTTAGGGTTTTAGGGTTTTTATTTTATTTATAACGATTTTAATTCTTTTAGGAGATTGAATGGTTTTTTAGGGTTTTTACTAATTTTAGGGTTTCTTTGGTTTTTTGGGGGTTTTAGGGGTTTTATGGATTTTTTTGGGATTTTACATGTTCTTAGTGTTTTTTACGGTGTTTTACGAGTTTTTTGGTTTTTAAAGGTTTGTTACGGTTTTAAGGTTTTAGTATTTTCAGATTTTTTTTAGAATTATCTTTGGGGTTTTTATTTTTTATGGGTATTTTTATGTTTGTTATTAT
Source organism: Viscum album (assembly GCA_963277665.1). Taxonomy (NCBI): domain Eukaryota; kingdom Viridiplantae; phylum Streptophyta; class Magnoliopsida; order Santalales; family Viscaceae; genus Viscum; species Viscum album. The sequence goes on from OY728122.1 coordinate 347,200,252, forward strand.
TTTTGAGTTTTTAGTGTATTGTATAGTCTTTTTAGATATTTTAGGCAAGGAAGATGCAAGGGTCGGGCTATTCCCAACCCCCCAAAATTATTATAAAGAAAAAAAGAGACACAACAGACAAGGGAGGGGAGGGGTCAAACGACCCACACCCAAAGACCCCTTACAACCCACACCAAAAAAAGAAAAATCAAGAAAAGAAAAGAGAAACCAAGCAAGAACACCAAGGTCCAAACAGCAACCAACACCCTCATCCAGCAGCATCCAGCAGCTCGCTGCCAAGAAATAACCAGCTTCCAACCTCGTAAAAACTAGCATCCAGCAACTTCTCACCAAAACCAGCTACCACCAGCAGCACATAACCATCAGCACCAGAAAACTTCATCGCATTCCAGCCAAATAGAAACCATCCGACAACAGCATTACCAAAAAACACAACCAATCCATCAACATCTCCATAATTACCAGCTCCCACTTTCAGCCAAGGACCAACTAGCTCATCCATCACCACGACGCCAGATAGAGACATTCCCCACAGTACAAAATCACTAGCACCAAACACAAGCACATCATTCTCAACATATCTCAGCCAAGTAACACACACAAGACCATCAAAACACACCCAAAAGCACCACCAGGGGTGTAGAATCACCAGTACCACAACCCAAACATCCCTTCCAGCAAAAGGCAGTCTCCAGCCAAGAATAACAGTAGAAAACCGAGGACCAAAGAAGCCATTTTGATACCCAGATGAGCCAAAGACCAGCAAAACAACCAGATCCCAGCACCGCTTAAGCCACCTAGCAACAACAGCATGAAAAGTAGACAAATCCAAGGAACCAAAAAACCAAACCTGAACCCTATGCATGAGTCTTTGATGATCAGATCTGTAAGCACAAGCCATAGGACCAAGCACACCACCAGCAGATCAACGCCAAACCCTCTGGATCCTCTGCGCAGACTAGAAACTGTTCAGCATCTTCTGCACCATCTGCTGCCGAGTCAAGATCATCTGCGCCTCCTTGCCAAGACATCTCACAAAAACCGAAACTCCAGGAATCACCCGTCGGAGCCAGAAACCATGAATCTAGTACCTGCAACAACGATGGGGCCCCAGACTCCGTAGATCCTCCCGGGGGCCAGGATCTGCAGCAAGGAATCCGATCTCCAAGGATACATTTTCTTCGCCGCAAGCCAGATCGGACCGATCCAAAACCACAACAACTCACACAACCTTCAAATCTGATGAAACGCAGGCACGCTAGTAGAGAATCCCATCCAAAGCTGAGATCCAGAGCAAGGAACTGAGAGAACGAAGCATCCAAAGACCTGACGCCATCGCCGTCTTGAGACCGAAGAGCATGATCAGAGAGACCCATCGTCGGGGAAGCGAGCATCCAACGCCAAGATCCCGAGAAGAAACCCGAGGAAGACCTAGAAGAAGTGTCGAGCGAGAGCGAGATCCGGGGGAGTGCGCCGCCATCTTTCCTTCCTTTATTTTAGATATTTTAGGGTTTAAGGGGGTTTTAATGGTTTTTAATTTTTTTAGTGGTCTTTAGGTTTCTAGGGTTTTTAGGTAATGTTCAGGTTTTTATTATTTTTAGGGGTTTTAGGGTTGTTTTAGGGTTCTTATGGTTTTTATTGTTTTTAGGTGTTTTATAATTTTTAGGGTTTTTAGGGATTTTTTGGGTTTTATGGTTTTTTTTGTTTTTAGGGGTTTAGGGTTTTTAGTGGTTTTAGGACTTTTTAGGGGTTTTAGTGTTTTTAGTGGTTTTAGGGGCTTTTTGGGGTTTTAATTATTTTTTTTGGTTTATTATGGGTTTCATGTGTTTTTATTTGGTTTTATGTTTTCAGGGGTTTTAGGGTGTTTAAGGACTTTTAGGGGTTTTTAGGGTTTAATATGGTTTTTAGGGGCTTTTGTGGCGTTTTAATGTTTTTATGGTCTAATATGGGTTTTTACTATTTTTAGGGTATTTTAGGGTATTTTAGTGTTTTTAAGTTCTTTAATAATTTTTAAGGGTTTTTCATGTCTTTTGGGGCTTATGGTCATTAATGGTTTTTGGGGTTGGGGTAGGGTTAGGTTTTTTAGTGATTTAGGGTTCTTAGGGGTTTTAATTTGTTAGGTCTTTTAATGATTTATCAGGTCTTTTTGGGTTTTTGGGGTTTTTAGGGTTTTTATTGGTTTTAGGGCTATTATGTTTTTATTAATTTTTATGATCTTTTAGTGGTTTTGGAGATTTGTGTTTTATGGTGTTTTTGGGCATTTTATTGTTTTTTTGGTTTTTTGGGTTTTTGTGGGGTTTTAGGGTTTGTACAGTTTTTAGGTTTTTATGGGTTTTAGGTGTTTAGGTTATTTATTGGGTTTTAGGGTTTTTAGGGGTTTTAGGGGGTTTTAGGATTTTGGTGGGGGTGGTTTTAAAGGTTATTAGGGGTTTTATGGTTTTTAGAGGATTTAGTGTTTTGTATGGTTTTTAGGATTTTTTGGAGTTTTTATGGTTATTTTGGGATTTTAGTGCTTTTAGTGATTTTGCTGTGTTTTATGGTTTTTAATTGTTTTTAGGGTTTTGTAAGGTCTTGTAGGTGGTTTTAGTATTTTATGGGTTTTATCCGTTTTGATGGGTTTTGGGTTTCTAGGGTATTTAAGGTTTTTATGGGTTTTAAGGCTCTTTTGAGTTTTTTTGGGTTTTTAGAGTTTTTTTAGATTCTAGTTTTTTTAAGATATTAAAAGGTTTTAAGGGGTTTTAATGGTTTTTTCAATTTTTTTGGGTTTTTATGGTTTTGGTGAATTTTGTAGGGTTTTTGGTTATTTTAGTGTTTTTATGTTTCTTAGGGTATTTAGGGGTTTTTTGGGTTTTATTTTTTTATTTCTTTTTTGATTTTTTTGTTGGAATTTTTTTAGGTCTTTTATAAGTCTTTTTTGGGTCCTTTAGTGGGGTATATATATTTTTACGATCCTTTAGATTTTTTAGGGTTTTTGGGTTAGGGGGGGGGTTTAGGGATTTCATGGTCATTTAGTATTTTTAGTTTTTAGGATCTTTTAGGGGAATTTTAGATTTTAGGTGTTTAATGATTTTTAGGGGTTTATTGGTTTTTAGTGGTTTTATGGTTTTAGGTGTTTTTATGGATTTTTAGGGGTTTAAGGTGTTTTTGGGACTTTTTTCTCTATTTAGGGGCTTTTAGGGCTTTTAAGGGTTTTGGGGTTTTAGGGTTTTTTACGTATATTTTTTGTTTTTAGGGTTTTTATGTTTTTAGGGTTTGAAGGATTTTTTTGTGTCTTTATTATATATTAGGATATAAAGAGTTTTAATGGGTTTTAGGTTTTTAAGGGTTTTTTGGATTTTTTAGGGTATTTTAAATTTTTTAAGGTTTTTGAGTTTTTTAGATTGTTAGGGGGTTTTAGGGATTTTTTAAGATTTTTGGGTTTTTTGGGTTTTTTTGGGGTTTTTAGTGATTTTAATGTTTTAAGAAGTTATAGGATTTTTAGGGGGTTTTATGGGGGGTTAGAGTTTTTATGGTTATTAGGGTTTAATTTTGTTGAGTCCTAAATATTATGAAAAATGAGATCAAGATAAATCCTTTAATTTGTTATGAAACCTTGAGGAAGATTAAAGAAAATGTTTAAAGGGACACTACTAAGAAGCACATATCCATTCATAGACCACCACTCCACAAGGAGATCTAAGACTTCATGAAGCTTCCACAATCTATAAAGTCCATGAGATAATGATGGTGGGTCTGACATCCACATACAAAACCAAATTCATTTTCAAGAGGGAGGTGGTGATTTACAAACCCAAAAACAAAAATCCACCATGAACTACATAGTTAATGGGACGATGTTGTACATTCATATCACTAAAAATGAAACTGATGTCATTTTCGGGGCCAATTTAGTGATTTATACCTCTTTGAATGAACACTCCCCACAAACTAAATAGTTATCAGGATATGGTGGTACCATCAATTCCCGTAAATCAGAAAAAATCATTTGAGTAACCAAGGTTGTGAATAATGACCCTAAGAAGGATTTCCCTACCGACTAAGTCATTTTATGTATTGGGAATCATTCATGGGCTCCCATAAAAGGTCTGCGACCCACCATAGACAACCATCCATGCCGGTATCTGGTCCCTCCGCTCTTCTGTAAATAGACCATTAGGGGGGGCATAAAAGAGAGAGCCACACTTGGATGTATAAACTAAAGAGAGTAAAAGAAAGTAACTATGAAAACTATATCCCTTTATTGATTATGTATAGGTAAAACCTACAATATATAATTGAGGTGGAAATAATAAATCATCTCGTGTTCAGATAACCCAAAGTCCGCTTGAGGACACAATCACAGGAGGTGAAAACTAATTCCCCTTTGTGAATAGGCATCCTATATTACAAAATGCTATGTGGTTGAAACCCTTACCCATATAGAAAAATGATACATGGGGGGAACTTGGTCTTAAGTATAAAAATTCTATGTAGGTAGAACTCGACACCACATCACAAAACACTACATGGGAAGAACTTTTCCCCACTGAGTGAAATGCAATACTGGTTGAACCCGGGTCCACATTGGAAAATGCTATGCAGACAATCCCCTTACCCATATAGTAACATGCTATGCATAGGGAACACAATCACATGTAATAATATTTTCTGTGGAATGAGTAATAATATGGAATTCTACTCTCCATATCCCACCATTGTCTTCTGTCATATCATCAGCCCACACATTGGCCCCTCTGTGAACCAGTCTATCGACATCAGGCTAAGGACCATTCTAAATCCACCTGACTTATATGATAAGATCATCATACAGATCAATGTGTCATTTCTATTTTACATACTCATGGTAAGTGGAGTCATGTGGGAAACCCCAACAATAAAGAGGACCCTCGAAATGACCTCAGGTTTACATTCCCATGGTAATTGTTTCCCCCCAGAAATGGGAATTTGATAGGATTCATTATTCTAGGATGCTTTAGATTGGATTTATATATGGAACTGGAAACAAAAAATGGGTTTTTATCCATAGGGACCTTCATTTCAAATTTAGGAATATGTTAGGTCATTTGGCCAATGATTCTTTATAATACACATTGGTTGAGAGGAGGGGAGGTCAAGATCATTGCACCCTTTTGGGGGAAATTATTGCATACTCCAGGACTCTCTTATAGATTTAATATATGTACAAGAATCGTTATTAATTCAGCAAGTATGAAATGATTTTCCCTTTTGATTTGGAAATCAATTATTAACATGTATATAATTTGAGAATCATCTATATATATCTGAGGTTCTTCATCCATGGATACATATGTATGTATCCGAGGTTCTCCACCAGTCATATCCTTTGGTATACCACTTATAGATTCTTTGGTTGTTATTACAACTGAACTGGTTTTAAAGACACTCTGTGAGGCACTCTGGAATTTATCTTCATCCAAGGAGAAAAGTATTTTTTTTTATGTTGGGATAGTACCCATAGATGGGATACCTACATTTACTTGTGAAAGGAATCAGAACCCACATAGTTTGGTGCCACACAACAAGACACATCATTCCTTTTAAGGTCATGTGATACAAACCAATCCATACATTTTAACTTCCCATGGTAAGGATTCATAGGTGGATGATGCCTAATCAATGTTTGGTGTGGTACATATACCGAAGTAACACAAGGAACCTAGAAGGGAAATAAATTTACAAGTTTAATTAGACCCTACTAGGAATGTGGCCCAGAAAGTACATGGTTGATTTAGAATGTTTGGATTGAACCTTTGGGATGCTTCCAACATATCTCATTTGGAGGAGAATCCAAGACCATGTAGTTTGGGAAGTATCATAGGAGAGTGTATTCCTTTGAGAGAAATGAGTTTGGAATTACTTTATAAAGATAATTCCTTGGTGATTTGGGGGTTTAATTTGGGGATTTATCCTAAGGAGTATGTCTATTTATGGATTATATGAGATGGATCTCAAGCCTTAGGAAGGCTTCCTATGAATCCCAGTTTTGATGGGAATTAGAGTTATTGTAGTTTTTTCAATGAGGTGTTTGTGAAAATGTTGTGATCATCACAAATCTCTAAGCCCATGTTAGACATGCTAACTGTGAGAAACAAGAGGATGTGAAAGATTCAACAAACCCACACACAACTTTGCTCCTCCACTAGTGAAAGATGCTATGGCTATGGCGGTGATGGTGGATGAGGGCACAGAGCAATAAACCAATGTGAAATGAGATTGAAGGTTGTTGGATCCAGCCCAAAATATCAGGGGATTATGCTATGATTACTACCCTAAAATTAGTCCTAGTATGAGAGGGAGAATTATATTTTGTTCAAAAGTAAAAGTAGGTGTGAACTGTACCTTTCTTGCCAGGGACCTAAGGCTCCAGGTTTTAGAGATGATAAGGGACGAGAATTTTTCGAACCCTAATCCTCCAAACTAGGAACCCCACAACACTATTCATAGGAGAAAGGTCCATGTGACTGCAGATATAGAAACCCACAGGAACCCCAAGAATCCTAATCTCATTATTAAACAATGTGGGAAACCTCTGACTATGGATATACAAAACCAAATGGGAGACACACTGATGTGCCTTTCCCAAGGTTTTGGTAAGTCAGGGGGTTTTGGAAGAGGTTTCAACATAATCCCTTTTAGAAATGGGATTCAATGAATAGTAATACTTTCCATTAATGACTTCGAAGAAGGATTGATAAAAGGATTTTATAGGCTAAAGGGATAATGTGAATCAAAGAGGGGCTCCCAAGTAGGTATCTGGCGCATAGGTATGGGTGTGAAAGTAGTACTGGGAAACCTGATGTTTACTTAAGTGACATAGAACTTGGATGTTAAAACATGGGCGAGACTTGGCTCAAGACTTTAATTATATTCATAGATATTCTTAGAAGTGCGGTTCTCAAGTTCTTTTGAGAGGAACGGGTGGTGCGCAAGTGTTTCTGATTTAGGGAGGTTGGGCGCTTTAGGTTTGCATGTGTTATGGATTTCAAACAATAAAATGACTTTTGTCTGATGATCCTCCATTAATCACTACTGGAAATGAACCCTTTACCAATGATTTGGAACCATTGGTAAATGCTGAATAACCGCAGGTATAATATATACCAATAGTTATCCAAACTGTAGGGAAGTAAGCCGTAGGGAAAAACATATGCCAACGGTTTCTGGAAAACCATTGGTATATGTTATGAAATCTACATTATACCAACGGTTATGTCAAACTGTTGGTATAAATTTTCACCAACGGTTTGAAACCGTTGGTAAAAAATACTATTCCAATGGTTTCAAACCATTGGAATATAGTTTTTTAATGCTTTTAACCAATGGTTTACACAAACCTTTGGTATATCTAAACATTTCACCTATATCCCAATGTTTTGTAAGCTGTTGGGGAAGTGTTTTTACCAAGGGTTCTCTTAGAACTGTGGGTATAAAATACATTCAAAGCCCTATGCCAATGGTTGTAAACAATTGGAACAGGATTTGCTCTGCAATTCAGGCAGCAGCCTGCTGCTCTCTGATTTCCATTTGCAGGCTGCCCTTTCTACATTTCCAGCTTCCCCAACTCCAATTACCAAAAATAACCAACTATAACACATACATATACACAATTAATTCATATATATTTAACAAATAATTCACCCTACAACTATACACATACATAATTAAAACATAATTCATAAGGTAATTATAAACAGACATAATTGATTTAGAATTCAATTTAGAATTGAGATGAAAATTACATGTTCAGTCTAAAATTCAATTCATAATTGAATGCTGAATTGAATACATAGATAATTTAATTATCAATTATGAATACAATACATAAAAAATAAATACGTAATTATTTGTGTTATACATAATTAACAATACATACAAAATTTCATTTTGTATAACACATACACGATTGAATTCAGAAATTAGAAGCTAATAACCCCAAAATAAGGAAATAGATAAATGACTTCAACCAAACACAAATATAATGTCCCATGGTTTGGGTCGGGTGTCTTTGAACTTAGTGATGGTGATAATGGGTGTGCATCAATGATATTGTGTGACTTATGGAATGTAGTTGTCCTTGACGTATTAAATGTCAAGTGTTTTAGAATAAGGGTAGGAGTTCCTCACATGATAAGTGGATTGTGTGAGGCTGGACCATGGATCCTTGTGCTAATGTATCAACAAAATCCGAATATGTTTGGTTTGTTTTATGTATGCCTATTGTTTTTACTTAAAATGATATCCATTTTAAACAAAATACATACACTTCAAGTGATACCGGCCACACCATGCCTCGAATTGAGGTGGGGTTGACTCATACACATCACATATGACCCATGGATCGTTGTCCTAAAGTATCAACACAATATGAATGTGTTTGGTCAGTTTTCTGTATGCCAGTTGTTGTTTTCACTTAAAATGTTGTCCATTTCAAATAAAAGTGAGACACTTTGAGTGGTACCGGCCACACCATGCCTCAGATTGATGTGGGGTTGACTTGTACACGTCAAAAATGACCCATGTATCATTGTGCTAAAGTATCAACACAATCCGAATACATTTCGCTGGTTTTCTGTATGCGAGTTGTTTTTACTTAAAATGATGTCCATTTTAAATAAAAGAGAGACACATAGAGTGATACTGGAAACACCATGCCTTGGATTGAGCCGAGGTTGAATCATACATGTCACAAATGACTCATGGATTATTTTACTAAATTATCAATACAATCTGAAAGCGTTTGGTCAGTTTTCTATACGCAAGTTGTTGTTTTCACTTAAAATCCTATGCATTTAAAATAATAGTGAGATAGTTTGAGTGGTACCGACCACACCGTGCCTCATATTGAGGCAGGGTTGACTCGTACACATCAAAAATGACCCATGGATCGTTTTACTAAAGTATCAAAAGAATCTAAATGCGTTTGGTCAGTTTTCTGTATGCCAGTTGTTGTTTTTACTTAAAATGTTGTCAATTTCAAATAAAAGTGAGACAATTTGAGTGGTTCTGACCAAACTCTGACTCATATTGAGGCAAGGTTGACTTGTACATGTCAAAAATGACCAATGGATCCTTGTTCTAAAGTATCAACACAATCCGAATATGTTTGGTCAGTTTTCCGTATGCCAGTTGTTTTTACTTAAAAGGGTGTCCATTTTAAATAAAAGACAAAAAATTCAAGTGATACCAGCCACACTGTGACTCATATTGAGGTGGGGTTGACTCGTACACATCACATATGAACCATGGATCATTGTCCAAAATTATCAACACAATCCGAATGCGTTTAGTTGATTTTCTGTATATTAGTTTTTTTTCACTTAAAATGTTGTCCATTTCAAATAAAAGTGAAACACTTTGAGTGGTACTGGCCACACCGTGCCTCAGATTGATGCGGGGTTGACTCGAACATGTCAAAAATGACTGATGGATCCTTTTGCTAAAGTATCAACACAATCCAAATACATTTGGTCGGTTTTTTGTATGCCAATTGTTTTTACTTTAAATGATGTCCATTTTAAACAAAATACAGACACTTTGAGTGATACTGGCCACACCGTGCCTCAGATTGAGGCGGGGTTGAATCATACACATCAAAAATGACCCATGGATCCTTGTGCTAAACTATCAACACAATCCGAAAACATTGTGTGGGTTTTACATATGCTAGTTGTTTTTACTTAGAAGAGTGTCCATTTAAAACAAAAGAAAGACACTTCTAGCGATACTAGCCACACCGTGCCTCATATTGAGGAAGGGTTTACTCGTACACATCACAAATGACCCATGGATCATTTTCCTAAAGTATCAACAAAATCTGAATGCGTTTGGTCAGTTTTCTGTATGCCATTTGTTATTTTCACTTAAAATGTTGTCCATTTCAAATAAAAGTGACACACTTTGGGTGGTACCGGCCACACTGTGCCTTAGATTAAGGAAGGGTTGACTCATACACGTCAAAAATGAACCATGGACCCTTTTAATAAAGTATCAACACAATCCGAATACGTTTGGTCAGTTTTCTGTATGCTAGTTGTTTTTATGTAAAAGGGTGTCCATTTTAATCAAAAGAAAGACACATAGAGTGATACCAGCCACACCATGCCTCATATTGAGGTGGGGTTGACTCATACATTTCACAGATGACCCATGGATCATTTTCCTAAAGTATTAACACAATAAAAATGCGTTTGGTCAGTTTTCCATATGCCTGTTGTTGTTTTTACTTAAAATGTTGTCCATTTCAAATAAAAATGAGACACTTTGAGTGGTACCGGAAACAGCATGTCTCGGATTGAGGCGCGGTTGACTCATACACATCACAAATGACCAATGGATCGTTTTTCTAAAGTATCAAAACAATCAGAATACATTTGGTTGGTTTTCCGTATGTCTATTGTTTTAACTTAAAACAGTGCCCATTTTAGACAATAGAGAGACACTTTGAGTGATATCGGCCACACTGTGCCTAGGATTGAGGCAGGGTTGACTCGTACATGTCACAAATAACCCATGGATCATTTCCTGAAGTATCAATACAATCAAAATTCGTTTGGTCAGTTTTCCGTATGCAAGTTGTTGTTTAAACTTAAAATCCTGTCCATTTCAAATAAAAGTGAGACCATTTGAGATGTACCAGCCACACTGTGCCTTGGATTGAGGGGGAGTTGACTCATTAATGTCACAAATGACCCATGGATCATTTTCCTAAAGTATCAACAACATCTGAATTCATTTGTTTGTTTTTTGATATGCCAGTTGTTGTTTTCACTTAAAATGTTGTCCATTTCAAATAAAAGTGAGACACTTTGAGTGGTACCAGTCACACCGTGCCTCGAATTGAGGCGGGTTGACTCATACACGTCACAAATGACCCATATATCGTTGTACTAAAGTATCAACACAATCCAAATCTCCCAAGATCTCTTAAGGGTGGATCTCCTTTGATCCTTGGGTGTTTTGAGTGTCGTTAAGTGCGGATTAATGATCCGGGTGAGTCTAATACCCTCCTTGCTTCCTCTTTTCGATTAGGGTTTTCACTCTTCTATCATCTTATTTCTAAGCTCTAAAACCCTCTTTTACATTGGGATTTAGGGTTAATCTTGAAGATAGATTAGATTGGGATCGAAGACGCCGAATTAAGAGTGTGATTTTCTCCAGAATCAAGGTAAGTGGTCCTTAGCCTTTCATGAAGTGTAGTGATGTTTTATATATGCCGAATCGACACTCACCCAATGTTGGAGTATCGGGTTGAGGGGATGTCCGGGGTCCAGGGAGGAGGGTGGGGTGCTGTCCGGGGGGCTATCTGGGGTCTAGGAAGAAGGGTGGGGGGCTGTCCAGGGTCCAGGGTGGAGGGGGGGAGGTTGTCCAGGGTCTAGGAAGGAGGGGAGCTGTCCATGGAGTTCCCAAACACATAAAAATATGAAAACATCCTCACGATACACCTACATAAAAAACAAACACAAAAAAATAGCCTTTCATAAAAAACAGACACATAAAAATTGCCTAGTTTCTATAATACACTGCATACAGCTGCATAAAAAACACACAAAAAACAGACACATTGCATAACACACTGCATAACACACTGCATAATACAATGCATACACCTCTTATCATACACCAGCATAAAAAACAGCAAAAAAAACATTTAAAAACATACTTCAAACACCACAAAAAAAAAACTTCAATAGCACAAAAAAACACATATGTCCAGAGAGAGGGGAGGTGGTTGTCTGGGGTCTAGGGAGGAGGTGGGGTTGTCCGAGGTCCAGGTAGGAGGGTGGGGGGGGGGGGCTTTCTGGGGTCCAGGGAAGAGGGTGGGGGTTATCCAAGGTCTATGAAGAAGGGGGGCTATCTGGGGTCCCGGGAGGAGGGTGGGGGGTTGTCTGAGGGGGTGTCTGGGGGGTTGTCTGGGGTCTTGGGAGGAGGGTGGTGGGCTGTCCGGGGTCTAAGAAGAAGGGCGGGGAGGCTGTTTGGGGCCCGTCTGGGGTCCAGGGAGGAGGGTGGGGAGGGGGGCTGTCCGAGGGGTTGTTGTGGGGTTGTCCGGGGTCCATGGAGGAGGGTGGGGGCTATCTGGGGGGCTGTCCCAGGTTCATGGGATGGTATTTACATATTTTCTAAGCAAATTATTTCAAGGTTAAAAAATTAATTTCATTATATCAACTTCTAATTAGACCACTAATTTTCAAAATTCCACTAAACAATTAAAATTTCATTAAAATAGGGGGATTTCACAACATCCATTATTTTTAAAAATAAAACATTTGTAATATATAAATAATCATTCAAATAATTTAGAATCTCATTCCTATCAATCATTAAATTTAAGGTTTAATTTATGGAGAAAAATATTATGGAACCACTGATGTTTTATCAATGTTCAAATCAACACCCACATCTATAAAACCCATGAACAGAGGGTGGGGGGCTATCCAGGGGGTGGGTGGGCTGTCCACGGGGGTGGAGGGGCTGTCCAGGGGGGTCCGGGTTGTCCAGGGGGTGGGGGTGTCCAGGGGGTGGGGGTCTATCTAGGGGAGGGGTGAATTAGTCACAGAAAATCATCAAGTCAAGTTTTATTATTTATAGATAAAAAATTAAAGATAATGTGACCTACCTAATCACGCATATATTCAGGCACAACAAATTAATAAACATCATAGGTCAGTAATATTAGTAAAAAATGTAACGGATTAATCTATCCCTCATCACCATCACTATAATCACCATCATCATCACCCTCACCCTTGTCCTCATTGTCATCACCATCATCGTCCCTGCCCTCATTCTCGCCCTCTTACTCAACCTCGGCCTCCTTATGGACCTCCTCCTCTGCCTCAGCCTCCTCCATGCCCTCCTCCTCCGCCTCGGCCTCCTCCTCTCCCTCCTCCTCCTCTGCCTCGACCTCCACCTCTCCATCATCTCGACCACCACTAGAACTGCCACCTGTTGCACCATATATAGAATTCATCAATGACATATATTCATCACAAGCAGTGCTAGACTCTGGTGGATTTTTTGGACGTAAAACATCCATAAGTTTCATAACTGCAGTGTTTGCCCAAAAATACTATTATGACGTCTCTGTGGCCCTTTTTTCATCATGTTATGACTATGCCTTAACCTTCTTCAACTCGGTGGAACTACAACTCATACCTGAGGAGGGCCAATACCTCATTAGAACTAAACTTTTTCCAGGTCGACATCGTACTCTACCAGGGTGCTCATCTCCTAACACCTGATGTAATGGGATACCAGATTAAAAACAGGATACCAAAAAAACAGTAATTTCATAAAAAAAATTATATAACAATTTTAGTAATCAAATAAATTATGGAGGAAGAAATAGAAAGTGCAAGTTGTAAAGAAAGATTATAAATTGTTATACCCGCTACCTCTCATGATCTGGCATCATAGTATGTCCCAATGTTTGGACGTATTTATCAGCATCAATTTTTTTTATTTCTTCCAGATGCATCCTAAATAAAATTCAATAACTAGTATTAACGAAAAAATGAAAATTTTTATTTAAATACCTCTAATTTGATTAATACCGTAAATTGGATAATTATCTAATGAGTAATCATCTGTCGGTACTATTCTAATGGACAATCATCCACAAGAGTGACAAAATTTAACTCTATGCCCACTCTAGCACACCAGCCAATGTACAACTCATGCTTATAAGCTCTCCAAAGCTCGCCTAAATCCTTTAGATGTGCTGGTGGTGCAACCTCACCATCATGGAAATTAAACCACAGCTGACACCGAAATATTAATCCATATAAATACAAAAATTAATATATTTCATTAAATACAACATATTTTTTTACCCATATCTCTTCCCAGTCTTTATCCTTGACTTTATTTGGAAGCTATCTCCATGAGAGCGGGTGACAAGAATTATGTTGGAGTATTTGGAAAGCATCACCAAAAAACTCTGACATTGCTGCCCTGATTTTTCCATCATCGGACTATCTTCATTGTAGTCCACCATAAACTATGTGCGGAAGTTCCACATCGCACACATTGGTGTATTCCCCCTCCCTTGACTCATATCAGTAGATGTATCTGTTATGAAATAAAAACAATTATTTTATCAATACATGTTATAATGAAAATTAATAATGGTGTCACAATTTTTTAGGGTTATATAAGTATACCTGTGGTAGTCTGATCAATGGACGCTGCTGGATCCGCAGAAATTGAAGGAACACCCTGTACAGATGGAGTGGGTCCCAATGAATGATCTACAGGGACAAACTCTGGCAGAGCAGAAGTTGAAGAATATAGAATATAAAAGATCAGAGAGAAGTAAGAATAAGTAAAATAAGATGACATGGATGTCTTGCCAAATACTGCATGGGGAGTGAGAATCATCATCAGATATGGTACAGACGGGTGAGGAGGTTCAGATGTAAAGGGTGATGAAAAAATGGGAGGCCTAAATATCCCATGTGTCCCTAACGGCAAACCAGGATCAGAATGTGGGATGGATGGTTTATCAGTGAGAGGGGTGGAGTCTAATTGGGTATACTGACCAGATCGTCTAGCTCCTGTACCAACCCCCCTCATACGAACACCCCGAGTACTGGGACCACTAATAGGAAGATCATCAAATAATTGCTTCCTAATAGATGGATCCTAAAAAAATGTTTAAAAAAATTAATCACATGACATTAAATATTATTTAAGTATATATATTTGAAATAAAATACTCACTGTAGCCACTAGTGGTGGAATTCCCAGCTCAGTCATGCGATGATTGTTGTCCATAATATGTTTTCTTCACCTCTTTTTAGTTGGTTTCATTTCCTGCATTTGAAAACAAATATGGAAGTAAATAGAAAATGATAACCAATGTGTAACCCAAAAAACAAAATAAATGAGAGGGAAAAGGGGAATTCATGGATAATTTAACTAACCATTGTTTTAGGTGATCTTGAAAAAATATATAATGAAGTCAATAAATCTTAAAAGATGTATTAAAGAAAATTAATTTTTATTAGGATGATTATTTACTAAGTGTCATCTTTCTATTAAAATCATGGAACATTGATTCTACCAGATTCATAAGTGGTAAAGCAGTTGTCAAAATTAAGGAAAAATTTAATTGATTTAGCTCAGGTAGATGATGCAGGCTTTAATACATGTTTTTCATAAGAATACAAATCATTATGTTCATTACCTGGTAAAATGTTAAAGGGAGGTATTAGAGTCATACAAATTTTATAAAAATCACAGATGAAGCATTGAAATGTTAACCAAGTCAGGAATTTTGGTTTCATAGGTTTAAATACAGTTCAATTCCAAATTAGAAAATGTAATTCAAATAAAAATTCCAACCAATAAACATTGAAAATTCACATAATGTTCAAGTCGGATACAATATATTTTTAATCAATATTAAATCAATTTGAATAATACCAACCTTAACAACCCAACTCAAGGTAAACCAAAATAATTGAGAGCATGGATGGATGATTCTATATATTTTCCTCCACAACTTTAGGTTCACAATCAACTCTGAAAATTAAGCTATTAGAGTCATCAAAAGAAATAAATGGATTGGTTCTTATAGTAGTAGGGAAAGTGTCAATTCCATCATCACCATCATAAAAAATATTTCTTGGAATTACTTCAACTATGACACCAAATTCTGGTGCAAGTTGGTCTTTGACATAGAAAACTTGTTTAGCCATTGATGCCAATAAATATGGTTCTTCGGTAGCAAGAGTGTGAGTCATATTAATTACTCAAAATCCACAATCATCAATAAATGTTCCTTGTCTCATCATCGAATCAAACCAATTGCATTTCATCATCGTGACTCGTCCATGAGAGTAATAATCCAATATTATTATTTTTTCAACGACTCCATAATAACACACATTTTCAAATCACGATCTACTATATGATGCACTAGCATAAAAATATATTTTGGTAGTAATTGCAACACCATCATGTTGTGTTCTCATGTTTTTTTTCTCATTTAGTGACAATAAATTTTTACCCATTGATAACAATTTATTTACAGTCACGGACCACAGTATTAGGACCCAAATCCAAAGCTCTTATTTCCTCAGAGATAGAGTCACCAAAAAAACTCAATACCTGCAATATAAATGAATATTAAACTTAATTAAATATGGATTTAATTATTTTCAACAGTAATATTTTTACCTTCAATTTTAACCAAGAAGAAAACTCTTTGCTATGCAAAGTCTCCCTCCTTCTCAAAGATAAAGAATGATGCTTTATATTTATCATTGTTTTATATTCCATGTAGATAAAAAATATAAATAGTTTAAAAAATATATATGTAAGATATAAATATTCAATTTAGTTACCTGATGTAGTCATAGAACAAATCACAGTTGAAGAAAACTATGTGATGTGCCATCTCCCACTCTTCAAGGCTTAATGTCTTCAATATATATGATTTAGGATTTCCTCCTGTTTGAGGAAGTGATGGAAAAATGGTTTCAATTTTCTCATACAGTTCTTCTTCATTTATCATTGTTCTGTTCATTCTTGTAGTAAGATCAGACAAATAAATTGAGCAAAAATCCATAAATTCTTGAGACAAGTAACCATTCACGATAGAACCTTCGGGATGATTCCTGTTTTGGACATAATACTTTAATGTGTACATATTTATTTCAGTTGGATACATCCAACAAAAAGAAACAGGTCCTCCAAGAAGTATTTCAGTGGGAATATGGACAGTCAGATGCAGCATGCATGTGAAAAATGATGGAGGAAATATTTTCTCCAACTCACACAAAATTAATGGGGCATCTGTCAACATTTCTTACAAGAAATACTTTGACAACTTCTTAGCACAAAGATCTATAAACAAATGGCACAACTGAATAATAGTCACCTATGAATTATTGGAATAAAGATGACGGATTGATATTAAAATCAACTCATGTAGAAGAATGTGATAATCATGAGTCTTCAAAGATTTTAGCTTCAAATCTCTTCTATTGACCCATTTAGAAATGTTGCTTGAATAGACATCAGCAACTCTAATAGTCTCTAATACTTCCAGAAATTGTTTTTTTTGTATGTGTCATCACATAAGAAGAACATGGAACTTTCCATTCATTTTCACTGATACACACAGGATGCAATTTTGGTCTGATGCCGCAATCCGCCAAGTCATACCAAGACCGTACATCATATTTTTTCTTTCTCTTAACATTTAGAAGTATTAAAAGCAACATTTCACATATATTCTTTTCAATGTTCATTAATTCTAAGAAATGAAATAACAAATTGGTTGGCCAATATGGTAAATCAAAAAAGATACTCTTCTTCCTCCAATTGTAATAGGTTTCTGTGGAAACATTCATTCTCTTTCCAGATTTCATTTGACCATTCTCGAATGAAAAACTAAAATCTTTCAATTCATTAAGAACATCAGTTCCAAACATACGTAGAGGTGGATCATCAGTCTCTATGGTATTATCAAATCATCGATGATTATTTATATATGGATGGTCCATTGGAAAGAATCATCTATGTACCATAAAACTGAAACTATAGTAATGTTTCAGTCTTATGGATCATGTATTATTCATACAAACATGACATGATAGTTTTCCCTTCGTGCTCCATCCATACATCATTTCCTAAGACAGAAAATCATTGATCATCTACATAAGCACATCACACATTTGAAATATGTCTTTCGAAAATGCATCATTGTGCACACACCCACATCCCAAAGAGGTTTCAACTCTTTTATTAAAGGTAAAATGTATACGTCAATATCAATGTTGGGATCAGAAGGGCCAGATATGGGTATACTCATGAAAGTGAAAGGTTTATTCATACAAAACCATGGGGGAAGATTATAAATGTGTATATAAACTGGCCATGTTCTGTGTGAAGTAAGACTCTGCCCAAATGGATTAAAACCGTCACATGAAAGACCCAGCCTCACATTACGCACGTCATTTGAAAAATCAGGATATCGAGCATCAAATCTCGGCCATGAAAATCAATCTATAGGGTGAACCAAATCATCAATAGTCTTCTTTCTCTCAATATCATGCCATCTCATTTTTATTGATATTTCATTAGACATAAAAATATTCTGGAGTCTAGGGATCAATGTAAAATGCCACATTACTTTCTGTGGCATGCGAGATAGTGTTCCATTAGAATTTGACTTCCAGTGGGATGTGCCATATCTTATACAATCATTTCATTAAACAATTTCCTCCCCGAATAAACTTCAATATTTCGAGCAAGAATGAATTTTATTTCTTAAAAATCCAAGTTCCTCAACTAAATTCCATTCCATAGAGTGGTTTGAGGGAATATATGCATCATCTAGAAGTAAATCCTTCAAAAAGGTAAGAACATAATCGATTGATATATTAGAAATCCCATACAATGTTTTCCCATGAAACAATCAGATTAAAAATTCCAGCTTTTTCATTCTATCTCATTGTCGATATACTGGAGTCATGGAAGCATAATTCAACTTTTTCACCCTAACAATATCGTCATTTTCATTATATTCATCATCTGTCCTCATATCTAATTATTATTGAGTCGAAATACTTTCTTTTTCATGATGAAAAATAAACATAAACTGGTCATCTAACAAATTCTACAGTCCATTCCTTTCATTTCGATCATCAGCAATTTGAGATTTCATTTTCTCCCCATTGTGATACCATACATAGTATTTTTCTGGAAAAACATATTTGGTTATATGGTAGCTAACTTCTTCATGGCTCAACCAAGTTTTACCAACACAATTGGAACATGGGCAGTGTATGAGACCACTATTTGAAGCATTGTGAAATGAAAAATCTAAAAATCTCTCCAAATTGTTTTGAAAATCACTTGACATCCGATCGGTTTCATATATCCAAATTCTATCCATTATGTAAAAATAATTATTATAAGTCATTTCGTTATAAGCAATTCACTAATATTGATGTTTAATTGAAAATATATTTATGTAAATGATAAAGTAAGGTGTTTCTAGTTGATGTAGTGAACTATTAAAACAATGTAAAGATATACTAATTCAGTTATGTGTGCCTAAATTTGAGGTGAGATGTGTTTTGTAATTTTTTATTTTATCACATACAAGAAGACACCATAGACCTGATAGAATATTGTTCAAGATATTACAAAGTGAAGGCTTTTCATGAATGATGCAGAATTTATAAAGAGATTTTTTTAAATAAGTTATTGATGCTAAAAAATGGAAATATTGTGAAAAGTTAGTACATTTCATAACACCCAAACTAATGTCCACAAAAAGTACCATATCACCCCACTAAAAAAAAGGAAAACCACCTACCCCACTACCCCAACCATCCCCAATCCCTTCACATGGATCATCCTTATATCCATTACCCACCTCAAGAAAATATGACTAAACAAACCATTTACCATCTTTGAGTGGGGATACATATCACCAACACCTCCATTAGTCAATAGGATTCACTAACTACATAAAAGGGGTGGCTATGAAGACTAAAAATCAAGTTGATTCATATAATCATGACACTTAATTTTTAAAATGAAAATAGAAAACAAATCAAACTACACTTATTGGGTATGTAATGCCACACACGTCACCACCCGGTTTAGGTCAAATCAAAATAGAAACAAATAATAATAGATGAAAAACATTAAAAATAAGTTAAGCCTTATAGATTTGGAGTGTAGAACTAAAAAATTGATTGACTTCAGATGGATTTATAGGGAGGAAGGAGTTACCAGCCTATATAAAGAGAGAGGCCTCTAGTTTAGAATCTAAGGGGGACTTCTCCAAGGCTTCCTAAATCATAATCACTATGAATCCAAGGTAAATTTCCCCAATGTATTCTAATCCAAATCATCATGAATCCATGGGGTTTCCAAATGGAATTAAAATCTATGTTTTTAACATGAATCCTTGGTTTGTTTCTTCAATGAATTCCAAATCATTTATCAAAGAACAAGTACTAAAAAATTAAATTAAAATTTATTTATATTCATTTTCAATAGGTCTCATATAAGAGGCACATGCCTCAGGTCTCATTATGTGTTATAGGTGTCCCAAATCATTCATTCATGTTCAATAACTCATTCTTGGAAACCCCATGGTCATACCTTTCATTACCCAATTAGTTCCCCAAGTCAAGGGCACCCCATGGGTGGATAAAGTTTTGGCTTCTACACTAATAGGTTGTTCATGGACCGTAAAGAGGTTTAATTCCATAAAGTATAGACAAAAACATTTATTTTTAAATTTGAGATTAATAATAAAGTATGTCAATGATACAACACATCATAAAGAACACAAAATAGTGATACTTTTAAGGGATAGTTTATAAACCATATTCTATATACTCACTGATATCTACGAATAAAGTACTAGTCATTTATTAAATATCAAATAGTGTGAATCATAAATTTTTTCAAAATCCCTACAAATAGGGAATAATTATGTGATCTTTATAGATAGTGAAATAAATGGAGAAAGGTTGATAATAGAAGGATATCCTTATAACTAGCTCATAGATGGGATGAACAACACTAGAAACAGATAAGATACCTCAACTCAACATATTTGCTCATAGAGTTTGGTATACCACACCCCAACCATGTCAATTACCTCAATGAGGGATTCTATGTCTATATTTGGGAAGATGTTGAAGGAGTCTAATCTGGATGGGGGAGTTGCAGCCGATCAGATATAATACCATGGGTTAGGGTTCACCTGCGTGGGGGCTTCTAGAAATCTGGGGAAATGCAAAGTTATCTACTTCTGTGTAATCTGGGGTGGTTTTGCTGCATTTGGGGGGAATTTTCCCAATAGGTTTTAAAAAACCTTGGGAAAATAATGGACTTTATCAACGGTTTGTACAACTGTTGTTAAAGGGAGAAAAATTTGTAGATTTCCCATCATTTTCTTCCAACCGTTGGGAAATCCTTCACTAACTCAACATTTACCAACAGTTTATTCAAAACATTGGTAAAGGACCCCTATAACAACAGTTCTATTGAATCGTTCGTATAAAATCATTGGGAAAACCCAACTTCCTAGTAGTTAGTTCCTATACCCTAAGTGTTAAATAACTACCTTGAAGGTTTTGGAAGACTTGAGAGAATGACTTGGGCGACCAGAGTAGCAATTGGGATTATGGGAAATTTTTCTTTAACAAATGAAGACCCCAATGGTCTATTTATTGGAAAATAGGTGACCATGGGAAAAGGAGTTTGGTCACACAAGTGTGTTGCACGCCAACATTTTTGTGTGCAAGTGGCTACACACCGAAAGTGACTTGGCTCAACTAGGTCGATTTCCAACTTGACCCTTGGAAATTCTTTAAATTCTCCATATATTTTATCCTCTTTTTTCTAATTAATTTCCCTTTGTCACTTTTTCATTGATTTTATAGAATAGAGTGTCAATAACCCCCTGCCTATAATTGGATCCAAATTGAAGATTGGGTCTTATACTGAGGTAAAGTTATGTAAAAGGTCAATGAGTTTTATGTGGCACCCAGACTGATAGCGCATGAGGTACGAGTGCACAAGGGAATTTTTTCTAGAGTTCTCTTTGTGGGTATTAAATCTAGTGAGTACCATGTAATTTTTATGGTCAGTTTAGATTCATTCATATTAGACTAATAAGGCTAGTGTTTAAGGTCGGATAACTTTGAACAAAAAATTTGAAATTAGATCCCAACAAGGCGTAGTGGCTAGTAATTTCTCCAATATTCTTTAAATACTTTCAAGGGGAATCTTGAGTCATGATTTTAATGGTCTCCAAATCTAAAACTTAAAGTATAAACATAGAGGAGGTCCTTTCCCAGAACGAAGTTACCATTTCTTAACAAACCCATTATGGGGGATGTATTATGCAAGGCCAATAGGGGCATGTGCTGCATAGCCAAATAATTGTATCCTTTAACTGACATGACTATTACGTAGGTGAATTTTATGCAAGGGAATGTACTATATAGACGTACAAAATATATTTCATAAATTTTACATTTTATTGTTGATAGAAAAGGGAAATTAAGATTTTGGTGACTCAAGACCACAGTTGGTGGTTTTTCCAAGGAAAGAGATCTAAGAAAAAAGGGTCATTTGTGCCTACATAGGTCATGAATGGGGAAAATGATCCTACTCAAATTTACAATTTGAAGAATGGTTAAAATTTTTCAGGAAGGGGATTTTGTGACATTGTGTTGTGTAGATTAGAGCAATGCAGTAAAAACATTTTTCTGTGCAATTTAATGTCATGCTGCAAGGACAATGGAGGGCATTAATTTAAGGTCTTTAGTTTTGACCAAAGGTTTATGAGTCTTTAATTCCATTATAATTTTCCTATAAGCATGCTACCATATTTAGGTATGGTAAGGTAGAAATATAAACTTTTATTTGGAAATTTCTGGATCCGAAGAATGACATAGGAAAAATGGCTAATCGCATTTAAAAGGGTATCTTCCAAATAAAGTTACCACTGTTTGAAAAACCCATTATCCAAGGATGACTAGTGGCACTGCACTCCCCCGAACCTCTCCTCTTCCCTGATCGCTTGCCCTCGACTCTTCCTCACTAGGGTTTCTGGCCGAATCATTCTCTACTCCCGGGTTCTTCTCGCAGTTTGTCTCTTCATCTTTCTCTCTCTCTTCTATGGATTCCCCTAGGTTCATCCTACTGGTTTCATTATAGAATGGTCCACTACTAGTCTTCCAAAGGTTCCTCCCCTCGCTTCAACTTTGGTGAATATTCTTCGGTTTTACCTTAGGGTGCCGCTACCATGCTCTGACCTTTCCTTATATTTCTCCTCTCCAGGTCTGATCTGGAGGGATAGATTCACATAGGATTTAGTCTTGATGTTTGGTGGTTGTGGTTATACTAGTTGTCTTCCCCGTTTCCCCTCTCTTTTCTTTAGTCTTGTCTCGATTTGGGTTTCATCCCTAGTTTCTTTTATGTTCTATCCCTATTTTCTTCTTGCTTGGGTTCCCTCTAGGGTTTCACCCTCATTGTTCTTCTTTATATTTTGGTTTCTTTTGCTATCGTTTTTGTGTTCTTGGGATTTTTTTTTCCCTTCTAAGCCTGTTGGGAGGATGTCTACACTGGAGGTCTAAATCTGAGTTCCGTTGAGGTCTCTGGCCACCCAACCTGTTATGGCTCCTTGTCTCATCCACTCTCTCTGAGGCGGATTGGTGTGTTGGTCTTCCCAATGATTTGGGAGGTGGTTTCGAGCATTATATGTCATCTCGAGGTGGATTTGTCTTTGTGGGATCTGAGTGGGGGAGGATGATGGCTTTGGTGGTTCTTCTCATCAATCTGAGGGTTTATGTTGGCCGTGCTTCTCAGAGGTCGTCAGTGAAAGTGTGTTGAGGGCTTAGGGCGGATCACCAGTTTCTTCAGGGACCGTTCCCTCCAAGGGTTATTCTCGATGGTGATGGAGGGTTCAATTGGTCTTTCAGAAGTCCCCAATAGGTTTACATTCTTGGTTATGATGTCGATGGTGTGTCGGGGTGTGATTCTAATGAGACTCTGTGCTTGTTTCTTCTGATGGCCTTCTTCGATGGCGTGGCAACAAAGATGCTGATGGTTCCATGACTACTCAGAAGGTAATGTATTTCTATAGTTTTCCTCTCTGGTGGGGTGGAAAATGACGTTGATGGGACTACCGACAATAGTGGTACGATGTGCCAAGTTTTCAGGAGTTTGTTTTTTGGAGGATTATCGATGGTGTGATGATGTTGGTATCAGTATGATGGTTTTTTGATACATGAATTTCGAAAATTTCAATCCGGCACTACTTTTGAGTTAGCTGGGTCTTCTTGTTTTGTATTATTGTTCATGTATTGAGGTTGGTTAGCTCATGGTTCCAGGTGGTTTTTTAATTTTGTTGATTTTCTGAATTTTGAATTTGGTGTGAGTGGTTTTAAAGGGTGTGCGATTTTTGTGTACTGGTGGCTCATGTATGGTTCCCACTTACCAATAAAGATGTTTTTTTTAAATAATACAACATAAAAGATTATGGGTGGATAAACCCATTATGGCGGTGGTATTATGTAGGGACAACTGGGGGCATATTTTTCATATCCAAATAGTTGTATCCTTTAACTGGTAGGCCCTTTATGCAGGAAAAGTTTATGCGATGCCATTGGGGGCTCGTACTGCATAGTCAAGAAAAAGAGCTCTCATGAATTTGAAATTTTATTTCTAAAAGTTAATGAATGTTTATGAAGATTCAGATTTTCAAAGCATAGAGTTTGTTTTATGGAGTAAAATACCTGAATATCGAAATATTATTTCCAATCATGATTTAAAAAAAATCATAGGAATAGGATTTCTAAGAAGGTCAGTCCCAAACGTAGGATGTATGGTGTTGGTAGTTTTTGGTCACGTGGCTAGGACCAGAATATTATGGAAACAATGGATGATGTGTGGTAAAATGATCCAAAGTTATTTCAAGATTATTTGAACTTATGGAGGGGGAAATGTGTAAAAAAATAGTCTTGTAAACTAACAGGTTGGGAGAAAGGATACGGGATAAGTATATAAAGTATGAATGCTTTAAACTATGGGTTCCTACATGCCATCATTAATGTTTAAAGGGAAATAAGATTCTTCTCCTTATAATGAAGTTAAAACTATTTGAAAAACCCAGTATGGGGGATTTATTATAAAGAGACAACTGGGGGCATATGTTTCATAGTCAAATAGTAGCATCCATTGACTGATAGTCCATTTATGTAGGTGAGCTTTATGTGAGGCCACCTAAGGGCTCATACTACATAGTCCGGAAAATGAGCTCTGAAGTATTAGATATTCTCTCACCAGAAACCAAAGTAAGATTATGAAGGTCTAAAAGTACTCAAGATTAGGAGCATGAAATGTGAAATGGGTATTGTCCAATGCATGATGGAAATATTTGGATTGATATTGGCCATAAATTTTGAGTTCCTTACATAGATCTAACTCATATGCAAAAAAAAGACATTTCTTGTTTTCTTGATGGGCTCTCTAAAAATAGGATCCAACATAAAATCTTGTGCATAGAATTTAAATTTTATATGGGATAGGGATAATTTTATTTTATCTCATGTCTAGGACTAAGGGTTAAGGCCTATTCTTCACTACATATCTCAATGGGATGATAATCGATCCATACATAGTTCCTTAAGTACCGTGCAGTTTAAAGTCATGAAGTGAAGACATTAGGGGGTTTGATTGGAAGAGAAATTGAATATCCTCATGTAGATATAACTTGTATATAAGAGAAAAGAGGCTTTTCGTATCATGATGAAACTAGGTCTAGGATTGGAAATCTAGACGTCACGATGTATCTCAAATAAACAAGAATCAAGCTACACATAGTTCATTAGGATGTTCACCATATCAATCATGTTTTGACGTGGGGAAGAGGGGTTTTTTTGTGGAGGGGCCCAATATTGGATATCTAGTAATTTCTATGTATCCCATTGAAATGATAATAAATCCAAACGTAGTTCTTGAGAAAATTGTTCCCCACACCAATTGAGTTTGATTTGAGAAACAGGGGATTCTATCACATTCTAGAATAATGGTTAAACTTAAGACACAAGATGGTATGAGGATCAAACCATATATCCTGGAAGAGTACTCTATATAAATTTAGTTCATATACAAGAATAAAAAGGGAAATAAATTTATTTATTCTTGTGGATGGGCCCAATTTTGGAGATCCATTCATCTCTACAAATACCATTAGAATAAGAATGAACCCACATGTAGTTCTTGAAATGAGGTCTCTATGAAGATCTGATTCATACATAGGGAGAAATGGAAATCATGTTCCATTAAGGAGTAGCAATGATGTGTGTAATGCTTGTGCATGGAAGCTACTAATATTTTTTAAAAGAACCACAAGGAATACCAAATTTTGTTATTTTATGGGATTTCATAATGTCAAATGAAGAAGATGTTGACCATCAATTTAATTTAGTGTAGTGAGGAAAAATTATGTCATGTATTTTAACATCATGCGACATGGACAATGATGCTATGCATTTTAACGTCATGCAACATGGATGAATATGGTTGTTATGCAGTTTAATTTATTGAAACTAAGACACTATTTTGTGAAGTTTCAGGTCATTTAGTGAGGACATTACTCTGTGTGATTACACAAAGTACTTCTTCAAAAATATTTCATTGGTTGGAGTTGTAATAAGTTCTCCATCCATTTTTATTAGGGAATATGCTCTATTATAGTAGAACTTATGTACAGAGTAAGATCCATCACACTTTGGCTCATGCTTTGTAGGATTCATTCCTCATATCATCGGAGTCCAAAGAACTAATACTAATTATCCTTGAAGAAATGAGTAGAGGAAAACTTTCTTATTAAAATATAATGCTATTATTTTCTAATAGACTTCCAAATGATGCAATTTATGAAATATCTTTTTCTTAATCATTCCATCTCATCAAATCACTTCAAATATTGTTAATCTATAGATAACTGATCAAATATTGAAACTCAGAGTGAAGGAAGTTGAATTTCAATAGGCCAAACTGCTTCTATTCCATATACCAATGAATATGGAGTCCCCCGAGTGGCAGTACAGGTAGTAGTCTGATAAGCCCATAAAACGTGGAATTTTTTATCAGTCCAATATTTCTTATCTTTATCCACCATTTTCTGTAGTATTTTTGATAGGGTCTTATTTAAATCCTCTATATGTCCATTGGTTACTGCATGATAGTGATATGAATGGTTAGATTTGATATTTTCTCCTAGTATAACTTCTACACATCAATAAAATAGAAATTTGTTTCTTTTTCCATTAATATGGTACAAGGGACACCAAATCTAGAAATGATATTTTCTTCAAAGAATCTAAAAATGATTTTGGCTCTGACTTCATTGAGAGGTATTTCCACATCCCATCTGGAGAAGAAATCAATAGAAGTAAGAATATAATTAAACTAATTATCTGTAGCTGTATAATAAGGTCCTACTACATCCATTCCCCATGTAGCTAATGTACATGAGTATTTAGTTGTGTGTAATAAATCAAGGGGTTGATGAATGAAGTTGGCATGAACATGGCAGGGGTGAAACTTCTTGGTGAAATCTGTGCAATCCTACATCATTGAAGGCCAAAAGTATCCAAGCCTTCATATTTGATCAGAAAGCCTATGCCCAGACTAGTGAGCACCAAAAGCTCATGCATGAACTTCTTTTATAATAGCTGCAATTTCTTCTCCATAAATACACTTGAAGAGGTCTCCATCAAATCCTCATTTTTTGAGGATCCTTTGGTGATCTAGGATATCATAAAGAGTGAAATTTACCAATCTTTGTCTGATATTCTCTTGCCATATCTATCAGGTGGAAGTATTCCATTTTTAAAGTATTCCATGATAGTTGTCATCCATCCTGTAGTATGACCATATGGCATGGAAATATGGATTATTTTGTTAATTACCTCCATTATAGTTTTAAAAATGGTGAAACTACATGAAGATGAGAAATAATGATGATTGTATTACCCAGATTTGGATCTTCCAGGGTTGTGGATGCATTAGTCAATGTATTTTCTTGGGCATTTTGTGATCCCAGGACATATTAAAATGTTGGATCTGAGGGAAATTCTACCATTAACCCTCTTAAATAATCACACAAAAGGTTTAACTCTTATTTTCTAATAGCATAATACCTATCTATCTATTTTATTACCAATTATGAATCACCTTTCACTTTTTGGTGGTTCACTTGTTCATGGAGTGCCAATTTTGGGCCTGTAATGAGAGCTTGATATTCAACCTCATTGTTGGTACCACCTTCTAATAACCGAAAAGAATATAGTAACACGGATTTTTAAAGGGAGATAAGCACAATCACTAGCCCAATTTTCATTTTTTAGGATGTTCTATTCTCTTCCCCATTGGACTTCTAGATGCACCATCAAATTACATCTCCCATATTTGGGGACTATCTTGAGTAGAGAATATTTCTTCATCAGTAAGTTTAGTATTAAAAGATGTCACTTTTGTAGATGGGTTTTTATCAAGGAATTATACTAAGGCTTGGCCTTTTACAACTTTATGAGGCACAAATTGGATATCAAATAGTTGCAAAATAACTGCCCACCGTGCCAAACGTCGTGTCAACATAAGAAGATTGAGGATAAATTTGAGCGGGTTATTATTAGACATCAAGTGGACCTCGTGATGCTGAAGGTAGTGCCTCCACTTTTGAACTGCAATGATTAAAGCCAAGTAGATTTTCTCATTACTTGAATATCGATGCACAACGTCGATCATTGTTAAACTGAGATAATGCATGCTGTTTTCATTCCCAGCATCATTCTTTTGTATAAGTAAGGTACATAATGATGGATCTAAAGATGTCACATAGATAATGAGTGGCTTTCCTTCAATAGGTTTCATTACTACATGTGTGCTTAGTATATATTTATTGAGTGTATCAAATGCCTCTTGGTAGTCTTTATCCCATTGATAAGTGATTCCCTTCTTCATTAATGTGGTGAAGGGTAAACACTTTCCTACTACATTATCTATGAAGCATCGAATACAAGAAAAGTGTCCTTGAATTCCTATTAATTCTATCAAATCTCAAGAGGTGACATTCTAAGGATAGTTTTTTTCTTATCAGGATCAACTTAGATGCCACGATGGCATACAATGAAGTTGAGGGATTTTCCTAAGGTAACCCCAAAAGAACATTTTAAGGTGTTCATATTCAAATAATGTTTCCAAAGAATACTGAATATGGTCTCTAGATTGTCCAAGTGATTAGAATGTTTTTTGGATTTCACCACTAAATCATCCACATAAAATTCAACAAATATTCCCAATAAGGGTTTGAAGATATGGTGCATGGCATGTTGATATGTTGCACCAAAAATTTTCAAGACAAATGGCATTAACCGATAGCAAAACACACCTCAAGGGTCTTTAAAGGATGTAGAATCCTCATCTTCTATAGACATATAGATTTTATTATACCTGGAGTAGCCATCCATGAAGGAAAGAGCTTCATAGCCAGTTGTTGCATTAACTAAGAGCTCATTGATTGGAACCGAGAAGTTATCTTTTGGAAAATGCTAGTTTATATCTCTAAAATAAATATAAACTCTGATTTTCTAATTCTTCTTTTTCACTGGGACAATGTTGTCCATCCATTTGGCATATTGAAACTCCAAAAAAATTATCTTTGATATGATTATCAACTTCAGTTTCAATTTTAGAGGCGTGAGTTGGGTGTGTTCATCTTGATAATTGCATAAATCCTCAATGATCATCTAGAAAACCCAAATGATGAGTATACACATAGAGATTAAGGCCTCTCATTACTGTATAGTTCCAGACAAATATATCTCTATGTTTCTTAAGAAATGAAGTATACATCTCTTGCTCTTTAGAGGTAATGGTTGTACTAATTAGAGTAGAGAATTTTTCTTCTTCTATACCCATATTTATTTCTACAAGCTCATCCACAATGGTGAAGACACCTTAATAATGTTTTGGAGGGGTGACCTTAAGATCTTCTTATTCTTCTTCCCCATGTGTCACTTCTTCTATTTCTTCTTGAAGGGTAGGTGATGAAGTATAACTTTCAGAGCTAGGGGAGGAGTCAGTATTTAGAAATCCTGAAGAAGAGGCAACCATTTATGTCCCTACTGATGATGAAGGGTCTTCCTAAAGTATTGAAGAGAAAATGAAGGGTTGGGAATCAACATCATTGTATTACATTATTAATGCAACAACTTCTTTTGAACTGACTGATGAAGTAAAGAATTGATGAAGTTCAGTGGATGAGATAAAGATATATCCATTTACGCTTTCACTATCAAAAATTTCTCTAATGCTGTCAGGCTAAATTACCACAACTAAAATTATGGAAGTGACTAAATGGGTGCTTGTATTTGGCTCTATCATATCAATTTGATTGATAGGAAACACATAATCTAAACTCATATGTTTTAATGGGTTATTTGGGATCTTTTCCAAACTATTCAGGGCATTGATTCTTATTACATATTTCCCATAGACCTTGTTCAATTTCTATGATAGAATTATACCTCAATATACTGAGATTCAAATGTTTTAAATGGGGCCTTGTCACCATGAAATGTACCAATTTGACCATTGAATCAAATCTTGAGACATTGGTGATATGAAGAAATACTAGAATCATGTTGATGTAGCCAATGCCTTCCATGAAGAATGTTGAAAGTTGTGTCCTATTGGACAACCATGAAATTTCAATTAGATACAAGATCCCCAAATTGAGTTCTGATAATAATCTCTCCTAGAGGTTATTTTTCATTCTTTTCATATCATTGCAACATCAGAGTGGAAGGAGATAAGTCATATTCAGTGAGACCCAAATGATGAAGTGTATGGATGGGAATGAGGTTTACTCTGGATCCCATATTAATGAAGGCTTGTTGAATGTATGTATCATTAACCCTGTCGGATAGATACACGGTCCTGATGTGTCCATGTACAATATCATCCTCATCTTGATCTGTGAAAGATATTACTACATGACATTCTATAGGATCATTCTCTATATAGTAAACCTCATCAGAAACAAAATTATTTTTCAAACACTCAAGAACTTGACAAAGCCTCAATTAGTGCTTCTCAAAGATCATTTTAAAGATTAAAAGCATCAAATATTGATAACATGGATGGTTCTTGGTATATTTGTTTCAAAAAATCATACATTTTGTATAAAGGCCTGCATGGTCTAACATAGAAATGTGGCTCTTTAGGTACCTTGGATATTGATTCTCCTGATGTAGATATATCATATGTCGGGGTAGAAGCTGGAAATACATATTCTCTTGGTAGATTAGACTAACTAGGTTTATCTAACTACTAAGAGAGTGATGTTGTAACCTCTAATCAGTCTTCCAAGATGATCTTGTTAGGGACAATCCTACCATGTGTGGGAGATCTCCCTTGTTCTTTTTGATCCCACTAAAGTGATCACCCATGAGTTTCTACTACATAAATGGTTCGAGAATGGGTATAGGTAAAATAGTGGCTTTTATCATATCCATGTCTTCACCTATGTCCTTGACCTTGGATTCTTATCCTAGTTCCCCAATCATGTGCATGGAATTTAGGTTCATAACCAAAATCATCATTTTCATAGGGATCAGTTATGTAGAAAACATTAATGGAAATAAATATCTATTCCTCATTTAATGAATATTTTTTTTGGATAAGTTGGTTCTTGTTGTGCCCTTTGGAAGGGTGGTGCTCGTGCTCTAGGGATAGTTGGCATGAAATATTCCAAGTCAAGGACAACTTTGGCCTTGACATGAGCTCATATTCTTATGACTGCTCTTTACCTATATGATCATTTCACTTCTCTGAGGATTGAACTTTGGAGGACTGATCTATTGATGAAAATGAATTTTCTGTATTAGAAGTGGTAGAATGCATAGTTTGTTATTTCAACAGTGATCATAGAATAACTCGAGTTCGATTGAATGTCTTCCAGACCATCTAAACATCATACTTCTGTGCATTTTTTCTTTTGACTTCCTTCCATCCGCCTCCTTCCTTTGGATTGGTAGTAGTAACACATGATACTTGGGATGATGAACTTTTTTGTTTCACTTTTTCTAGAGTCTACCAATTTTTGCAGGAGGCTTTTGAAAACAAAACACTCCTGAGTGGGATTCCACAACATTTTGTGAAAGGGGATATAATTTGTGAGATCTTCATCTCCTTCTTTGTTCAGTTTCTTGGGCGTTGGAAACTGAACAAAATTGTTTTCCAATGCTTAAATGAAGTAACCGGGGACCTTTTCATTTTGAAAATAATAAACTTTGTTCATTAATTCCACAAACTCTCTCTATCATTGAACTTTTTGATCATCTTGACGAGGAGGTGGTTGTTGCTGATACTCGATAGGTGGAACCCTTCAGTATGATTATGGTTTTAAAGTAGAAGTAGGTATAGGTGATTGTTTGAGTGTGACTATAGTATCCTCTGCTTTACCTATTCTCGTTCCTAGAGTTTATGGGATTAAGCGAGATTTATCTTGAGTTTTTACAATGGAATCCTCCACTTGTTAGCTAATTAAATTAAGGTCTCGAAACCCTCTTATGTATTTCATAGGGATTAATGGTGTGCGTATTTCATCATGCAAATTTACCACACAAATTAGTAGAAACTCTTTTTAAGGGAGTAGTAGATTTAATTAATATATTAATCCTTCCATCAAGTAATGAAATCTGAAACTGTTTAATTCTCCACTTGTTTGCAATTTGCATGATCAAATTTGTTTTCTTCAGCAACATTGAGCTGAATTGGAAGTGGAATTTCTAATGGAGGTCTTCCCATCTATTAATTGATCGAGAATTCAAACTTGTATACTATACAAAGGTTGGCCCCTGTAATGATTTCACAAAGCATCTGATATTTACTACTTCTTGTTGTTTAGGCATCCCCATCATGGGATCACAGTGAGAAAAAAATGTGTTAAGTGCTGCTCCAGATCTCCCGGACCATTAATGATTTGAAATTCGGTATTCACAAAGTTTGGTGGGGGAGGGATCAGATCTACCCATTCAGGGTAAACATTTTTTTTTCTGATTGTACTGGTTAATGCTGTTATTCCATAGATTCCAATGGATTTATTAATGCCTCAATTATATTCATAAGCATTTGGGGAATATCTGGAAGATATGGGACCTATATAGGTATAGCATCTAAAGCTTGAACCGGTATGAAAACTAGAAAAACCACTGGTCATGGTGCTTCTGGTATTTTTCTTAAATAACCCATGGGGAGAAGCCTATAAGGATGTGTTTGATAATGTACTAGATGTGTTCCCAATAACGGGAATTCATTATCAACATCAATAGTTGTAAGCAACCATATTTTATAAGCAGTTCCTATAGGATGTTCAAGTTTATTATTTTCTTATAGAGCATGTTGGGCAGGAATGTTGTCTCAGAGTAACTCTGGATTGAGTATTTTCAACTCTTTAATCTCCTCTTCTTGTTGGGAAAATCATTCTTCAAGAAAAATATATTGAACTTCTCCAGTGGAAAATTGAGACATGATATGACCTTTACCTTTTCCATTTGTTAGATGCCTTTCAAAGAGTTGGGAGTTGGTTACTTGAGGGAATACCTTGATTCTGGGTAAGCCTCTAATTATTGGTACAGAAACTTCCTTCATTTGATTTAGTGTGTACCATATTATGAATAATAACTTATTCCTCCTACTCTCCCAAATTGGATTCATTTTTTGTATGATATTTTATAATGGCATAGATTACATTCACCAACGCGTAATGCATTGACGGTATTCTGTCAGTGTCTCTGTGAGATCGTTTCCTTATGTTCCCTCCATGAGACTTTGTTCACCTATATGCTTATTTCCTGAGAACTGTTTGATGGATAGTAACCTGAAGGGAATCCTTGGATAGTTCAATTGTGCATTAACTTTTTGGATTCATCCTTAATCATGAGAAAACTATCTTTTAGGGAGAAGGGGATTATGGATTTGAAAAAATCCCCCATCCCTAAAGGCTGAGGCTATTCCTATTATTCTTTTTCAAAACTTTAAACACTATTTGTTGAATTAAAAGGTTGGGTTAAAAATTCCCTATCCCTGCAAGATGGGGTGACTCCTGAACTACTATATTTGATATAAGCATAGATACTCTTCTGATTTTATGAATTCTATTCTGAACATTACCAAGGTGCATTATCTGACAACCACTTATATCGCTTATTTCTGAAGACCGTTATGCTATTTCAAATATTTGCGCAATTTGATTACTAACATCTTCTAAGAAGGAGGCTATCTTAATGTTCATAGATGATTGATGAAAAAGTATCTTTATATCTTTCTCTCTTTGGGCCTGACATTGACGAGAGCTAGTTAAGGCCAATTCCTGAGCATATATTTGATTACACAAAAAATATTTTGATTGTAGTTGGCTATGGGAAATAAAATTTCATGAGACCACTTCTGGTGGGATTTTTTAATTTTGGAGCACAGTGAAATGCAATGCTTTTTGTGCACCCCGTCCTCTAATATTAATACTAGATGGGATATTAGTAATGAACTGGTGGAGCCTCTTTAGTGCATCAAGGAATGCACGCTGAAGGACTCCCTACTGCTTCTCAACCTTTGGATGTCAGGAAACTGAGAGATATTCCAAGTCCATTTGGTGTTGCAACCCATATATTACCTTTACATGACATTGATATTTGTTATAAGGTTATAATTTTTCTTTTAGATGATGAATAGTTTTCCATATGTCGAGGTGAATATCATGAATGAAATATTCTAATATCAATTCTAGAATTTTGTATTGATAGGTTTCCAAAGGCCAAGACAAGACTAGTAGTTCACCCTTAGATAGTTGTTTTCTCATATTCAACATATCTTCCTCATCTTTTGATAAAGGTTTCTACATTTGGTACAACAAGAGTGGACACTTCTCAATTGTTTTATTACAAACAATAGGATCTGTGATTTTTTCCTCTACTATATTAAAAAGCAAATGTCCCAAGGGAGGTCTGGAGAATGACCATCATATTAGGTTTTCTTCTGGTTGAGAATGTATTTTAGTTGTTAGTAATAAGGCGTCAAACATGATTGGACTTATGTTGGAATGTTCTTTGAGATAAGAGGGCTTTCTCATAACTACATTGTCAATTAGAGAATTATCTTGACAATGGGAAACACTACTGCGGAGATGACTCTTGAAGCGGATGACATCATGGGGAGGACCACCATGGTGGATTACAGTGAGGGATAAATCCTATTTCTCCTTGGTGTTCTGGCCACATAGAGGGTTTTCGTGGCTCTCATCCAGAGATAGGTTCTCTAAATTTACCAAATTTTCATGATGCAAGATTTTATGATGAAGTATTTGATGAGGAACTTTATAATTACTGCTACTACTCCCAAAATTTTGTAATGGTAGGGTAATATCTTGACTTGAAATAAATAAATTTATGAAATATTTAAGAACTATAACATTAAGAGGAGCCATATCATAGATTAACTCTTGATTTTACAACTATTTTTGGATATACTACTTCTTAGATGCTCTTTTACACGTAGATGGGGCCACTTGCCGGGAGAAGTGATTATAATGGGTTGGTGTATGTGCCTGCCTTGGATTGGTGATCATAATGGGATGATTATCTCCAATTTGAAAGGGTGTATGTTCTTGTTCCAGTTGTCTACATGATATGGTGGAGTATGTCCCATAACCATCCTGGACTAGAACATAGGTGTGTATCTGCTCTGGGATGGCATGTTGATGATTCATCCTAGGTGTGGGGACAGAATTATGTGTCCATCCCTCAGGTACTACTGAAGTTTATGTTATGATATTTTGGAAGGATTACAAAATATGGGCCTGAATTTTTTGTCTACCCTTTCACCATTACTAAAACATGTTTGGAAACTTTTGCAGCCAGCATGGGAATATATGTCTATTCCTTATTTGGGGTAGGTGTATGTACCTTATCTTTTTCTCCCTTTTTCATCAGTGGATATTGAAAGTAATCATCTTTGTGGGTAGAGAGATGAGCCTACCACAAGTTTGTCATCAGAGATTTCCGATTGACTTCTTCAGGTGCTACCAAATGAGACTATTGGAAGGCTTGATGGATACTGGCAGGTTCATGTACCTGCTATCTATTTTCCACCAAGCATGGTCAATGGAATTCGTTCAATGCTGAAATAAAAGACTACTAACAGGATTGTTGAGTATATGTAGGTGTATGTTCCTGCTTATAAGTTGACACCATATTTGACTGGAAGGATTCCTTTTATGCATCTAGATGAGTATACTAAGTAGTTGATAGTTTTAAAGAAGGTTTATATCCCATATCATGGTAATCCACTAGATTTAAAAGGTGGTATTTTTTGGACACCGATAGACGAGTATGTTGATTAGAGAAATTATGGAAGACGTGTGTATGCAACAATTTGTTGTTTTCCACCATGTTTGGTTGATGGACTTATTCATACGGAGAAAAGGTAAGAAAATACACCCTGTTGGCCAGATTTTTTCCCCTATGGTTCATCTTGCATGCTCAGTTCTAAGGGAATTTGGCCAAACAACCGAAGTCAAGACCCCCATCATGTTGGGAGTTCACTGCCATATGATTCTGTTTGCAGCGATTGATGGTGGGAGACCTCGGGAAGGACCCCTATGTCTTTGAGTTGAGGAAATGAGTGAACTACTAATCCAACTCACTATTGTATGAGAGGTGCCAGTAATTTAATTCTAGAGATAAGAACCCAAAGTGGTTGAAGATGGTGGATAGCATCGTCTACATCTTGACCACCAGTCATAGAAAATTGGATGATAGAGGGTTATTGTTAACTTGGAGAGCCTGTCAGGTAGACTCCTAAGTTTGAATAGTATTGTGTTGATGGTATTCACAAACCAATACATTTGATACCTAGTGTTAAAGATGTTGATTTGCTTATGAAATCATTCTAATGGATAGGGATCCAGCTTGAGCTACAATCGGGGTATTCATGCGTGAAAACATGAAGGAAGCCATTTGGAGTGAAGGGAATTATGAGAAAATTTGACAAATACAAAAAAAAATGAATTTTATCAAAGAATATTATTTTATATGGACACATGTTTGATTTATTCCTTTGTCTGGACTTCCTTTATCAATTGATAGGTTCCTAAAAGATGGGTAATACTATCAACTTGGTAAAGGATTCATGTCAAGTTCACCATTTTTTTGTTTACCCCATAAATGGGACTTTGATAGCAGTCTTTATTAACATATGGTTTTTATTGGATTTATTTATGGAACTATAAACACCCAATGGTTTTTTATATATAGGGACCTTCTTTCCAAAGGCAGGAATTCTTTAGGTCATTTGGAGGATGATTCTTGAGAATACACATGGGTCGAGAGGATTGGAGGTCGGTCTCATCGCACCTTTTTGGGGGAAATTATTTTATACTTTAAGACTATATTATATATTTAAGATATGTAAATGAATCCTTATTAATTCCCCAAGTATGCAATGAGTTTACCTTATTATTTGGATGTAAATGATTAACATGTATGGAATTTGAGATTCATCTGTATGTATCCAAGGTTCTTCATCGACGGAGACATCTGTTTGTATCTGAGTTTCTTAACCAAAAGTATCCTTTAGTATACTACTTTGATATTCTTTGGACATTATTACGGCTATTCTAGTTTTAAATCCACTCAGTGAGGCACTCTAGAATTTATCATCATCGAGGGAGATGAGAGCTGTTTTAATGTTGGGACTATACCCATATATGGGCTAACTATGTGTCCTTGTGAAAGGAATCATAACCCACGTAGTTTGGTGCCACATAATATGACACATCATACATTTTAAGGTCATGTGATAAGGACCAATCCATACATTTTAATGTCATGTGGTAAGGATGTATAGGCGGAAGATGCCTAATCAAATTTTGGTGTGGTACTTATATAGAAGTATCCCAAGGGACCTAGAGGGATTTGAATTTCCAAGTTGAATTAGACCCTGTTGGGAATGTGGCCTTGAAATGATAGGGTTTATTTATATTATTTGGGTTTGAACCTTAGGGATGCTTCTTATGTATCTCATTTTGATGAGAATCAAATCCCACATAGTTCAGGAAGTCTCATAGAAGAGTGTAGTCCTTGGAGAGAAATGTGTTTGGAATTACTTCCTAAAAATGATGCCTTGGTGATTTGGGGGTTTAATTTGGGGGTTCTCCTAATGAGAATGTCTATTTATGTATGAGATGAGATAGAGAGCAGACCTTAGTATGGCTTCCAATGTATCCCAATTTTTATGGGAATCATAGTTCTCGTAGTTTATTCAATGTGGTGCTTGTGAAAATGTGTGATCGTCACAAATCTCTAAGCCCACATGAGTCATGCTCGGTGTGAGAAACAAGAGGATATGAAATATTCAACAAAGGAAAAAATAGTTTTACTCCTCCGTTGGTGGAAGAGGACATGGATATGGTGGAAATGGTAGATGAGGGTATAGAGAAATTAAGCGTTCAATGTGAAAGGAGAATAAAGGCTATTGGATCTGACCCAAAAGACTAGAGGATTATGCTATGATTACTGCATTAAAATTGGTCTGGGTAGTGGAGGGACTCTATTTTTTTGTTCAAAAGGAAAATTAGGTGTTATTCATACCTTTCCTAACTGAGACCTAAGGCTCTAGGTTTTAGAGACAATAAGGGACAGGCATGGTACAAACTCTAATCCTCCCAATTGGGAACTCTCCTACATCGTTCCTAGGAGAATGGTCCATGTAACTGCAGATATCGAAACTCACAGACACTCCATGAATCTAACCCCATTATATAACAAATTTTGGAAACCTATGACTGTAGATATATAAACCCAAATGGAAGACACGCTGATGTTCTTTTCCCAAGGGTTTAATAATTTAGGAGGTTTTGGCGGAGGATTCAACATAATACCTTTTAGACATGGTAGTAAATGAATAGGAGGCATTTCTATGAATGAATTTTAAGAATTCTTGATGAAAGGATTTTATAGGCTGAAGGGATAAGGTGAATCAAAGAGGGGTGCCTAAGTAGGTATATGGCACATAGGTGTGGGCACATATGTAGGATTTGGAAACCTAATGTTTACTTAAGTGACATACAACCTAGATTTTAAAACTTGGGTGAGACTTGAATCAAGCCTTCAAGAGTATTCATAGTTATTTCCAAAAGTAGGGGGCTCAAGTTCCATTGAGAGGAATGGGTGGCACACAAGTATTTATGATTTAGGGAGGTTAGGCACTTTAGGTGTGCAATTGTTATAGATTTCATACACTGAAGGGACTTAAGTCCTATGATCCTCCTTTAATTCCTCAATAATAGGTGTAAAAGAACTACCTTGAAGGTTTCAAAAGACATGAGGAAAGTACTAGGGAAAAAATATCAACAATTGGGCTTCAGGAAAATTATTTTGCAATAATTGAAGACCCCAAGGGTCTATTTATAGATAAATAGGTTACCCTGGGTGAAGGAGTTTGGTCGTGTAAGTGGGTTGCATGCCAACATTGGGGCGCACAAGTGGTTTCATGTCGATAGTGACTTAGCTCATCTAGGGTGATTTCAAACTTGACCCTTCTCAAATCTTGAAATTCTCCATGTATTTTCTCTACTTTTTTCTAAGTCATTTCCCTTTATCACTTTTTCATTGATGTGATGGAATGGAGTGTCAATAGTAATGAGGGTTTTGACCTTGGGGCACTCATATAAACCTCCACATTCTAGATATTTAGAGTAACTGTTGACCATTACCTTAAATGAGGGCCAATGTTAGATATTTATCTCCTTATAAAAACCAATTTCAGGGAACTCCTCCAAAGGTATGCCATTGCAGGAGGTGTAAATTTTTTTCCTCTTCATCTCTGGAAAGGACATATCTAGATAGATCATCAAATGTGACTGTGGTGGATATGAAAATAAGAGAGGAAATGGAAACACTCAAATCCCTGCTCTCTCTCGCATTGTGATCCAACTCCATCCATCAGTAGATAGGGTGAGATTGTGTGATCATCAGATACACTACTTCCTCTTGTTTCTCATACAGAGTATGATTCACATGGGCTTAGAGGTTAGTGGAAATTATGACTCCTGAATGATCCCAAACCTCAAATGGACCTCCTATATAGTACAAAACCTGATTATATCCCCTAAAATGAGCCTTATCCATATATATAGGCCCCATATTTAATCCACATGGGATTATTGCATGTGTAAGGCCCAATCATCCCCTCTTATACATGAAAATTCCATGCGTACTCCCCAATAAACTTCAATCCAGATGGGTAGCTTCCATGTGTAAGCCCTAATTAGATGTACCTTCTCTATAGATGTAAGTCTGGACCAGATGGGCCTACCATATGGTATAATACCCAATCATATCTCATTCAAATGGGAAGATTACATGCATGAGGTCTAACTATGTCCCCTCAACCAGGCCTCCTCTAAGGTGTAAGTTATAGTTGTATAGAACTACATGGGATTTGATTCCCAAAAAAATTGGATACATAATAATCCTCCATAAGGTCCAAACCCATCACCAAAATTCACCCAAATGTTCTTCGGGCCATATCCCCAGTAGGTTCATTTTCACCTAGTAGAATACATCTCTTATGGCCCCCTCATGCCACCTCTACATAAGTACCAAACCAGGTTTGATCAGGCACCCTTCACCTAGATGTCCTTGTTGCATGACTTTAAACTGCATGGTTGGTTCCTTGTCACGTGATCTTAAAAGATGATGTGTCCAGTTAGGTGACACCGAACTATGTGGGTTCTAATTCCTCTCATGAGGATATGTATGAAGACTACTTCATGGGTTCAATACCAACATCAAAATTCCTCTCATCCCCCTAGATGATGATAAACTCTATAGAACCCCATCACATATATTGAAACCATCATTGTCCCAATAAATGACCAAAGGATCCCTGACCATTCCACAAAATGATAACATTGATGGAGAACCTCATATACATACATATCCCTCCATTGATTCAAATCCTAGGATACATAAAGACGATCCCAAACCTATGTATAGTCATAATGATTCATTACCAAGGGGTAATCTATGTTTAAATACTTGGGAATGAACCAAGCATTCTTGAACATATCTTAAATCTATAAGAGAGACCCTACATAGGAAATATTTCACCAAAAAATGGTTTGATGAGCCCAACTTCCCATCCTCTTGGAAAATGTGAGATCTCAAGTTTCATTGGACAACTTAACCAATGAGATAATACCTTTGTAAAGTATTTCCATGAATCCTGGATATGAGATCCATTGGGAGTTTCAGGCTCCACGAACAAAACCCATTGGAGACCATTCAAAGACCTTGTACCCAACATCAGTGAATTCACACCATTCAACCCCTTACAATCAATCCTTCAAAACCAAGAAACATCTTTGAGGTAAAAAAATGTTTAAAAAAACATGAATCCTTATCCATGGTAGCAGTGGTACCCCACTTCAGACCCCTTTCACATATAAACGGATTTGTTGACCATGAGAAGAAAATTGTCTATAGATGAAATACTAGTAATTTTTAGCACACAACCACTTCTTAGTTTTATATACCATGGGATTTGTAAGAATAATGATTACCTAAAATTTATCACAATCTCTGGACAAATATTTGGAACTTGAAATCAAAATTATTTCCTAACAATGGGTATGCATACCATGTGAAAATATTGGGAGAGATTCATTGTCAAATAGACTTGGAATCCATTCCGTCTACATAGAATCCATGATCAGATAGGAGATAGAATTATCTCCAAATGACCTACCTCAATTCACTTCATAAGATTCATCTTTTGATTGGAAATTCCCCACTTGGTGTTTATATTTGGGGGTAGGTAGAACATGGATCTTTGTATTTTACCTCACATCCCATTTAGAAGAATCCATTTGAAATGTTATCATGTAATTTCATTATCCCACTATGATAATTAAATGAAATACCTATATAGGAATTTCGATGTGAACAATAATAACCTACCTTTAGTGATTCAAAAAATCATGAGGACTAATGAGAGTAAGCCATCAAAAAACCCTTGAACTAGGAAACTGAGAAAATTAAGAAAACTTCTCAATAAAGGGAATCCAATAATAAATCACTTTTAATGTCATCAGAAATAAATATTTTAAATGTATACCCAACACCATATCTAGATCATAATCAAATGGGAATTCAAGAGATCAAGAAAGTGGTGATAACAGGAGAAGAAACCACCATATTATGGGATCATCCCTAGCCCATAGGGTTGGAAGAATTTTTAACACAAAACTCTCCTATAAGACAGAAAAATTTGGGCCAATTCACAACAAAAGGAGAATGGGAGAAACCCCATCCCATAGGGCTGGGGGAATTTTTAGCTCCATCACCTACCCAATAGAATTCAATATTTTTCCATTTAGAGAATACGATAAGTAGAGAGGTCACTCATTTTGTCCCATCTCATTACTCATTTCCTCCAAAAGGGAGTTGTTTAACAAGGTCGTATAAGGGCCCCCTCTTAGTTACTCACCACCAAGAATCCCAAAGAGAATCCTAGAATGGAAGGAATAGATCTAATAAAGGATGTAATTGTCCATACCACTATTCAAAAACTAGTATAGAACCCACAATGCATTTTTCATCGATGAACATCGTGCAAGTAAATTCTATGGAGAACACCAGAAATAATGAAAATGAAGAAGAACATAGAGAACAGGGTTCCTCCTAGATTTATATACACCCTGAGAATGATGTTTTTCTTACCCAGAACCAAAGGATCACCCTAAATTTGGGTGTTCCCCCAGTCAATCTTCCACCATCTTCTCAGCGAATCCCTAATAGAGAGAGGAATAAAAGAAAGGTCGTGTAAGACCCACAATCACCTCTTGATGAGAATGAACCTCTTATGATCAATGAAATATTTAATTAGTATGAAGAATAAATGAAAGTTTTGAGGAAATTAACAATGAGCTGCTTCGGGGTAACTCTCCTATCAAATATGTTCCCTGAGAAGATCCTCAACGTACACTTTTATTAGGTATACCCCATTAATAAGGTTTTATCCTAGAAAATTAAGCAAGGTGAGGAAATCCACCTAACATCAATCTTGGACCATCAGTCTACTTAGACCCGATCACAAATAGATATCAAGATTTCCCTCTAATGAGGAGACAAACAGAACAGGTTCAGGAAAATCCTCAAAGGATTTCCTCAGTTGGATATCTGGTTCAAGTACTCATAGAACTATCATGCCAAATCTTACCCCTTGTTTATTTTTTCCAACCCTAGGTTCAACATAACATGCATCAAGAAATTATCAACACCATTGAGTCATTAGAATATTTATTGGAAGTCATGGAGGAGCAGCATGAATAGGTACAACTAGAATGGAAACCTTACCCTGATTGGGTGAGAGACTGCCCATCACAGCAAAATTTCATGATCCTAAAGTTTCTAATATTCCATAGACTAGGAAACCTAGAACAATATATGATGCACTATTAATATTATTGTGATCTGATGATGGGAACTCTAGACCAACAAGAAGTGGTGAAACTCATATACATCGTACGAACCCTACAAGGGTTAGCCTTCATATGGTATACCAGTTTTCTAGCTCAACTGATAATAGGATGAGAGGATATATATTGAAAGTTACACTTATAGTTCAAATAAGTGCTATAAAATTCAATAGTTAGTGACCTATTGAATTGAAAACAATGGTATAATGAGAGTTTCTCAAACATCATTGTCATATGGAAAGGTATGACCTACTCTTTAAACTGTCTACTCCCCTAGGAGGAGATGCTTTCTACATACGTTGATAACATCTGAGAATATTTGAAAACTCCACTCATTTTGGGGAAGTATAAAAGTGGGTTCCAGGATTTCTCCACCATTTTACAAAGAATGGACGTCTCTAAAAAATAGACTAAGCTTAATTCCTGAGTAACTCCACTGATCCCAGGAAAAAGAGTGGGAAAAGATGAAGCGACCCCTATCATGCTTAAAGACCAATGAGGTTGGTCTTGATGACCAGCCATATTATTTAACCTTTCACCAGATACTGGGAGACACCATCCATGAATGCTTCATCTTCAAGGACATATAATAGAAAATAATAGATCTAGAGAAACTAAAACTAGAACCACCACCAACACAAGTGGCATATGTTTCTACTATAGATCCTAATGGAGGAGAGTGGAAATAAGTTATTAGAAAAAAAATAATTTCTATAGTTGGATAAATCGAATGAAATTCAAAAAAACTCATGGTATTCTCCAAGAATAGTTGAAACAACCAACTATTCTCTTATATAATTTTTCTATAACGCAATCGACATCCTCATCCCTATAACCCTCTAAAATAATATTTTCTAAAAGGAATTGTGATTATAATGGATGGATAAAAGTGAATAAAGATTAATCTACATCAAGGCCAGCATCATATTTGAACTTATTAGATTTTATGCCATCATATCTAAAAGAACGAGCATTGACCTCCCAAATGGCACCACCAGATGTAGCCAATCATGAAGATTCATCATCAAAAGAGGTTTTGACCTTTGGCTCTATTAATTTTATGCACTCAATGGATCCCTTCTCCGATTATGAGTATGGATATGAACTCGAACTCCCCCCATACATAATTGGGGAACCAAAGAAGTGGTATAGACTAAATTATCTAAGGATACCAAGGAAGGATAAACTATGGATGATGTCAAATATATGACCATACTCCTACTCAAAATGTAAATTTTGAAGAAACTCATAGAATATCACTTCAACAGAACCAACTCGAACATGAATATTCACCTGAAATTGCTAAAATCCTCTCTAGACTGATTATTCTAGAGTATCCATCAGATGTAAAATTGGTGTCATATATCCCTCAATTAGTAGGAAGACCTACCCTTCCAAAGTCACCTGGAATGAGAACACCTCCAGCTCCTATCCTACGGGCTGATCCATTTTTATCTGACACTAAATCCCCTAAAGTGCATGTGAATGATCATCCCTACACTGGGAAATGCTAGCATTTATACCATAAGTACGATATTCTGAAACAATTAACCTTTATAGTGTCCAA
The DNA here is from genome assembly GCA_963277665.1 of Viscum album. Taxonomy (NCBI): domain Eukaryota; kingdom Viridiplantae; phylum Streptophyta; class Magnoliopsida; order Santalales; family Viscaceae; genus Viscum; species Viscum album. Next base: position 347,244,936 of record OY728122.1, read on the forward strand.
ACTATCAGTCCTAGATTTCTTGACTGTTTCAAAAGACCATAGGGAAGAACTCATAGAATCATTCCTAAGCCCCCAAGAGTTTAAAACTGAAGTATCCTCCACCTAGTTCTATCCGACAAAGAACAATTCATCATAATTACACATGATTATCTCCATCACAAATCAATATGAATATGCCATTATATATGGGAACATCAGACCCTTGTAGTTGTCTTGAAAGTAAATGGGGTCGATGTTTGGAAAGACTTCATCTATAATTTCAATGGATTTAATCTCATTCTAGTGTGAACACATCACTGGCTAAGCTGTGATGAAAATAATCAAGAACCTTCCTCCATAATTCATCAAGTATATGAAAAAATTATGTAGAATCCACTTTTCCAAATCAATCTTAAGGCCCAATTTGGATACCTCAAAGTAGACTCGTAATTTTTGGTGGTTTGAAAGAACACAACCTTAAATGTCTTTCTTGGAAGGCCCTTGTTTTACCAACATGTATAAATTCCATCCTCATAGCTTCAATGCATCAAATATTGGATCAATGGAAAAACAAGGATGTTATATGCTGATAATATCCCATTCATGTCTTATAAGTCAAATTATATCAATGCATGATTCTATTAGGGGAAATGGAAACACCACTTACTTGATGGTGTTGAATGGTTTACTGACCTGAATGACTTGGAAACGAACATGGATGACCCCTTAAGGCATCTTGGTGAAGAATATATCCAACCTATCAAAGAAATCAATCATATGACCAAAATTTTAGGTGTTTATTCAAAATCCTTCATAATTTCAATTATGAACACTGAGTCCAGCAATGATGGAAAGTCTATTGACTCTCTAAAAGAGGTAAAATCATAGATTAAAGTACATTAATATCATACCCAAATCTATAAAAAAACCCTACATCACTCCCTGAGGAAGAAGAGGACGTCTCATCACCCAAAGATGATTAATACCCTCCTATATCCCTCACTCCATACTCCCAATAGATTCAAGGGAATCCCCCACTGCAAATTTGGTGAGAGGAAGTAACTTCATCTTTCAAATACCAAGATATTGATTCCTCTCCTACAGTTAGATAAATCATCTCTAGAATTGTTTCCACATTATAATAAGAGGTGGAGGAACAAGAGGAAGTGGAAGATTAAGAGATGGAGGACCATATGGATTCCCCTCCAATATTTGAGGAGCACACCACTTCACCAATAAGAAACTCGGGAAAATAAATCTGGGTACAGATGAAGATCCAAAACCCACCTTGATTAGTGTATCCATGTCTTCCGTGGAGATAGAGGTATATACCTCCTTCCTTAGGAAACATCGAGGTGTATTTTCCTAGAATGACACATAAATTCCAAGTACTAATTCCAAGGTGGACACTCACCACTTAGGCCTTCCAGAGAACCACTGGGGCTATAAGATGGTTTCTAGGAGGACACACCCAACACATGCTGCCAAGATAAAGGCTAATGTTGACAAGCTTATCAAATAAAAATTCATTCGGGAGTTTTAATACCCTATTTGGTCGGACAACATAGTACCCATCAAAAAGAAGAATGGGAAAATCATATTCTATATCAATTTCATATATCCCAGTCACCACTACCCAAAGGATGATTTTTGAGTCCTGATCATGGAACTATTGATCTATGAAACATTTAGATATCAGGATCTCTCTTTCATGGATGGTCATTTAGGATACAAAAAATATGAATGGCCTAAGAATATGAATAATCCACCACCTTATGTTCCGCCAAGGTGTATTATTCTATCAAGTAATTCCCTTTGGATTAAAGAATGTTGGTGACACATACCAACATGCCATCCACTACATCTTCAATCCATTCCTTGGAAATTTCATTGAATTCTATGTTGATGACCCGATGGATAAATATCAACAATACTCAGACCACTTGTCAGATCTTGAAACCTTATTTAACAAATTGCGAAAATATAGAATGAAAATAAACCCCATAAAATGTACCTTCAACACTACCTCAGAGAATTTTCTCAGATTCTTCGTATGAAACTGTGGTATTGAATTCAATCCCGATAAGAGAAAGGTTATCCATGAAATGTCACCTCCTCACAACCACACAATGTTTAGGGGACTTCAAGGACACTTAGCCTACATTCTATATTTCATATCCATCCTTACAGGAAAATTTTTTCCCTTCACTAGGTTGATGAAAAAAGGGGTTTCATATTAGTCGACTAATGATTTTTTGGAATCATATTATAGTATCAGGAAGTATCTCTTAATCCTTTCACTCATAAGGCCACCTATTGAATGAATAATTCTTATCTGGTATGTGAAACCCTTCGAGGGATCACTACAAGCCTTCCTTTCACAAGAGAATGATGTTGGCCCTGAAAAAAATCTTTATTATCTTATCCTAACAATGATCGATGCTAAGAATCATTACTTACACATCAAGAAAAGATATCTTGCACTAATATTTACAATCTAAAAACGGAATCACTAACTAAAGAACCACAATGTCCATTTGGACACTCACTACAACCCACTTTGATACAACCTATGTCGTCTATTGTTGACCGGGAATCTATCATGGTGGGTAGTCATTGTGCAGTAGTTTGACATCCAATTTATGTCTTAGAAATCAATAAAAGGCCTCACATTTGTATATTTTCTGGCAGATTACTCCTTGACATAAATGATTTAATTAGAAAAAAAATTACCCAATGAAGAGGTTTTATCTATTCATGAATACCCCAAGATATGGGAGATGCATTTTGATGATGAATCAAGAATCCCAATAGGAGAAAGGTTAGAATACCCCAAACATAAAAAGGTGTCATTGGGAGTCATGCTTATATCTCCAGAAAAGGTAGCCCAACTTTAATCATTCGTACCATCATAGGGGTGAATGAACAACGAGATAGAATATCTATCTCTCATTTCATGTCTAGAGCTATCACTTTAGGTATAAGTAAAATACTTGAAGATAAATGGTGATTCTGAACTAGCTGTCAAGAAGGTTATTAATGATTATGCTATCAAAAAAGGAGATAATCCATCTGATAAACCATGTACAGGGACTAATGGAAGGATTCCCCATGTATATGACTTGGAATCATGTCCCAAAATAAAAAATTAACCTACCGATGCTTTGGAAAATAAAGCCACAACTTTGGTTGATCTGGACCGAGATGAAACATTCATCATCACTTCACATTGTTAGATGGTCTCACTATTCGTTCAGGACAACACAGAAGAAATCAATGGTATTATCCCGATCCTTGAGTCATACAGTCCTACCACTGACTAGATGACATCCATTGTTGACTTCCTTAAAAAGGGAGAGCTCCCACCGGATACGTCCATAAGGGAGAAAATATGGAGATGAGAAATTAACATTATTCTATATGTTGGAAAAATCAACAAATGATCCTCTATAAGAGGAGCCTTGATGGGGTCCTTCTCAAGTGCATTTATGGAGAAGAGACTGCTTTTTTCATGGAGGATGTGCACACTAGAGCCCGTGGTACCCAAAAATCAAGATCCAAGATTTTCATCAAATTCTAAGACATGGATACTACTATCCCACTATAGTGAAAAACTATACTACATTCACCAAAATTTACATTCTTTCTTGGTGCATTTGAATTTCATCCACCAACCCTTAGAGTTACTTCACATAAACATGAAATCCTGTACATTATCCATATTGGGAATAGATGTTGTGGGACCATATACTTCATATATGGCCAAGGAGATCATGTATATTCTCACAGAAACCAACTTATTTTCCAAATGAGAAAAATCCATACCCCTCCATGAGGTCAAGTCTAGAAACATTGAAATCATTATAAAATACAACATCATCACTATATTTGGTGACCCCCATACAATACTGATGGAAAACAACACCAGTTTCGATTTTGGTGAATTTGATAAACTTTATCAAGAGTATGATATCGAGTCTAATAATTCATCCCACTTCCATGAATTGACAAAATAAATATAGAGGCCTTCAAAAAGACCATATCTAATATACTCCATAAGATGGTAGATAAGGATAAGAAGTAGTGGATGGACAAGCTCCTCCATGCTTTGTGGGATTACCGGACCATGACCTGCACTGCTACCCAGGCAACCCCATACTCATTAGTATATGGTACATAGGTTGTCCATCTCACCAATGTTCAATTTACCTCTCTCTGAATTCCCATATGTGATCAATTATCCATAAATGATCATTCCAAGAAATGGATGGATGAATTGGAGTGACTCGATGAAAAGAGATTGCATACCATGCACTATTTGGAGGATCACCAAAATTGGATTTCATGATCCTTTAAAAAAATGTTTCCCTATGGTACTTCCTTGAATGAGAGATGGTGTTGGTTCTCAGGAAATCAATGATACTCAGAAAAGAAACCTCCAAAACTGGAAAAAATATGGGAAGAACCTTATACCATACATAAGGTCTAATGTAATGGAGAATATTCCCTAACTTCAATGGATGGGAAGTTTACTATGGCTCTCACAAGTGAAATGTTACTGAAAAACTATTTCATGTAATTACACGTCTATTTTCCATACCGCATGATGATAAAATTCATGGAACCTTCATCTTTTCCACATGACCATAAACTGCATGGATCCTTCATCCTAACCTTATGAATATAAACTGAATGGAACCTCTTTCATAACCACATTATGATAAATGGTGTGGAAACTCCATCCTTAATGCTTGGTGATAAACCTATTGTAACATTCATCATTACCTCATGATGATAAACCACATGGCACCTTCATCCTTACCGCATAACGAGATACTTCATGAAACATCCATCCCTACCCCATGATGATAAACTGCATGGAACTTTCATCCTTACCACATTATGATAAAGTACATAGAACCTTCATTCTAACTACATGATAATAAAATCCATGTTACCTTCATCCTTACCGCACAATAATAAACTTCATGGAACCTTCATCATTTCAGCACAATGATAAAGTGCATGACACGTTTGTCCTTACTGCATGTTGATAAACTACATGGAACCTTCATCCATACTTCATGGTGATAAACAACATATAACCTTCATCCTTACGACATGATGATAAATTACTTGGAACAATCATCCTTACCACACGATGATAAACTACATGGTGCCTTCATCCTTACCACATGATGATAAACTGCATGTCACCTTTTTTCTTACCACATGACGATAAACTACATGGAACCTTCTCCTTACCGCATGATGACAAATTTCATCACACATTCGTCCAGACCATATAACGTTAAAATGCATGATACATAATCCTAACCACATGACATTAAAATGTATGGAGATTGTCCCCACAACATGACATTAAAATGTGCTTCCATCATCTTGATCGCATGAAGTTAAACAACATAGCATCAATGGCCCGAAATACATGAAATTAAACTAGGAACTAACATACTCAATGTATGATGTTGAAATATATGGGGATCATCATTTCAATAATAAATTCACCAGACATGAGCTAGATCTATGCAGGAGAAAGATGAAATTCCCATATTATTGTGTAAGATCCAGATCCATGTAGAAAGTATCATTATCCAGAACTATGTGTGGATTGATTCCATCCATAATAGAATACATTCTGACCCCTAAACCCTATGTCCTGGGCCCATCCACAAACAACGAGAAAAATTCCCTCCTCTACATATGGGTTAGACCTGCATGGAGAATTCCCATCCAGAATTACATGTGGATTGATTCCTATAATTATAGGATTCATAGTGATGCCCAGACTCTACATGTCAAGCCTGACTAAAAATTTCCCTCTATCATGGGATGATGTTCTTACCAGCCTTCGGCCTCAGGGCCTCTTTTTTATGTTAGATTTATATATCTTGTAGGTCTAATAATCATCATTCTCAAATTTACTCATTGTATGATGTTAAACTGCATGGAGGTACGATGACCTCATATAAGAATGGAATCAACTTTTCTATATAACATCTACCATTACACATTAAATAACTATGTATAGCATGATTTGTATTCACATGTGATACATAGTGACACCTGGATGCCATATCTTAGGTCCATCCTCCCCTAAAAAATGATAATGAAAAAATTCCCCCATCCCTGCATATGGGCCTAGCCTATGTAGGTATTTTTTATACCATAAAGTATGTATGCCTTTATTACCATCCACATGAGATATACAGTAATGCCCATACATTTCTTCTTCGATCCTGGCTATAAATTCTTTTAACCTTCTAGCCTCTTTGTCAGAGTTTCTTTTAGGAGTGGGTGGTGTGTCATGGGGATCTTAGATCCTTATTCACATTGGGTCATAGAGACTATGCCATGCACCTCCCATTAGAACCCTTATTCTCCAGCTGTCTTCTTAACATGACATTAAATAGTGTTTCCAATTATCTTAGTTTTAGGATGATAAACTATAGAACAACCATTATCCTCAACACACAATAGTAAACTGCACAATGACATCATGATTCCATCACATGAGAGGACATCTCCCCTGGTTTCTTTATTCCACCATGTCTTGTTCAAATAACTAAACATGAATTGATTATTTTTCAAACTGGACATGTAATGATGCCCAGATCTTCAATCCATGGTCTATCTATGATAAAAATAGGAAAATTACCTCCCCCTGTGTATGAGTTAGATATTTATAGGGATCCCCTTTCTCAAGAACTACGTGTGTCTTTATTCTTGTTTTGAAATGATATGTAGTGATACCTAGGAATCATTCCATAGTCCCATCCATGGGTAAAAAGAAAATAAAATAAAAACATACCCATATTTTGATTGAAAATTTTTGTAGGAGATCTAGAATTTGGGTCCCTCATTTAGTGATCCATTAAAGAAACAGAAATTCTCTCTACATATGAGTACAAACTATGTAGGGAGTTTCCAACTACTTATATAATCATGGTATGGATGTTTCTTATATTCCCATAAACATTACTTCCATTCATCAAACTCTGTGCCCTGAGAAATTTCAGATCTTCATAAACCTCCCCAAACTTCAGAAATAGAGGGCCAGTTTCTTAAGGACACCTTTTTTTACTATGAAAATATTTTCTTATTATCTATGCATAAATTTCCCACAAAAAATGCATGTCAACCAAAGGAAAATTCATTCCTAAGAGAATATTTTCCTACCTCCATACACCCCATTGTCTTCCATGTCCTTTATCATTTCCCTTTACCCAAGAATCCCTAGAACCATGGTATACACTTTCCTTACCCCTCACATATGGAACATTACATAACATCCTAGAATTATTAGCTTCTGATTACTCATGGTTTCTAGGATAAGTGGTCCTATCTGTATGGCCTTAAACTACATGACCCCACCTCATCCTCACAGCATGACATTAAAATGAATGAAAAATGTATTAATCACATGAAAATAAAACTACATGATATTACTAAATATGGGTGGGTTGATTCCTATCATCATGGGATATAGAGTGACACCTGAAACTCATATCTCAGGTCCATTCATAAAATAAAAATTTCCCATATTTTTCTATGTATGGGTCGTAATTGAATGAGAAATTTCTAGGCACAAGAAAGAATGTCCCCCCATGTTCTAATAGATGAAATAGATTTATATAGGAGAGTCCAATATGACCCACATTTAATTTTTGAGTTTGTATTTTAAAAAATTCCCCACTCCTATGTGTGAGCTAGATCTGCATGGGAGAATTTAATATGATCCTAACCTCATGAATGAGCCCATATTCAATGGTAAATTACCCTTTTACATAAAAGAGTTTTATTACCATGTGGGGGACCTTTCTAAGATCTATGTATTGCTTGATTCCCACCATTTTAGGATGCATACTGACACTCAAAACTCTAGTTCTAAGCCCAACCAAATCTACACTTTTCTTTCACACAAGGTGATCCATGTCCTTACCAAAAGTTGTTAAACTACATGACTAATGAAATTTCTACACAAAAATAAAATTAATGAGTTTTCAAGAACTATTTATGACTTTATTACCTCTCTTATAGGATTCATAGTGACTCCTGGATCACCAATATTGAGCCCATCCATAAAAAAATGAGTCCCTTCCCTATACATTGATCATACCTACATGGGGAACCCCCTAATACCTACACATGGGAAAAATATCTACTTATTATAGATAAATTATAACTTTGGATTCCCCTATTTTATTCAAGAACACTTCTTTCACAAACCACACTCTGTGTATGGAATGTTCTGAATCCCCATAAACCTCTCTATCCATCGATTGTGGAGGACCAATGTCCTAAGGAAACATTTATTTGACTATGAACAATATTCCCTAGTTGGATCTATAGAAGTTTACCTTAAAAAAGTATATTAAACCAAGGTAAAATTAATCCTTATGAGAGTCTTTTCCTACCTATGTATTCCCCTATGACGTTCACATCCCATATCACTCCTTGGATTTAGAAACCCCCCATATTACAGTTTACAACATTTTCCCCTTCATGTTTAAGATGATCAAACATTCCAAGCCAAACTAATATGAAAAGGAAAATCATTTACCCCTTGGTATGATAAACACGATCATAAATATTAAATCCCAAACATCTTAGTCGTAATATGTTAAACTACACCACCCATGTCCTAGTTGTGCGATGTTAAACTACAGCATGCTTAAACCCTCCTTCACAAAAGAAAAATTTGTGTGGGATTGGTTTCTCATTCATGATCAAAGATGATACAAATGGTCTCATAGATTTCAAACATCAGTCCCTTGATAATCCACCTTTACTGGTCTTTAGAAATATAAAATTTCATAAAATTACCTGGACATCCAAAATGGGGGGCCAATATCCTGGGGACACCTTTTTTTTACTACACAAAATATGACCCAATTGGATCTACATAAGTTTCCCCCAAAAAGGTTTTCATACAAAGGAAAATTTTTCCTTAGGAGGGTATTTTCGTACCTCTTTATTCCCTAGAAACATTGTGTTGGAAACAATTCTTACAATTACTCCTCACTTACCTTCCCCATATCATGTTTTATAATCATAAACCATAAAACTGGGTTGAAGAAAAACCCCCCATTCATATCTAAAAAATATTATAACATTATCAAACAATAATCCCCATCAAGGCCCTCACCCCAAAATTTATGGTCAAATATATTTTACCTAAAACATATGTGGCATTAGTCGGGTTTTTAAGACTCTAAAATACCGATTAAAAGACACACCAAACTCACCAGGGTGAAACCCCATAAAGGTAACCCTAGGAAAAAGATTAGTATATTCCCGTTATACCTATACATTTCATAGTTTAGGAAAATTATCTTTCAATAAAAAATAAAAGAGGTAGAAATCTTGTTAGGTTGAAAACCCAAAAATAAAGGTATAATCAAAAGTTAAGTTATACCCACTCAGTCATCACCATTGTGGACTGAGGAAAAAATTAGGGCTATAACATAAAAGAAACAACATTTTAAGGGATTTTCATATAATCCTTTAAATAGTCAAAAAAATTACTCATTGAGTCCTCGGATCGGGAAACAATTAGACAATTATATGATCATATCAATTTGGTTACCCCATATTGTGAATAAAAGTGATTTTCAGTGATGAATGACTTTCAAAATATTAGGAACTATAATTGATTGGCATTTTAAGAAAGTATAAAGTAAAATAACTAGAAAGAAAAAAGGTTTTCATTCCATTTAATAAAAATAATGGAAGTGTTTACACACCCAAGAGTCCCTCCCTATTGATACTATAAAAATAGAAGGCCAAATAAACCAAATGGTTACAATGAAGGTTGACTTGATTTCATCAGCAAATTGATAATTGTCTAACATGGGACATCATGGGTTTGTTTCAAATAGGCCGTTTTCTTGGATTAAACATCATTTTATGTACATTTTTGTCTAAAAATATCCCTGAGGTATCAACCATTCTATTTTATGGCTTCAAAATTGACACTCATTGATGAAAGTTTCCCCTTTAGTTTACCCACATGATCCTCAAATTACAATAGATCTTCGTTCTGAGAAACTATTTAGTCATAATTACTTTCCTCTTCAGTTAAAATATGATTTAGATCAATGGTAATATCCTCTAAGGCTTATTTTTTATGATAAGAGGAATTAAACAAATCAAGGTAACCTTCACGAGTGGTTAGGTCTTCTCGAGCTATGATAATCTGATGGATAAGGATGTATAGGTGCTGATCGTCAATGTCGGCTAAGCATAAATTAACAAATAGTTTCTAAAGGGTGTCTAACTTATTTGAAAACTCCACCATAGGGGTATCTATAATGATGGTGTAAATCTAATTCCATGACCATATCCACATAGCCTAATGATCACTGGAAGCATCAGAACCTCTGTCTTCCTCCTCCTCCACCATAGGTATATAATTTGGGATTGTAGTTATGAAAGATAAGCTCACCCTAAATTGTGATACCCAAAAGGGAAAATACTCCATTTATATATGTGGTTTGATATCATAGGCTAAGAGTATAGGGTTGGCTTCTATTTCAGGAATTCCTATTGTTTTACCTCTTGGACTAGCCATAGTGGGATTGTGGATAGTGTCAATATGGAATATAAGGTACGAGTCACTCTCAACAAAAATAGGACATGCAGATGAATCTACCTATGAATGGCTACAATGATGAAATGAAAAAATTCTTTCAGTAGGTGGGAAGAGAGATGGAACAACATGCACAAGACTGGAAGCAACCAACTATTTGTGTAGCTGTCGAACTGACCGCATCAATACTCCATTAGGGTATAAATCCACACACATATGATTAAACTCCCATGATATGTTAGTTGAATCCGCTATGGGAGGAATACATATTTTCATTCCAAAATCCTCACGCATCATCACCAACCATAATTGGAAAAGAATCCCTAGGTGAGATTCTTTATTGATATGGGTAAGAGGTGATAATTTAACATTCTACAGGCATCCAAATTGTGTATAAAATCTACAAGGTGTATTAGGTTCACATATGGTTATAATATCTACCAGAGTGGTTAAGATTACTTATCATAGTGTAATAATATAGTAATTTTATTATCAATAACCCCTTTGATCATCCACCACTACTCTATGAGGTTAAGGGTATGAAAAAAATAAAATTGATAAAAATACCTCAGCTTCTCAACTACACCATCGATATTCAATGATTTGGTGAGATCAGCAGTAATGTTGAGAAGGGAAGGACATAAATCGGAATGAGGAAATTTTTTAGTATGATGATGCTCATAATAATGAATATTCTCCACTATCCATCCATATAAAAATTGAAATGTCCATATAAGATGATACAAGGATCATCTCTCTTTTATTTGATCCAACATTTCATAAATTCGAGTGATGGTGAGAATGAAAAGTTGAAGGGTTGTCCCTATGCTAATGTGACCACTATCAGTATGGTGAAAATTTAGACACTAGTATGAATGTCAGGGGAGGGGAAAATCCACCCACTTTGGAACATAAAAAATAATCCCACCAACATGACTTCCAGTGATATGTTTGGGAGGATTTAATCCTTTCACCTTGAACCTATAATAATAACTATATCCAACATTTTATTGTAATTAGTGAGAGAGAGTAGAGAGTTTGACCAATAAGTCTCGTGGATATAACCAACATATCACTTTCTAATGGAGATACTTGCACAGAATTATCCCAGTTATTTTCCATCGACAAAAAATGATCATACATATTACCAATGATGGGGATCTCCCCAAGATGGAAGTGGTCCCACAAACCAATCCCCACTTCACCAAGCTATTATTGGAATTAATTAGTCCTCGAACACCAGTGGATGAATTGTTTAAGAAATATCTCAGTTGGTTAAAAAATTTAAAATTGTGAAATCCACACTTCTAGGTATAAGTTAACATCTGATAATTATTTAGTAAATTGAAATAAGTTTTGATGCACCTCAAATTCCCAAGCCCATTCATCTGAGAAGCTCCCTCTAGACCGAAGATACTATTTGGAACTCCACCCTCCATTGGGATTAACTTATAAGATTTTGAAAATATAAGGATAATACTGGGTGACTTATTATAAATATGTATCATGGCTGTGGAAATTACTTTGTGTCCACATCGATCCTTTCAGAATAATGATGTCCTATAGGGACGAATAAGACATGATTTTTCCTGTTGAAGAAATGTTCACACAAGCATGCTCCCAAGACATCTCGAACCAAGTAGTAGGGAGATTTTGGTATGATAGTGGAAGGGGAACGTCATCTTGACTTCTTAAGTTATTGATTGGTAACTGTCTAGATAGAATATAGGCTATAAGTTTGGGTGGAAGGATTATTTTCATAACACCCTCGGAGGTGTGGTTAAAGATCAAATATCTTCCCCAATGATTTGATCCATGATCATACTTATCCCAATTATATTCATTGAAGTGGAATATAGATACATTGTTTCCACTAAAACATATTATTCAATGTGTGAGAAATTCATTTGATGGAATGAAAAGGAATAAAGAATATTTTGTTCAAGGAAATAATTCAACTACGAACTATTAATTTGTGAAGGCCATCAACTGGAAAACCATTAGTCCGTGAAGGCACTAGTCCAAAAATAATTGTCCAGATAAAATGTTGGCTCACAAAACAATCCTTCCATGAACCATCTTCCGAATATGAGGAAGGTTATGAGTTACCATTTACAGCTAATATTTTCTATTCACAAATGATGAAATCAATTCACGAAGAAGGGAGGCCCTGAAGGAGATAGTTCCTCGAAGATCAAGTGATCGAAAGATCTTGAGGACTGTCAAGTTCGCATTGAGAATTGTTAAATGAAAAATGTGATAGGCACCTTATATATAGGTTTATTACCCTCCTCTTTATCCACTCACATACCAAAAACCAACTCAAATTAGGACTTATTTCAACACCAAAACATCCTCCTCCTTGTCCCGATCAGAACACATTCTGCTAGGGGGAATTTTTTGGGTTTGGAAAATTACACAAATAATATCGAGAAAATTCCATTAATTTGGTAGGAAACATGGAATATAATTGAAGAAAATGTTCGAAGGGATGAAACAACAAAGAAAAAGTCACTTCATGGACTACCACTCTGCATGACAATCTTTGGCTTTGAAAAGCAACCACAAACTAAATAGTTCACATGATGAAGATGGTAGTGCTAGTGCCTGAAAACAAAACTGAAGTCATTTTTAGGAGGTAAGATGTGATTTATTCCCCCAAAAAACAAACATCCCATGAAAAATAAGTATTTTTCGAGATGAGGTTGTATCCTCAGGTCCCCCCAAATAAATCCTTAGTCGTTTGTTGGGACAAGGTGGTGAAATAAAATTCTAAAAACAAATATTCCCAAAAAACTAAATAGTTTATGGGACATGATGGTACTCTCATTTCCCAAAAATTAGAATAATTAATTTACAGAACTTAGGTGGTGATTTCTTCCCCCAAGAATGATGTCCCCACAGACTAAGTCATTTGTAGGATAGGGTATCTTCCATAGGTTGCCACAAAATATGGTTTGTAACCCCCTAAGGTTGACCAACCAAACTGGTATTTGGTCCCTTTGCTCTTTTATAAATAGACACTAAGGGGAACCTAAATGAGAGATCCATACTAAGATGTAAAAGATATGATAACTAAAGCAAGGCACTATGAAAACTGGAGTCCTTCGACGATTCAATATTAGTAAAACCTTACACATAGCATTAAAGAAGAAATAATAAACAATATGGTGGTCCGAGACCCCAAATTACCCATGTAGACACAATCTCGTGAGTCACAAATCGATTCCCCACCTTTTGAATAGGCATCACACATAGAAAAACACTATCCGAGCAGAACCCTACCCCACATAGAAAACTACTACACAGTAGGAGCTCGGTCCTGCATAGAAAAACTTTACACAGGAGGAACTCAACCCCACATAGAAAAATACTACGTGGGATGAACTTAGCCCCATGAAATAAAATTCTAAGTATACCAAACCCAAGTCCATGTAGCACAACGTTACATGGACGGTCCCCTTACACGCATAGTGACTTGCTATGCTGAGGCAACCCCTTCCCACATAAGATGATACTACATTGAATGAGGCATTATAGGGAGTTCTAATCTTTAACTCCCACTATTCTCCTTCATCATATAATTTGTCTCCATGTTGGATCCTCTATGAACCAGTCTACTGGTATTAGGCTATGTCCCCTTACAAAGACACTTGACATGTATGATAATATCATTGGGAACATCAGAATGTCCTTTTGAGTTTACATACCCATGGTAAGTGGGGTCATGTGGGAATCCTCAACAATAGGAAGGACCCTCAAAATGACCTCAGGTTTACATTCACATGGTAATGAGGGTTTCGACCATGGGGAACTCACGTGAACCTCCCAGGTCAAGGGATTGAGAGGAACCAATTTACTTTTCCTTTGATGGGGGCCAGTTTCAAACATTTACCTCTTTCCCAGAACCAATTTTAAAGAACTCATCATGTTGTAATCCCCTAGACTTTCTTATAGGTGGTGGATCTTTTTCTCCTCTTCTCCTCTACCAGGGATGTATCCAGATAGATCAATGAATGTGACTATCATAGATATGAAAATAAGAGAGGAAATAGGCACACTCAAATCCACTCTCCCACTCCCTTTGGGCACCAGAACCATCCATCAATGGATATGGTCGGATCATGTGATCATAAAATCAATTTTTTCTTCTTGTTTCCCACACCAATCACAAATTAGGTTGACTTAAAGGTTTGTGGCGATTATGATATCCACACAATCACAAACCTCAATTAGACCTCCCATAAGGTATAATCCTCAATCATATCCCATAAAACGGGCCCTCTCAAAATATGTAATCCCTAAATTCAATCCATATAGGAAGCTTCCATGCGTAATCACCAATCATTCCCTCCTAAATGGGTAAATTCCATGCATAACCCCTAACAAAATTCAATCCAAAAGGGAATATTCCATGCACAAACCCCAATTGGATTGGACTTCTCTATAAATGTAAGCCTCAACCAGATGGGACTCCCATACGGTATAAGACCCAATCCTATGCCATTCAAATGGGAATCATCCATGCATATTCCCTAACCATGTCAACTCAACTAGTCCTCTTCTAAGTTGTATGTCCCAGTAATACTAAACTACATGAAATTTTATTCAAAACTAACTAAGATATGTAAAAACCATCCATGAGGTCCAAACCTAGCACCCAACTCCATCCTAATGTTCTTCAGGACATATCCCCAATAGGGTAACATTCACCCATGATAATACATCTCTTCGGGGCCCCTCAGGCCACCTCAACATATGTCCCACACCATATTTGACCAAGCACCCTTCACCAAGATGTCCTTGTTCATGACCATAAACTGCACGGTTGGTTCCTTATAACAATAATTTAAAAGGTGATGTGTCCAGTTAAGCATCACCGAAATACGTGGGTTCTGATTCCTCTATTAAGGATATATAGGAATCCCATTTCATGGGTTCAATCCCAACGTCAATACACATCATTTCCCCTAGATGATGGTAAACTATAGTGTTACCATTCATGCTTCTTAAAACCAACATCATCCTTGTAAATGACCAAAGGATCCTTGATCTTTCCAAAAAGTGTAATATTAATGGTGAACATTAGATACATACAAATCCCTCCATTGATGGAGAACCTTAGATACATATAGATTATCACAAACCGATGAATATATATAATTAATCATTACTGAAGGGTAATACATATATACAAAATTGGGAATGAACCAAGGACACATGAACATATCTTAAATCTATAAGAGAGTCCGAGAAATGGTAGTAGTTCTCCCCAAAAGGCTGTGATGATCCTGAATTCTCATCCCCTCAACCAATGTGAGTTCCCAAGTTTCATTCACCATGTTACCCAACAAGTTCCTTCCTTTGGATTGTAGGTCCATGAATCATGGATATGAGATCCATTGGGCATTTTCATCTCAACCAACAAAACCCATTGGAGACCGTTAAATGAACTTGTACCCAATATTAGTTATTTCATACCATTAAAACCCTTGCAGTAAACCATTCCTAACCTAGTAATTTCTTCTAGGAAAAATTATCTTTCTTTGGTTTTTTAGTTTTTGGGCTGTTAGGGTTTTTAGGGATTTAAGGGTTTTTATGGGTTTTTGGTGTTTTAGTGGTTTTTATAGTTTTTCCGGGTTTTATATTTTCTATAATTTTAAGGTGTTTATGGTTTTTAGGGTTTTTAGGATTTTTATGGGTTTTATGTGTTTTTATTTTTTAGGATTTTTATGGGTTCTAGGGGTTATATGGTGTATAATGATTTTCTGTTATTTTAGGGTTTTATAAAGTTATTTATAATATTTTAGGGATTTTCAGGGTTGTTAAGAGTTTTGGGGGTTTTTGGAATTTTAGGTTTTTTATTATTTTTGGGTATTTTTGTGTTTTTATTGCATTTTAGGGATTTATTGGGGTTGTAGATTCCATTAAGATTTTATGAGGTTTTAAGCTCCTTTAGGGTATTTTTTTTTGTTTTCAGGGTCTTTTATGGTTTTCAAGGATTTTTAGGTATTTTAGGGTATTTTAGGTATTTTAGGGTTTTTTGGGATTTTAAGGGGTCTTAAGGTTTTTAATGGGTTTTTGTGGTATTTTTATTTTTTAGTGTTTTTTATTGTTTTCATGTTTTTAGGTTTTATCTGGTTTTATTGGGTTTTATAGTTTTTAGTGTCTTTTATGGTTTTTGGGGGTTCTAGGGGTTTTTATGATATATATGTGCTTTTAATGTTTTTAGGGGTTTTTTTATATTTTTAGGTTTTTTAGGGTATCTTATAATTGTTTAGGATATTTTATGGATTTTAGTTTTTTAGGGACTTTTAATGTTTTGTAAACAATTTTTGGATTTTATATTTTTAAGGGTTTTAAGATATTTTACATTTCATTAATATTTTGCGTCCATTTTTAGTTTTTGGTGTTTTAGTGTCCTTTAGGGGTTTTTATGTTCCTTTAGGGGTATTAGTTTATTTTAAGACTTTTAGGGTTTTCTAGGGTCGTTTATGGGTTTTCAGGTTTTTAGGGTCCTTTAAGGTTTTTAAGGACATTTTGGATTTTATGAGATTATGGTCTTTTAGGAATTTAGTGACTTATAGGGTCCTTTAAGGGTTTTTTTTAAAAAATTAGTTGTTTTTATGGTTTTTAGGGTATTTTATTATTTACAGGGTTTTAAGGTATTCAATGGTTTTTAGTGCTTTTTGTGTCTTTTATGCATTTTTTGGTTTTTTTGGCCTTTTGGAGTTTTATCTTTTTAGGGTTTTTTATTTTAATGTTTTAGGATTTTTTATAGTCATTTTGGTATTTTAGAGTTTTTTTGGGTTTTTAAAGGTTTTTAGGGTCTTTATGGGTATTATTGTTTTTAAGAGTTTTAGGGTTTTTAGTGTCTTTTATGGGTTTTAGGGGCTTAAAAGGTTTTTTTGCATTTTTTGGATTTTAACGTGTTTTTTTTGTTTTTATGTTTTTTTATTCCTTTTAGAAATTTCATTGGGTGTTTGGATTTTAGGGTTTTTGAGGATTTTAGGGATTTTAGTTTTAAGTTTTTTATGGTTTTTTGTTATATTTTAAGTTTTTAGGGGGTTTAGTGGTTTTTAGTTTTTATGGGTTTTAAGGTTTTTAGGGGTTTTCATGGAATTTTAGGGGTTTCAATAATTTTGGGAGGTTTTGGGGTTTTATATTTTTTTTGGATTTTTGAATATTTTTTTTGGTTTTTGTTGGTCTTTACTATTTTTATATTTTTTATGGGTTTTGGGGTTTTTATATGCTTTTGGATATTTTAGGATTTTAAGGGGTTTTTATCATTTTTATTGGTTTTTGGTGTTTCTGGGTACTAAAACAGTTTTTAGGTTTATTTAGGTTTTCTAAAGATTTTAGGGTTTTTTAGGTTTTGTAATTGTTTTTGGGTTTTATGGGATTTTATTGATTTTTAAGTGGTTTTGGGTTTTTAGGGTTTTATGAAAATTTTAGGGTCTTTAAGGGGTTTTAGGGGTTTTGGGTTTTATGGGTTTTTCCTAGATATTTAGGGTTTTTAATAGTTTTATAATTATTAAGGGTTCTAAGGGTCTTTACGGGTTTTAGATTTTTTTGTATACTTTTTTGGTTTTTTGTTTTTTTGGGGTTTTTAATGTTTTTTGGGGGTTTTTTGGGTTTTCAATGTTTCCAAATTCGTTATGGTCACTTAGAAGTTTAAATATTTTTTAGGGTTGCTCAAGGGCTTTATGGTTTTTATGGGATTTCGTTTTTAGGGTTTATAGAGTGTTTAAGGTTTCTTATATTTTTTTTAGGGTCTTTTTGAGTTTTTAGGGTTTTTATGGTCTTTCAATTTTTAGGTTTTTATAGGGTTTTTGGGTTTTTGGTTTTTAGGGGCTATTAGTGGTATTTATGGTTTTTTATCTTTTTAGGGTGTTTTATGGTTTTTAGGGTTTTTATAGGGAGTTTTAATTTTTACATGTTTTTGGGTTTTTAGCATTTTTTATGTTATTAAGGGGTATTACGGTTTCAAGGGATTTTAGGGTATTTAGTGTTTTTAGTTTCTTTAGGTTTTTCTTAGATTTTTAAGGGATCTAATGATTTTTAGTGTTTATAGGGTTTTCAAGGGTTTAGTTCCTTTTTAGGGTTTTAGGATTTTTAGTCATTTTTAGGGTTTTTATGGGGTTTTATCATTTCTCATGGGGTTTTAAGGGGTTTTATGTTTTTTTTTTGTTTCAGGGGTTTTTGAATTTTAAGTGGTTTTATAATATTTACTGTTATTTTGGGGTTTTAGGGTTTTTAATATTTTTTTGGTTTTTAAATGTGTTTAGGTTTTTAAGGTTTTTATTTTCTAATGGTTTTTAGAAACTTTTAGGGTTTTGGGTGATTTTGGTTATTTTAGGGTCCTTCTCTAGTCTTCATGGTTTCTTAGGATTTTTATGGATTTTAGGTTTATTAGGGTTTATAGGGTTATTTAAAGGGTGTTATGGGTTTTAAGAGTTTTTAGTTTTTTAGAGATATTATGGGTTTTTTGGGTTCTTTGGGTTTTGTAAGGATTTTTATTGATTTTATGGGTTTTAAGGTTTATTAGGGGTTTTAGGTGTTTTTAGGGATTTAAGTGTTTTTCTAGGGTTTTTATGATTTTTAAGGGGTTTTAGGGGTTTTAGGGTTTTTTAGATCTTTGTTCTTTTATGGTTTTAGGGTTTCTATATTTTTTAAGGTTTCATAAGTGGTTTTAGGGTTTTGATTGGTTTTAGGTTTTTTTAGTTTTTTCTATGTTTTGGGGTTGTTTATTTATTCTTGAGATTTTATAGGTTTTTACAGTTTTAGGGTTTTTATGGTGTTTTGTTTTTTTATGGTTTTGTGGAGTTGTAGGGTTTTTAGTATTTTCTAGTTTTTAGGGGGTTTTGGGATTTTTGGTTTAATTTGGGGTATTTAGATTTTTGGGGTGCTAAATTTTTAGTGTCTTTATGGGTTTTATTGGGGTTTTAGATTCTTTTACAGGTTTTATCCTTTGAGGGTTTTTTCTGGGGGTTTTTTGAGTTTTAAGGGTCTTTTGAATTTTTAAAGGAGTTTTAGGGTCATTTAAGGACGTTTTATGGATTTTTGGGTTTTAGGGTTTTATGGTTTTTATTGTTTTTTGATTTCTAGGTGGTTTTAGAGATTTTAGGGTTTTAAGAGATATAGGATCTTAACGTGTTTTTATAGTTAGTTATGGATTTTTAGGGTTTATGATTTTTATAGATTTTTAGGGTTTAGGGATTATTATTATTTTTAATATTTTTTGTGGTTTTAGGATTTTGGGGGGTTTTATGGTTTTATGGTTTTTATGTTCTTTTAGGGGGTTTTAGGGTTTTTAGTCATTTAGGTTGTTTTGGGGTTTTTGGTTTTTGAAGATTTTAGGGGTTTTAGGGTTTTTTACCATTTTTAAGGGTTTTAAGGTGTTTATGTGTTTTAGAGTTTTTAAGTGTTTTTAGTGTTTTTTGGTTTATATGGGTTTTTAGACAAGGGAGGGGAGGGGTCAAATGACCCACACCCAAAAGACCCTTTACAACCCCAACCCCAAAAAGACCCCAAAAACCCCAATGAAGAAAAAAAACAAAATGTAGAAAAACATAAAAGTCACCAACATCACCTCCCAGCACATCAACCACCAGTAACTAGAAAAACCAAACCATATACAGCAACTTCATCAACCTAGCTTCAGCACCACAAAGACACAAACACCAACCTCCAACAGCCTCAAGCAAACCACCATTACCACATTCATCACCAAGAAACATTATCTTCTAGCAATCAACGACCAATAACTAGCAGCAATAACCACAAAAAACAACCACAACAACAAAATATCAACTGCATTCGATCAGAATCATAAGAAACCATAGGATATGGCAAGCATGTACTCCCCCCTCCAAGCCACTGGAGCCAACCCCGAGTAAACCAAAGCACACCAAAACCGTCGTGAGGCTGGGAAGAAGCCGGGCTGGGATTCCTTGGCCAGAAGCGCTAGGTCTGACACCAAAAACCCACAGTCAAGACCAAATCCTGAAATTGAGGAGGATCGCTCTGCATCTTGCAACTCAATCTGGAGGCAGTAGCGAGCGCGTGGAGGCCGCAACGAGAACCCAAAGATAGGGGAAATGGTTTTTTTAGCTTTTGGGGTTTAATGGTTTTTAGGGTTTTTTATATTTTCTTTCATGGATTTTAATGGTCTTTTAGGGTTTTAATGGGTTTTAGAGAATTTTAGTGGTTTTAGTGTTCTTTGGGGTTTTAGTTTTTAGGTAGTTTTAGGGTTTTTTAGTTTCTTTGGTGGTTTTGTGGTTTTTAAGATTTCTAGGGTTTTTAGGTTCATTATGGTTTTTATTGGTTTGTAGGGGTTTAGGGTTTTCTCTTCTTTTGGGTTTTTTGTTATTTTTAAGGGTTTTTTATGATTTTCATTGGGTTTCTTAAGTTTTAAAGGGGTTTTTTTGGATTTTATAGGGTTTTTGGGGATTTTTAGTGTTTTTAGTGTTTTTTTGGGTTTTTAGAGTTTTTAGTGTTTTTAGTGTTAGATAGATTTTATGATTTGTTAATATTATTATGTTTTTTAGGGTTTTAAATGGATTTTATTATCATTAGGGTTTTTAGGGTTTCAAGGTTTTTTAGGGTTTTCTACGGTTCTTTAGGTTTCATAAGGTTTTTTTGTTTTTAGAGGTTTTATTGTCTTTTAGGGTGTTTTAGGGATTTTAAAGCGTTTTAGGATTTTAGGGGGGGGGGGGTTGGTATTTTGGGTATTTTGGGTTTCTTTATTTTTTCAAGGGATGTTATATTTTTCATAGATTTTAAGGGGATTTAGGGTTTTAAAGGTTTTCTAGGGTTTTTAGGGGTTTTAGGGTTTTTAGTGTTTTTAGGGCCTTTTTTTATTCAATATTTTTTGGATCTTTTGGGTTTAAAGGGTTTTTATGGTTATTTTATGGGTTTTTTGGTTTTTAGTGGGTTTTAGTGTTTTATGGATTTTTAGGTGTTTTTGGGGTTTAAGGATTTTGTAGGTTTTTTAGGGATTGGTTTTTTTGGGGTTTATGCTTTTTAGGGGTTTTATCCTTTTAAGGGTTTTCAAGTTGTTATGGTATTTTAATTTTTTTTTCTTTTAGGTGTTTTATGGGATTTAGGCATTTGTTACAGTATTTTATGATTCTAGGGGGTTTTTAGGGTTTAGGGATTTTTAGGTTTTTTAAGGTATTCATGATTTTTAGTGGTTTTTAGTATCTTTTTAGGTTTTAGGTGGTTTTTTGGGTTTTTTTATTTTTTGAGTTTTTTGGGGTTTTAAGAGTTTCTACAGGTTTTTAGGGTTTTTTATATTTTTTTGGATTTTGGGGGGTTATTGGGTTTTTAATATTTTTTGGGGGATTTAGGGTTTTTAGGGATTGTAAGGGTTTTTATGGTAATTTTATATTTTTATTGTTCTATATAGTGTCTTCTTGGTTTT
Organism: Viscum album; assembly: GCA_963277665.1. Classification (NCBI taxonomy): domain Eukaryota; kingdom Viridiplantae; phylum Streptophyta; class Magnoliopsida; order Santalales; family Viscaceae; genus Viscum; species Viscum album. The sequence continues at coordinate 347,266,952 of OY728122.1, forward strand.
TTGGGGTTCTTATGGTCGTATATGGTTTTTAAGGTTTTTAATCTCCTTTATGGGATTAAAGAATTTTTTGGATCCTTTAGGATTTTCTGAATATTATAAGGGTCTTTTAGGATTTTTTTGTGCTTTTAGGGTCCTTTATTGGTATTAGGTTTCTTGGGAATTTTAATGGTTTTAGGGGTTTTATTATTATTTTAGGGTTTTGTGATTTGTATGGGGATGGGGGGTGTTTGGGTTTTAGGGTTTTTAGGGGTTTTAGAGTTTTTATGTTTTTAACTATTTTTAACGAGTTCAATGGTTTTTCATGGTTTTAGAATTTTTGCATTTTTTCTAGGTTTTTATGGGTTTTATGTAGTTTTGTGTTTATATGGTTTCTATGGTTTTTAGTTAATTTTAATGTTTTAATGTTTTTAGATTCTTTCAAGGGTTTTTAATATTTTTTAATTTTTTAGGGTTTTAAGGTCTTTTAGGGATTTTAGTGTTGTTTAGTGTTTTGAAGGTTTTCTAGGGCCTTTTAATGGTTTTGGCGGTTTTAGTGATTTCAAGGGTTTTAGGGTTTTTAGGGTTGTTTAGTTTTTTAAGGTCCTTTATGGGTTTTTATTGTTATCATGTTATTTTAGGGGATTCAGGTTTTTTACATCCATTTAGGGGTTTAATGGGTTTTTGCGGCCCTTTATTATTTTTTTTCGGTTTTATGGTCCTTTAGGATTTTAAGGGTTTTGGGGGGTCTTTTAGGGTTTTAGGGTCCCTTAGGCATTATGGGTTCTTAATATTTAATGATTTTTAGTGAATTTTATAGTCTTTTAGGGTTTTTTGGGGTTTTAGTGACTTTTATTTATTGTTTTTAAGGTCCTTAGGGGTTTTAGGGGGTTTTGGGTCTTTTAAGGTTTTTTTATTCTCTGTAGGATATTTTAGTGTTTTAGGGATTTTAGGGTGTTTTAGGGGTTTTAGGGGATTTAGGACTTTTTAGGGTTTTTCGTGATTTATTATTTTTTTCTAGTTTTCAAGGGTTTTACTGGGTTTTATTGGATTTTAAGGTGTTTTTACGTGTTTAGGATTTTTAGGGTCCTTTATGGGTTTTAGAGTTTTTAATGACTATTTGTTTTTTTAGATTTTTCTTACTGTTTAGTGGGTTTTAGGGGTTTTAGTATTTGAAATGTGTTTTTAGGGGTTGTTAGCATTTTGGGGTTTTGTTAGTATGGGTTTTAGGGTTTTTAGGGTTTTTAGGGGTTTTACGGGGTGTTTAGGGTTTTTATGTTTTTTTTATGTTTTTGGGGTTTTTATAGGTTTTAAGTTGAATTAATGGTTTTTATGGGTTTTAGGGTTTTTTGGGGTTTTCATGATTTTTTTAGTTATTTTGGTGTTTTAGGGATTTTAAGTGTTTTTTTGGGGTTTTTTTGGGTTTTTTGTTTTTTTTGGTTTTTTGGGTTTTTTATTGTATTTAGGGTTTTAGGGATATTATGATTTTTAGTGTTTTTAGGGTTCTAATGTTATTAGCAGTTTTGAGTGATTCTTAGTAATTTGATAGTATTTTTGGGTTTTAGTGTTTTCTTATGGTTGTTAGGGGTTTTAGTGATTTTAGGATTTTAGGGGTTTCATAGGTGTTAGGCTTTTTCATGGATTTTTATGGGTTTTTTTTTTGTTTTTAATGTTTTAATGTTTTTAAAGGGTTTTAGGGTCTTAGGTATTATAGATATTTTATTATTATTTATGGGTTTTAGATATGTTTGGGGGATTTAATGGTTTTTAGAGACTTTAGGGTATTAGGTTTTTTATTTATCTTTTGCGGTTTTATGGATTTTAAGAGGTTTTTAATGCTTTCTTGGGTTTTCTTAGGTTTTTAGCTGTTTTGGTGGGTTTTAAGTGTATTTAGGGATTTTTAGGGGTTTTAGGGTTGTTTTTGGGTTGAGGTTCTTTCATTTATTTTAGTGGTTTTAGGGTTATTTTAGTGATGTTTAAGGTTTTTAGGGGGGTTAAGGTTTCATGGGTTTTTAGTGTTTTAAGGGATTTTAGGTGTTTTTTGGGTTGTTTTCATGTTTTTTGGATTTTCATCATTTGTAAGGATTTTAATATTTTTGGGTTTTGTGGTTTTTAGGGGTTTTTAGGGTTCTTTTAGATTTTAGGGGAGGTTTTTATGGTTTTTATGGTGTTTAGGGGGTTCTAAGGGTCTTTTAATGTTATATAGGGTTTTAGGTTATTTTTTGTATTTATAGTTTTTAGGGTCCTTTAGTTTTATAGTGTTGTAAGGGTTTTCATAATTTTTAGGGTCTTTTAGGGGTTCTTTATGATATTTTAGGTGTTTTAGGGGGCTTCGGTATATTTAGGGGTTTTTAGTGTTTTAGGGTTTAATGAGGTATCGAGGTTTTTGGGGTTTTAATGGTTTACATGTTTTCTATATATTTTAGTGTTTCTATAGCTTTAAGTATTTTTAGAGGTTCTTTTGGGGTTTTAGGGATTTTCAGTGATTTTATAGTGGTTTTAGGGGATTTGGGGTTTTTATTGTTTTTAGGGTTTTAAGGGTTTTTTTTGTGTTTTCGAGGTTTTAGTGTGTTTGAAGGCTTTTAGACGTTTTCAAGTGTTTTTTAGGGTTCTATGATGGATTTAGGGGTTTTAGGGGGTGTTTGGGAATTTTAGTGTTTTGTAGTGTTTTAGGATATTTTTTTGGGGTTTTAGGTTTTTTTGGATTTTTAGGGGTTTTAGGGTTTCTATGGGTTTTAGAGTTTTTTATGGGTTTAGGGTATTATAAAAAAATTAGGTGTTTTACGGTTTATGGAATTGTTTATAGTGTTTAATAATTTTTTAATATTTTTATGGTTTTTTTTTGGTTTTTTGGGTTTTTATTGTATTTTTAGGATTTTTAGTGTTTTTAGGTTTTTTAGTATTTTTAGATATTTTTAAGGGTTTTAAGAGTTTGAAGGGGTTTTAATGTTTTTAAGGTTTTTTATGGTTTTCTAGATTTATTTGTTGTTTTAGAGATTTATTGGGTTTCATTAGGGGTTTAATTGTTTGTTAGGGTTTTTAAGGTTTTTAGGGGTGTTAGTGTTTCTGGGAGTTTTGGGGGGTATTTAGAATTTTTATTCTTTTAAATGTTTTATTAGGGTTTGGGTTTTTTTTTATCATTTTTAGAGTTATAAGGATTTAATGTTTTTTAGTAATTTAGGGTTTTGTATGGTTTTTAGGGTATTAAGTGTTCTTAAGGGTTTTAATGAATTTATGGTTCTATATGATTTTTTATTGTTTCAGGGTTGTTAGGGATGTTGCTGTATTTATGTTTTTTTGGTAGTTTGGGTTATTTTAGATTTCATAAATTTTTTTAGGTTTTTAGGGTTTTATGTTTTTTATGGTTTTTGGGGATTTAAGATGCCATAGGGTGTCTTAGGGTTTTTATGGTTTTTGGTGGTTTTAGGGTTTTTAGGGCTCTTTAGGCTTTTTAGGTTTTTACAGATTTTAGTGTTTTAGGGTGTTTAAGGGAATTTTTGGAAAATATTATTGTTTTTAAGTATTTTTTTGGGGTCTTGGGGTCTCATAGGGTATTTTTATAGTTTTTGGGTCTTTTAGGGTTTTTTGGGTTTTTAGGGTCTTTTATAGTGTTTAAGAGTTTTTGGTTATTTTAAGGGGTTTTTTAGGTTTTTTTAGGGTTTTTAGGGTTCTTATGTGTCTTTGGGATTTTGGGGTTGTATAGATTTTATAGAAATTTTAGGGTTTTTTGGGTTTCTTATGAATTTTATAGAATTTTAGGGATTTAGTGTCTATAGGGTTTTATGACCTTTATGGGATTTGTACAATCATTTAGGGTTTTAGGGGTTTTCCTTGTATTTGGTGTTTCTAAATGTTTTGGGGGATTTTTGGAATTGTTATGTCTTTAGTTTTTCAAGTTTTTTAGGGGTTTTAGGTGTTTTTTAGGGGTTTTATAGTTTTTTGTTTCTAGGGTGTTTTAAGGTTCTTAGGGGTTTCATTGTTTTTAAGATTTCATATTGGTTTTATGGTTTTTATGTTTTTTTGGTGATTTATTAGGCTTTCAAGGTGTTTTTCAGTTTTTTTGGTGGTTGAGGTTCTAAGGTTTTTTTTAGGAATTTTAGGATTTTTTTATTATTTTTAGGGTTTTAGGTTTTTTATAGTTTTTAGTTTTTAGGGTTTTTTATGATTTTATGGGTTTAGGGTTTTTAAGGGTTTTAGAGTTTTATGGGTTTTAGAGTTTTATGGGTTTTAGGTTTTTTTAGGGTTTTATATATATTCTTAGGTTTTTATGGTTTTTTACAGATTTTAGGATTTGTTATGGGTTTTAAAGGTTTTTATTGGTTTTTAGGTTTTTTAGAGTTTTTATAGTTTTTTTTTGGATTTTTAGGGACAATGAGGGTGCATGACCAACCATGACTGGTCGCTCAAATTTATTAATGAAAATTACATGTATATCATTACATGGATGGTTTACACAAGCGGGTGTGAAGTTCTCCCATCATATCTGAATCCAAAAAAGGGGAAAATCCTTATAGAATAAAAAAATACCACATTGAGCTCCTTTCGATAAGTGATTTCTTGGATAGCACATCTACAACCATATTTTCCTCCATATAAACATGATTTACATTAAGAGTTATCTCCTAAGAGTCACTGATACACTCAATCTAGTCTGGGAGAATTCACCAAGGGACTCTCCTAGATCTATTCTTCAGGGATTCCACTGCTAACATCAAGTCAGATTCGATCCAGAGAATCTTCCATCTGAATTGAACCACAAAATTTATATCCTTCACCATAGTCCAACGATCAGCCTCATATACACATCCATTACCAATGAAGTGAAAAATGAATCCCTTCACAAATCCCTAGTATGTGTGAAAGACACCACCATAACCTGAGGTACCGGGTGCACCTGAGGCATTTTGTTGGTTTTTTAGTGTTTTTTGGGTTTTCTTAGGATTTTTTTTGTTTTTATGGATGTAATTATTTTCCTAGAGTTTTCATAGATTTTAGGGATTTTAGGGATTTTAGGGTTTTAGGGTTTTAGGGTTTTTTATATTTTTTTGGATTTTAGGTATTTTTAGGGGTTTAATAGGGGTTTTAGGGGTTTATAGGGTTTTAGGGTTTTTATGGGATTTTAAAAAATTTAGGGACCTTTATAGTTTCAGGGTTCATAAGAGGTTTTGGGGGTTTTATGGGATTTTTGGGGGTTTAGGGTTTCTATAGATTTTTGGTTTTTTTGTGTTTTTAGCGATTTTAGGGTTTTTATTTTTTTAGTGTGTTAAAGGGTTTTATGGTCTTTTAGGGTTTTATATTGTTTGTAGTGTATGCTAGGAAGTTTTTGTTTTTTATGTTATTTTAGGGGTTTTAGCATTTATTTGGGGTTTTATGGTCATTTAGGGGTTTTATGGTGTTAGGGTATTTTAAGGATGTTTTAGTGTTTTTAAGGTTTTTATTGTTTTATGGGATTTAATGGTTTTTATGGGTTTTAGTGTTTAAAGGTTTTAGGGTTGTAGGGAATTTTAAGGTTTTTATTGTTTTAGGGTTATTTATAGTTTTTAGGGCCTTAAAAAGAAATTAGTATTTTAGGGTTTTAGGGTTTTTGTATAGCCCTTTATGGTGTTTAGGGGGGTTTAGGGTTTCTGGGTTTTTATGGCTTTTAACATTGTTGGGGTTTTGGGGTGTTTTTTTTGGTTTCTAGTTTTTTAGTTTGTTTTAGTTTTTTTAGGGGATTTTAGGGGTTTTATGGGGTTTTAGTGATTTTTTCGATTTTTATGGGGTTTTAGATTTTTTTTGGGTTTTTGGGTTTTTATGGGTTTTTAGGTTGTTAAGGGGTTTTAGGGTTTTTTGGGGATTTATGGTATTTGGTGGTTTTGTGGTTTTTAGGGTGTTTAAGTACTTTTCAAGTTCTTTAAGTGTTTTATTTGGTTATTTAGGTAATTTTATGGTTTTTATAGGTTTAGGGAAGTATAGTGGTGTTTTGGTTGTTTAGGGGTTTTAGGAGGTTTTAGTGGTTTTAAGGTGTTTTAAGAATTTTTTGGGGTTTTACGGTCCTTTAGGGGTTTTAGGGTTCTTTGGGGTTTTTATAATTTTTTGATACTTTAGTGTTTTTATGAGTTTTTAGGTTCTTCTATAGTTTCTAAGGTTTTAGGGTTTTTATTATTTTATGGGTTTTTAGGGTTTTAACGGGTTTTTGGGATTATTTGTTCTTTTAGCAATTTTAGTTTTTTGAAGATTTTTAAGGGTCTTTAGGTTTGTTATGGTTTTTATGGGTTTATTGTTTTTAGGTTTTTTTGGTTCATTTAAGGTTTTTTGGGTTTTGAGGGTCTTTTAAGATGTTTTAGGGGGTTTTAAGGGTTTTTAGTGATTTTTTGGGTTTTCTAGGGACTTTTAGGATTTTTATTGGGTTTAAGGTTTTTAATGATTTTTAGTGTTTTTAGGGTTTTTAGGGTTTTTAGGGTTTTTAGGGGGTTTTCAGGGTTTTGGGGTCCTTTAGGTGTTTTTAGGGTCCTTTAGTGTTTTTAGGTATTTTTAGGGTCCTTTAGGTTTTTTGTGTCGTTTAGGGTTTTTAGGGTCCTTTATGGTTTTTTTTTTGTTTTTATGGTCCTTTATGGATTTTATTATTTTTGTGTGTTTTAGGGGGTTTTAGTGTGGTATAGGATTATTAATGGATTTTAAAGTCTTTTAGAGTATTTTTTGTTTTTTTTCGATTTTTATGGTTTTCAATGTCTTTTAGGGTCTTTGTGGTTTTTAGGGTTTGTTAGAATTTTTAGGGACTTTTAGGGGTTTTAGAGGTTTAGGGACTTTTAATATTTTTAGGGTTTTTATGGTCTTTTCAGTATTTTTTGTGTTTTTGGTTATTTCATGCTTTTTATTTTTTTTAGTGGTTTTAAGGGAAAAGTTGGCGTCTGGCCAAGCAATTTCTGGCCCCCTGAAATTTAATAGAAAAAAAATAACAGTAAACAAAATAGGGGTGGGGTCAAATTAACCACCCCTAAAAAGAGAGCTCGGGACAAAACAACACAAAGAAAAAAGATATAGGTCAAAGGGGTCAAAAGCACCAAAACGAAAATCAGAACTAGTACCATCATCCATCGTCTCTCATCCAGACTCCATGAATTCCAGCTACTTGAAGAGAACAAAGTACATTTCCCTAAGTCTTTAATTCTCTGAAGAATTATAATCTTGAGAAGACATGATAGCCGACCCTCACTTGGTATTATTCACATTATTTTTAGTGGCATTAGAAGAAGCTCTAGTAGCCATGGGCTTTGGCAATGTGGAGTAATCCTTCCTTGTCTTTCTCTTCAGGGGAGGAAAAATGAATCCAAAAGGAAAATTTTCCTTCCCATGTAACAAGCCATCACTGACCATGCACACTGCCTCAGTTTTGGGTTTTTTATGATTTTTTTAAGGTTTTTATAGTTTTTAGAGTTTTTATTTTTTTTATGGATATTTAGGTTTTTTGTGGGTTTTTTGGTTTTGTAGCATCCTTTATGGATTCTTAGGGTTTTTTATCATGTTGAGGGGGTTTTTTGTTGTAAGGGTTTTTATAGATTTTTAGGGGTTTTGGGGTTTTTAGTAATTTAATGGTTTTAGAGGTTTTAGTGTTTTTCTAGTTTCTAGAGGATTTATGGTTTTTTTAGATTTATTGGTTTTTAGGATTTTAGGGAATTTTAATGTTTTTAAATGTTTTTTTAGCATTTTTGGGTTTTTAGTATTTTTAGTGTTTTTGGGTTTTTAATGGGTTTTGGGGTTCTTTTAGGGTTTAATAGTGTTTATTAATAGTTTTAGGTTTTTTGAAGGTTTTAGGGTTTTGGGTGTTTTTATAAATTTTAATGTTTTTAGGGTTTTTAGGGGTTTTAGGGTTTTTTAGTTTTTATGGGTTTTTTGGATTTAGGGGTTTTTGGCTTTTGAAGGGATTTTTAGGGCCTTCAGAAAATTTTTATTTTTTTAGTGTGTTTAGGGATTTTAATTTTTTTTATGGAATTTTTGATCCTTTATGTATTTTAATGGTTTTAGGGGTTTTGTTGTTTTTTTGGGTCTTTAGGGGTTTTAGGGGTTTTAGGATTTTAGTGTCTTTAGGAGTTTCCAACGGTTTTATGTTTCAATGGATTTTATAGATTTTTAGGGTTTTTGGATGTTTTAGAGATTTTTATGGGTTTTTAGAGGGTTTTATGGTTTTATGGTTTTTATTGGATTTATTATTTTCATGGTCTTTTATAGTTTTTGGGAGTTTTTTGTTTCTAGTGTTTTTAGTTATTTTTAGGGGTCTTTGGATTATTTTATCATTTTTTTGGTTTTATATATTTCTAAAGATTTTATGGGTTTTAAGGGTTTTTTTGTTTTTTGGGGTTTTAAGGTATTTTGGGTTCTTTAGGTTTTTTAGGTATTTAGGTTTTTTGTATTTTTAGTTTTTTTGGGGTTTTAGGGTGTTTGAGGGTTTTTAGGGTATTTTTGGTGTTTTTAGTTTTTTATTCTCTTTTAGTGTTTTTAGAGTTTTTTCAGGTTTTAAAGGGTTTGAGGTTCTTTTGGGGGGGTATGGTTTTAGGGGGTTTTATTGTTTTATTCTTTTAATGGTTTAAGGGTTTTTAATGTTTTTAGATTTTTGGGTTTTATGGGTTTTAGGGGTTTTAGGGTTTTTAGGGGTTTTTGGGGTTTTTAGTGGTTTTACGAGTTTTAAGGATATTAGGGATTTCTTAGGGGTTTTAGGTTTTTTCTATTTTTAGGGGTTTAAAGTATTTTTTAGGGTTTTATATGGTCTTTATTTATTTTATGAGTTTAGGGTTTTTGTGGGTTTTGAAGGGTTTTAGGGGTTTTAATCTTTTAAATGGGGTTTTCGGGGGGGGGGGGGGTCTCGAGTCTTAACTGTTTTAGGAATTTTTTTATGGTTTTTATATTTTTTTAGGAGTTTTATGTTTTTTATATATTTTCAGTGTTTTTAAAGGTTTTATGGGTTTTGATGATTTTTATGGGATTTTAGAGTCTTTTGTGGTTTTAGTGGTATTTTTTCGATTTTTGGGTTTTTAAGGATTTTTAGAGTTTTTAATCATTTTAGGGTTTTATTGTATTTTTTGGTTTTTTATTCTTTTTAAATGTTTTTTAGGGGTTTTTGGGTTTTTGGTTTTTAAGGGTTTTAAGGTTATTACCATTATTTTATGATTTTTAGGATTTTAAAAATTTATAAGGATTTTATTGTATTTAGGGTATTGTTTTGTTTTTATTTTTTTAGTTTTTTTTGGAGTTTTTTTGGTGTTTTTAGACATTTTTTGGATTTTATTAGGGTTTTTAGGGGTTTAGATTGTTTTTTTTTTCTTTTTTTTTTGTATTTTTTAAGATTTTTTAGAGTTTATAGGGTTTTAGAGTTTTTTAGAGTTTTTTATTTTTTTGGGTTTTGATTGTTTTTCTAGGTTTTTATATGTTTTTAGGGTTTTATATATTTGAAATGATTTTTGGGGTTTAGAGTTTTTTTTGGTTTTAAAAGTGGTGATTGGGTTTTTTAAGGATTCAATGAGTTTTTTTGATTTTTTGGGTGTTTTGGAGTTTCTCAGATTTTTAGATTTGTTTTAGTTTTCAAAAGGTTTCTAATGGGTTTTTGGATTTCTTAGGGTTTTAGGGGTTCTTGTGAGTCTTAGGGGTTTAATGGGTTTTTTATTTGTTTTTTGTTTTTACAGTTTTAATAGGTTTTAGGGTTTTTAGGGTTTTTTTATGTTTTTATGGGTTCTTATGGTTTTATGGGGTTTTCCAAGATTCTTAGGTAGTGAATGGATTTTTAGCATATTTTAGGATTTTTATAGGGGTTATAGGGTATCGTAGGTGGTTTTCGTTTTTTAGGGTAATTTAGGGATTTGGGGGTTTTAGGGTCAATTTGGGGTTTTTAGGGTTTTAGGGTCTCTTATGTGATTTAAAAAGGTTTCAGGATCTTTTATCATCTTTTTAGGAATTTAATGGGATTTAGGGTGTTTTATGTTTTTTTGGTATTTGGGATTTTAGGTATTTTTTTGGGTTTTAGTGTTTTTGGGGGATTTAATATTTTTACATAATTTTATTTTTTTTAGATTTTTATTGTTTCTAGGGTTTGTCAACGTCTTTTATGATTTTTAGGCCATTTTGGGGTTTTGGGGGTCAATAGGGTTCTTTGGGATTTTAGGGGAATTGATGGTATTTAAATGGTTTTTAGGGTTTTTAAGTGTTTTGGGGTTTTGGGGGTTTTTGATTTTTTTGTGGTTTAAAGGGGTTTTAGGATTTTTTGGAGTTTTAGGGGATTTAAGGTCATTTGGGGTTTTAGGGGTTTCAGGGGGTTTATGGTTTTAATGGTTTTCAAAGGTTCTTATATTTTTTTTATTGTTTTTAGAGTGGTGTTAGTGTTTGGGGGTGGGGTTAATGGTTTTATGGGTTTTTAGGGGGTTTTAGGATTTTTATATGGGGTTTTTGGGTTTTTTTTAGATTTTCAATGTTTTTTGGGTTTGTGTTTTTTTATGGATTATTAGGTTTTTTAGGTTTTTAGGGTTTCTGATGGTTTATGTGGGGTTTTTAGGTTTTGTGGTGGTTGTAAAGGATTTTTAGTATTTGTTAAGGGTTTTAAGGATTTTTGGATGCTTATGATTTCTTAGTTTTATATGGGTTTTAGAGAATTTTAGTATTTTAAATGAGTTTTTTTGTTTTTGTGTTCTTTTGGGGTTATTAGGATCTTTTGGGTTTTTAGGTGTTTTAAGGGGTTTTTAAGGATTTAGGTTATTTTAAGGGTTTTAGTATTTTTATTTTTTTTAGTGGTTTTTAATTTTTTTTAGTTTTTTAGGGGATTTTTTTGTTTTTAGTATTTTTATCATTTTTGGGATTTTTTGGTTTTTAGGTTTTTAAGGGTTTTTAGTGGTTTTTGGGTTTTTAATTTTTTAGGGGTTTTACAGTCTTTTATGGGTTTTTATGTTTTTTATAGTTTTTAGGATATTTTAAGGTTTTTAGGGTCATTAGGTCCTTTTATGGTTTTTAGGGGGTTTTGGGGTCTTTTGGTGTCGTTTGGGGTTCTATGGTGTTTAGGTAATTTTTTGGGATTCTTGGGTGTTTAATGGTTTTTAGAGTTTTATTGAGGGTTTTTAAAATTTTTTGGGTTTCTTCGTGAATTTTAGGGTTTTGGTTGGGATTTATGAATATTTTAAGGTCTTTAGGCAGTTTTAGGGTTTTGGGTACCTTTAGGGTTTCTAAGGTACTTTAGGATTTTTTAGGGGTTTTAGGTCCATTAGTGTTTTTAGGATTTTAGTGACTTTTAGTTTTTTTGAGGTTTTTTTAGGATCCTTTAGGGATTTAACATCCTTCATAGTCTTTTTGGGTTTTTTTATTTTTTAGGGTCTTTATGTGTACTGTTAGTGTTTTTAGTGAATTTTATATATTTTTAAGTTGTTTAGGGTCTTTAAGGTGTTTTCATGTCTTTGAGGATATTTTATGTGTTTTAAGGGATTTTAGATTCTTTTAGTGATTTTATGTGTTTCTTGGGTCTTTTAGTGATTTTTTGAGTTTTTTATTGTTTTTAGGATTTTTTGGGTTTTTTTTGGTTTTTTAGGTTTTGGGGGTTTTTACAGTTTTTAGGGTTTTTAAGGTTTGAAGGACCATTTAGTGATTTTTAAGGAAAGGAAGGTGCAGGAACAGGCAATTCCTAGCCCCCTATAATTTATTATAAAAAAGATGAAGCAAATAAGGGAGGGGTGGAGTCAAACGACCAACATTGAAAAACCCCAAACACCCCTAAGAAAACCAAAAATTCCCCAAATAACCCAAAAAGAACACAACAGAGGGAAGAGTAAAACAACCCAATCCAAAAAGTAGCTACAACAAGGGTCACAAACAGCACCAAAACCAAACTCAGCTGTAATGTAAACATCACCTCCAGCACCTCCCAACCAATCTGCAACCAGCAGCCAGCATCATAGATTCCATCATCCATCCTATCCTCACCAAAAATATCCTAGTATCTATTAACTCATCAGCCAGAAATATAGAACCACTAGCACCCACTCCCATCACCATTCCATCCCCAGTAGCACAGCTCAACAACCTTCACCAGCAGCACAGTCCAGCCCCAACACTCTAGCCCCATCACTCCAAACATCAGCACATCTAGCCCTCCTATCCAAGAAACAAGAACTCCAAGCCTATGACATCCCATCCAACCCCCTGAGAAGAACAACTCAATAACCACCCCTACACTAAACCCACACATCAACACCCAAAATCACTTCACAGACATTAAACCATCACCATAAGCTAAAACTGAATCCTCTCCCCTCCAAGCCACTCCACAGCCAATACAGAGCCACTTCAGGAGAGAGAATAACACTAAAGCCATACCAAGATCCAAACAAAAAGTGATGGGGCTGTCAACAAGACTTCCCAACACCGAAAGCACACCAGATCCATCACTGGGCCAAGGTCAATGCTGGAATAGTCTCTGCACTTAGACAGTCCCTGAACAATGATCCGGACAACCAAAATTGAGCTGGGAGAACACCGAGTCACACCGACACTGACTAGAGGACTCCTCCTCAGAGCCAAGTACAAATCCATTTCTGTCACCAAGCAGATAATAATGCTAGATCGGTTGTCGAGCAGTCGAATCTGGGATTCAAGAACACTAGATATGTCACTGCACTTTGTCCATCTCCAAGACACAAGCGAGATGATTGATGTCAATCTGGGGTCACGTCAAGACGCGATGACACTGATTCAAGTATCCAAAGCCAAAATCACATTGGATGAATTCTAGGATCTTCTCTGATCCAAGAATGATTCCATATCCTTCACCATACCAAGATCTGTGCTTGAACAGTCCCCAAGTAGCCAGGTCTAGGATGAGATTCCAGAACTGATGCTAAGAAGAGAAGTCAAGGAAAAAACTGTTGACATCAAGCCACCCAAGATGTCTAGTGGAGGGATGAGGGGATGTGAATAAGGTACCCTATGTGTGCATAATATAGAATAAGCTGCAACTCAGAGGCCTCTTCCCAATGTTTTTATGGTTTCTATGCATGTAGGGTCCTGAAAAAAATTCGCAAAGGAGAATGATAATCCCCTTTAATACAAGGGAGATTCTACACAATTTACCCCCAAAGAATTGGGGAAAAGTGTGGAGAATACTCAAAAGATGCACAAGACGAACCGGTCTGTAGACCGGTCCAATGATAACGGTGAGTGGCCGATTCCGCAAAGCACCCCCTCTGCAGACCGCTGTCGTTCACGGGACAGAAGCGGGGATCCTCTACGGGCGTGAAACAAGAAGGGCGTCAACCTGGTCCACCATCATGAACCACCCTAGTCATGGATGGCGTCAACCAGCCCAAGCCACATCCACTATTGTTCACTAAATTGAGGCGGAACCCTACACGGCTGCGAAGCATTCCTCAACCAAGTTTGGTTCACAGTTCAATGCCCCCCACGAGTTGCGGATTGACCAAGTCATCCGTAAACCAGGTTTCCAATCATGGGCCTCCAGAAAAGGTGTTGCATGACAACAAATACATATCTTTCCACACTCTATAAAAATATATGGGGGGAAGAGAAAAAAGGGGCTATCGATCAGATTCGGGTGGAAGGATTTTTGAATGAAGGAGCTTAGGATTTCGCAAACAGCGATGTTTCAGTTCGCGAACCAGAACAGGTATGAAGCTAGAAGCGAATTAATAAGGAATCGAAAACACATAAAAAATTCGTGAACCGTGAACTTAAAATAATAAGGAAAATAAAACCGTGAACCATGGCCCCTTCGTGGATGCACTCCCCGCATACCAGGGAGTTTATGCCCCTTTTCTGATTCAGCATACCATGTAGCACCCTCCTACACGGGCAGAGCCCCGACCGATGAACCTATGATTGGTATCGCCCTCATCTGCCGCTACTCACGTGGATCCCTCCGCGTACCAACCTGGTATGCGGGCCAAACCCGAAGCCATGAACCACCCTGATTTGCGAGATTCCCATCAGTTAGAGGACCATCCTGGTTCGCGAACGACCTCTCCTGCCGCGTAGCACCTCCCTACGCGAAGGGTTCCACCCCTCATACACCCGTGTGGTCCACCAAATCCTTCAGATTTCTCATTCCCCAAGCCAGATAAAATCCTTCCAATCTGTCTTGATCCTTCGCAACCCCCTCATTGGCCCATTCATCAACCCCGAGTCGAGGCTTCCACCAGATCCATTAGACCCGTGTGATGTAACCTTCAGGCGTATCAGTGCGCCATTTTGAGTTCACATACCCACGGTAATCTAGGGAGAAGGGGTTTCTCCAGTCCTTGAGCGGATTCCCAAAGCATTCCTAGGTTCACATTCCCATAGTAATGTGGAGTCTGATCCTAGGAGTCCACTTTCTGCCCCTCCACTTGTTAGGACTGGGGCACTTCTCCCCTCCCCAGGGAGTGGTGGACTACCCATCAGAAGGAATCCCCCATGAACCTCCGTACTTCTCCATGGCCATGGCCAAGGAAGAATGTAGTAGGGAAGGGTGCTGCCCCATTCAACTTTGGGGACAAGTCCCTCTCCTAGTGCGCTTTATCACAATGGGCATCCATCTCGGAGTAAGCCCTGACTTTTTGGGCAGCTCCCACGTGCAAGCCCCGTCGCACTTCCCACGGATGCACCTTTCGTGACGTGATCATCTGCTCCCTGCTACCTCTTGTTTCTCACCCCGAGCATGACTCATGTGGGATTAGAGTAAACATTGACCATGGCATCCTCACCTGGGCCTCCTTAGAGTGTAAGCCCCCGTCCATTACCCTAGGATGCCTGAGAGCGTAAGCCCCATGCCAATTCAAACTATGTCGAATTTGATTCCCCACCATAGGGATACGTAGGAAGCCTCCAAGTGGTTCAATCCTGATCACCATCGGACCCCCAAGTCCACATTCATGTCGGTTCTCTGATATCCCAATTCAAACTATGTGGACTTTGATCCCTGTCTCCTAGGAAAGGTACGTAGGAAGACTCCCTGAGGTTTAACCCCAACAATCGGTCATTCTGGCCCCCTCTACGTCAGTTTACCCACACCCTAGGCAGCCTAGATCATAATCCCCCCTATCAAACCGAACTACGTGAGTTCTGATTCCTCTCACAGGGACACGTAGGAGGCCTATACCGAGGGTTTGATCCAAACACTCAAGTCGTTATCTGTCCCCCCTAGATGACAATAAACTCCAGAGTTCCTGGTTACAAGGATTTAAACCAATGTCATCTCAATGCGTCTAGACTCTTCAGGGTCATTAATCCCACGAGGGATGGTAAACCTCAGGCCTAAATGATTCCGAACCCCTGAGTCCAACTGACCATTTCCAACCAGGAGAAATCTGTGGATACTATGCTTGGGTATAAACCAAAGATTCCTGAACATATGAATACATCTTAAATCTATAAGAGAGTCCTGGAACATGAAATAATTCCCCCCCCCAAAAGTATGCGATGAGCCTGACTTCCCATCCTCTCGACCAATATGAGTTCTTAAGCATCACTGGTCAGACCACACAGTGAATGCCTGCCTTTGGAAAATAGGTCCACGTATTGCTGGATATGGAACCGTTGGGTGTTTCGAGGTGAAAATGGTGCACCCGATATGAGTGAGGAAGCAGAACCCAATATTCTCTAATCAACCTTGGGGTAGCACACATTACTCCTCCATAACCCCATCATGCGCCGTGAGAAATAAAAAATGGTGAACCCAACATGAATATTTAACCAATCATGAAGGATTTAACCTAATCCCACTGTGTGCCCCCTTTATACCCACAAGGAGGGCCAAGAAAGGTCATTAATTATGCATGGGGTTATGAGATGCTGCTTTGACAGGTTTGTTGTTTGTATTTATTAAAATATTTTACAGGTACTACTGAGAACTCCCTTCGATCCAATGGCATCACAAAAGAACTCACAGGCACGTGCTTCCAACAATGCAATGTCCGGACTTCCTCACCAATGGAGGAACCCATCACCTACCCAGTCACTTCAACGCTAGGTTTCAGATGCGTTGATCTGAGAGTACCACTTGAACGGTACTCTCCCAACGGTGGAGGCGGCCATGCACGCCCTACAATCCACTAGGACTTGCCAGTTGCCTGCCCAGTAGTGGCCACGAAAGCAGATCCAGACGGCTCCTGTTGTCGTCTCAAATCGTTTCAGGAGTCTATCCTCAGAACGAGACAATGCGTACCTCCCTTACCTCAGGGAGGTGGATGAGGTCAACGCTGAGGACTTCATCCCCGCTGAACAGGGGTTCTACTCCAAGGTCCCCGATGGAAGACGTCATTGTGGTCACGCCACGACTCAACATCCTCACGATAAGGAGGATGTCGCCCCGAGGATCCAGGCCCATGCTCCCCAAGCTCCGGCCCCTCAGACCGCCTGATGAGTGTGGAAAATGTACAACCAGGGACCGGTCATCACCCTTGTCCCTGAGGAGGAGCTCCGTTGCCCAGTCACGAAGATGTATCATGAGTAGGCACATACACCTGTTCACTCCTACAAAGCCCGCAATCCAAACATGACCGCATAATACGAGCAGGCACGCATCCCCGCCGTGCACCATCAAGCTCGTCACTCACACAAGACGACACCTACCTGGCAGACACCTCTCCCTACCCAGGGTCATAAAGCCCACCAACCAGACATGGTGGCGACCCAACGCCTGCAGGACCAGCTCCTAGTAGATTCTCTTGACGCCTACCACCCCGATGTAGTGGCGATCAAAAAATCCTGCCATCCAGATGTGGTGGAAATTAATAGGCGGGCATGTCTCCCGGCCAACAAAGGCCACTGACTCGATACGGTGGGAAACCAACATATGCAGGTCTAGATCCCTTCGGATGCAAGTAAATTCCTCCACCCCGATGTGGCAGAAAACGGAGAGATAACCTGGCATATCCCGACCTAGGGGAGGATTCGTTCACCTGCCCCGACACAGGAGAATTGTCAGTACCCACTGACTACCGGAGGACCAGAGTAGGGTATTCCTACTCCGATACCGGAATGGGCCTTCATACCTGTTCCAGCCGAAGATGTCTCTCTACATATCCTGAAAATTATGAAAGAGAAGATATCGATCCCATATCATATCTTGCAGACTTTCCAGAATGTAATTGCATTAGCGGAAACAACAAGGACTAGGGCTCGTGATCCCGTCTCCCCAATTGAGCCGACTCATCTAAGAGACGAGATAGCTGCCTTGGAGCAGATCTACATCTCTGCTTCTACCCAAGAGGGTCGTCGGCCATATTCCGCGACGTAAGGGCAACCAGATCAAGAAGCTTCACTCGTTCCAAATGGGGGGACACCCGTCCATCATAGTGGATGCTCTAGAGCAGGCATATATCCCTGCTAAAAGTCAATATGTTTGTCAGCGTATCTCGGAAAAATCACGGGACCAAATTAGACAGGGACCCAAAGGTGAGGGCCTTTTTCAACAGGAGATGGTCCCCGCTGCCCATAAGAAAGCTCCCGGAATGTACCGAAGGCAGCTAGAAAATAAAGAGCGGGTTCATGAATCTGCTCTGCTGGAAGCTGGGGTTCCCAATTCTGCTAAGCACATATCAAAGGATCAGAACCCTTCCCACCCATTACTATATTATGGGAGTGGAAGTAGCAGTTGTGAAGGTCCTCCCCACAATGTCGCAACCAGTAGCTCTAAAGGTCATCCCTAGAGCATCCGTGGGGGCGTCCCCCGCGAGCGTATAACGATCGATCACGAGAGATCTTATTTTGATGCAAGTCAGGGAGAACATCCACGTGATTGGAAGATCGAGCAGAAAGAAGGACCTCCACTTGTTTTGGTCCACCCTGAAGGTCCTCCCCGAGGTATACACTGCAAGAACTCTCCATGCAGTGGGACCACAGATTGTGATAGTAGTCCTCGCTATCATAGTCACAACTGCGGAGGCCCTCCCCACAATGACGTCTCATAATGTCAAGAAGGCCATCCCCTTGTCATCGCCTGCCCTAAAGGTCCTCCCCAGAGGTTACATTGAAATGACACTCCGCGCAGCCGGGCATCAGATCACGGTGGTAGTCCTCACCACCCTGATAACGAAGGTCCTCCCTGTAGAGACATCAAGCAATGAGAAGGCCCTCCCCTCATTGCGGTACATTCTGAAGGCCCTCCCCAGGGTGTACCCCACAGACATTCTCCCTACGGCAGCTGTAATGGTAGTCCTCGCCATTGCAGTAGTTGTGATGGTAGTCCTCACCACCACGGCTGCCATTGCAAAGGTCCTCCCCGCAGTGGCCCCAAGCAACAAGAAGGTCCTTCCCTTGTCGCAGTGTGTCTTAAAGGTCCTCCCCAGGATGCACATAGAATGTCAAACCATGATGGTCATCCTCACCATGATGACAGTTGTTGCGAAGGCTCTCCCCTTAACAACGATACACAGCCAGAAGGTCCTCCCCTTGTTGCGACACGCCTTGGAGGTCCTCCCTAAGGTATGCACCACAAAAGTCATCTATGCGGTGAGGCGTCAAGAAGTAATGGTAGTCCTCGCCATTGCGGCCACCATTGAGAAGGTCCTCCCTGCAATGACATATCATATCGAAAAGAATGTCCTCCCCCTGCCGAATCAAGCACAACAAATCCCTCGTTTGTCGAGGCACTTAGAAGGATTGGATCAAGCATGTCAGATTCCCAGCTAGTCATCAACGACACCCTTCTTCAATTGGGAAATTTTTTGAGGCCACGTTCATCTTCTGAACCACCTCGGAATCACCCACATGATAATTCAACACCTACCTGTCCCACCGCCTCTGACCACACTATCAGTTAGCATCTCAGTTGGGATGACCAGGTAGAGGAATCGCTAGCGGAGGAGTATGCCGACATGCTGCACCTGAGGAAACGATTGGACAGGGATGATATACCAGTTATGTTTTGGCCCATGAACATCTCTCAATTCGACATACCCAGAGAGTTGTCGGAATAATGCATGCACGACATCCTCTACAATATATGGACAACCCTCCACCGGCTTAAATCAAGCTTCCTGCCCTACGATGGGTATGTAGACCACGTCAAGACAATAGAAGACCTCTTACATCACATCGACCTGGAAGCTCTTCCTTAATCATGACAACCGTGACCCAAGAGGCATAAAGGGAACATGGAGTTAGCCTACCTCCATGCACTACACCAGCTACACCACCTCATTGGGAACGCTCTGACGGGAGTCCATATCAGAGGATGGGGAGAACATGGAGCTCTGCATTTCACTCTGCTCCCCACCTAGAAGAACCTGTTCGGCGTAGTTTCTTGCAACACCATCATGAAAAGGCAACGATCAAGTGGTCTCCCTCTTCGAGAAAGGCGACACACCCAGAAAAGACAGGCCTTGAGTAAGTCCCAGAAGCGTCTGGACTGGTGGGAACGATCCATTCAAAAACTCTTAAATCAGGACACCGAGAGCGTACAACACGCCTCTCGCCTAAGAGAGGCCAATCAATGGTCATTGCCAGCCTCCCTGGAGAGGATTGAGTCGCGAGTGAACTCGGCATCAGAACCAGTTCACCCCCGAATAGGGGCACGAAAAAGCAGGCAGGTAGCGATAGCAGTAGCCACTGTCGTAATCCAGGGTCAACTGCAGCCTGCAGGGCTGGGGGAATTTTTAACAACAAATACCCCCATAAGACCAATAAAAACAAGAAAGGGCTCAACATCCAGGGAACGGAGCCAGCCCCAGCCCTCAGGGTTGGGGGCATTTTTACCACCTCAACAACAACCTCCCCCACGAGGATCATTATTTTCTCGTCTAGGGAGGACATTCAGGAGAGGAGGTTCCTACCCTATCCCATCTTTTGATTCACCATCCCCTTCAAGAGGGAGTCATACCATATGGACGCATCAAAGGACTCTCCGCATCACCCTTTGTCAAGGAGTCCAAAAGCAATCCTGAGACGGGAGGGGGGGGGACCAGTGAAAGGCGCGGGAGATCCTCTTCCTATTTGGAAGATGATGTCTCCTCCACCCCGCGATATGCATCTATCAACACCATAGAGGCTAACCCAATGGGTGACACCAGAGATGAGGCAAATCCATATGGATCGGGAGACGATGGTTCCGGTCAGGCTGTGACTCACAACGAACCACCAGGTGTGCACACCCGGAACCAGAGGGCCGCCCTAAATATGGCCTCCCTTATAGATGACCCTCCTCCACCTACCCTGTGAGCTTAAAACATGGAAAAGAATAAAGGAACGGTTACCCTCAACCTGCCTTCTTCTCTCAATAAAAACAAGCCGCTCACGCTCGAAGAGAGGTTCGCTCGATAGGAAGAGGAAATGAAAGAATTGAGGCGGCTTAACGTCAACCTACTCTAGAGGAACTGTCTTATTGAAAGAGCTTCCCAAGAAGAGCCACACCTGGTACTCCTAGAAAGTGCACCTCAAAGACCAAGGTTTGCCCTGACAAACGAAGCACGGTTAGGTCTCCTGCAAAATGAGGCGCCCGACCCGTACAACTACCTAAATGTGGATCCGAATGAATACCAAGACTTCCCTCCACTTAGGAAGCAACTGGAGCGAGTATGTATGAACCCTATGAAGGTGTCACAAACGTCCCACGCACCCCTGGTGCCGACCGAGATGGATCCTCAATCAATGCCTCAGGCTACACCTGCCGAGGACCGGGCCCAACAGGATGTAAATCAGGGTCTCACCAACACCATCGAGGCACTGAAAGCTCGATTGGAAGCAATGGAAGGTCGACGCGCTCTTATAAAACTAGAGTGGAAGCCCTACCCAGATTGGGTGAGAGACACACCACCTCCACCCAATTTTTGGAGCCCTGTATTCCCTATTTTCAATGGATCAGGCGATCCAGAACAGCACTTGATTCACTACGCGTCTTATTGCGACCCTATGATGGGAACTCCAGAACAACAAGAAGCAGTGAAACTCGGATGCTTCGTATGGACCTTGCGAGGATCTGCCTTCGTCTGGTATACGATTCTGCCAGCCCAATCAATAAAAAGCTGGGATGACCTTCGGCAGCAGTTCTTGTTCCACTTCAGCTCAACATTGCCCAAAACAACGGTCAACAACCTCATGAATTGAAAACATAGGGAGAATGAGAGAGTCTCAGACTTCATCGATAGATGGAAAGGTCTGACCTACTCTCTGAACATTCCAATGCCTCAAGATGAGATGCTTTCCATATGCATCGATAACCTTCGAGATGAGCTACGAACACCGCTCATACCAGTGGAGTGCACTACTGGCTTCCGCCTTCTCTCGACCACTGCCTTGAGAATTGAAGACTCCCTGCAGCGGACCAATATGAAGTCCCGAATAGCCTCACAGGCTTCTGCAAAGAGAACAGTGAGAGCTGAAGCATCCTCTGTTACTCTCAAGCCATACCCTGCACATGCTCCACTACCTAGGCCTCCTCCAAATTGTCAAGGGGACCCTGTATATTAGTGGCCACCATCACCCAAGCGGGAAAATCAGAGAGGATCAAAGCGGAACCTATTCAAGGAACGAAGACAAAAAGTATACTCGTTTCGAGAGGACCAAGTCTGTGGCTACATCATCACTGCCATTAATTGCAACTTGATTTGCCTCCCGGAGCCAAGGAAGCCCTAAGAAGTCGGCTGCGATGACAGAACAAATTACTATCCCTACTATCTAATGTTGGGGCACAATATTTGGGAATGCTTTGTCTTCAAAGAACACCTGCAAAGGATGGTAGACTCTGGGAAGGTCAAGCTGGGACCACCCCCAGCACATGTGACATATATTTCTACCACTGACTCCGACAAAGGGGAGGGGTGGCAGGAAGTCACCAGCAAAAAGGGGTAGAAATTTGATAACTGGATGACTCGGAAGACTATCAAACTATCCCAGGGCATACTCCAAGCTCAATTATAGTAGTCGGTGCTTCCACCAACAGCCCCTAATGCCGCACAGCTGACACTATCGGCCTCACAACCCTCCACGATCCAGTCATCTGGGCGTAATCTAGAAGGGAGGATACAAGCGCAAGAGGAGAAGTCCACAACGAGGCCAAATTTATCCCCAAAACTATCAGATTTTATGCCCTCAAACTTGGCACCACGGGCACCGACCCACCAAATGGCACCATCAAGGACAACCGACCAGGTTGACCTGTAATAGGATGAAGAGCTAATAATTGGTTCCATTAACATCATCCATCTAATGGAATTGTTCCCTGACGAAGGGTATGGTTATGAACCTAAGTTCCTGACTCAAGGGGCTGGGAGGAGGAACCGCAGAGGCAGGGGATACCGGGGAAGGCACAGTCGAGGCCGAAACTAACCCTATGGTTTTACCCCGGCCCAAACCGTTAATATCACGGAAACCCATGGGAGAGACCTTCAATGGACTCAACAGGAGAAAGAATATACTTCCACCTCCACAAGTAGCCACTCTGGCCCTGTCATTCTGCAGTAACCATCATAGGAGGAACAGGTGTCTAGAAGCCTAGTGCGCACAGACGGACCAGCTGGGCTGAGTCCCCAAAACGCGGGAACACCACTAACCTCGAACTCCACGACTGGTCCTTCCTCATCGTGTGCTCCAAATCCTAGAGTGGCTGCTAAAACTCTCCCACCAACAGAGAAGCGTCGGCTGTTGGAGCAAAAATATGATATCCTTAAGCAGCTGGCGTCAGTACCAGCCAAATTTTCAATCCTGGATAACCTGAGTTTGTCACCAGATCTCAGGGAGGTGCTTGTTGAAGCCTTGCTCAGCCCCCAGGAATTCCAAGCTGAGGTAGCTGCTATCGAGATTTACCAGACAGAGACTGGCCCGACTGAATGAAATGCGGTGATTTCCTTCACTGATTAGGATAAAGATTCCATTATGGAAGGACATATCAAACCACTATATGTGTCTAGAACACTAAATGATGTTGATATCTGCAAAGTCTTTATTGACAATGACTCCGAACTTAACCTCTTTCCCCTATGAAAACTACGCAAGTTGGGATACAGTGATGATGACCTAATCCCTCAGCCATTACCCTATTGAGTTATGACAAGAGTGAACATAAGCTAATGGGACAAATCAAACAGAAGACCCATTTTGGTGACCTTGTGGCCTACTCGGAATTCCTGGTGGTCAGGAAGAACATGGAATTCAATGCCCTGATTGGAAGGTCATTCCTTCATCCTATCACAAGTGTATCAAATATTACTTCAATGGACAAAGTGTGACATTACATACTGAAAAGGCCCCTTTCGAGCTCTATGAGTCACACTACATTGACGCCGGGTTCTAGGAGAAAAAGATGAAGAAGACTTTGCTTGACGGTATTGACTATATACTCGCTCCAAATGGTCTGGAAATAGTTCCTGATGACCCCCCCCAGATAGCTTGGCAGAGACTACGTACTACCCATCAACCATGTTGAGAGCAGGGGTTCATGTCCGGACACGCACTCAGTTGTCCTCATGACTTCAGCCATAACGACCGAGCATGAAAATGAGGGAACTTTCACCAACCCTCAATTTGGGGGAGAATAATTGATCGAGGACGCCCAAAATGACTCATCTTCGGACTCCCAAGAGCCCGATTCAAGAGCTCTCCCACCGTCAGATCAAGAAGATGAGGATTTGGGAGAGGAAGAGGAGGAAGATCTCAGGGATGCACCTCCCGCATTTCTTAAGGCAACACCAAGATGTTTTTTCATGTAATTAAACAGAAATTACGAGACTCGATCCCGAATTGGCGACGCATCACCTAGGTCTTCTAGAAGACCACCGGGGCTATAAACAGGCCGCCAGAAGGACACACCCCTCACATGCTGCCAAAATAGAGGCTGAAGTCGATAATCTCATTAAAGAAGGCTTCATTCGGGAGGTCTAGTACCCCATCTGGTTGGAAAACATCATCCCCATCAAGAAAAATATTGTAAAAATCCATGTCTTCATCGATTTCAGAGATCCCAATCGGCATTGTCCGAAAGTTGATTTCCTGGTCCTGATCACCGAGTTATTAATCGATGTAACGGCCGGGTATGAGGCTCTATCCTTTATGGATGGTTATTCTATGTATAATCATATCCGAATGGCCTGATATGATGAAGAATCCACTGCCTTCAAATCCCCTCAAGGAATATTCGGTTACAGGGTCATGCCCTTTGGTCTCAAGAATGCTGGCACCACATATCAACGCGCCATGCACGGTATCTTTAAACCATTCCTGGGGAGATTCATCAAATGCTACGTGGATGACTTGGTGGTCAAATAAAGATAGCACTTAGATCACATATCAGACCTTGAAACCATCTTCAACAAACTCTGAAAATATAGCCTAAATATGAGCCCCTTGAAATGCGCCTTCGGGGTTACCTCAGGGAAATTCCATGGCTTCGTTGTACGCCATCGTGTCATCGAATTAGACCCTAAAAATACAAAGGTTATCTTTGTCTTTACACATCCCCGCAATCTCAGCGATTTGAGGGGATTCCAAGGACACCTGGCCTACATCAGGTGGTTCATAGCCAACCTGGCAGGAAAATGTTTTCCCTTCACCAAGTTAATAAAGAAGGGGGTTACGTACCAATGGACAGATGACTGTCAAGAGGCGTTCGACAGCCTAAAGAAGTACCTCTTGATCCCACCAATGCACATGCCCCCATTTGAATTAAGACCTCTAATCCTATACATGATGGCCTTAGAGCGGTCACTGGGAGCCTTCCTCGCGCAGAAAAATGACGCAGGTAGTGAAAACAGTCTCTATTATCTTAGCTGAACCATGATCGATGCTGAAACTCGATACTCAGACATCGACAAGAGTTGTTTGGCCTTGGTCTTCGCAGTTCAAAAATTGTGACATTATCTACAACATCATGAAGTCCATTTGGTCTCGTAGAGTAACCCACTAAAGTACATCCTCAACCACCCAATGCTGACCGGGTGCCTGTCCTGATGGTCAATCATCCTCCAACAGTTCAACATCCATTTTGTGCCTCATAAATCCTTTAAGGGCCAGGAATTATTAGATTTTCTGGCGGATCACGCTTCAACGGGGACTACCGCACTGGATGCCGAGCTACCTGATGAATACATCTTCTTAGATCAAGAGGAGTTCCCAGCGTGGGAAATGTACTTCGACGACACATCACGAAGCCCCACCGGGAATTGGATGGAAGATCCCAAATTTAACAAGGTGGGCTTGGGGATAATACTCATGTCCCTAGAAAAGGCATTCTTGCCACACTCATTCCTCCTATCAGAAGGATGTACAAACAATGAAGCAGAGTATCAAGCCCTCATTGCAGGCCTGGAGCTCACACTCCAGGCACAAGTACATCACCTTAAGTTAAAAGGTAACTCGAAACTGGTTATCAAGAAATTTAATGGTGACTATGCTATTAAAAAGGAGGAGCAGAATCCCCTGTTTGACCATGTCCTAGGGTTAATGGCAGAATTCTCTATAGAACCAACATTGACCTATATTCCCCGATCTCAAAATTTCCAAGACGACGCATTAGCTAATGCGACCATAGCCTTAGCCGACCTAGACCGGGATGAAACATTTATCAGTATTGCTCACCATCGAATAGTATTGTCGTTTGTTCATACTAAGACGGAAGAAATCCCTAAAGCCAGTCCTATCCCTGAGGCATATGCTCATTCCACCGGCTGGATGACCCCCATTGAAAACTACCTTCAACGCAGAGAACTTCCATTAGACAGGGTTGAATGAGAGAAAATACAGAGATGGGAAACCAACTTTGTCCTATATGGTGGTGCAAATCAGTAAGAGGTCCTCTATAAACGAGGCCTCGACGGAATCCTCCTCAGATGCATTGATGGAGAAGAAACCATTTCCATCATGACTTAAGTGCATGCCGGAATATGTAGAGCACATCAGTCGGGTTCTAAACTTTCCCATCAGGTTTGAAGACTTGGGTATTATTGGCCCACCGTGGCATGAGATTGCGAGCACTTTACTGCAAAATGCCACTCATTCCAAATTCATTCCAACTTCATACACCAAACCCCGGAGTTACTTCATCAGGCCAAGTACTCCTGGTCATTTCCCATCTGGGGAATGGATGTCATGGGACCATATCCTCCCACCACAGCCAAAAAACTAAAGTATATCCTCACAACAACTGAATTCTTTTCCAAATGGGCAGAAGCTGTACCCCTTAAGGAATTCGAGGCAAGAAACATTGTCAGCTTTGTGAAAACCAATATCATCACCATATTTGGTGTCCCTCATACCATACTGATGGATAACGTCACCAACTTCTGCTCTTCTGAATTGGACAAACTATACCAAGAATATGGTATCAAGGCTAACCACTCGTCCCGCTACCATACAGCGGCCAACAGACAGATAGAGGCTTTCAAAAAGAACCTATCCAACATTCTCCATAAAATAGTGGACAAAGACAAGAAATTGTGGCCAGATAAACTCCTACATGCATTGTGGGATTATCGAATCACAATCTGCACCACTACTCGAGCTTCTCCGTATTCATTAGTATATGGAACAGAAGCAGTCCTGCCCATTGAGCTCCAATTTCCATCGCTCCGTGTTTCCATTTGTAATCAGTTATCCAACGATGAGAAATCGTAAAAATGACTAGGTGAATTGGAACAACTAGATGAGAAGCGGTTGCACAATTTTCACCATCTAGAAGTATATCAGAACCGGATCGCACGAGCCTTAAATAAAAAAGTTTGTCTCTGGTCTTTCATGGAAGGAGAATTGGTGTTGGTCCTTCGGACTCCAATGATACCCGGAAAGAAGCCTCCAAAGCTGGAGGCAAAGTGGGAGGGACCATATGTTATACACAAGGTCTACTCCAATGGGGCATATTCCCTGATCTCCATGGACGGATAGTTCACTACCACTCCTACAAATACGATATTCCTGAAGAAGTATTTTTCATAGTAACTAAAAGCAGTTATCGTCTGAGCTGCAGGACGTTAAACTACCAATCACCCAACGGTCCAAACTCAATGACCATAAACTAAGAGTATTTTGTCC
This sequence comes from Viscum album, assembly GCA_963277665.1. Classification (NCBI taxonomy): domain Eukaryota; kingdom Viridiplantae; phylum Streptophyta; class Magnoliopsida; order Santalales; family Viscaceae; genus Viscum; species Viscum album. Next base: position 347,293,886 of record OY728122.1, read on the forward strand.
TCACCGGTATAACTAAAATCAGTTATTGTCCGAGCTGCAGGACATTAATCTGCCAAGCACCCAACAGTCCAAAATCTATGACCCTAAACTAAGAGTATTCCATCCTCACCGGCATAACTAAAAGCAGTTATCGTCCGAGCTGCAGGATGTTAAACTGCCAAGCACCCAACGGTCCAAACTCAATGACCCTAAACTAAGAGTATTTCATCATCACCGCCCGACATTAAAATTCATGGACTTTATATAACTTCGTACGGCTTGATTCCTGCCCTTGCAGGATACATAACGATGCTGGGATCCCCTATCCTAGCCCAGCAACTCCTAAATAGAATAAAATTAAAAAATGTCCCCTTCCCCCATGCACAGACCAGCCCTGCATGGGGTGTACTTATTTTAGAGAACTACGTACGGCTTGAATCCTTCCTCCATAGGATACATAGCGATGCCGAGGTTCCCCAACCTGGCCCAGCCACCCCCGAATAAAGGATAAAAATGCCCTCTCCCCCCGTGTACGGACCAGCACTGCACGAAGTGTATTCCTCGTCCTTACCACACGACGTTAAACGGTACAGATAAGGATAAATGAAAAAATGCCCCTTCTCCCCCGTGTATGGACCAAACCTGCACGGGTTTTATTGTATTTTAGAGAACTATGTGAGGCTTGACTCTTTCCCTTGCAGGATATGTAATGAGGCTAGAATTCCACACCCTGGCCCAGCCACCTCAAATGAAGCAAAAAAATACCCCCTTCCCCCATATAGACCAGACCCGTATGGGGTGTATTACCCAAAAGAACTACGTGAGGCTTGATTCCTTCCCTAACAAGATACGTAGCGATGCCAGGGTTCCCCATCCTCGACCAGCCATTCCAAAAAAAAATATGCTCTCTCCCCCTGTGTAGGGACCAGACCCTGCCTGGGGTGTATTCATCGTCCTTACCACACAACGTTAAACTGCCTGGATAAGAAGATTTAAAAATTCACCTTTCCCTTGTATATGGACCAGACCTGTACGAGGTGTATCCCTCGTCCTTTCCACATGATGCTAAAATACACGGATAAGGATAAAAGAAATATTCCCCCTTCCCCCCGTGCAAGGACTAGACCTGCACGGGGTGTACTCCAAAAAGATCTGTGTGTGGCTTGATTCCTACCCTCGCAAGATATGTAGAAATGTCGGGATCTTATATCCTAGCCCAGCCGCCGAGAAAAGAAAACACATGCATATATACCCCTCGTCCTTACCGCATGACGTTAAACTTCACGAACCTCATCCTTACCCCACGACGTTAAACTGCATGGACCTCATCCTTACTACACGACATTAAAACTGCACGGACCTCGTCCTCACCGCACGACATTAAAACCACACGGGCTTCATTGCAAACCACCCAAGATATATGGTGAAACGAGATGTAAATACTCCTTGTGAATTTGTATGCATCCCCTCCATACATCAGACTCCACTGCCCGAATAATTATGGATCTTCATAACCATTCATGGCCATCGAAAGTGGAAAGTTATCGACCCATGGACACCTTTGTATGACTATGCATACCATGCCCTCAACGGATCTTCATATTGATAGCCCCTAGTCCGTCTACCAAAGGCAATATTTTCTCAGGCGATACTCTTCCTATCTCCGTACGCTTACCGGCCTCAGAGCCCCCATATCATATCTCCTGATCCAAAAATTTATGGAGTAGTGGTTTACAAGTTCATTCTCCTCTCACATCCAAATTTTTCCAAGGTATCCCTACCTGGTTAGCCTATGTATCCACCCATGGTTCACATGACAATCTTCATCTACAAACATCAAGCCAGGGCTAGGATAATTTGACTCAACGAACAATTACAGTGAAGATATTTCTTGTATGCTCGGACACCATTATCCCCACATGCCGAACTCTGTACTGTGAGCAATCTCGGGTTTTCATAATCATTCATGTCCATCGGAAGTGGAAATTCATCGACCCGGGGACACCTTTGCATGGCTATGCATACCATGTCTTCAACAGATCTTCATATTGATAGTCCTTGGCCCATCTACCAAAGACAATATTTCCTCAGGTGATACTCTTCCTAGCTCTGTACTCTTACTGGCCTCAGAGCCCCCACACCACATATCCTGATCCGGGAAACCTCCGAGTTAAATTTTACAACCTTCATCCCCCACCCAGTTCAGAGTATATCAAAGCATGTTATCTCAATTATCCTTCGAGTAACTACAGAAATAGTCACCCAATGGTCTGAGATCTATGACCGCTAAACTAGGATTATTTCATCCTTACCGCATGACATTAAACTGCATAGAGTGAAGGTACACCCCCGCACGTGAGATAAATCAGCGCAGGGAGCTCTCTATGCTTTAACAGCAACCAGGGTCGAATATGCCTGACATGTCCAGACATTTTCTTACCAAATGACAGAATTCGTGGCCCGGGAAATCACGGATCCTCATAACCATTCACAGCCATTGGAAGTGTAAATTCATAGACCTGGGGACACCTTTTCATGATTATGCATACCATTCTCTCAGCAGATCTGTATATTGATAGCCCCTGACCCGTCTACCAAAGGCAATATTTCCTTAGGTGATACTCTTCCTATCTCTGTACGCTTACCGGCCTCAAAGACCTCATATCATTTCTCCTGATCCAAGAGGCCCCAGAACCACGATTTACATCAATAAACCCCTATCCACATCTTGGTAATGCCGAGATGTTCAATCCCAGTTACATTCTAATTGAGAGTAGCCTTTGTAACTCCGTCCTTACCACATGATGTTAAACTGCACAGAACACCTTGGCCGCTTGGCATAAAGCTGCAAAGACCAAGCATTAAACATCCAGGGAAATGCCTCCAACTATAAGCGTTTTCACTGGTTTAAAAATGCCCCCAGTCCTCACTGAACGACATTAAAACTGCATAGTATTAGAAAAAATTCCCCCCTGTCCTCACTGTATGATGTTAAACTACACAACATCATTTAATAATTATCCTCATCTTTATTGCATGACGTTAAACTGCATGGAAGCCATCCTTACCACATGACATCAAACTGCATGGTCAAACCTATCATGGGTTCAGTAAGGAATGGAGGCTTTTCTCTGTCCCTCAGTGCACAGGTCAGACCTGCACAAACCACCATCTCACACCAGCATGAGAAGGAATGAATTCACCCATTCTCGAGAAATTTAGCCTAGATTTTTCTCCCGTATCCAGGCACCCTCTCCTCATAAACCATACTCTTTACTCAGAAAAATCCAAACTCTCATAAACCACCCCTGGTGGTCCCGAATCTCAAACTTCCTTGAAGTTTCCCGGCTATCGGGAGAATGTAATCATTGACCTAAGGACACATTTTCATGACTATGCATACCATGCCCTCAGCGGCTCTGCATATTGATCGCCCCTAGCCAATCTACCAAAGGCAAGATTTCCTTAGGTGATGCTTCTCTCTATACGCCTCTTGGCCTCTAAGCCCCCATGTCAATCCTGAGATTTGGAAACCCTATGAGATACAGTTTACCAGCCTCTTTCACGACACTGCCTAAATATGGTGGAACGTCTCTAACAAGATTACCAAGAACCAGGAGAATCCATTCCACTTTGAAGAATGTCCAGGCTGCATGACTCTAAACTATGCCAATCTCCAACCGTCCTTCACGCTATCTAAATGCATAGGACAGATAACCTGATTCCACACACTTGATTAATATAGGTGTTCTCAAACCCTTTTAGACATCACACACCTTTCCGAGCCACCCCTAGTGGTTTTCATAATTCTCCAAGCCACCTATGGTGGTTTTTTTAAGTCGGACTTTCATGAAGTCCTTAGGCCATAAAAAATGGAGAGTCATTGACTTAAGGACACCTTTGAATGACTATTCATACCATTCCTACAGCGGCTCTGCATATTGATCACCCCTGTCCCACCTACCAAAGGAAATATTTCTTTAGGCGATGCTTCTCTCCATACTCCTCTTGGCCCCTGAGCCCCCATGTCCATCCTGGGATTCAGAAACCCTCTGAGATACATTTTACCAGCCTCTTTCACAACCCTACCTGAATATGGTTGAATGTCTTTGACAAGATTAACAAGAACAAGGAGAATCCATTCCACTTTGAAGAATGTCCAGGATTCATGACTATAAACTGCGCCAAGATCTAACCATCCTTCACGCTAACTAAATACGTAGGGCAGGGACCCTGATTCCACACTCTTGATTAATACAGGTGTTCTCAAAACCTTTCAGACATCACACACCCTTTCCGAGCCACCCCTATTGGTTTTCATAATTCTCCATGCCACCCATGGTGGTTTCCATTAGCCGGACATTCATGAAGTCCTTAGGCCATCAGAAATGGAGATTCATTGACTTAGGGACACCTTTGAACGACTATACATACCATGCCCTCAGCGGCTCTGCATATTGATCACCCCTGGCCCATCTACCAAAGGCAAGATTTCCTTAGGCGATGCTCTTCATACCTCTGCATGCCGATACGGCTCCCATGCCTTGATACATGCCCTGCATGTCGTTCAAATCTAAACATACTTCCCCCCACATGCATCTGGATGATATTGAGACATCTTTTAATCAACCAAACCTCATTGGGGCACTCGACCCACCATGTATGGTCAAAGCTGTTCAACATAAAACATCAGTAATGATAGTCTTGTCGGTGAGCCTTTAAACCACTCACAAAAAGAGGAACAAAGCCTGTTAGGCCAAAAACCCTAAAAGGGCGACCTAAGAAAAATTCAGGCCATACCCGCTGGGTCCACACCAAATGGGCCCATGAAAAATTAGGGTATTAAAAGAAAAGACAAAGAGTTTGTGGGGTTTTTTCTACAAGACCCTAGTAATAGTCAAACTACGCTCACTAGATCCCATGGTCTAGGAAAAAGTTAGAGTTTGTTTCTAGTTTCCCGAATTATGATTCAACGAGTTGTTATTTATGAAAAAACTATTCCAGTAACAATCAAATTTCACAGAAAAGAAATATTAACATAGATTGTATTCCTTTTGAATAAGAAGGGAGGAAGTCCACAAGCTGGGAGCCTCTCCCTCATAGCAACGAAAAAAGGGGGGTAAACAAAACAGGGTGTACGGTAATGGCTCTGATAGTCATAAAGGAGCTTCGTTCGCTCTCTCTATCAGATCGACAGCCGTGTGGCAAAGTTTGTTGAATGTCTGATCCAGCACAACCCTCTCCCTGGCCTCAACTTCAGCCACCGAACGAGTATGATTTACTGTCATTCAGAGGTCATTGATCCTTTTCCTGGTGGCTTCATGGTTACCAGTCAGAGTTGACAACTGATTCCTCAGCATCGCTGCTCGAGATTCTCATTCATGTAACTTGGTAGATAGGGTGGTCGCCTAATCTTGAGAGCCCACCTTCTGTTCTATCAGCTGATGGAGCTGCATCATGGTCTCCTCAAGGGCTCGGGTCCCGCAATGAGAGGCAGCGAGGTGAGCAAGCTTGTGTTCACTAGCAGAAACTTCCCCATGGGAAATGAAAACCTGGAAAGCGATAAAATGAATCTGCCAATAGTCAAATCCACCTGGCCACAAACCCAGAAAGAGTTGTCGGAGATCTTCAGTTTTAGTTGCCATCTCATATAGAGGAGTTTCGGCAAAAATTTCCCAAATCTGGGGCCATGCCCACCTGCACACTGCTCAGTGGTCTTCCATGACATGAGGATCTTTGGAATCCTACCTAGATAGCACGAGGATGAAGTCTAGAATTTGAATCAGCACAGACATATGAATGCTAGAATATGGTTCCGAAGCTGGAAGGTCTGAAGCTTCTAACCCTGGTTCGGGTTTGGGAATCAAGTTTCTATGTCCGGTATCGGCCGGAAAAACTTTAGGAATTGTCTCACTGGGTCCTGAAGCCACAAGGTCATCCTCATCCACGTCCAAAAAGGTTGGGTCCATTTTAACATCGGCTGTAGAGGGGTTGGGAGAGGAAAATCCCCTAATTCTCTTTGACTGATGATTCATCAGTTGGTCCTCCCTCAGATCCGATGAGTAAGGTGCAGTAGGCACAACAGCCGCAATGACTCCTAATTTGGGAACCTGCCGGACAGCCTTCCTCAGGATCCCATCGGGATAATTTGTTACCCACATTCTTGATTACTCTAAGGATAGGCTCGAAGCTGATCCTATTCCAGGCAAGGGAATGCTTGTGTCAGATCCCTCCCGCATCATCATCAACCACCATTGATGGAGAGTGGCTGGATACAGTCCTCGAGCCTGAGAAGAGGGAATGAATACTTGGAGTTGCATACACCCAAACTGGCGAGAAAAAAAATGGGGGGCATACAACTCACATAGAGAAACCCCATCAATCTGTGCGGAAAGAAACCCGTCCCATAGTGAAATCACGTAGGAACGCTCCTCCAATATCCCCTTGAGGTTTTCAACCACGATGCCGGAAGGGGTGGGGTAGGGAGTGGAAGTAAACTAGGAGAAGTCACTCAGAAGCTTGATGACTTCATCAGAACTGAGAGACTTCAAGCGAACCCCAGCTACATCGATCAGGGTAGGCCGAAAGGTAAGAAGCGGGATGACTGTGTTGTGACAATAAACCTAACAACAGAAATGATTCACTATCCAGCCATATAATAATTGAAATGGCCCAATCAGACGGTATGTTGACCCACCCTTCTGCATGTGGCTCAGTAGTTTGTAAAGACGAGCCAAAGTGGGAACATCCAAATTCACTGGGCGACCCTCTACCAACTCAACCACCATCATCAAGGTGCAAGCCCGGACGCCTGGGTTAATATCCTGAGAATGGAATAGAAACCCACTCAAAAACATAGAAAACAGACCTGCCAGCCTGAGCATAGGCGGCACACTGGGGTGCACCTCACAACCCCATTAAAGGAAGTCACTCGCCTCTAGAACCGCCCAGTAGGAGTCTGGGATGGTTCGTGACTGTTGAGAAGGATGAGTCCTGGGGCGCTTGATCTTCGGCACAGGACAAGTGGTGTTTACAAATAACCCTATCCAAGTGCTATAGGGAATAAGAGAGTGGGCACGCAAAGCCTGACCTAGTGACCACTCCGCCATAACCAGAAGATCCCTCACCAATGAAGACACTTGTTCGACATTGTCACATACGTCAAGAGTGGGCAGAAACTTGTCATACATCTCACCAATGATTGGATGCCCTCCCAATTTGTAGATGTCCCACAAACTAATGCCAAATTCACCATGGGAAAGGTGGAAAGTATTAGTGCTTGAACACCAGTGACTGAGCAGGTCAAGAAGGATCAAAGATGGTGGGTAAATAGTGAATTGGGAGGCCCACACTTCGGAGTATAGATTGACTGCTTCCAGTGACTCAGGAGAGTCCCGACAATGATGATGGACCCAGAAGGCCTAGGCCCAGTCATTTGAGAAAATCCCACCAGACCGAAGATCCCACCTAGGAATCCACCTAGCGTCAGGATCCACTCGAGCATAGTTTATAATAGAGGGGTAATTCTTGAAGACAGCGTCTTGAGAGAAGTCTTGAGTGCACTGATCACTTTGGGTCCATATAGAGCCTCTCAAAATGAAAGTGTCTTTCGGATCAGAATCAGAGATCATCTCCCCCAATGAGGTAAGATTCACTTGAATTCACTTTGGTGATGCTTATAAGCAAGGAGATGGAAGACCTGAGAAAGTAGGGGGGATAGGGACGTCGTCTTGTAGATCGAAGTTGTAAAGTAGAAGTCGATTTGATAGTGGATAACCTAGGAGCTCAGGAGAGAGCAAGTCCTTCAAGACACCATCGTTGGGAATGATGGACCGACTAGGGTCCTTTTTGATTCTCTCCGCTCTACGAATCAAATTTAGACGTCTCCCTGAACCAATTGAGAGAGGCTCGGTAGCAGTCCTGGGTGCAGGGCGAGGAGGAACAATATTTTCTCCCTGCATTATAAAAATCAGCAGACGGTTAGTCTGGAATAAAATCTGTACAAAAAAACCAAGTATATGGAAAAGGAGTCAAGAATCCTTCATGACGAGGCCTAAAAACAGGCCTCAAAATGTGGTTCGCGATGAATGCATCCCACGAACCAACCCTAAGTGGAAGAGGTATGCGGTACTCTGGCTCGCGGAGTGTTGGCCAGAAATCTGAGAACCAGGTTTCTCCGCAGAATCTTAATCCCAGACATAAATGGTTAGGTTTGTAAGACTTAAGAAATTTTCAATGTCTCGAAGATTTCAATCTGCGGATCATCAAAACCGTGGAGCGAGTCCCTATGTGGCCCGTTGTGGCTTACTTTTTAGTTAATTAAAAGAATTAGTTCGTGGCTGGGGGATTGGTCTGCAGGTGAATTCTGGTGTGAATGAGGAATGGTTCTCGGAGGTGGCAGCTGGTTCGCGGATGAAGCGTTTCACGAAGGAATGAGCACGCGGAGAAAAAAAGCGAGAGGGATTTGGTTTCGCGAAGAATCCGGTAAAAGACAAATAAAGGGCCCTCGTATTTATAGGTGTGGTCCCCTACCAGATCCACTCCCCTACCGCAAACCATCCATGTTTCAGGACCACTCTACATCGGAATGTCCTCCTCTTCGTTCCGATCGGACCCCATTCTGATGGGGGGCATTTGTAGGGTCTTGAAAAAAATTCGAAAAGGAGAATGAGAATCCCCTTTAATACAAGGGAGATTCTACCCAATTTCCCCCCAATGAATTGGGAAAACGTGTGTAGAATACTCAAAAGATGCACAAGACGAACCGGTTCGCAGACCAGTCCAATGATTACGGTGCACGACTAGTTCCTCGAAGTTCCCCCTCTGCAGACCGCTGTCATTCGCGGGACAGAGGCGGGGATCCTTTGCGGGTGCGAAGCAGGACCAGCGCCAACCCGGTCCACCATCACGAACCACCCCAGCCACGGACCGCGTCGAGCGGTCTAGGCCACATCCGCTATCATTCACGTAATGGAGGCGGAACCCTGGGCGGCCGCGAAGCATTCCTCAACCTTGTTTGGTTCGCGGTTCAATACCCCCCACGAGTTGCAGATTGACCAAGTCATCTATAAACTAGGTTTCCTGTCATGGGCCTCCGCAAAAGGTGCTTCATGACCACAGATACATCTCTTTCCCCACTCTATAAAAGGAGATGGGGGGATGAGAAAAAAGGGGAGATCGATCAGATTTGGGTGGAAGGATTTTCGAAGGAAGGAGCTTAGGATTTCGCAAACAGCGAAGTTCTAGTTCGCGAACCCGAACAGGTATGAAGTTGGATGCGAATTAATAAGGAACCGAAAATTCATAACAACGTGGTGAACTAAGAACATAAAATAACAAGGAAAATAAAACCACGAACCCTGGCCACTCTGCATATGCACTCCTCATGGACCAGGGAGTTTATGCCCCTTTTCCGATTCGGCGCACCGCGTAGCACCCTACTACACGGGTGGAGCCCCAACTGATGAATCTCCGACCGGTATCGCCCTCAATAATCGCTGCTCATGTGGACCCCTCTGTGTACCAACCTGGTATACGGTCCAAACCTGAAGTCTTGAACCACCCTGGTTCCCAGGATTCCCATCAGTCTGCGAACCATCCAGGTTCGCGGATGACCTCTTCAGCAGCATAACACCTCACTAGGCAAAGGGCGCCACCCCTCATACACCCGTTTGGTCCTCCAAATCCTTCAGAGTTCCCATTCCCCAAGCCAGATAAAACCCTTCCAATCCATCTTGATCCTTCACAACCCCCTCATTGGCCCATTCATTGGCCCCAAGTCGAGGCCTCCACCAGAGCCACCAGACCCGTGAGATGTAACCTTCAGAACATCAGCGCACCATTTTGAGTTCACATACCCACGGTAATCGAGGGAGAAGGGGTTTCTCTGGTCCTTGAGAAGATTCCTGAAGCATTCTTAGGTTCACATTGCCATGGTAATGCGGAGTCTGAGCCTGGGAGTCCCCTTTCTAACCCTCTACCTATTAGGACTGGGGCACTTCTCCCCTCCCCAAGGTGTGGCAGACTACCCATCAGAAGGAATCCCCCATTCACCTCCATACTTCCCCACGACCATGGCTAAGGAAAAAGATAGTGGGGAAGGGTGTTTCTCCATTCTTCTTTGGGGCCAAGTCCCTCTCCCGGTGTGCTTTATCACCATGGGTGTCCATCTTGGAGTAAGCCCCAACTTTTTGGGCCACTCCCACACATAAGTCCCATCACACTTCCCACGGATGAACCATTCACGACTTGATTGTATGGTCCCTACTGCCTCTTGTTTCTCACACCCAACATGACTCACATGGTCTTAGAGTAAGCATCGACCATGGCATCCTCACCTGGGCCTCCTTAGAGTGTAAGCCCTAGTCCATTACCCTAGGCTGGCTCAGAGCGTAAGCCCCATGCCAATTCGAACTATGTGGACATTGATTCCCCAATACTAGGATACATAGGAAGTCTCCAAGAGGTTCAAGTCCAATCACCATCAAACCCCCGGGTCCACATTCACATCGGTTCTCCGACATCCCAATTCGAACTACGTGGACTTTGATCCCTGTCTCCTAGGCAGGGTACATAGGAAGCCTCCCTGAGGTTCAATCCCAACAATTGGTCATTCCGACCCCCTCTATGTTAGTTTACCCACACCCTGTGTAGCATAGAGCGTAAGCCCCATGGTCAAACCAAACTACATGAGTTCTGATTCTTCTCATAGGGACACGTAGGAGGCCCGTACCACAGGTTTGATCCAAACGCTCAGATCGTTATCATTCCCCCTGGATGACAATAATCTCTAGAGTGCCTGGTTACAAGGCTTTAAACTAGTGTCGTCTCAATTAGTCCAAAATATTTAGGGTCATTAATCCCATGAGGGATGGTAAACCTTGGGCATAAATGATTCTGAACCCCTACGTCCAGCTGACCATTGCCAACCAGGAGTAATCCGTGGATACTATGCTTGGGTATAAACCAAAGATTCGCGAACATATGAATACATCTTAAATCTATAAAAGAGTCCCGGAACAGGCAATAATTCCCCCCCCCCAAAGGGTGAGATGAGCCCGACTTCCCATCCTCTCAGCCAATGTGAGTTCTTAAGCATCGCTGGTCAGACCACCCAGCGAACGCCTGCCTTTGGAAAGCAGGTCCACGTATTGCTGGATATGGAACTGTTGGGAGTTTCGAGGCAAAAAATGTGCACCTGATATGAGTGATTAAGCATAACCCAATCTTCTCTAATCAACCTATGGGTAGCGCACGTTACTCCCCCACGATCCTATCGTGCGCCGCAAGAAACAATGTATTTTTTGGTTTTTTTAGTATTTTGTTTATTTTTTTTAGAAAATTTTAGTGGGTTGGAGTGGGGGGGTTAAGTGTTTTTAGGATTTTTAGGGTTTTCATATATTGATGTTTTTTAGTGATTTTAGTATTATTTTATAGGTTTTCAAGGCGTTTTATATTTTTTAGGTTTTAGGGGTTTTAAGAGGTTTTGGCGGGTTTAGGTGCTTTTAGTATTTTTAGGGTTTTTAATGGTTTTAGGGTTTTATAATTATTTTAGAGTTTTTAAGAACCTCTATGGGTTTAATGTTTTTGGGACCTTTATTTTTTTGGTGGGTTTTATGCTATTTTAGGGTTTTAGGGTTTTTAGTGGTTTTGTGGTGTTTTTGGATTATAGGATTTTTTAGGGTTTAAAATATATTTTTTTATGATTTTTAGGGTTATTAGGGGTATTGAATTTTTAGAGTCCTTGGATGTTTTTTTAGGTTTTTAGGGTCATTTATGTTTTAAAGTGTTTTAGGTTTTTTAAGGGATTTTTAGGCTATTTTAGGATAACTTAGAGTTTTTAGGGTTTTCTAGAATCTTTTATTGTTTTTTGGTGGTTTAGGGATTTTATGGATTTTTAGGGATTTTATAATATTTTAGTGTTTTAAGGGTTATAGGATCTTCTAGGGTTTTTAGTGATTCTTAGGTATCTTTATGTTTTTTGGGTTTTTGGGTACATTTATGGGTTTTCATGGTATTTAGGTTAATTTAGGGTTTGTAGGGGTTTTAGGGTTGTTTAGGGTTTTGTGGGGGTTTAGTGTCGTTTAGGGGTTTTAGGGACCTTTAGAGTTTTTGGGGTTTTGTTGCATTTTAGGTATTTTTGGGTTTTAGGGTATGTTACGTGGTTTTAGAGTTTTAGGGTATTTTATGGACTTTTAGTGTGTTTAGGGTTCTTTATGGTTTTATGGTCTTTTAAGTTTTTTATCATTTTAAGCCTGTTTTAGGTTTTTCTGTAAGGGTTTTAGAGTCATTAATTATTTTTAGGATCTTTGAGTGTTTTAAGTTTGTTAGGGTCTTTAAGTAGTTTTAGGGGTTTTATGGTTGGGGGTTATAGTATTTAGGGATCTTTATGTTTTCTAGGTTTTTATGGTTTTTGTGGTTTTAGGGTTTTTTAATGTTTTTAGGGTTTATAATTTTTTTATTATTTTATTGTTTCTATAGTATTGATTAGGGGTTTTAGGGTTTTTAGGTTTATTTAGTGTTCTTTAGGGTTTTTTCAATGTTTTTATGTTTTTAAGGGTATCTAATTATTTAGGGTTTTCTTAGGTTTTTAGGTTTTGTTAGGGTTTTTAGTGTTTATTAGAGTTTTTTTAGGGTTTTAGTGTTTTAAGGATTTGTAGGGGATTTATGAATTTTAGGGTTTTTTAAGTATTACTTAGGGGTTTAGGGGGTTTTAGGGTTTTAGGGGTTCTAGGGGATTTTGGGGTTTTTCATGGCATCTTAGTGGGTTTTAGGGTTGTTATGGATTTTTAAGTCTTTTAGGATTCTTAACTGTTTTTATTAGTTTTATTAATTTTATGAATTTAAAAATTATTTTAATGTTTCAATGGTTTTTATAGTTTTAAGTGTTTTTAATATTTTTAAGGGTTTTTGGTTTTTTGGGGGTTTAGGTCTTTTTAATGATTTTATGTTTTTAGGGTTTTTTATTTATTTCGGGATTCAGGGTTTTAAGTGTTTTTTGGTGTTTTAGGGTTTTTAAATACTTTTAAGTTTTTTAGGATTTTTAGGAGTTTTAGGGTTTTTTATTTTTTTTATAGGGTGTTTATTGTATTTTGGGTTCTATATGGTTTTTAGTGATTTTTATAGTTTTTATGGTTTTTAGCGGTTTTTAAGAGTTTTAAGGGTTTTTAGGGATTTTAAATGATTTAGAGACGTTCAATGTTTTTTAGTGATTTTAGGTTATTTTAGGGTTTCTAGGATTTTAAGGATTTTTATGGTTCTCTTAGGGTTTTTTATTGATATTCATGGTTTGTTACGATTTTTAGGGTTTTTGATATTTTTTAGTGTTTTTACAGTTTTAGGGGGTTTGGGGGATTTTAAGTTCTTTTTTTGGGTTTGTTTGAGGGTTTTAGTGTTTTTTGAGGATTTCAGGGGTTTAAGGTATTTTAACATATTTTAGTGTTTTATGTGTTTTAGGGGTTTTAGAATTTTTTATGGTTTTAGGGTTTTAAGTACTTTTTATGGTTTTTAGGATTTTTGGATGTTTTATGGGTTTTTAGGGTAATTTTAGGATTTTTAGAAATTTTATTGTAATTTTAGGGTTTTTAGGGGGTTTTAAGTGTTGTGGAGTTTTTTGAAGGGCTTTGGGGGTTTTGAGATATTGATGTGTTTTTCATGGTTTTTAGGGTCTTTTAGGAGTGTTTAGGAGTGTTTAGTGGTTTCAATGTGTTTTTAGGGTTTTTATGATTTTTGGGGGTTTTGGGGGTTTTAGTGTTTTTAGGGTTTTTAGTTCATTTTACCGTATCTAATGGTTTTAAGGGTTTTAGAGTTTTTAGTGTTTATATTTTTTTTATTTATTTTGGGGTTGTTTTACATTTTTTGGGATCTTTTAAAGTTTTATGGGTTTTAGGTTTTGTTAGGGTTTTTAGGGGGTTTTGGTGTTTTTAGGGGTTTTAAAAACAGTTTTAAGTGTTTTTTGAGATTATTGTGGGTTTTAGGGGTTTTAGGGGGTTTATTAGGGTTCATTTATGATTTATGCCTTTTATATATTTTATTAGGGGGTTTAAATATTTTTTAGGATTTTGGGTTTTTTTGGGTTTTTAGAGTTGTTTAGATTTTTAAGGGTTTTAATAGATTTTAAGTTTTTATGGATTTTTAGGTTTTTTAGCATTTTTGGGGTTTAAAATATTTTGTGGGTTTTTGTTGGATTCTTAGATCTTTTAAAGGTTTTGGGGGTTTGGGGGGTTTTAGTCGATTTTAGGATTTTATATATTTTCTTCATTTTTTTGTTTTTTTCGGTCTGTAGGGTTGTTTTAGAGTTTTAAAGGGGGTTTATTCTATTTAAGTGTTTTATAGTTTTTAGGGGTTTTAGGGGGGGTTTAAGTGGGTTTTTGGGTCTTTTAGAGTTTTATTGGGTTTTATTTTTTATGTTAGCTTATTTATAGATTGTTAAGGTCTTTTAAGGTTATTTTGAGTTTTAGGATATTTTAGTGGGTTTAAGAATCTTTCAGGTCTTATTGGGGTTTTTAGGTTTTTAGTCATTCTTAAATGTTTTTTTGTAATTTTTAGGGATTTTTAGTGTCTTTGAGGTATTTTTATTGTTTTATTGATTTTAAGGGGTTATAGGGATTTAGGGATTTTTTGTTTTTAAAGGCATTTAGGGGTTTTAAGAGTTTTTAGGGTTCTGTGGTTTTTTTGGTTTTTTAAGGGTTTTACCGGTTTTTTGGGTCTTATAAGTGTTTTAGTGTTTTGAGGGTCTTTTAGGGGTTTCTAGGGGCTTGTAGTGGTTTTGGGTTTTTAGGGGTATTTAGGGGTTTTGTGGTTTTAGTTTCTTTTTAGGGATTTTGGTCTTTTATAGGTTTGCAGTTCTATTATTATATTTGAAATTTTCAGGGGATTATGGTTTCATTTGTTTTAGGGGTTGAAATGTTATTTTCGATATTTTTAGGGTTTTATATTTTTTAGTTATTGGTAGGGTTTTTTGGGGTTTGTTGGATTTTAGGGTTTTAGGCTTTTTAAGGGTTTTATAAGGGTTTTACGATTTTTAGTGGTTTTATGTTTGTTTTGTATTTTTCATGATTTTTTCGTTTTTTTAGTTCATTTAGGGTTTATAGGGTTTTAGGGGGGTTTTATGGTATTTTAAGGATTTTAAAGGTTTTTAGGGTTATCTGTTTTTGGGGTTTTAGGGGTTTTTATGGTTTTAGGGGTTTTAATGTTCTCTTGATTTCTTGGGTATTTTGGGATTTTTAAGGGTTTTATATATTTTAGAGGAATTAAGGTTTGAAGTGCATTTTTATGTTTTTAGTGTTTATACAATTTTTAATTTTTAGGTGTTTTAGAGTTATTAGGGGTTTTAGGGTTTTTTGGTGGTTTTAGAGTTTTTTTTGTTTTTATGTTTTTTTTGGTTTTTATTGTTTTTTCGGGTTTTGTATTTTTTAGGGTTTTTATTGTTTTCCATGATTTTTATGGATTCTTAGATTTTTTTATGGTTTTTAATATTCTTTAAGGGTTTTTAGGTTTTTTAAGGTTTTGGGGTTTTTAATGGATTTTTGGGGGTTTAAAATTTTATTAAGATTTCTTAGGGGTTTTAGGGTTTTTAGGATGTTATTATGGTATTTAGGGTTTTTTTAGACTTTTAGGGGTTTTAGATTTTTAAAGTTTTTTTATGGTTTTTAGTGTTTTTAGATTTTTTTTATTTTCTTGTTTTTAATGGATTTCAGGGTTTCAAGACTTGGGTTTTTTTTTATTTTCATTTTTTAGGGATTTATGGTTTTCGGTTTTTTTGGAGTTGTTAATGTTTATTAGGGATTTTAGTATTTTAGGTGTTTTAGGGTTTTTAGAGAGTTTAGGTTTTCTAGGGGTTTATAGGGGTTTTTATAGTTTTACTGTTTTTTATGGTTTTTTAGGTTTTTGGGTTTTTATGGGTTTTTAGGGTTTTTATTGGTCTTTTGGATATTAATCTATTTTACAGCTTTTATAGGGTTTTAGGGTCTTCAAACAGTTTTTATGTTTTTAAGGGCCTTCGTGTTTTTAAGTTTTTTTATAAAATTTTAGGGTTTCTATGATTTTTTAGGATTTTTAGGGGTTTTACTATTTTTAGGGGTTTTCAGGTTTTTTTGTGATTATTTTTGGGTTTTTAGGATTATATAATGTTTTAATGTGTTTTTAGGGGTTTTTAGGATTTTTATAATTTATAGGGATTTTTATTGTTTTTAGGGTTTTTAAACCTTGGGGGAGGTTAGAGTTTTTTAGATATTTTTATGGGTTTTATGGTTTTTAGGGTTTATAAGGGTTTTAAGGTATTATAGTGTGTCAATGGCGTTTAGGATTTTTAGGTTTTTGGGGTGTTTAAGGGGTTTTATGGCCCTTTAGGGTTTCTAAATATTTTTTTAGTATTTTAGGGTTTTTAGGGTTTTTTAGTGTTTTGATGTTTTTAGAACTTTTAGGTATTTTAGGGGGTTAATGGGTTAGGTTTTTTAGGGTTTTAGTGTTTTTTATGATTTTTGGTTGTTTTTATGATCCTTTTTTAATAGATTTAAGGTCCTTTTATAGTTTATAGGGGTTTTAGAGTCCTTTAGGGTTTTATTGGATTTTTAGGTACCGTAGGGTTTTTAGGAAATTAAGGATTTTAGGGGTTTTTAGTGTGTATAGGGGTTTTAGGTTTTTTTGTGGGTTTTTTGATTATTTTTATTTTTTGGGTTTTAGGGTTTCTATAAATTTTATGGATTTTATGATTTTAATGTTATTTTTGGTTTTTAGAGTTTTAAGGTTTTTAGAGTTTTTTAGGTTTTTAGGGGTTTTAGGTTTTTAATTATGTAGGGTTTTATGGTTTTTAGGGTATTAAAGGGTTTTTAGGGGTTTAGGTTTTTTAGGGGGTTTAGGGTTGTTTAGGGTTTTTGGATTTTCTAGGGTCTTTTAGTGTTTTTAGAGAGTTTATGACTTTTTATATTTTTAGTGTTTTTGTTTATTTTAGGGGATTTTAGGGTATTTAGGGTCCAGGTTTCAAGGTTTTTAGTGTCCTTTTGGGTTTATAAGGGTTTTTAGGGTCCCTTAGGGTTACTTAGTGTGTTCTAGTATCTTTTAGGGTTTTAATATTTCCAAGGGTTATTCAGGAGGTTTTAGGAGTTTTTTGAGTAATTTAGTGTTTTAGGGTGTTTTACAGTATTTAAGGGTTTTAAGGGTTTTTAGAATCTTTTAAGGTTTTTTTTTGGTTTTTAGGGTCTTTTAGGGTTTTTATGATTTTTAGGGTATTTTGGGGATTTATGTTTTTAATATCTTTTAGGGTTTTAGGGGATTTTTTTGGATTTCGGGTTTTTATATTTTTAGGGTTTGTGATGGTTTTTAGAGTGTTTAGAATATGTTTGGGGTATTTATGGGTTTAGGGTTTTTAGTGTTTTTATAGGTTGTTTAGGGTTTTAAATGATTTAGGTTTTTTTTATTTTTTAGTGTTTTTCATGGATTTTTTACGGTTCTTATGGGTATTTAGGTTTTTAAGGATTTTAAGGGTTTTAATGGTTATTTGTGTTTTTAGGGTATTTGAGGATTTTTTTGGGTTTTAAGGGTTTTAGCGTTTTTGTTGTTTTTAGTGTTTTTATTGTTTTTAGGGGTTTTAGAGTTTCTAACTAGTTTTAGTAATTTTAGGGGTTTTATGGTTTTTAGGGTTTTCTTAAGGGTTTTGGGATTGTTTGGGGTTTTATAGGTTTTTTTGGTCTTTTTAGTTTTTTTGGGTTTTTAGGATTTTTTAGGGCTTTATGTATTTTAAGGGTTTTTAGGATTTTTTGGGTTTCCATTGATTTTTATTGTTTTTAAGGGTTTTTAGGGATTTTTTAGGGTTTTATGGGGGTTGTTCGGTTTGGGGGGTTTCGGGGGTTTGGGGGGGGGGTTGGTTTTTCTATTAATTTTTAGGTGTTTTTTAGTTTTTTGGGTTTTATGGTTTTTAGAGTTTTTAGTTTTTTTATTATTTTTATAGTTTTTAGGAATATTATGTTTTCAAGAGATTTTAGGGTTTTAATTCTTTTTTGGGGTTTTCTGAGTTTTTTAGGGATTTTAATGTTTTTGGGTTTCTAGGGTTTTAGGGTTTTTAGGGCATGTTTGGGGTTTTTAGGGTTTTAAGTGTTTTTTAAGGGTTTTAATTATTATTTAGTGTTTTAGGGGTTCTTTTGTGTTCATTAACTTATTTTAGGTAGTTTGGTGGTTTTAAGAGGTTTTAGGGTCTTTTAGAGATTTAGGGATTTTAAGGGTTTTAGGTTTTTAGGTTTTTAACGGTTTTTAGTGGTGTTTAGTTTTTAGGGGTTTAGGGGGTTTATGTGGTTTTTTGGGTTCTTAGGCATTTTAGTGTTTTTGGTTTTTTTTGGATTTTTGAATGTTTAGTGGTTTTCATGGATTTTAGGGTTTTTATGTATTTGTATGGTTTTTAGGGTTTCAGGGTTATTCATGTAATTTTAGGGGGTTTAGAGTATTAGGGGTTTTTTGGGTTTTTAGGTTTTTAGTGTTATAGGGTTTTTAATGGTTTTTTGGGTTTTGGGGGTTTTTTTATTGTTTTAGTAATTTTTAGTGTTTTAGTGTTTTTTATGGTTTTAGGGGATTTTAGTTGTTTTGGGGATTTAATGGAGTTTTAGTGTTTTTAGGTTTTTAATGTTTTAAGGTACTTAATGGGTTTTAGGGCCTTTCATTGTTTTTATAGGGGTTTTAAAATATTTCGGAATTTTTAGCGTTTTCATGGTATATTAGGGGTTTTCGGGGATTTTAGTATTTTTATGGGTTTTTATGGTTTTTATGGTTTTTAGGGTTTTTATGATTTTTAAGGGTTTTGGGGGGTGTTTGGGTTTTTGGGTTTTATATGGTCTTTTAGGGTTTTATTTAATTTTTAGGGTCATTTTAATTTTTTTATATTTATTATGATTTTTGGGTTATTTTAGAGGTTTTAGGTTTTTAATGATTTTAAGGGTTTTTGGGACTTTTAGGGTTTTTTAATGATTTTTTGTGCTTTTAAGGTTCTTAGGATTTTTATGTTTTTTGGGTTTTATGGGTTTTTTTCAGTTTTACATATTTTGTATGGTCTTTAGGGTTTATTATGGTTGTTTACTACAATTTAGGGTTTTTTGTTGCGTTTTATGGTTTTTTTAGTTTTGTTCAAATTTGTGATTTTTTAGGTTATTTTTTTTGTGGTTTTAGAGTTTTTTAGGGGGGTTTAAGGATTTTTATGATTTTATTGGGTTTCATGGTTTTCTAGGGGTTTTAGGGGTTCTAGGGGGTTTTAGTGTTTTATGTATTTTTTAGTATTTATAGGATTTGTTAGGGGTTTTAGGAATTTTTGGGAATTTTAAAGGTTTTTGTTAGCTTTAGTGTTTTAGGGTCCAAAGGTGTTATCATATTTTTATGGTTTTTAGGTAATTTTATCAATTTAATTGGTTTTTAGTGGTTTTTATGGTTTTTAGGGGTTTTAACTGGTGTTTTGGGTGTTTTTGGGTGTTTTTATGGTTTTTAGGGTTTTTAGTGTTTTTTGGTTTTTTGGGTATTATGATGTTTTATTGATTTTATAATTTCTCATGGTTTTAAGGGTTTTAGGGGTTTTTTACTATTTTAAGGGTTTTTCTGGTTATTAAGGGGTTCATAGTTTTTTAGTGTATTTAGAGGTTTTTTATGATCTCATAGAGTTCTTAGGATTTTTATGTGTTTTATAGGTTTAAAGATCATTTAACATATTTAGTGGTTTTAGGGTATTTTGTTGGTTTTTAGGGGTGTTAAGGCCATTAAGAGTTTTAAGGAAATTTTAGAGTTTTTTTGGTATTTTTTTATTTTAGTGTCTTTCATTGTTTTTATAGAGTTTTAGGGGGTTTAGGGTTTATTAAGGTTTTTAGGGGTTTTATGGTCCTTTTTTGTTTTTTAGTTTATTTAGGGTCCTTATGGTTTTTTTCCGATTTTTAGGATCCTTTTTGGTTTTTAGGTTTTTAGGGTCTTTTAGGGTTTTTAGAGTCATTTTGAGGTTTTATGATCCTTTAGGATTTGGGGGGGGGGTTGAGTCTTTTATGGTTTTAGGATATTTTAGGGTATTTAGTTTTTTATATAATTTAGTGTCTTTTAGTGATTTTAATGTTTTTTTTCTTTAAGGGGTTTTAGTGTTTTTTGTTTCTTTTTGAGTTTTTAGGGTTGTAGGGTCTTTTAGTGTTTTTATTTTTTTGAGATCTTTTAGGGTATTGAATGGTTTTAAATTTTATTTCGTTTTATTAGTTTTTTGGGGTTTTGATGGTCTTTTAGATGTTTTTTTGGTTTTAGGGCCTTTTTGGATTATATACAGTTTTTAGGGTTTTGAGGTTTCTAGTGACCTTTTGAGTTTTTTAGGGTTTTATGGTTTTCTTGTGATTTTATTTTCATTATCTTTTAGGGTATTTTGAGGTTTTTATTAGATCCTATGTGTTTTAATGGGGTTTAGGGTTATTTTTGGTTTATGGTTCAATCAGGGTTTTAAGGTTTTTAGTTAATTTTATGGGTTTTTATAAGTTTTAAGTTTTTTTTAGTTTTTTAGGTTGTTTAAAGATTATTTAAGGGTTATTTGAATTTTTACGTTTTTTAGGAGTTTTAGGGTTTTTAGGGATTTAGTATGTTTTAGAAATTTTTATGGTTTTGTAGTGTTTTTTGTGTCTAATAATTTTTAGATCTTTCCCAATTTTTAGTGTTTCATGGAGTTTTAGAGGTTTTAATGTTTTTTTATGTTTTAGTGGTGTATGTTCTTTTTTAATGTTTTTAGGTTTTTAATTTTTTTATGGTTTCTTATTATATTTTCTATATTTTTGGTTTTTAGGGTTTTTAGCGTGTTTTAGGGGTTTTTGGGACCTCTAGGTGTTTTAGGGGGTTTTAGGTCCTTTTAGGGTTTTTAGGGTTTTCCAAATTTCAGGGTTTTAGTGTTATAAGGGTATTTTTGGGTTTTTAAGGTCTTTAGGGTTTTATAATTCTTTAGAGTTTTAGTTTTTTCACATTTTTGTAATGTTTTGGGTGATTTTAGTGTTTTTTAGTGTTTTTCATGACTTTAGGGGTGTTGATTTTTATAGGGTTTTTTGGTTTTTTGTTTCTTTAAGGGTTTTTTGGGGTTTTGTGATTTTTATGGGTTTTTAGGTTTGTTAGTGTTTTTATGTTTTTAAAGTTATTTTTGGTATTTAATGGTTCTTAAGGGATTTTAGGGTTTTTAGGTGTTTTAAGGGATTTTAGGTTTTTTGTTTTCTGGGATATTTAGGATTTTTAGTGTTTTATGGTTTTAGGGGTTTTAGGATCATTTGAGGGTTTTAGGGTTTTATAGATATTTTAAGAAGAGTTAGTGTTTTTAGGGTATTTTGGGTTTTAATGTTTTTATGGTTTTAGGGGTTTAAAAGGTTTTATTTTTTGTGTGTTTTTTAAGGTGGTATGTTTTTTAGGATTTTTAAGTGTGATATTGTGGGTTTTATGGTGTTTAAGTGGTTTCATGGTCTTTTATGGATTATGTAGGGTTTAGGGTATTTTAGAAGGTTTTGGGTTTTTTAGAGTCTTTTAGGATTTTAGGGGTTTTAGGGTTTTTATGGTTTTAGTGGTTTTAGTATATTATAGGGTTTTATGGTTTCAAACGTATTTTATGGGTTTTTATAGTTTTTAGGGTATTTACGTATTTTATGGTTTTTAGGGTTTTTATGGTTTTTAGGGTTTTGTATTTTATTATAGTTTTAATGGTTTTTATGGTTTTAGAGTTTTTAGAGTTTTAAGTTCATTTTAGGGTTCTAAATTTTTTTTTTGCCTTTTAAGGGTTTGGAGGTTTTTTGTATCTTTTAGGGGTTTTTTGGTTTTTAGGGTTTTTAGAGTCTTTTGGGGGATTTTTAAGTTTTTTCTAGGAGTCTTATTTTTTCAGGTCTTTTAGGGTTTTTAGGGTACTTTAGAGGTTTTTTGGGTTTTTTGGGGTTTTAGGGTTATATGAGTTTTTATTGTTTTTAGGGTTTAAATGTTTATTTAGGTTTTTAGGAGTTTTTAATATTTTTAAGGGTTTTTTGGTTTTAATGTTTTAGGGTATTTTAGAGGGTTTTTAGGGTTTTAATAATTTTTAGTGTTATTAGGGGTTCAAAGTTTGTAGATGTTTTAGGTTTTATGTGATCATTTATGGTTTTTAGAATTTCAGAGTCCTTTAGTGGTGTTAGTGTTTTTAGGGTTCGATTAGGATTTTTAGAGTTTTTGGGTTTTCAAAATGTTTAGGTTCTTTTTTATAATTTTTAGTGGTTTTATGATGTTTTTGGATTTTTAGTGCTTTTGATGGCTTTTAGGGGTTTTAGGGGTTTTAGGATTTTTATGGGCTTTTAGGATTTTTAATGTTTTTTTTATTTTAGGGTTTTTTGGGTATCTTGGGGTTTTAGGGTATTCATGGGTTTTTATTATTTTTAGACCCTTCAATGAATTAGGGGTTTTGAGTACATTGAGTGTATTTTGGGTTTTTATGGTCTTTTAGTGTTTTTACGGTTTTTAGGGGTTTTAGGGGTTTTTTGGGATTTTCACTCTTTTAAGGGTTTATATTGTTTTTAGGATCATTTAGGGTTTTTAGTCAAAGAACTCTCAAGGCTAGGAAAAAAATGCTTGGCCCTCCAAAATTTGTTAACAAAATGAATAAATAATGAATCACAAGGAGGGTTTACAAGCACTGGTGTAAATAACAACCTGTTCCGTGGTTTTTGGTTTTCGGCCTAGAAACAACCAACGGTTCCGTATACAATGATGGATGGACTTGCTTTCCAAAGGCAGGCGTTCACTGGATGGTCTAACGAGCGACTCTTAAGAACTCACACTGATCGAGAGGATGGGAAGTCGGGCTCATCGCACCCTTTTTTGGGGGAAATTATTGCATGTTCAGGGACTCTCTTATAGATTTAAGACATATTCATATGTTTGCGAATCTTTGGTTTATACCCAAACATAGTATCCACGGATTTATCCTTGGTGGGAAATGGTCAACTGGACGCAGGGGTTCGGAATCATTTATGCCCTAGGTTTACCATCTCTCATTGGATTAATGACCCTGAAGAGTCGGAACTCGCTTGAGGCGGCACTAGGAGTGGTGCAGTGAACCAATGTGAAGATAATTGGATCGACCGGTTGTTGGGCTTGAACCACTTAGAGGCTTCCTACGTACCCTTCCTAGGAGGCAGGGATCAAAGTCCACGTAGTTCGCATAAGTGTCGGAGAACAAACGTGAAGATGGACCGGGGGTCCTATGGGTAGTGGGCTTGAACCTCATGGAGGCTTCCTACGTATCCCTACGGTTGGGAATCAAAGTCCTCATAGTTCGCTAAGTGGGGCTTAAACTCTGAGGATTCCCAAAGCGCTGGATTGGGGCTTACACTTTGAGAAGGCCCATGAGAGGATGTCATGGTCGATGCTTACTCTATGCGCATGTGAGTCATGCTCGGTGTGAGAAACAAGAGGCAGTAGGGACCAGACGATCATGTCGCGGAAGGTGCGTCCGTGAGGAATGGGGTGGGGCTTACACGTGGAGAGGCCCATAAGGTTGGGGCTTACTCCTAGGTGGATGCCTAGGGTGATGGATTGGGGCTTACAATCTGAGGAGGCCCAGGGCGACAAAGCGCAACGGGAGAGGGAAAGGGGGTGCTCCTGTGCCCATCTCCTCTCTTGCAGTGCATGAGAGATTCCTTCTGATGGGCATTTTACCACCCCCGAAGAGCCCTGAACAAGTGGAGGGCAGAAAAGGGGTTCTCGAGATCAGACTCCACATTACCGTGGGAATGTGAACCTAGGAATGCTCTGGAAATTTTCTCAAGGGTTGGGGAAACCTCTTCAACTCTACTTACCATGGGTATGTGAACTCAAAACGGCATCCTGATGCGCCTGAAAGTTATACCACATAGATCTGGTGGCTCTGGTGGAGGCCTCGGCTCGGCGCCGATGAATAGGCCAAGGGAGTCATGGAGGACTAGGCCATATTGGAAGGATTTTATCTGGCTCAGGGAATGGAAACTCAGAAAGCTCTGATGGGCCACACGTACAAAGGAGTGGTGGTGCCCTTCACATAGGAAGGTGCTACGTGGATGGAGAAGCCATCCGCGAATCGGGGTGGTCTACGAATTGAGGGGCATCCCGCGAACTAGGATGGTTCACGGTTTGGCGAGCATCCGGCGAACCAGGGTGATTCGCAACTTCGAGTTTGGCCCGTGTACCAGGGGGGTACGCGGTGGGGTCCTTGCGAGCAGTGGCAGCCAAGGGAGGCGCCGATCGGGGGTTCGTCGGTTGAGGATTCACCCGTGTAGGAGGGTTCTATGCGGTGCGGTGGATCAGAAAAGAGTCATAAAATCCCTGCTTTATGAGGAGTGCATCTGTGAAGGGGCCATGGTTTGCGGTTTTCCTTTTGATTGTTGTTTAGGTTCACGGTTCACCAATTTATTATGCGTTTTCGGTTCCTTATTAGTTTGTTCCCAGGTTTATACCTGCTCTGGTTCACGAACTAGAACTTCCCTGTTTGCGAAATCCTTATCCTTCCTTCGAAATCCTTCCTCCCAAATCTGATCGCTCTTCTCTTCCTTCGCCTTCGAATCAACCGAATCTTAATTCACAATCCCTTCTCCTTTCCCCCTCGGTCTCCTTTTATAGAGTGGGGAAAGAGATGTATCTGTGGCCACGCGGCACCTTTTGCGGAGGCCCATGAACAAAAACCCGGTTTACGGCTGACTTTGTCAATCCGCGATTCGTGGTGGGTATTGAGAGCTTCTCCTCCGTGAACCAAACTCAGGGAGTGCTTCGCGGCCACGGAGGGTTCCGCCTCCATTCTGCGAATGACAGAGGCGGTGGCTTGAACTGGTCGACACGGTCTGAGGTTGGGGCGGTTCATGATGGTGGACTGGACCGGCGTCCATCCTGGCTCACGACCGCGGAGGATCATCGCCTCCATTTTACGAATGATGATGGTTCACGGAGGGGGTGCTTCGCGGGGCCTGGCTACGCCGTATTTTCATGGGACCTGTCCGCGGAACGGTTCTTCTTTTGTCCCTTATTTGAATTTTCTCCATTATTCTCCCCAATTCATTGGGGAATTTGGGTAGAATCTCCTTTGCATATTTTTCAGGACCCTACAAATGCCCCCCATCGGAATGGGGTCTGATCGGAACGAAGAGGAGGCCATTCTGATGCATAGTGGTCTTGAAACTTGGATGTTTTGTGATAGAGAAGTGGACCCGGTAGGGGACCACGCCTATAAATACAGGGGGCCCTTCATTTTTCCTTTACCGAATTCTTCACGAAACTAGAGCTCCCTCTCTCTGCTTGCTCATTCCTTCGTGAAGTGCTTCGTCCGCAAACCAGCTGTGACTTTCGCGAACCATTCCTCCTTCACGGTCACCTGCACCCGCGAACCAATTTCCCAACTGTGAACCATTACTCTTAATTAATTAAAAGGTCAGTCGTGATAGGCTGCAGAGGAACTTGCTCTGCCATGTGGATGCTCCATGGTTTCAATGCTCCGTAGACTAAAATCCATTGAACCTTAAAAGTTTTTGGGTCTTCCGAACTTAATCGCTTAAATTCGGGATTGAAATTCCACGGAGCAACATGGTTCGCAGTTTCTGGCCAATGCTCTGTGGGCCAGGGTCTCGTAAACTGATTTCGTGAAGGGCTGGTTCACGGAATAATGTCATCGTGAACCATCCTCCGAGGCCTCCTTGCGGGCTTTGCTTATGAAGGCTCCTCAATTGATCCTAACCATTTGTTGGTTCTCATTGTGCAGGGAGAAATTATTGTTCCCCCTTGTTCTGTACTGAGGCCTGCTGCAGAGCCGCTCCCAATTGGTTCAGGGAGACGTTTGGCTATGATTCACAGAGCGGAGAACATCAAAGAGGACCCCAGTCCATCATTCCTGACGATGGTTCCTTGAAAGATTTTCTCCCTCCTAAACTCCTGGATTATCCACTATCAAATCGACTTCCACTTCATGGATTCGGTCTCTAAGAAGATGTCTTTATTCCCCCCACTTTCTCAGGTCTTCCTTCTCCTTTCCTGGAAGCATCGTCAAAATGTATTCCGGAAAACCTTACCCAATTGGGGGAGATAGTTTCCGACTCTGACCGAAAGGACGCCTTCATTTTGAGGGGCTCTGTCTGGACTCAAAGAGATCAATTCACTCAAGACTTCTCACAGAAAACTATCCTTAACGAATACCCTTATATTATCAACCTTGCCGAAGGGATCCTAATGCAGGGTGGATTCCTCGGTGGGATATTCGGTCTGGCAGGCTCTTCTCAAATGATTGGGCCTGGGCTATATGGGTCCATCATCATTTTTGGGAATCTCCCAAATAACTGGAAGTAGTCAATCTTTACTCTACAGTGTGGGCTTCCCAATTTTCTATTTACCCACCATCTCTGATCCTGCCCGACCTGCTCAGCCGCTGGTGTTCAAGTACTAATACATTCCACCTTTCCCACAGTGAAGTCGGTATTAGCCTGTGGGACATATACCAAAAAGGAGGACTGCCGATTACTGGTGAGATGTATGATGAATTTTTTCTCACCCCTGACGCATGGGACGACGTCGAATAGGTGCCTTTGTTAGTAAGGGATCTGCTGGTCATGGCAGAGCAGTCACTCGGTCAAGCCTTACGTGCCCGCTCTCTTATTCCCTATAGCACTTGGATAGGGTTATTTCTAGACACCACTAGTCCTATGACAAAGATTAAGCGTCCCAGGACTCATCCCTCCCGCTAGTAACGAACCATTCCAGGTTCTTACTGGGCGGTTCTGGAAGTAGGTGATTACCTTTCATGGGGTTACGAGGTGCGCCCTAGTGTGTCACCTATGCTCTGGTTGGACGTTCTATTTGCTATGTTTTTGAGTGTATGTCTATTCCCTTCCAAGGATATTAAACCAGGTGTCTAGGCTTTCACTTTGATGATGGAGGCTGAGCTAGTAGAGGTCCGCCTGGTGAATTTAGTCGTGCCCACTTTGGCTCGTATCTATGAACCGCTGGGTCACATGCAGAAGGGCGGTTCACCCTTCCATCTGAGTGGGCCATTTCAATTTTTATATGGCTGGGTAGTAGATCATTGCTGCTATTATGAGTATTGTCACAACACGGTCATCCCGCTTCCTACTTTTCGGCCTACCCTGCTTAATATAGCCGGAGTTCTCTTGAAATCCCTTGGCTTTGATGAAGTCCTCAAGCTTCTGAGTGACTTCTCCCAGTTTTCATTCACTCCCTACCCAACCCCTTCTGGCATCTTAGTTGAAAACTTCCAGGGGATCCTGGAGGGGTGCTCTTACATGATCTCTCTACTGGACGGATTCCGGTCCACGCGGATCGATGGGGTTTATTTGTGTGAGTTGTACGTCCCGTATCGTTTTTATCCCCAGTTTGGGTGCATGGAAGTTCAAGTTTCCCTTCCACCTCCTCAGGCTCGAGGACTTCACCCGACCATTCTTCATCAATGATGGATGATGTTGAAATGGGAGGGATCTGACGCAAGCATTCACTTTCCTGTTATGGGGGAGGTCACCGGCCTTTCCATGGAGTATGAAAAAGCATGGGCAAAACACTACCCCGACTGGATCCTAGGGAAATCCGTCTGG
Organism: Viscum album; assembly: GCA_963277665.1. Taxonomy (NCBI): domain Eukaryota; kingdom Viridiplantae; phylum Streptophyta; class Magnoliopsida; order Santalales; family Viscaceae; genus Viscum; species Viscum album. The sequence goes on from OY728122.1 coordinate 347,321,419, forward strand.
AAGGTTCTTAAATCAGGAGGTACTATAGCTACTGCATCCACAGTACCTTCCTCATCAGCTCTAAGGGAGGTTCAACTGATGGCTCATCGATCAAAGCGACTCAGGGGATTTTCCTCCCCCAGTCCTGCAGGGGCCGAAGGTCAGACAGGATCATACTTCTTGGACGTTTATGAGGACGACCCTATGGTTCCGATTCCCAGTGGGGTGATCCTAGAAGTTTTACCAGTTGATAACGGGATTAGAGACTTTATCCCCAAGCCTGAACCGGGGTTAGAGGCTCCATACTTTCCAGTTTCGGAACCAACTTCTAGCGAGCACATGCATGCACTGGTGGCAATGCAAGGTTTCGTTCTCGTGCTATCCGGCGAGGATACCAAGGATCCTCGTGTCATGGTGGACCACCGGGCGGTGCGCAGATGGGCCTAGCCTCGGATTTGTGAGATTGTTGCTGAAACTCCTCTAACTGATATGGGAACCAAAACTGAAGCTCTTCGATAGCTCTTCCTGGGTTTGGGGTCGGGTGGCTTCGACTATCGGCAGTTCCATTCTCTTTCTTTCCAAGTTGTCATGGACCGTGTGGAAGCTGCCACTAGTAAATGAAAACTTTCTCACTTTTCTGCTTCCCATTGCGGGAACCGAGCCCTGGAGGAAGCCACGATACAGATCCATCAACAGATGGCATAGGAGGAGGCCTCTCAAGATCAGGTGGTTGTTCTATCCTCCGAGTTGCATGAATGTGAAGAACGGGCAACAATACCGAGGAATCAGTTGTCAGTTGTGACTAGTGGTCTTGAAGCCACCAGAAATTTGATCAACGATCTCTAAGAGACATTGGATCATACTCGTTCTGTGGCTGAGGTTGAAGCTAGGGAGAAGGCCGTGTTGGAACGGTCTTGCAACAACCTCCGCCGCGTGGTTGCTGATCTGGTGTAGAGAGCAGGCCAAAATTCCTTGTGACGATCAGGGCCCTGCTTGTATAATCTGTTTTGCTGAACCCCCCCCCCCTTCTGTGAGGGAGAGGCCCCATCCTGTGGATGTCCTCCTCTTTTTCTAAGGGAGTACAATCTATTCCAATCATTTTCTGTTGTAAAACTCAGATTATTACTAGAACAATTGTCGCGTGAATAAAAACTCACTGAACCAGAATTAACCACAACTCAAGAAAATAGAAACCAAATATAACTTTTTTCTGGACCATGGGATCCAGCGAGCATAGTTTGACTATTTTTGGGTTTTTGTAGGAAAACCCCACAAAATTTTTTCCTTTTTATTTTAATGCCCTAATTTTTCCTGGGCCCACTTGGTATGGACCCAGCAGGTATAACCCGGCTTTTGCTTAGGTCACCCTTTTCGGGTTTTCAGCCTAACAGGCTTTGTGCCTTTTTTTCTGTGAGCGGTTTATAGTCCCACCATCAAGACTATCATTACTGATATTTTAGGTCGAACAACTTTGACCGAATATGATGGGACAAGGGCCCCAATTGGGTTCAACTGATTAAAAGATGCCTCAATACTCTTCAGATGCACATGGGGAGAAACACATTTAACTTTGAACGTCATGCAGGGCATGCCTCAAGGAATGGGAGCCACGTTGGCGTACAGAGGTAGGAAGGGCATTTCCTAATGAAAACTTGCCTTTGGTAGATAGGCCAGGGGCGATCAATATGCAGAGCCGCTGAGGGCATGGTATGCATAGTCATACAAATGTATCCTTAATTCAATGTCTATCAATTTCTGATGGACAGGGGACTTTATGGAAGTCTGGCTCATGGAAACCATGATGGGTGGCATGGAAAATTATGAAAACCACCAGGGGTGGCTCAAAAGGGAAATGTGACCTCTAAAAGGGTTTTGGGAACATCCGTACTGATCAAGAGCGTGGTCCGGAGACCACTTCCCTATGAATTTAGTTAACATAAGGGACGGTTGAGGCTTGACGCAGTTTAAAGTCATGCAGCTGGGACATCATTTAAAAATGGAATGACTTCTCCTAGTTCCCAGTAATCTTGTCAAAGAAGTTCCACCACATTCAGGCAGGGTTGTGAAAGAGGTTGGTAAACTGTAGCTCAGAGGGTTTCTGAATCCCGGGATGGACATAGGGGCTCAGAGGCCAAGAGGCGTTCAGAGGGAAGAATTGCCTAAGGAAAACATGCCTTTGGTATATGGTCTAGGGGCGATCAATATGCAGAGCCACTAAGGGCATGGTATGCATAGTTATGCAAAGGTGTCCTTAGGTCAATGATTGTGTTCCCCTGATAGTCAAGCAACTTCAGGGAAGTTGAGATTTGGAACCACCAGGGGTGGCTTAGGGGGGTTCATTTTTTTCTGAGTGTAGAGTATGGTTTATGATGAGAGGGTTCCTGGATATGGGGGAAACATCTAGACCAAACTTCCCAAGAATAGGTAAAGTATTCCCTTCTCATGCAAGTGTGAGATGGTGGCTTGTGCCGGTCTGACCCGTCCACTGAAGGACAGAGAAAAGCCTCTTTTCCTTTTTTGAACCCATGACGATTTTGACCGTGTAGTTTATTGTCATATGGTTGGGACATATTCCGTACAGTTTAGCATCATGCGATAAGGATGAGGGGCATTTTTAAAGGATGTTGTGCAGTTTAATGTCATGCAACGAGGACGGATTCCGTGCAGTTTAACATCATGAGGTAAAGACAGTGATATTTTTAAAGGTGTCTGTGCAGTTTAATGTCATGCAGTGAGGACGGGGGGAATTTTTTCAAAGGTTTATCTTCATCATAATATAACTGGACTTGAATACCTCAACATGCCCCAGACGTGGAAGGTGGGTTGATTGGTGTAAATCATGGTTCCAGAGATTCTTGGATCAGGAGAGATGATATGGGGGCTCTGAGGCCAATAAGCATATGGGGATAGGAAGAGTATCTCCTGTGGAAATCTTGCCTTTGGTAGACGGGCCAAGGGCTATCAATATGCAGAGCCGCTGAGGGCATGGTATGCATAGTCATGAAAATGTGTCCACGGGTCGATAAATTTCCACTTCTGATGGCCGGGAATGGTTTTGAGGATCCGCAATTATCCGGGCCATAAATTTTGTCTTTTGGAAGAATAAATGTCTGGACATGTCAGGGATATCCATCCTTGGTTGCTTGTTGAGGTTCAAAGAGCCCCCCTCCTACGTTGATTTTTTTGTGCATGGGGGTGTGCCTTCATTCCATGCAGTTTAACATCATACGGTAAGGACAAAGTACTCCTAGTTTAACAGTCATAGTGCTCGGACCATTGGGCGACTATTACTGTAGTCACTCAAAGGATAATTGGGTCAACATGCTCTGATATAATTGGAACAAGGTGGGGGATGAAGGTCATAAACAACAACTTTGAGTTTTCCTGGATCAGGAGGTGTGATGTGGAGGATCTGAGGCCGGTAAGCATACAAAGCTCGGAGAAGTATCACCCGAGGAAATCTTTCCATTGGTAGATGGCCTAGGGGCTATCAATATGCAGAGCCGCAGAGGGCATGGTATGAATAGTCATGCAAAGGTGTCCATGGGTTAATGAATTTCCATTTCCGATGGCCGTGAGTGGTTATGAGGATCCATGATTGCTCATAGTGCAGAGTTCGGCACGTGGGGATAATGGAGTCTGAGCATATAAGAAACATATTCACTTCAATTTTCCATTGAGCCAAAGTAGCCTAGTCCTGGCTTGATGTCTATTGATGCAGGTCGCTATGTGAACCATCGGTGGACACCCAGGCTAGCCAGATGGGGATACCCTGGCAGCACTTGGATGTGGAAAGGGGAATGAACTTGTAAACCATTGCTCCATAAATTTTGGGTCGGGAGATGTGGTACGGGGGCCCTGAGGCCGGTAGGCGTACGGAGTTAGGAAGAGTACCACCCAAGGAAATATTTCCTTTGATGGATGAGCTAGGGTCTATCATTATGCAGAGCCGCTAAGGGAATGGTATGCATAGTCGTACAAAGGTGTCCCCGGGTCGATGACTTTCCACCTCCGATGGCCATGAGTGGTTATGAAGATCCATAATTATCCAGACCGTGGAGTCTGATGTATGGAAAGGATGTATCCAAATGTGCAAGGAGTATCTTCATCTCGTATCTCCATGTTTCTTGGGTGGGTCGCAATGAAGTCTGTGCAGTTTAACATCATGCAGTGAGGACAAAGTCCGTGCAATTTAACATCAGGCGGTGAGGACCAAGTTCACACCCCGTGCAGGTCTGGTACGTACATGGGGAAAAGGGGGAATTTTTAAATCTTTCTATCCATGCAGTTTTACATCATGCGATAAGGACGGGAAGTACACCCTGTGCTAGTCTGGTTCGCACACGGGGGGGGAAAGGGAATTTTTTTATCTTTTATTCAGGGGGCTGGGCCAGGACTGGGAACCCTGGTGTCACTACATATCCTGCAAGGGCAGGAATCAAGCCACTCGTAGTTCTCTGAAAGATGATACACCCCATGCAGGTCTGGTCTGTATACGGGGGAAAGGGGCATTTTTTTAATTTTTGCTTGGGAGTGGCTTGTCCAGGATAGGGGACCCTGGCGTTGCTATGTATCCTACAATGGCAGGAATCAAGCCATACGCATTTCTCTAAAATCCGTGTAGTTTAAAGTCATGCGGTGATGATGAGGTCCATACAGTTTAACATCATGTGGTTAGGATGAGGGGTATTATTAGACTCCATGAAATTTAACGTCATGTGGTGAGGATGTGAATACACCCCGTGCAAGTCTGGTCCGTACATCGGGGATGGAGCATTTTTGTTGTTTTTTTTTCTTTTTTCTTTTTGAGGTTGCTGGGCCAGGGTGTGAAATTCTAGCATCACTACGTATCCTGCGAGGGTAGGAATCAAGCCTCACGTAGTTCTCTGAAAGAAGTACACCCCATGCAGGTCTGGTCTGTACACAGGGGAAGAGAGCGTTTTTAAATAATCTAGTCCATTCAGTTTATCGTCATGCGGTAAGGATGAAATACACTTAGTTTAAGGTCATAGAGTTTGGACTGTTGGGTGCTTGGCAGTTTAACGTCATTTAGCTCGGACGAAGCGTACGCCCCGTGCAGGTCTGGTCCATACACGGGGGGAGGAAGGGAGAATTCTCGACTCTTATTATCCATGTAGTTTTACGTCTTGCGGTAAGGACGTAGGTGACCCGACATGAAAGGAAAAAGAGGTGTCGGCGCAGTTTAACGTCGTGCGGTGAGGACGACTTCCGTGCAGTTTAACATCGTTCGGTAAAGACGTACTCCATGCAGTTTAACGTCATGCGGTGAGGATGTACTCCAAGAAGTTTAACGTTATGCGGTGAGGACATGCTCCATGCAGTTTAACATCATGCGGTGAGGACGTACTCCATGCAGTTTAACATCATGCGGTGAGGAAGTACTCCATGCAGTGAGGACATAATACTCTTGGTCTCTATGCGAAATATTTATTTAGGAATCTCGCATTTGTAGGAGCAGTTTTAAATTTTCCTTCCCTAGAGATCAGGGTATATGCTCTATTGGAGTAGACCTTGTGTACAACATATGGTCCCTCCCACTTGGTCTCCAGCTTTGGAGGTTTCATTCCAGGTATCATTAGGGTCTGGAGGACCAATACCAATTCTCCTTCCAAGAAATATCAGAGGCAGACCTTATTGTTGAAGGCTTGTGAAATCTGATTCTGGTATCCCTCTAGATGGTGCAAAGTGTGAAACCGCTTCTCATCTAGCTGTTCCAATTATTCTAGCTGGTTTTTTTGATTTCTCATAGTTGGATAATTGATCACAGATGGCAACATGGAGTGAGGGAAGTTGGAGTCCAATGGGAAGTACTGCCTATGTGCCGTACACCAATGAGTACTGGGTAGCCTGAGTAACGGTGCAGATTTCGGTTTGATAAGCCCAAAATGCATGGAGGAGTTTATCCGGCCATGAATTCTTGTCTCTGTCCACCGTTTTCTAGAGAATGTTGGACATGGTCTTATTGAAACCCTCTATCTGTCCATTGGCCGCTCCATGGTAGCGGGATGAGTGGTTAGCCTTGATACCATACTCATGGTATAGTTTCTCCAATTCAGCATAGTAGAATTTGGTGTCGTTGTCTGTCAGTATGGTATGAAGGACACCAAATCTGGTTATGATATTGGTCTTCACAAAGTTGAAAATATTTCTTGCCCCGACTTCCTTGAGGGGTATGGCTTCTGCCCATTTGGAAAAGAAGTCGGTTGCCATGAGGATATACTTTAGCTGTTTGGCCATGGCAGGAGGATATGGTCCCACGACGTCCATTCCCCAGACGGCAAACGGCCACGAGTACTTGGATTGATGGAGTAACTCCGGGGGTTGGTGTATGAAGTTGGCATGAATCTGGCATGAGTGGCATTTCGTGGTAAAGCGCTCACAGTATCTTGCCACTGTGGGCTAGTAATACCCAAGCCTTCAAACCTGATGGAAAAGATTGGTCCCCAGTTGATGTGCTCCACACACTCTGTCATGTACTTCAGTCATAAAGGCGGCGGTTTCTTCTCCATCCATGCATATGAGGAGCACTCCATCGAGGCCTCTTTTGTAGATGACCTCTTACTGACCCGCACCGCCATAAAGGGAAAAGTTGATTGCCCTTCTCCGTATCTTCTCTCATTCAACCTTGTCTAATGGAAGCTCTCCCTGTTGAAGGTAGTTTTCAATGGGGGTCATCCAGCCGATAGCATGAGCATATGGATCATGGACAAGACTGGCTTCATGGATCTCTTCCGTATTAGCTTGAACAAACAACAATACCATTCAACGGTGAGCAATACTGATAGCTGTTTCATCCCGTCCTGGGTCAGCTAGGGTTTTGGACGCGTTGGCTAATGCATTATCCTGGGCGTTCTGAGACCGGGGAATATAGGTTAATTTTGGTTCTGTGGAGAATTCCGCTATTAACCCTCAGAAATGGCCAAACAGGGGGATCAGATCCTCCTTTTTAATAGCATAGTCACCATTGACTTTCTTGATGACCAGCTCTAAGTCACCTTTCACCTTAAGGTGTTGTACATGTGCCTAGAGTGTGAGTTCCAGACCTGCAATGAGGGCTTGATATTCCGCTTCATTGTTTGTACATCCCTTTTATTGGAGGAAGGAATACAGCAACACTGCCTTCTCTGAGTACACAAGTATTATCCCCAGAGTGACTTTGTTGAATCTGGGGTCCTCCATCCTCCTCCTGGTTGGGCTTCGGGATGCACCGCTGAAGTACATTTCCCATGCCGGGAACTCCTTTTGAACAGAGAAGATGTCTTCATCAGGTAGCTCAGTGTCCGGTGTCGTGGTCCCTATCGAAGGGTGCTCTGAAATAAAGTTTTCTAATTCCTAACCCTTGATGGCTTTCTGAGGCACAAACCGGATGTCAAACTGTTGCCGGATAACCGTCCATCAAGATAGGAATCCGGTTAGCATCGGGCGACTGAGGACGTACTTGAGCAGGTTACTCCTCAAGATCTAATGGACTTCGTGATGTTGTAGATAATGTTGTAGCTTTTAAACTACGAAGACCAAGGCCAAATAGTTCTTCTCGATATTTGAGTATCGAGTCTCATCATCAATCATGGTTCGACTGAGGTAATAGAGACTGTTTTTACTGCCGACGTCATTCTTATGCATGAGGAAGGCTCCCAGTGACCGCTCTAGGGCCGTCACATACAGGATGAGAGGTCTTCCTTCAACCAAGGGAATGGTCACTGGTGGACTTAAGAGGTACCTCTTCAAGCTGTCGAACGCTTCTTGGCAGTCATCCGACCATTGGTACGTGACCCCTTTCTTCATTAACCTATTGAAAGGAAAACATTTGTCTGCCAGGTCGGCTATGAACCACCTAATATAGGCTAGGTGTCCTTGGAATCCCCTAAACTCAGTGAGGTTGCGGGGAGGTGGCAGGACAAGGATGACCTTTGTCTTCTCAGGGTCGACTTCGATGCCACGATGGCGTACGACAAAGCCAAGTAATTTCCCTGAGGTGACCCCAAAGGCACATTTCAAGGGGATCATCTTCAGGCTATGTTGTCAGAGCTTGTTGAAGACGGTCTCAAGGTCCGAAAAGTGATCCAAGAACTGTCTGGACTTGATCACTAGGTCATCCGCGTAATATTCAATGAATTTCCCCAGGAACGGTTTAATGATCTGATGCATGGCACGCTGATATGTGGCGCTAGAATTCTTGAGACTGAAGGGCATGAACCTGTAACAAAATACCCCTTTGAGGGGCCCTGAAGGTAGTGGCTTCTTCATCTTCTCAGGCCATCCTAATTTGGTTATAGCTGTAATAGCCGTCCATGAAGGATAGAGCCTCATACCCAACCATTGTATCGATTAACAACTCGGTGATTGGAACCGGGAAGTCATATTTCGGGAAATGCTGATTGAGATCTCTGAAATCGATGCAGATGCGGATTTGTCCATTATTTTTCTTGATAGGGACAATGTTGGCCAACCAAATGGGGTACTGGACCTCCCAAATGAAGCCTTATTTAATTATCATATCGACTTCAGCCTCTATCTTGGCGGCATGTGAGGGGTGTGTCCTTCTGGCGGCTTGCTTATAGCCTCGGTGGTCTTCTGGCAGACCTAGGTGGTGTGTTTCCACCTTGGGATCGAGTCCCGACATTTCTATGTAATTCCATGAAAAGACATCCTAATGTTGTCTCAAGAAGGTGGTATATACCTCGTGCTCTTCGGGGGACATGGATGCACTAATGAGAGTGGGCCTGAGGTCTTCCTCGGTACCCAGGTTTATTTCCCTGAGATCGTCCACAGTGGTGGAGATACCCTCCTCAAATGCGGGAGGTGCATCCCTGAGATCTTCCCTCTCTTCTTCTCCCAAGTACTCATCTTCTTGATCTGGTGAGGAGAGAGTTTTCGGTCTGAGCCTTCGAGGTTTTGAGGGTGAGGCATCGTGGGCATCCCTTCTTGAGTATTCATCCCCAAATCGAGGGTTGGTGGACGTTCCCGATTTTTTTTACTCGGCCATCGTGGCTGAAGTCATGAGGACATCTGAATGTGTGTCTGTACTTGAACTCCTACTCTCAACATGGTTGATGGGCAGGACATAATCTCTGCCAAGCTACCTGACAGGGTCATCGGGGACCATTTCCAGGCCATTTGGAGTGAGGATCCAGTCGACACCATCAAACAAAGGCTTCTTTTTCTTTTTCTCATAGAACCTGGCGTCAATGTAATGTGACTCGGAGAGCTCGAAAGGGGCCTTATCAGCGTGAAATGTCCCACTTTTTCCATTAACGCAATACTTGATACACTGGTGATAGGATGAAGGAACGACCATGTGCTTATGGAGCCACAACCTTCCCAGTAGGGCATTGAATGTTGTGCTCTTCCGGACCACCAGGAATTCTGTGTAGGCTACAAGGTCACCAAAATGGGTCTTTAGCTTGATTTATCCCATTGGTTTCTGCTCACTCTTGTCATAACCCAATAGAGTTTTGGCTGAGGGAATCAGGTCATCCTCGTTGTAGCCCAACTTACGGAGTGTCCTTAGGGGAAGGAGGTTAACCCCAGAGCCATTTTCTATAAAGACTTTCCAGATCTCAATATCATTCAGTGTGCCAGACACATATAGTGGTCTGATGTGTCCTTTCATGATGGAATCTTCATCCTGATCAGTTAAGGAAATCACCGCATGGTATTCAGTCGGGTCAGTCTCCGTCCGATAAATTTCGGCGATAGCTACCTCGGCTTGAAACTCCTGGGGGATAATCAAAGCTTCTATAAGTGCCTCCCTGAGGTCTGCTGATAGACTTTGGGAATCGAGGATTGATAGCTTTGCATATACCAACGCCAGCTGCTTAAGGATATCATATTTCTACTCCAGCAACCGACGCTTCTCCATTGGTGGGAGAGTCTTAGCGGGTGATTTAAGGGCTGGAGCATGTGATGAGGAGGGCCGGGCCATGGCATTGGATATCAATGGCGCTCCCACGTTTTGAGCACTTGGCCGGGCCGGTCTATTTGTGCACACTAGGCATCCAGAAACTTGCTCCTCCTCTGGTGGGTATCGTAGAATAACAGGGCCATAGTGGATGCCTGTGGAGGTGGAGAGGCATTCTTTCTCCTACTGAGTCCGTTGAAGGACTCTCCCACGGGTTTCCGCAATATTAATAGTTTGGGCCGGGGTCTGACCGTATGGTTGGTTTCGGCCACGGCTGTGCCTCCCCCAGTATCCCCTACCTCTGTGATTCCTCCTCCCGACTCCTCGTGTAGGGAACTAGGGTTCGTAACCATACCCTTCGTCAGGGAATGATTCCATAAGATGGATGATGTTAATAGAACCAAAGATTGAATCTTTATCCTCTAACAGTTCAACCTGGTCGGTTGTCCCTGATGATGTCGTTTGGTGGGTCGGTGCCCGTGGTGCCAAATTCGAGGGTATATAATCTACTAGGGTCGGGACTAACTTTGGCCCCATTGCGAACTGCTCCTCTTGAGACTTTTTCCTCCTCCTTTGATTATTCCCAGATGACTGGCTCGTGGAGGGTTGTGAGGTCGATATTGTTGGCTCTGTGGCTTCAGGGGCTGTTGGTGGCAACACTGGCTGCTGTAGTTGAGCTTGGAGTATTCCCTGGGCTCGGTTGATAGTCTTCTGAGTCATCCAGTTGTCAAATTTCTGCCCCTTCTTGTTGGTGACTTTTTTCCACCCCTCCTCTTTGTCGGAGTCGGTGGTAGAGATACATGCCACATGTGCTGGGGGTGGTCCCATCTCGACCTATCCGGAGTCTACCATCCTCTGCAGGAGGTCTTTGAAGATGAAGCATTCTCAGATATTGTGCCCCAACATTCTATGGTAGGGGCAGTAATCTGGCCTATCATCGCGGCCGACTTCTTCAGGTTTCCTCGGCTCCGGGAGGTGGATCAAGTTGCAGTTCATAGTGGCAATGAAGTAGCCGCAGACTTGATCATCTCAGAACGAGTATACGTTTTTTCTTCGTTCCTAAAACTAGTTCTGTTTCGTTCCTCACTAATCTTCCCATTTAGGCGGAGGTGGCTGCTGATATGCAGGAGGACCTTGACGATTTGGTGGAGGCCTAAGCGGCGGAGCAGGCATAGGGTCCGACTTGAGTGTGACAGCAGACGCTTCTGATCTAGGGGCTCTTTTCACAGGAGATTGCAAGGCTATTCGAGAATTTTAATTAGTCCACTGCAGGGAGTCCTCAAAACTCTGGGCAATGTCCGAGAGATGGCGGAAGCCATTGGTGCACTCCAAGGGTATGAGCGGTGTTCGTAGATCATCTCTAAGATTATCGATGCATATGGGTAGCATCTCATCTTGAGGCATTGGCCTGTTCAGATAATAGGTCAGACCTTTACATTTGGCAATGAAATATGAAACTCTCTCGTTATCCCTCTACTTGCAGTTCATGAGGTCACTGACTATTGTTTTGGGCAACATCGAGCTGAAGTAGAACAGGAACTGCGGCCGAAGGACTTCCCAGCTCTTTATTGGATGGGCTGGCAAATTCGTGTACCAGACGAAGGCGGATCCTTGCAAGGTCCGTACGAAGCATCTGAGTTTCACTACTTCTTTCTGTTATGGATTCCCCATCATAGGGTCGGAATAGGATGCATAGTGCATCAAATGCTTCTTGGGATCACCTGATCCATTGAATATGGGGAATACAGGGCTCCCAAAATTGGGTGGAGGTGGTGTGTTGGTCACCCAATCTGGGTAGGGTTTCCGCTCGGGTTTTATCAGAGCGTGTCGACCTTCCATCACTTCTAATCGAGCTTTTAGTGCCTCGATGGTGTTGGTGAGACCCTGGTTTACATCCTATTGGGCCCATTCCTGGGCAGGCATAGCCCGAGGCATTTCCTGAGGATCCGGATTGGCCGGCCCCAAGGGTGCGTGTGCCATTTGTGGCACCTTCGGAGGGTTCAGGTGTACTCGTTCCATTTTCTTCTTGAGTGGAGGGAAGTATTGGTATTCATCCGAATCTACGTTTAGGTAGTTGGACGAACCAGGTGCCTCATTGGGCAGGAGCCCTGACCGTGCTTCGTTTGCCGGGGTAAGCCTTAGCCTTTGAGGTGTACTTGCTGGGAGTGCATGATGTGGCTCTCCTTGGGATTCACTTTCAATAAGGCGGTTCCTTTAGTGTAGCTCAGTGTTAAGACGCCTCAATTCTTTCATCTCATCTTCCTTTTCGAGCGAATCTCTCTTCGAGCGTGAGTGGATCATCTTTGTCGGGAGAAGGAGGTAGTTTAAGGATAACCAGTCCTTTGTTCTTATCCTTGTTGGAAGCTCGCTGTGTAGGCAGAAGAGGGTTGGCTGGAAGGACAACCATATTTAGGGCAGCCCTCTGGTTTCGGGTGTGTACACCTAGGGGTTTGTTGTGAGTCACAGCCTGACCAGAACCATCATCCCCCAATCCATCCTGATTTGAATCATCTCTGGTGTCACTCGTGGGGTTAGACTCTATGGAGTTGATGAATGCATATTGTGGGATGGAGGGGACGTCATCTTCCAAATAGGAAGAGGATCTCCCGCGTCTTTTGTTGGCCTTCCCCTTCATGACATGGGATTGCCTTCGGACTTCTTGACGAAGGGTGACATGGAGAGTTCTTTGATGCAACCTTACGGTGCACCTTCCTTTCAAAGGGGATGATGATTCAAATGACGGGATAATATGGGAACCTCCTCTTCTGACCATACTCTCCAGATGAGAGAACACTGATTCTCGTTGGGGAGGTTGTTGTTGAGGGGATAATAATGCCCTGAGCCCTACGGGCTGGGGTTGGCCCCGTTCCTTGGACATTGAGTCTCTTCCCGGTTTTATTGGTCTTACGGGGGCATTCGTTGTTAAAAATTCCCCCAACCCTATAGGTTGGGGTTGACCCTAGATTGCGGCAGTGGCTACTACTATCACACCCTACCTGATCTTGCGTGCCCCCATTCAGGGGTGAACCAGATTTGGTGCTGAATTCACCTTTGGGTCCATCCCCTCTGGGGAGGCAGGAAAAGATCGCTGATTGGCCTATCTTAGGTGAGAGGCCTGTTGTATTCTCTCGGTGGCCTGATTCAGGAGTTCTTGAGTGGACTGTTCCCACCGGGCCTCATGCTTCTGGGACTTACTCAAGGCCCGACTCTATCGGGTGTGTTGTCTTTCCTGAACAGGGGAACCACTCAATTTCTATCTTGACGTGATGACGTTGCAAGAAACCATGCCGAATGGGTTCTTCTGGGTGGGGACCGGAGTGAAATTAAGAGCTCCGTGTTCTCCCCACCCCCTGATATGGACTCCCATTTGAGCGTCACTGATGAGGCGGCACAGCTGGTGTAGTGCGCAGAGGTAGGCCATCTCCACATTTCCTTTACGTCTCTCGGGGTGTTGTTTCCATGCTGAAGGAAGAGCTTCCAGGTCGATGTGATGCAAGAGGTCTCCTATTATCTTGATGTGGTCTAAATACCTGTCGTAGGGTAGGATGCTTGATTTCAGTCGGCAGAGGGTTTTCCATATATTATAGCAGATGTCATGCACACATTATTCTGACAACTCTCTGGGTATGTTGAACTGAAAGGTGGCCGTGGGCCAAAACATAACTGGTATATCATCCCTAGCTAGTCGTTTCCTCCGGTGCAGCATATTGGCATACTCCTCCGCTAGTGACTCCTCTACCTGGTCAGCCCAACTGAGATGCTCACTGTCAATGTGGTCAGAGGCAGTGGGACCAGTAGGTGATGAATCATTATGTGGGTGATTCCAAGGTGGTTCAGAGGATGAACGTGGCCATGGACAGTCTCCTGATTGTAGAAGGATTTCGTTAGTGACTAACTAGGAATCTGACATGCTTGATCCCGTCCTTCTGAGTAACTCGGCATACGAGGGACTTTTGGTGCTAGATCCGGCAGGTGGAGGACCTTCCGGTCGATAAGATACGTCATATCTGGGAGGACCTCTGTAATGGAGGCCATAATGGAGAGTACTACCATTAATTATTGAGGCTTCACTGCATAGAGGTCTTTTGTAGTGCACACCCTGGGGAGGACCTCCAAGGCGTGTCGCAGCAAGGGGAGGACCTTCTAGCTGCGTAGTGTCGTTACGAGGAGGACCTTCGCAACAACTACCATCATGGTGAGGATGACCATCATTGCTTGATGTTCGATGTGCATCCTGGGGAGGAACTTTAGGACACATGGTGACAAGGGGAGGACCTTCTTGTGGCTTGGGGCCAATGCGGCGAGGACCTTCGCAATGGCGGCCGTGGTGGCGAGGACTACCATCACAGCTGCGGAAATGGCGAGGACTACCATTACCGCTGCGGAAATGGCGAGGACTACCATTACTGCTTCCGAAGGGAGAATATCTGTGGGATAAATCATGGTGAGGGCCTCTACAATGTACCGCAACGAGGGGAGGGCCTTCTCGTTGCTCGACGCCACTACGGGGAGGACCTCCGTTATCAGGGTGGCGAGGACTACCACCATGATCTGATGCCTAGCTTCATAGAGTTCTGTTGCAGCGTAACCCCTAGGGAGGACCTTCAGGAAAGGCCACGACAAGGGGAGGGCCTTCTTGTCGTGATGAGACGTCACTATGGGGATGGCCTTCGTAGTTGTGACTATGATAGCGAGGACTACTATCACAATCTGAGGTTGCACTGCATGGAGAGTGATTGCAGTGTATACTCCAGGGAGGACCTTCAGGGTGGACCGCAGTAAGTGGAGGACCTTCTTTCTGCTCGATATTCTGGTCACGTGGAGGGTTTATGTGACTCGCATCAATATAGGATCTCTCGTGATCGATCGTTATATGCCCGTGAGGGAGGCCCCTGCGGGTGCTCTGGGGAGGACCTTCAGATCTGCTAGTAGCGACATTGCGAGGAGGAACTTCACACCTGCTACTGCCACTCCCATAATATGGTAATGGGCGGGCAGAGTTCCGAGCCTTTGATGTGTGCTTGGCAGCATTGGGAACCCCAGCTTCCAGCAGAGTGGAGTCATGAACCCACTCTTTATTTTCCAGCTGCCTTCGGCGCGTTCGAGGTGCTTTCTTGCGGGTATCCGGGAACGTCTGTTGTTGGTAACGGACTTCACCTTCAGGTCCCTGTCTAATTGGGTCCCGTGATGTTGTCGGGATATGCCGACAAACATATTGACTTTTAGTATGGATATATGCCTACTCTGGAGCATCCACCATGATGGATGGGTGTCCCCCAGTTGGAACGAGTGAAGCTGCTCGATTGGGTTTCCCTTGCGTCACAGAATATGGCCGGAGACCCTCT
Source organism: Viscum album (assembly GCA_963277665.1). Lineage (NCBI taxonomy): Eukaryota > Viridiplantae > Streptophyta > Magnoliopsida > Santalales > Viscaceae > Viscum > Viscum album. The sequence continues at coordinate 347,336,665 of OY728122.1, forward strand.
TGGGTAGAAGCAGGGATGCAGATCTGCTCCAAGGTGGCTATCTTGTCTCTTAGATGAGTCGCCTCAATTGGGGAGATGGGCTCACAGGCTTGAGTCCTTGCTATTTCCACTGATGTAATTACATTCTGGAAAGTCTACAACATATGATCTGGGATCGATACCCGCTCCACCATTATTTCTAGGATATGTAGAGAGACATCTTTGGCTGGAATAGGTATGAAGGCCCATTCCAGTATCGGAGTTGGAATATCCTTCTCCGGTCCTCCAGTGGTCAGTGGGTACTGACAATTCTCCTGTGTCGGGGTAGGTGAACAAATATTCCCCTGTACTGGGATACACCAATTTATCTCTACGTTTGCCACCACATCGGGGTGGTGGACTTTACTTGCATCCACAGAGAGCTGGCCCTGTATATATTGTCTTCCCACGGTATCAAGTCGGTGGCCTTCATTGGTGGGGATACAAGCCCACCTATGAATGGTCGCCGCATCTTTGTGGCAGGCTTTGCTGATCGGCACCATGCCAGGATGGCGGGCATCAGAAGAATCTGCTAGGAGCTGGTCTTGTAGGCACTGGGTCTCCACCACGTGAAGCTGGTGGGCTTCACGACCCTTGGCAGGGAGAGGTTCCTGTCAAGTAGATGTTGTGCTGTGTGAGCGGTGGGCTTGATGGAGCTCGACGGGGATGTGCACCTACTCGTATGATGCCGCCATGTCTGGATGGTGGGCTCGGGAGGAGTGAACAGGTGTAGGTGCCTGTTCGTGGTAGGTCTCAGTGGCTGGGCAGCAGAGCTCCTCCTCAGGGACTAGGGTGATGACCGATCCCCGATTCTATGTCTGCCGCCCTCATTGGGCGGTCCGAGGGGGCGTAGCTCGGGGAGCATGGGCCTAAATCCATGGGTATACATATTCCTCAGCGTGAGGATGTTGGGTTGCGGCATGACCACGATGATGTCTACCGGTGGGGGCCTTAGAGAGGAACCCCCGTTCGGTGGGGATGAAGTCCTCAACATCGACCTCATCCGCCTCCTTAAGGTAAGGGAGGTACGCATTGTCCCGTACTGGGGATAGACTCCCAAAACGGTTGGAGAGAGAAATAGGGGTTGTCTGGATCTGCCTTTGCGGCCGCTGCTGGGTAGGAGACCAGCGAGTTCTGGCGGATTGTAGGGCGTGCATGGCTGCCTCCACTGTCAGTAGAGTACCGTTCATGTGGTACTCTCAGATCAGCGCATCCTAGACCCAGCACTGAAGATGCTGGTTGGTGAGGGGGTCCTCCGTAGGTGAGGATGTTCAGTCCTTGTGTTGTTGGAAGCACACACTTGTGAGTTCCTTTGCGATTCCATTGGATCGAAGGGAGTTCTGAAAGTACCTGTAAAAACATTTTGACAAATACAAATAGAAAACCCATCAAATCAGCATCTCATTATCCCATGCATAATTAATGACCTTGTTTGTCCCTCCTTTAGATCATAAGGGGGAACAAGGTGGGATTAGGTTAAACCTGTCATGTTCGGTTAAAGATTCACGTCAGGTTCACCATTTTTTGTTTCGTGGTTTTCGGTTTTTGGCCTCAAAACACCCAAGGGTTCCGTATCCAATGATGGATGGACCTGCTTTCCAAAGGCAGGCGTTCGCTGGATGGTTTGACCAGCGACTCTTAAGAACTCACATTGGTCGAGAGGATTGGAAGTTGGGATCATCACACCCTTTTTGGGGGGAAATTATTGCCTATTCCATGACTCACTTATAGATTTAAGACATATTCATATGTTCACGAATCTTTGGTTTATACCCAAACATAATATCCATGGATTTAACCTTGGTGGGAAATTTTCAACAGGATACAGGGGTTCAGAATCATTTATGCCCATGTTTTACCATCCCTCATTGGATTAATGAACCCGAAGAGTTGGAAATCGCTTGAGGCGGCACTAGGAGTGGTGCAGTGAACCAATGTGAAGATAATTGGATCGACCGATTGTTGGGCTTGAACCACTTAGAGGATTCCTACATACCCTTCCTAGGAGGCAGGGATCAAAGTCCACGTAGTTCGCATAAGTGTCGGAGAACAAACGTGAAGATGGACCGGGGGTCCGACGGGTAGTGGGCTTGAACCTCATGGAGGCTTCCTACGTATCCCTACGGTGGGGAATCAAAGTCCTCATAGTTCTCTAAGTGGGGCTTAAAATCTGAGGATTCCCAGAGCGCTGGATTGGGGCTTACACTTTGAGAAGGCCCATGAGAGGATGTCATGGTCGATGCTTACTCTATGCCCATGTGAGTCATTCTCGGTGTGAGAAACAAGAGGCAGTAGGGACCAGACGATCATGTCGCAGAAGGTGCGTCCGTGAGGAATGGGGTGGGGCTTACACGTGGAGCGGCCCATAAGGTTGGGGCTTACTCCTAGGTGGATGCCTAGGGTGATGGATTGGGGCTTACACTCTGAGGAGGCCCAGGGTGACAAAGCGCAGTGGGAGGGGGAAAGGGGGTGCTCCTGTGCCCATCTCCTCTCTTGTAGTGCATGAGAGCTTCCTTATTATGGTTATTTTACCACCCTTTAAGAGCCCTGAACAAGTGGAGGGGCAGAAAAGGGGTTCCTGAGCTCAGACTCCACATTACTTTGGGAATGTGAACCCATGAATTCTTTGGAAATCTACTCAAGGGTCGGGGAAACCCATTCACCTCTACTTACCATGGGTATGTGAACTCAAAACGGTGTGCTGATGTGCCTGAAAGTTACACCACATAGACCCGGTGGCTCTAGTGGAGGCCTCAGCTAGGGGCCGATGAATAGGCCGAGGGAGTCACAAAGGACTAGGCCGAATTGGAAGGATTTTATCTAGCTCGGGGAATGGAAACTCCGAAGGCTCTGATGGGCCACACGTACAAAGGAGTGGTGGCACCCTTCGCGTAGGAAGGTGCTACGCGACTGGAGAAGTCGTCTGTGAACTGGGGTGGTCCGCGGACTGAGGGGCATCCCACGAACCAGGGTGGTTCACGGTTTGGCGAGCATCCCACGAACCAAGGTGATTCGCGGCTTCAGATTCGGCCCACGTACCAAGGGGTACGTGGAGAGGTCCTTGAGAGTAGTGGCAGCCAAGGGTGGTGCCAATTGGGGGTTCGTTGGTTGAGGCTTCTCCCGTGTAGGAGGGTGCTACACCGTGTGGTGGATCATAAAAGAGGTATAAACTCCCTGATCTGTGGGGAGTGCATCCGCGAAGGGGACATGGTTTGCAGTTTCCTTTTGTTTTTTATTTAGGTTCGTGGTTCACCAATTTATTATGCGTTTTCGGTTCCTTATTAGTTCATTCCCAAGTTTATACTTGCTCTGGTTCACGAACTGGAACTTCACTGTTTGCAAAATCCTTATCCTTCCTTCGAAATCCTTCCTCCCGAATCTGGTCGTTCTTCTCTTCCTCCACCTTCGAATCATCCGAATCTGAATTCCGAATCCCTTCTCCTTTCCCCCTCGGTATCCTTTTATATAGTGGGGAAAGAGAATTATCTATGGCCACGCGGCACCTTTTGCGGAGGCCCATGACCGAAAATCCATTTTATGGCTGACATGGTCAATCCATGATTCGCGGTGGGTATTGAGCGCTTCTCCTCCGCGAACCGAACTCGAGGAGTGCTTCGCGGCCATTGAGGGTTCCGCCTCCATTCCGCGAATGACAGAGGCGGTGGCTTGAACCAGTCGACGCGGTCTAAGGTTGGGGCGGTTCATGACGGTGGACCGGACTGGTTCCCATCCTGCCTCGCGACTATGGAGGATCTCTGCCTCTATTTCGCGAACGATGACGGTTCATGGAGGGGGCGCTTCGCGGGGCCCGGCCACGCTGTATTGTCATGGGACTGGTCCGCGGACCGGTTCTACTTGTGTCCCTTCTTTTAATTTTCTCCATTCTTCTCCCCAATTCTTTGGGGAATTTGGGAAGAATGTCCTTTGCGGATTTTTCAGGACCCTACATACCCTTTATGTTGAAATTATCAAAGGGAATATAGAATGGAGGGGTGATAAAGGTCCACAATAAACTATGGTCCACAAGTTCCTTTTTGGATAAGGCTTCTAGTACTGTGTTTTCCACTCTTTAGGCATGAGTGAATTTGAGGATCTTTTACTATCTTGAGGGTTTTTATGGGTTTAAGGTTTTTAAGGGGTTTTTAGGGTTTTTAGGGTTTTTAGGGTTTTTAAGGTTTTCAGGGGTTTTATGAGTTTTGATGTTTCTAGAGTTTATTGGTATTTTTAGGGGTTTTATGGTTTTAATATTTTTATGGTTATATTTTTAAATTTTTTAGGGTTTTAAAATAGTTTCAATTTTTTTTGGTTTTCTATATTTTTAGAGTTTTAGGACATATTTATGTTTTTCTGGGTTTCAAGAGTTTTTTAGTGTTTAGAGTTTTTATGGGGTTTTTGGGTTTTATAGGGGGTGGGGTATAGGATTTAAGGTTTTTTAGGGTTTTTCTGGGATTTAAATGATTTTAGGGTTTTTAGTCATTTAGGGCGTTTAAGGGTTTTTAGGGTCTTCTAGGGTATTTATAGGGTTATAAGTACTATTTAGGTTTTAGGGTATTTTGGGTTTTTATGTTATTTTTTGGGATTTTATTGGTTTTAAGGGTGTTAGGGTATTTAGGTGTTTTTTTTGGATTTTTTTGGCTTTTTTGGATTTTTAGTGGTTTTAGGGTTATTTCTTTTTCTTTTTGGTTTTTCACGGTTTTTAGCGTTTTTATAATTTTTAGGGTTTTTTTTGTTTTTTAGGGTTTTATGCATTTTTTAGGGTTTTTAATGGGTTTTAGGGGTTTTTATTGTTCTTTTGGATTTTAAGTTTTTTGGAGTCTTCATGTATTTTTGTGGTTTATAGTGTGTTTATGGTTTTTAGGGATTTTTAGGGTGTTTCGGGGTTTTTGGTTTTATTTTTTTTGGGTATTTAGTGGTTTTAATGACTTTTAGGGTTATTAGCGTTTTTATGGTTTTTAGGAAGTTAAATATTATTAGTATTTTTAGTGTTTTTAGGGGTTTGGGGTTTTTTAGGGGTTTTAATGATTTTTACATGGGGTTTTGGGGATTTAGGATCTTTTAGGGGGTTTGGGGGTTTTTATGGTTTTTAGAGTTTTTAGGGGTTATAAGGGTTTTAGTGTCATTTTTTTAGTGTTTTATGGTTTTAGAGGTTTTAAAGGTTCTTTAGTTCTTTTAGTATTTTATGGGTTTTTTGGTTTTTTGGGTTTTTTGGGATTTTTTGGGCTTTAGGGATCTTTTTGGTTTTTAGGGTACATTTAAGGTTCTTTTATGGTTTTTATGTTTTTTAAGGGTTATTAGGGTTTTTTGGTTTTTTGGGTTCTTTTGTATTTTTAGGGTTTTTATGGTTTGGAGGGATTTTATTAGGTTTTATTATGGTGTTTTAGGGGTTTTTGTGATTTTTTAGGGGTTTTTGTGTTTTACAAGATTTTTTATAGTTTATGGATTTTTAGAGTTTTAATAATTTTTAGGATTTTTAGGTTTTTAATTATTTTAGGTATTTTAGGGATTTTAGTGTTTATTTTATTTTATTGTTTTTGGGGGTTTTAGGCATTTTCTGGGGTTTCAGTTTTTTTTTAGTTTAAAGGTTTTTAGGGGTTTTTCAAAGTTTTACATATTTTTGGTAATTTATCAAACTAATGGATGAGGTTTTTAATTTTATTCAGTATTTTAGGGGGTTTAAGATTTTTTAATGGTTTAAGGTTTTTATTCTTTTTAGTTCCTTTTAGGGTTTTTATTGTTTTTAGGGTTTTCTAAATTGGTATATGGGTTTTAGTCTTTTATTGGGGTTTTTAGTGTTTTGATGGATTTTTGTATTGTTTAAGTATATTCAGTATAATTTAGGTTTTTTAGTATTTTATTTAGTTTTTAGGGTTTTATAACATCTTTATGGTTTCTTGTTTTTGTGGGGTTTGTAAATGTATTTAAGGATTTGAATGGATTTTAATTTATTTGGTGTTTTTTATATTTTCAGGGTTTTCATAATGGTTGTTTGGGACTCTTTGGTTTTAAAGAGTTTTTAGTTTATTTTATTATTTTTAGGTTCCTTATGGTATTTTAGGGTTTTTAGGGTCTTTGGGGTTTTTAAAGTGTTTGAGGTTCTTTTAAGGACATTTGGAGTTTTATTTAATGTTTCAAGGTTTTTAGAGTTTTTGGGTTTTAAGGGGTTGTTTCAGATCTTTTGACTGTTTAGGTTTTTTAGTATTTTAGGGACTTGTATGAACTTTTAGGTGTTTTATGTGAATTTAGGTTATTGAGGTGATTTTAGGGTTTTTAGGAGTTTTAGGGTTTTTTAGGATTTTAGGTGGTTTTGGGTTTTTAGGGTCTTAAGGGTTTTATAAAATTTTAGGTTTTTTGGGATTGTTGGTGGGATTTTAACATTTTTAGCTTCTTTTAGGGTTTTTAGGAACTTTGAGGATTTTTTTGGGGTTTTAAAAGGGATTTTAGGTATTTAAGGGTTTTTTTAGGTTTTATAGGGTTTTAGGCTGTTTTAGAGTTTTTTGGGTTTTCAATGGTCTTTTATGTGTTTTATGGTTTTTCTGGATTTCTAGATTGTTTTACATTTTTACATATTTTCAGAGATATTTTTTGGGGTTTTAAACAGTTATATGGTTTTTTGGGTCTTTTATGTTTTTTACGAAGTTTAGGGCAAAGAAGGTGTGAGGCCATACTAGTCCGAGCCCCCCAAAATATATAGAAGAAAAAAGACAGGCAAGCAAGGGAGGGTGGGTCAAGTGACCCACACCAAAGTCTAGAACCCCACACACGAAAGTCCAAAAGACCCAAAATACAAAAGTAAAGACTGCTACATACCAAATGCACCATCCCCATAAGGGCTTCCATCAGCACCATAGACCGAGGAAGCATCCGAGTCCACTGAATCCCATTCAGAAGATTCATATTTCTTGAGGAATGGTGAACAATACTTCCTGAGTTCCACATCCAGCATCACTTTGGTAGCCCGGTCTTCCCTAACATGTGCATCTACTTCAGCTTTGCTAGCCTTGGAGGACGCTCTAGTAGCCATTGACCTAGGAAGGGAGGAATAGTCCCTCCTTGCCCTCTGTTTCACTGGAGGGTCACTCATCACCTTGGCCTTTCTGTGCGCTGTATCAGCAGGCACAACCATGTCACCCTGCCTACCACATTCAAAAATAGACCAGATAATTCTCTTCTGATTATAGCCAGAGGAACTAGAAAGACCCATCATCTCCTGCTCCCTCTTGAGCCTAGCCAAGATGGCGTACATAAGGTTATTGCGGTACCCAAAATTTTTCCTAGCTGCATGTGTTCATCATTCTCATCCAAAAGAAAGACCATAGGTTTCACATCTGGATTTTGGAAGATATCTTTTATATGCTACTCATGCAGGATTTCTGAACAGACCAACATAATCGGGTCAGATATCTCAACACAGGGGGGAAACTTCTCGAACAAAACAAGAGCGGAGCTCGGATCAGGCTGCTCAATGCTCCTCCGATCTATATGAAGTCTATCAAACTATTGTTCAGGCTAATGGGAATCACTCAGACCAATTCCAAGAACAAAAAAATCAATCAGCACTTACTCTGGAGAATTCATAGTAGGCGGGGGGTTTTCCGCACCCAAGAAGCTCGATCCTTCATGAGAGGAAGGCAGGTTCGCATCCTGAAGGTCATCAGTATTAGCCTCTGCATCCTGCAGTTCCTGTCCCACAAGAACCCATTCCTTAATTCCCATAGATTCAAAAGGGTCCAGGCCCATGAACCGATTTTAGGTTAAGAACATCTCATATCCACTTCCAAGACCAACTACTAGAGGGCCTGGAAAAGTGTCTCTCTCCGTCCCATGGAAAGCTGGTTTTAATTTCATGCTCGCATCCCTTCCAAGGTTAGCCTGTAAGACCACAACCTCGACTTCACCAAGAGGGTCATCCCCCCCCTGTGGGAGAGGCATCACCCCCCAGTCCCATGCCACCCTTATTTCGCTTGAAAATGTCATTGACCAAGATTTTCTCCTCACCACCCTGTTGGTGGGATGATCCCTCTTCCTCCACCCTATCGTCCCTCTAAACATCCAGCAGAGAGTCCCGAGGGTCATCCTTCCTCACCTTCGGCTCCCCTATTGATATCAACATTGGGGAGATGGCCTCCATGCCCCACCTAACCACCACACCATCACTACATCTTCATTCCCTTTTCATATGACCAAGAGTAAAGCACGAGACATAATAATTCTCCCATGATTCGAACACCACTGGCTACTTCCACCAAAGATATTCACCAATTTCAATCTAGAAAAAGTCAAATGGTTCATCTAAGACATTAATTTCAACACAAACCCTCGGGGAAACTGGATGACAGAGGGCCCGAGTGTTAGTATCCACACACAGAAACCTTCCAACCAAATTCCCCAGCATAGTAATAATGGACAAGTTTTCAAAGGGTAGGGGGAGCTCAAGAAACCATACCCAAATTTCCATCAGTGGGGAGTCATGATTTAGATGGAAGTTAAAGTTCCACTGGAAGAGGGAGAAGTGTGTGACATCACACCTACAAGGAGCTGTTGACCAGGCCCGGATAAGATCATCCTCCAATGAGAACCGAATCAAAATGTGACTGGAGTCGACCAATCCAATAGTGGTGTGGTACCTTAGATCCCAATGCTCAAACAAAAATCTATCAAAAATATCAATCAGGGGACGCCAGTTCAAAAACATGGATACCAGGGTTAGGCTATGGAGGGCAGAGGCCTTGTTGAACTCCGCAATCGACAGAGGAATCTTCGGTAGAACTTTGTGCAAACTCGACACCGTAGGGAGAAGATCAATCTGCAGGAAAGCTGTAAGCGAGTCAGAATCCGAGAAAGGTGAGAATATTCCTTTAATAGGGGGCAGAGGTAGACCCTCCCCCGCAGAGGGGGGAGGCCAGGGCACAACCATCAGCATCGTCTTCAAGCCAGCAACAAAGCGGCATGAACGTCATCGCGAGATTTTAGGGTCTGTACATGGTTATTTGGGTTATTAGGGGTTTTTAGGATTTTGGGGTTTCTTAAGGGTTTTCAAGGGTTTCAATTATTTTTAGGGTTTTAGGGTTTTAGGGTCTTCCATTGGTTTTGAATTTTTTGGGGGTTTTAATGTTTTTACAGGTTTTAGGGTTTTTGGGGGTTTTTATGGGTTTCAAGTGTTTTAAGGGTTTTTTGTATTTTTAAGGTCTTCTTAGGGTTTTCTTTATTTATTGAAATTCTAGGGTTTTAGGAATTTTTAGGGGTTTTTAGGGTTTTTTTTGGTGGTTTTATGTTTTTTAGTGGGGTTTAGTTATTTTATGGGTTTAGGGACTTTTTGGAGAGTTTTTGCTTTTTAGGGGGTATTTGAGGGGTTTAAGTGGGGGTTTCTAGTGTTTTAGGGTATTTAGGGTTTTATTATTTTTCTTGTTTTTTAACATCTTTATGGTTTTTAGGGTCCTTTAGGGTTTTTAGGTTCTTTTATGGTTTTTAGGATCTTTTAGGGTCTTTCGGTCTATTTAGGGGTTTTAATGTTTTTAAGGTATTTTAGGGATTTTTAGTCTTTTCGTGGACCTATTTAAGATTTTTTAGAGTTTTAAGAACTTTTTAGGGTTTCTATTGTCTTTTAATGTCTTTTTAGGGATTTTTAAGGGTTTTTTGGGTTTTAATGGTTTTTGCAGTTTTTAGGGGTTTTGGGGGTATTTGGTGATTTTTATAGTTTATTGGGGTTTTAACACCTTTTTTGTTTTTGGGGTTTGTAGTGGGTTTTATGGATTTTAGTGTCTTAGATGTTTTATGTGATTTAGGTGTTTTTTGGTTTTTAGGGGATTTAGGGTTTTTAGGGATGCTTTGGATTTTTAGTAATTTTAAGTAGTGTTTAGGGTTTTTTATGGTATTTATTATTCATAGGTTTTTAGGGTTTTTATGGGTTTTAGGGTTTTAGGGTTTTTAGGGGTTTTAATCATAATTTTAAGGGGTTTTGGAGGTTTTTATAGTTTTTATATATTATTGGGGTTTTAGGGTGTTTTGGAGTCTTTTATGGGTTTTAGGTTATTTTAGGGTCTTTGTGGGTTTTTATAGGTTTTTGGTATTTTTGATGTTTTATGTATTTAAGGTGTTTTGTGACTTTTTAGGCCCCTTTTAGGGGTTTTCAAAGTTTTTTGGGGTTTTAGTTTTTTTATGGTTTTAAGTATTTTTTGGTTTTTATTGGGTTTTTGGGTTTTTTGTATTTTATTGTATTAGGGTGTTTTAGGTTTTTTGGGACATTAGAATCTTTTAGGGGTTTAAATAATTTTAGGGTCATTTTAGGGTTTTTTGGAGTTTTAAGGTCTTTTAATATTTTTATGGTTTTTTTCGATTTAGGGTTTTTGGGATTTTTTGTTGTTAAGATGCCATAGGGTTTGAAGTGTTTTCTAGGGTTTTTAGGGTATTTATGTTTTTGGGATTTTTTAGTGTTTTGTTGGTTTTTTGGGATCTTTGGGTCTTTTGAGGCCTTTTTTGGATTTTTTTTTTCAGTTTTTATGTTTTTAGGGGGATTTAGGTATTTTATGGTTTTTAGGTTTTTAATGTATTTTTTGGGTTTTTGGTTTTTTAAAGTGGTTTTAGGGTTTTAAGTGGTTTTTAGAGATTTTAGGGTTTTTAGGGTTTTGGGTATTTTATGGTTTTTTTATTATTTTTATGGATTTTAGGATTTTTTATCTTTTTACAGTTTTTGGTGTTTTTTGGGTTTTTTGGGTTCTATAGGCATTTTATTGTTTTTTATGTTCTTTACAATTTTTATTGGTTTTTTGGTTTTTGCATGTTATTAGGTTTTTTATGGTTTTTAGGGTTGATAGTGTTTTTAGGGCCTTTTAAGGTGTATTAGGGTTTATATGGTTTTACAGTTTTTATGGGGTATTATTGTTTTTTATGTTTTGAGGATGCTTATGGTTTTTAGGAATTTAAATGGCTTCTTGTTTTTATGGGTTTTTTTGGTGGTTTTAGGGTTTTTATGGGTTTTTAGTATTTTTATGTTTCTAGGGATTTTAGGGGTTTTTATGGTTTTAGGTGTTGTAAAATTTCTAGGGTCTTTTAAAGTTTTATAGTTATTGGGGTATTTTTTTATTTTTATAGTTTTGTTAGGGTTTTTTGGGTTTTTATGTAACTTTAGTATTTTTAGGTCTTTTAAGGTATTTATTGGGTTTAGGTTCCAATGGGGTTTTATCGGATTTTAGAGAATTTTAGGGGTTCTATGGAATTTTAGGGTCTTTTAGGGTTTTAAAGGTTTTTAGTGTCTTTTAGGGTTTTACAGTTTTTATGGGGTTTACATATATTTAGGGTCTTTATGTTTTTATGGGTTTTAAGGTCTTTAGGGCCTTTTAGGGTTTTAGGCTCTTTTAGTAGTTTTGAGTTTTTTTGGTTTTCAGGCTATTTTATGGGGTTTTAGTGTTTTAGTGCTTTTTTGGATTTTTTGGGGTTTTAATGGGTTATAGGTGTTTTAGGGTTTTTAGGGATATAAGATATGTTTTTAGGGGTTTGTGGTTTTCTACTATTTTTTGGGTTTTTGGGGTCTTTTAATGATTTTAGGGGGTTTAGGGTTTCAGATAGTGTTTAGGTGTTTATAGGATTTTTAGTGGTTTTAATGGGTTTTAAATCCTTTTAGAGGTTTTCATAGCTTTTTATGGTGTCTAGGATCTTTAGGGTTTTTAGTGGTTTTAGGGTTTTAAGGTTTTTGTGATGAGTTTTAGGGTTTTTAAGGGTTTTATGGTTTTTTCGGATTTTTAGTTGGTTTTAATGTTATTATTTTTTTTCTTTTTAATGATTTTATATTTTTTGAGATTTTTTCATGGATTTTAGTGGTTTGGGGTGTTTTTTGTGTTTTTAGTGTTTTTTTATTTAGGGTTTTTTCGGTTTTTTTGGTTTTTACGTCATTTTAGGGTTTTTATTGTGTTTTTTGTCTTTAGGGTTTTTTATAGTTTTTAAGGCCTTCAAGGTTTTTAGGGTTTTAAGGTATTTAGGTTTTTTAGTGCCTCTTATGGTTTTTAGGGTTTTAGGGCCGTTTAGTGGTTTTAGTCTTTTTCTAGTTTTTAGGGATTGTGCAGGTTTTTTACTATTTTAGGGTATATTTATGGTGTTTAGGGTTTTGGGGATTTTATGGTTTAATAATGGTTTTCAGGGTTTTCAGGGTATATTAGGGGTTTTAGGTTTTTTATATGTTTTTAGGGATTTTTTAGGATTTGTATGGTTTTGTGGGTTTTTAGGGTTTTTAGGGTTTTAGGGTTTTTAGTGTTTTAGGGTTTTTGTTGGTTTTTTAGGATTTATTTATAAATTTTAGGGGTTTTACTAGTTTTAACGGTTTTATGCCTTTTAGGGATTTTTAACGGTTTTTATGGGTTTTAGGGTATTTAGGAAATTTTAGTGTTTTTTCTGTCTTTTATATTTTTTATGGACTTTGTAATTTTTGGGTTTTTTTGTTTTTTGTTGATTTTTTTGGGGTTTTAGGGTATTAGTGTTTTGGGGTTTTTTGGATTTTTTTTGGCTTTTTTGGTTGTTTTGGGGGGTTTTATGTATTTTATTATTTTTAGTGTTTTTATTAATATTTTGTTTAAGGTTTTAAGGGTAATTTTTGGTTTTTTGGGGTTCTTTTTGGGTTTTTAGGGGTTTTGGGGGTTTTAGAGTTCTTTTTTTTGTTTTTACGGTCTTTTATTATTGTAAAGGTTTTTGGGTTTTAGGGTTTTTATGGGTTTTTAGGTTTTTGTAGTGTTTTAGAAATTTTTATTGATTTTTTAGGTTTTTTTAGGTTTTCAGGGTTTGTATGATTTTTTATGGTTAGGTTTTTTAGGGTTTTTATTTGGGGGGGGGGTTAAGGGTTTTTTGGGTTTTTTATTGTTTTTATGATTATTAAGAGTCTTTAGATTTTCTCTTTTGGATTTTATAATTTTGATAGTGTTTCATTGTTTTTTCATGGGTTTTAGGGGTGTTAAGGATTTTTAGTCTTTTATGGTTTTTAGAGTTTTTTTGGGGGTTTTATCTTTTTGAGAGATTTTATGGGTTTTAGCGGTTTTTTTAGTTTTAGGGTATTTCTACGGTTTAAGACGATTAAAATTTTTTATTGGATTTTATGGGATTTTTGTTTTTTTGTTTTTATATTTTTTAGTCTTTTACAGTTTTTAGGGTTTTTAGGGTTGTTTTAGGGTTTTTAGTTATTAGGGTGTCAATTATATGGTTTAGGGTGTAGGTGGAGTATTTAAGGAGTAGGGTATATGATTTAGGGTGTAGGGTATACAGTTTAGGGTTTGGGGTTAAGTATTTAGGTAATAAGCTTTGGGAGTATGGTTTATGGTTTATATTATAGGGTTTAGCTTTTAGGGTGTAGGGTTTAAGAATTTGGATGTAGGGTATAAGGTTTAGGCTCTAGGGTGTATGGTTTGGGGTTTTGGGTTTAAGAATTTGGGTTTAGGGTGTAGGGTGTAGGATTTAGGGTTTAGGGTGTAAGGTATATGGTTAATGGTGTAGGTTTTAGGGTTTAGGGTGTAGTGTATAGGGTTTGTGGTGTAGGGATTAGGGTTTAGCGTGTAGGGTATATGATATGGGGTGTATGATTTAGGGTTTATGGTGTAGGGTTTAGGGTATATGGGTTAGCGTGTTGGGAATAAGGTTTAGGGTGTAGGGTTTTGGGTTTAGAGTGTGGGGTATAGGGTATAGGGTTTAGGTTATATGGTTTATGGTGTAGGTTATAGGGTTTATGATGTTGGGTATAGGACTTTGGGTGTAGGTTTTAGGGTTTAGGTTATAGGGTTTAGGCTTTAGGATGTAGTTTTTTGTGTTTATGTTGTAGAGTTTAGGGTTTAAGGTGTTGGTTCTAGGGTATAGTGTATAGGTTTTAGTCTTAAGGGTGTAGGGTATAGGTTTTTGGTTGTAGGGTTTAGGGTTTAGTGTATAGGGTTTAGGGTTTAGGATATAGGATTTATGGGTTAGGGTGCTGGGTTTAAATTTTTGTGTTTAGGGTGTAGTGTATTGGGTTTATGGTGTAGGGTTTAGCTTATTGGGTTTCGGGATTAGGGTTTAGGATTTAGGGTTTTGGGTTTAGGGTTTATGGTGTGGGACATAGGGTGTCGAGTATAGGATTTTGGGTTTAAGGTTCTGGTTTTATAGTACAGGGTATAGGGTTTAGGGTTTAGGTTATAGGTTTTAGGGGTGTTTGGTTTTTTAGGATATTTATATATTTCAAGGTTTTTATGGTTCTTTTTGGGTTTTAGGTTTTTTAGGGGTTTGGGGTTTTTAAGATTTTTTTGGGGATTTAATGGTTTTTAGAGTTTTTTTATGGTTTTTAGGGGTTTTATGATTTCCAGTGGGTTCATGGATTTTAAGGGTTTTAGGGATTTTTTGGTGTTTAAAGGTTTTATTTGCAGATTTAGGTATTTTTTGTTTTTATGAGTTTATTGGTTTTGGGGGGGTTAGGTTTTAAAGGAATTTTAGGGTTTTAGTGTTTTTATGGGGTTTTTATGGGTTTTTTGGATTTTTATAAATTTTTATAAGTTTTTATGGTTTTAGGGGGTTTAGGGGTATTTAGTGCATTTTTGGGTGTTTTTCATTTTTTAGGGTTTATGGTATTTAGGTGTTTTTTAAATTTTTATGGTTTTTATGGTGTTTTAGGTTTTAAAGTTTTTTTTTGATTTTTTTAGGAGTTTTATGGATTTTAGGGGTTTTAGCATTTTAGGGTCTTGAGGGATTTTTGGTTTTTTTAGTTTTTTAGTGTTTTTATATATTTTATAGTGTTTTTTGGTTACTCAAAATTTTTAGGGGTTTTATTTTTTTTTTATGTTTTTGGGGTTTTAGTGTTTTCTTTGGGTTTTTTTGGAGTTTTTTTTAGGGGTTAGGGTTTTGTAGGTTTTTTAGGGTTTTTATGGGTTTTTAATGTTTTTAAGGTTCTAGGGGTTTTAGGGTGACTAACGGTTTTTATGGTTCTTTTGGTTCATTTATATTGGTTTTATGATTTCTTAGTATTATTAACTGTGTTATGGTATTTTATTGTTTTCTATGATTTTTAGAGTCTTTAATGGGTTTTTATTGTTTTTTATGTAGCTGTTTTGGACATTTTTAGGGGGTTTAGGGGTTTTAAGGATTTTAGGGGTTTTTTGGTTTTTTGGGTTTAATGTTGTTTTTGGTTTTGATTTTTTTATAGTTTTTTTGGTTTTTAGGGTTCTCTAGGGGTTTTTGGATTTTAAGGGGTTTTGGGGGCTTTAGGGTCTTTTAGGGGTTTTACAGTTTTTTTGTTTTTATAGTTTTTAGTGCTTTAGGGTTTTTAGTGTTGTTAGGGGTTTTTATGGTTCTATGGATGTCTTAAGTTCTTTTTAGGATTCTTCTAGTTTGATATGGATTTAGGTGTTTTTTGGGTTTTTGGGTTTTAGTAGTTTATATAGGTTTAGTATTTTATGGTTTATGGGTTTGTAGGACTGTTATGGTTTTTTTGGGGGGGGGGGGGTTAGGTTGGTTTTATGTTTGTATGGGTTTTAGAGGTTTTAGGTTTTTAGGTATTTTTAGGGGTTTTATGTTTTTTGGGGTTAAAATGATTTTTCAGGGATTTTTGGGTTTTTATGGTTTTTAGTTTTTTTTTTGGTTTTGGGGGGTTTTATGGATTTGTTTTTGTAATTTTAGATATTTTTTGGTTTTAGGGGTTTTATAGTTTTTAGGGTCTTTTAATAATTTTAGGGGTTTTAGGTTTTTTAGTGTCTTTTATGGTTTGTAGGGGGTTAGGATTTTTATAGGTTTTTAGGGTCTTTTAATTTATTTTAGGGGTTTTATTGTGTTTTTTATTGTTTTATGTGTTTTATGATTTTTAGCTTATTTTAGGGATTTTATGGGGTTTTAGAGTCTTTTATAGATTTGAAGGGTTTTTACAGTTGTTTTGTGTTTTTTTGGTATTTTTAGGGTCTTAGGCAGGGTTTTAGGTGGTTTTAGTGTTTTTATGGTTTTTAGGGTTGTTGGAGATTTTTGGTTTTTTCAAGTTATTTTTAGGGGATTTAGGTTCCTTTAGGGTTTTTAAGGATTTTAAGGCCCTTTATGTTTTTGGGGGTTTTAGGGACCGTTTTGGGATTTAGGATTTTTTGGGTTTTTAATGGTCCTTTAGGGTTTTTTGGATCTTTCAAAGGTCCTTTAGGGTTTTTAGGATTTTAAGGGCCCATTAGGGGTTTTTAAGGTTGTTTGGGAATTTTATGGTTTTTATGTTTTTTAGTGTCCTTTAGGATTTATTTAGGGTTTCTAGAGTCTTTTAGGGTTTTAGGGTATTTTATATACTTATAGGGGTTTTTACTCTCTTTTAGGTTTAATGTTTTTTTTGTTATTTTAGGTTTTTAGGGTCTTTAAGGGTTGTCATGGTATTTTAATGTTTTTAAGGGTTTTAGGAGTTTTAGGGTTGAAGAGGTGTGAGGCCAGGCTATTCCCGACCCCTCCAAAATTTATGAAAATGAAAAAAGGTGCATCTGACAATGGAGGGAGGGGTCAATTGACCCACACCCAAAAACCCTTCACAAACCCAAAACTAAAAAATCCAAACCAAAACGCACATGAAAACAAGCAAAGAGAATAACCAAAAAGATCCCAGAAGTAGTCCCAACCAAGAAAAAATCAACATCTAGCAGCAACAAAACCATAAACCACAACTTCCACACCTCTCATCTGAGCAGCAGCCCGCATCCAACATCACAATTTTCAGCATCCAACGCCTTCTCTCCATGAAAGTTTACCACCTAGAACACAGATTTTACTACACCAGAATCATAGACATCAACTTCACCATTTTCCAGGCAGGCATAGAGCCACCCGCTAAAAATGCAATACCAGAAACTGCAACTTCAGCACCTCTCAGCTAAGCAACAACCAGCATTTAACATCACAAATTCTAGCAACCATTGCCATCTCTCCAAGAAAGTTTACCACCAGAAATATAGAACCACCAGCACCAGAAGCATAAGCACCACCTTCATCACATCTCATCCAAACATCAGCCAGTATCCAGACCATCCGCATCCAAAATCCAACACCTCTTTCAGTAGTTCTCAGCGAAGTAGTAAATGGTACCCAGCAACTCCAAAACCAGCGAACAACACCTCCTGGCCATTCAGCGCACAACATTCGACACCCAGCAACATAGACGAAAACATAGGTCCACCAGCACCAATGCCTCACCCCAAACCACAGAGTACCCAGATATCGCGAAAAACTAATCCTCCATCCATAGGGCTCAATACGGTATCTTAGTAACCCCCTGACCAGCAGGAAAACCATATCGCAGCACAACACAAAACAGCCTACTATCACAACGTGAAATAAGGCAGAGGCTAGAAATCTAGAACCACGAACCTACAACTCTTGTGTAAACCAATCGCAAGCAGATCTAAGAACCCACAAACCAGAACCGAGAACACCACCAAAAATCGAAAACACCACACTCATCCTCCATCTCACTCTGTCGCGAAGCCAGGACAACCACCAAAATCCTCCCAAAACAAGATCTGGAAGGTACCTCAACACTGATGGCTGAGAGGACCATCCCATCGCAGCATTGATTCATTGGGGTGCCCATCGAACCTGCCTGGAACCTTCACAAAGCCAAGTAAGCCATTGGAAATCGAGATCTAGCTCCGACTTCACCATCGTCCTAGAAAACCACCATGCCCTCACGTTGCAACAAAGGAGGCACGCCCACGGAGGCAGATCTTCCAAAGCCGAGCCAAATATCCACCAGATCCAGAACAGACCGTCACTTTCCATTCCCAAATAGAGAAGCCAGATCTTCTTAAGGGTCATTACGGTTTTTAAATATTTTTTTAATTTTTTAGTGTTTTTGAGTGGTTAAAAGGTATTTTATATTTTTTAGTATTTTTAGGGTTTTTTTGGTTTTTGAGAGTCTTCTTAAAAATTTAAGGGCTTATTGGGTCTTTTAGGGTGAATATATATAATTTCTTGTCTTTTAGAGATTTTAGGTTCTTTTATAGGTATTAGAAATTTCTGTAGGATTTTAGGGTTCTTTGAAGTGTTTTTAGGGCTTTTAGAGTGTTTTGGGTTTTTAGGGAATTTTTTGGATTTTAGGGTCCATTATTGTATTAAAGGTTTTTAGGTTTTTAAAAATGTTTTCATAGTTTTTTTATGTATTTAATGGTTTTTAGGGGATTTATGTTATTTATGATTTTTAGGGGTTTATAGGTTTTTATGGTTTATAGAGGTTTTGAGTGTTTTTATTTTTTTAAGGCTTTTTATGGGGTTTTTTCATTTTTATTGGTTTTTGTATTTTTAGGGTTTTTAGGGTTTAAGGGTTTTAAGTGGGTTTTAGGGGATGTAGGTTTATGGTTTTTATGTTTTTTAGGGGTTTTAGGGGTTTTATAGGTTTTATTTTTTTGGGTGGTTTTAATGTTTTTAGGCATTTTAGGGTTTTTAGAGAGTTTAGGGATTCACTATGGTTTTGGGGGTTTTAGGGTTTTTATGGGTTTTAAGGGTTTTAGGATTTCATAGTTTTTTAGTTGGTTTATGGTTATGGGTATGCTAATGTTTATAAGGGGATTTAGTGGGTTTTAGGGTTTTTTGGGTTTTTAGGGTGTGTAGGGGTCTTTTATTGTTTTTAGAGTTTTTAGGATTTTTTATGGTTTTTTAGGTTTTTTTTATATTTTATGGTTTTAGGGTTTTCATGGGATCTTAGGGGTTTTATCAATTTTTAGGGGTTTTATTGTTTATGTATTTTTTTTTGTGTTTTTTGGGGTGTCTGGGTGATTTAGGTATTTTTAGTGTTTTTATAGTTTTTGGTCTTTTAGGGAGTTCTGGGGGGTTAGGGGTTTTAAACCCATTTTAGGATCTTTTAATGTTTTTAGTTTTTTTTGGGTTTTAGGGCTTATAGTGTTTTTGGGTGGTTTTAGGGGTTTTAAAGGGTTTTAGGGATTTTATTGGTTTAAAAGTTTAAGGGGTTTTACAGGTTTTAGGGATATTAAGGGGTTATTAGTGTGTTTTTGGGTTTCATAGGGGTTTTAGGGTTTTCAAGGATTTTAGGGAGTTTTAATGTTTTTAGGTTTTTTGAGATTTTAGGGTTATTTGGTTTTTAGGGGTTTTTATGTGTATTTATAATTTTATGGGGTTTAATGGGTTTTTAGTTTTTTAATGTTTTTTTGGGTTTTCTAGGTTCTTTATGTTTTTTATCTTTTTTTGGGTTTTAGGATTCTAGGTTTTTAGGGTTTTTTAATGTTTTTCTTAGGGTTTTCTGGGTTTCTGAGTGTTTTTATGGTTTTTTGGGGGGGGGGGTTAGGGTTTTATTTTTTTGAGGTATTTTTGGTGTTTTTTATGTTTTTATGGATTTTATGGTTTTATAGTTTTTATGGTTTTCAGGGTTTTAGGGTACTTATTATTTTTCAAGATTTTACAAGCTTTTTTATGGTTTTTTGGGTTTTAGGGGATTACAGTTTTTTCATTTTTTTAGTGTTTTTTGGTTTTTTGGTGGTTATAAATTTTTTCGGGTGGGGAGGGGGGGGTTTGGGGTTTTGGGGTTTTAGGGGATTTTGTGTTTTTAGGGTTTTTAATGATTTTTCATGGTTTTTGGTGACTTTAGGGGGTTTTAGTGCATTTTAGGGTGTCTTATTGTTTTTAGGGTCTATTTGGAGTGTTTATGGTTT
This sequence comes from Viscum album, assembly GCA_963277665.1. Classification (NCBI taxonomy): domain Eukaryota; kingdom Viridiplantae; phylum Streptophyta; class Magnoliopsida; order Santalales; family Viscaceae; genus Viscum; species Viscum album. The sequence goes on from OY728122.1 coordinate 347,356,293, forward strand.
TTAATGATTTTTAGGGATTTGTAGGTATTTTTTGGGGTTTTTGGTTTTTTTCAGGGTTTAATGGGTTTTAGGGGTTATTAGGGTCCCTTAGGGTTGTTTTAGGATTTTAGGGTCATTTTGGATTTTTTAGACCTTTTAGAGTGGGGGGGGGGGGGTTAGAATATTTTAGGTGCTTTATGGGTTTTAAGGTTTTTATGTGGTTTATGGTTTTTTAGGGTTTTATGATTTTTATTTTTACTAGGTTTTTTGGGTTTTTAAGGTTTTTATGTGCTTTTAGGGGATTTTATGTTTTTTAGGGATTTAGGGATTTTAGGGTTTTTTGGTTTTTAGGGTTTTAGGTTCATTTATTTTTCCTAGGTTATTTAGGGTCGTTTAGGAGTTTTATGGACTTTTAGGTGTGTTTTTTGATTTTTTAGGTGTGTTAGGGTTTTATGGGTTTTGAGGGTTTTTTGGTTTTTTGGTTCTAGGGTTTTAAGGGTTTTAGGGATTTAACTTATTTTTATGGTTTTCAGTTTTAGTTAGGTTTTTAGGGATTTTTATGCTATTTAGGGGTTTTAAGTGTTTTTCAGTTTTTAGGATTTTTTCATTATTTTTGGTTTTAATGGTGTTTTAATGTTTAATAGTTTTTAGGGTGTTACGATTATTTGCGTTTTTAAAGATTTTAATGGTTTTTTGGTGTTTAGAGTCTTTAGGAGTTTTTTTTTTATTTTTTATTGTTTAAGTGTTTTAGGAAATTTTTTTGGTTGTTAGGTGTTTTTAGTATTTTTATGGGTTTTATGGTTTTTATGGGTTTTATTATTTTAAATTAATTTTTAGGGTTTTTATGTTTTTAGGGGTTTTAGAGTTTTTTTTGGGGGGGGGGGGGTTGGGGTTTTAGGATATTTAAGGGGGGTTTTCTACTATTTTATTGATTTTCTAGTTTTATTTATGTTCTTTTATGGTTTTTGGTTTATAGGGTTATTTAGGGTTTTTAGGTTCTTTTATGATTTTTAGGGGGGTTAGGTTTTTAGGGACTTTTTGGGTTTCTAAGGGTTTTGTGGTCTTTTAGTGTTTTTAGGTTTTTAGTGTCCTTTAGTGTTTTAGGAGTTTTATGGTGCTTTAATGGTTTTTGGGTTTTTTGAGTATTTTATGCTTTTTAGGATTTTAGATATTTTTAGGTGCTTATGGTTTTTAGGGTTTTTAATATTTTTTTGGTTTTTTTGGGATTTCTATGTTTTTAATGTTTTTATGGTTTTTTGGGTTTTTTGGGTTTTTGGGGTTTTAGGGGTTTTTAGGGATTTTAGGGTTTTATGGTTTTTAGGGGTTTTAGGTGTTTTAGTTGTTTTTAGGGTATTTTAATGTTTTTTGTTTATTTTCGGAATTTTAGGGTTTTTAGAGTTTTTAGGGTTGTAAGGGTTTTTAGGGGTTTTTATATTTTTTATGGATTTTTATGGATATCTAGGTTATTTTAGGTGTTTTGGGGTTTTAGGGTTTTATAAGGATTTATTTTTTTTTGTGGTCTTTTATGGTTTTTTGTGTTTTTTTATATTTTTTAGTGTTTTTTGTGTCCTTTAGGTATTTTAAGTCTTTTAGGTTCATTTTGGGAATTTTTGGGTTTTAGGTTTCATTAGGGGGTTTAAATATTTTTTGGTTTATTTATTGTTCTTTTGGGATTTTGGGGCCCTTTTGGACCTTTATGGTTTCTTAGTACCATTTAGGACGTTTTAGGGTTTTTAGGGTCCTATAGGATTTATTTACTGTTTTTATGGTTTTTTGGGAAAACCGGTTTGGGGCCAGGCGGATCCCAGCCCCACAAAATTCAATAACATAAAATAAAGGTACAAGGCATTACAAGGAGGGTTTGCACAGCCGAGTGTGCAATTCACCCTTCATGTCTGAGTCCACAAGAGGAGTGCAGAAATCTGGTGCAATAAATGACCACATGGAACATCCATCCTCAATTTCTTTCTTGGAGAGTATGTCCTCCACCTTGTTCGCTTCCCTGTATATATGTGTGACCATAATGTTCATACCCTGAGAGATTCTCAGACAGTCAACCCATTGTGGGAGGAGCCTCCATGGGATTGTCCTTGTTTTGCTTTTGAGTGCTTCCACCGCCAACATCGAGTCAGATTCAATCCATAGCTGCTTCCACCTGAAGTGGACCGCAAACTTTACAGACTTAATCATGGACCATAACTCCGCTTCATAAGCACATCCATTCCCAATGTAATGATAAAAGAATCCTTTAACAAAACCTCTATACATCCGGAAAACACCACCACACCCGGAGAGACCAGGCGCGCCTAGGGCTACACCATCCACATTAACTTTTATCCATTCTGGGTTTGGTGGAATCCACCGAATGAATTTAAAGTCCTTCGGTTTCCTGCATCTTCCAGAAATACCGAGAGTTCTCAACACAATAAGGTCCTTAATATCATTAGCCATCGTACCATCCTAGATATGAGCCGCCGCATGGACTGCTTGATGAATTGACACCACACCATTTCGGAGGCAGCATGCATCATTATCAAAAACCACTTTGTTCCGAGATGCCCACACAAAAGCAGTAAGAGCCGCAGCGGAAGCAAGAAGCAGATTGGCGATTTGTTGACTGCATTGCACACCAACGACACTGCTGAAAATAGCAGACAGCGTGTTGTCCGTGCAGATTTTCAGCTGGAACATGCCCTGTAAATGATCCTAAAGACCTGCAGCCAACCTGCACTTAAGAAAAATGTGCTGCAGATTTTCCTCATCCTGAAGACAGATCAGAAAAGAAGAGGCCAAACACCACCCAACTCTTTTCAATTGCTCTTGAACTGGAAATCTATTTCTCCAAATTTTCAACAGAAGCAGTTGGCTAGAGGGGGGAATGAAGGGCCTCCGAAATTTAGAGAGCCAAGCAGGGGGTTGAATTCCCTGCTCACATTCAGACCGGTAAAACTCCTTCACACTCAACATCCCAACCATATTTGGCTTCCAAAAGAGGCAATCCATGTCCATAAAACTGTAGTTTTGTATTTGTGTGATAATATTCTGCGGCAGGATACCATTAATCTCGTTCATATTGTCCTTGAGATCAGCAATGGACCAGTGCTTGAAAACCTGAGGTGGCTGGACAGATTCACTGATGGGCCTATCCAGCCAGGTGGTCTTCCAACAATTCAAGGTCGAGTTCCTTGAGACCACCGATTTCGAATTGAAGATAATGCGCCTATATGAGGACCTGATTGTGGTCCAAACCGATGAGGGGATGAATCCCAGGAAGTCCTCACATAGCTTAGAGTTGAATCTTTCCCTCAAAAAGTCAGGACTCATGTCAGTCGGGTTGAAAAGATTCCATGTGAATTTTCCAATTAAGGCATCGTTGAATTTCCTGAGGTCCTTGATGCCCTGCCCACCCATCTCAATGGGCTTTGTGCATTCTTTACATGCCACAGAATCAAGCTTCTTCTTGGTTATGCATCCTGTCCATGCAAAGTTTCTGATTTTTTCCTGTAGGCTCTTGATGAGACTTGCCGGCCATCTGTAAATGGAGAATGCATGCACAAACATGGATGTAATGACAGAGTTGATCAGGAAAATTCTTCCTTCCTGAGATAAGCATTTTCCTTTCCAGTTCGAAAGTTGCTGAGTAATTTTGAGTGAAATTTACTCCAGGTAACTACTCTTCACCCTCCCCCAGAACAAGGGGACCCCCAGGTACATGAGGGGGAGGGATCCCCTCATGATACCAAGATTTCTAACAATTCTGCGTTGTTTGGGGGCTGAAATCCCATTGCCAAAAATGATAGAGGACCTTTTCCAACTAATTGATTGCCCTGCAACCTCCTCATAATGTTGTAGAAGTGACTTAATTGAAGATATTGTACGCCAATCAGCCTTCCCAAAAAGAAGAATGTCGTCCGCATATAGAAGATGAGTTGGCACATAGAGCTCTTTCCCAGCTTTAATCCGGGCATAGTAACCAGCCTGAACTAGATCAATTATACATCTGCTCAGGTAATCCTCAACCAGAGCGAAGAGAAGTCCAGAAATTGGGTCACCTTGCCGGACACCACGAGAGCATTGAAATAACCCCTTAGGGGATCCATTAATAAGAACAGAAATCCTAGCACTGGATAGGATAGTATGGATCAACCTTATAAAAGAGGCGGAGAAGCCATACCTGCTGAGAACAGTAAAGATAAAGCTCTATTTGATTGTATCGAAAGCCTTTGAGATTTCCAGCTTCATAGCAAAGCATCCATGTTTAGAGTCTTTCCTCATGATGTTAATACCCTCCGATGCAGAGTAAAGGCAACTCTGAATATTGCGTCCTGGGACAAACCCGAATTGGTTTGGCGTGATTATCCCACCAACAATCTTCCCCAATCTAATAGCCATAATTTTACTTATTATCTTAGGAATGGTATTGCCAATCGCCACCGGAAGAAAGTCCCCAATGTCCATGGCATTCTCTCTCTTTGGCAGTAGAGCAAGGAAGTTGGAGTTCGTTCCATGGGGAATGGAGTAGAAGATAAAAAATTCCCTGACGGCATTAGTGATCTCCACATGAAGAATATACCAATAGAACATAAAGAACTTATTAGTGAATCCATCCGGACCGGGAGTGCTGTCCATGTTCAGAGAAAAGAGAGCAGATCTGACTTCTTCCTCAAGTGGTGCATCAGTAAGTTGCTTATTCTGCAGCTCATTAATACAAGGAACAATAGATCCAAAGAGACTGGGTGTCTGCTCATGCCCTCCATCATTATAAAGTGCTTTAAAGTGATCAACCACAGCATTGGATATTTCATTCTCAGTTGAAAAGGATACCCCATTAACTCAGATGACATCCAGAGCTTTCTTTGATTTTTTCTCCCTGTGAAGATGATGAAAGAATTTGGAATTCCTATATCCTTCCTTGAGCCAAGCCACTCTAAATTGATTTCTAGCCAGCTTCTCTTTAAGAGCCAAAATCTCATTCAGCTTCAAGTGGAGATGCATTTCTTCGCTAGATGGGGTAAGTCGCTGCTGGTCATCAATTTGGCAGTGAGAAAGCTGGGATTCAGCAGCCATGATGTCATCGTTGAGCTTGGAGAAAGAGATCTTACTCCATTCCTTAAGAAGACTCTTTATTTGTTTGAGCTTTGCCGCCACCACATAATGTGGGCTGCCATGAAAAGTGCTGCTCCACCCATCAACAATCACTTCCCTACATCAAGGCATGGTGAGCCAGGCATTGTTTAATTTGAAGGGAAAATGAGAGGACCTGCAGGTGCTATCCTTGATCTCAAGCATCAAGGGATTGTGATCCGAGTTGAACTTAGGGAGAGTAGAGGCAGACATCACAACTGAGGACCTGCTATCATTTATTTGGAAAAAACATCTATCCAATTTACTTGATTACCTCCCCTTTATGGTGTACCTTCCCCATGTGAAACGATCACCCACAGCAGGGAGTTCCCTCAGATTGCACTGATCAATACAGCAGGAGAATTCCTCTGCAGTAATACGTGAGAAAGATGATCCAATCCTTTCATCTGGCCTCAGCACCATATTAAAATCACTAACAGCAACCCAGTTGTAATGATCGTGTTGACTGATACTCATCATATCACTCCATAGTTGCCTTCTCCTAGTGTAAACACATGAGGCATAGACAAAAGAAAATGTATGTAAGGAGTCATGAATCTGGATCCATAGGGAGATGATTTGAGGTCTTCTCTCAACGGATACCACTTGAATACCATCATGTTTGAGGACCCAAAGAGTCTCTGCCCCACTCTGAATGTTGTTGTGCGCAACAAGAGAGTAACCAAACTTCTGCCAGTTAAGGCCCTTCTAACTGTCGTAGCTATTCATAGGTTCTTCAATCCCTAGAAGAATCGGATTTTTGGCTGAAATTAAATGTTTAAGGGCACGGGTCATTGGAAGATTTCCCAGCCCTCTGCAGTTCGAGAACATGATCTTCATTGAGAAGAGTTTTTCCCACCCCCAGCAGGAGGTTGCTTCTTGTTGGATGTGAGGTCAGTTTCTTTCCCTTTGCCTTTCCTGCCCTTATTCTTGGGAGGCCTGCCAACCGGCTTCTTCATGTGTTCAGACACATTCTCACACACCTGAGTCTCATTCGGAGTTCCACAGTTCGCAGACCCATTGGCTCCTTTTTCATGAAATTGCTCATTACCCCCCTCATCAGCCCAGAAGCTGCCAGAGAGTGGAGTGAACCTGTTGGTGGCACAGAGCCCTTCAGGAGGCTGGAAATTGGCAGTCCTTCTAGAAACCTTACATGAGACTGGAGTGAACTCCCCACTCTGATCCTGCTTGGCATCATCATGATGCACCAGTATCCCAACAATATCTGTGCACGCGTTCACCTCCTGCACGGTTCCACCTCCCTGATCCAGTGCAGCTTCATGCACAGGACTCTCCAGCAGAGTAAGAGCAGGAGGGAGTGATGCACTATTACTTGGAATACTATTACCAGCCAATATCTCCACTTGTCATGGGACCAGAGCAGAATCACCCTGCCCTGACTTAGAGTGTTGTCCACTCGCATCACCCTACACATGAGCAGGGGCTGTCTGTGCCACAGTACCACCGCCAGTGGGAGAAGCCCCACTCTCCACAAACGTGCTGGGATCCAAACTTATGGACCGCTTGTCAGTTATGATCCGGCACGATGGGCACATGGCCTGTGATGACCCAGTGGGAGGAACATTCATATCAGTATCACCCACTACATCGTTAGCTGCCAGTGGAACTTCCACATTCCCTACATGAACACTGGAATCTTGCGTGTTTGCCAAGCTGCTTGGGCCATGTACAGTCCTTTAAGGGGCTGATGTATTCTACAGACCGCCCACTTCTAGCTGTGCAAGGGCTGGCTGTGACATAGTCCCACCACCAGAGGGAGCCGCCCCACTCTCCACCATCTTGCTGAGATCAACACAGATGGACTCCTTGTGAGTTATAGCCTGGATCGATGGACACATGTCTTGAGTTGACCCTATGGGGGGAACACTGTTAACAAGCCCAGGAGGCGCAGTGACATCCTTAGAGGTAGATGCCCTATCAGCCCTCACTACCTCTGCATTATCCCTATCTCCATTGGCCATCCCGACTAGAGCTTCGGTCACCACATTGTTTCCCACAGCACGCCTCGGTTCAGAGTTTCCATGGGGCTGCTGCATTGATTTAGAAATTATCCCCTTTCCCTTCACCTTCTTGCTCCGACAGTCATGTTCCACATGCCTACGCTGCTTGCAAACGCCACAGATTCTGGACCTCCTACATTCAGCGAACGAGTGGCCTATGAATTTGTAGGTGGAGAAAAACTTGGGCCTCATCTCATATTGTATTTCCAGGTTCAAGGTATCATCAATTGTGGTGAGCACTACCTCTTCAACGAGTGTACTCGCCAAGTCAATCTCAACAAGCACCCTTGCATAGTGCCCGTACCGTGGATTATCAGTCTCTTTGTCAATGTGAATGGGGAATCCAACCACAGAGGCAATATCCCATAAGATTCTGGGATGCCAGTAAATCCAATTCAACTTGCATATGCGAATACACACTTGCATAAAGGTATTTTTCACATTTTCTGGATCAAAGTTTCTGTCCCATTCTTGTATTCTGAGGAGTCCCGGCTTAAGGGAAATCGATCCAAAGCTCCAGGACTTCCTTTTCAGTTCGTCTATGGGGAACACCAAATGATAGAAACCATGCCCCATTGCAGTCATCTTCCAGTCATTGAAACCCCAAGCCTCAGAGATACGACTCGCAAGATTATCAAATTTCCATAATTTTTCCCCTTTCATGACCAGAACCCTGGAAATGATGGAGAAACGACACAAGATCACCCTCTCCTCAACCGCCTCTCTGTTTGGGTTTTTTAGAATTTTAGTGTTTTTATGATATTTTATGGTCTTTTCGGTTTTTGTTGTCTTTTAGGGGTTTTAGGGTATTTTAGTGATTTTTAGTGTTTTATGATATTTTATGTTTTTTTGGATTTATGAAGAATTTTAGGGAGTTTTTTAGGTTTTCTAATGACTTTTTGAGTTTCCGGGTCTTTTAGGCATTTTAAGGGTTTGGTAGCGTTTTTCAGGGTTTTAGGGTTTTTTGGGTTTTTTGGATTTTAGGGTATTTAGGGCGTTTAAGAGTTTTCCATGGTTATTTAGGATTTTAATTGGGTTATTTAGGGTCTTTTATGGTCATTTAAGGTTTTTAGGGGTTTTTGTGATTTTTATGATTTTAGTGTTTTTATGGTATTTTGTAGTTTTTCACTTTTCTAGGGGTTTTTAGTTTTTTTGTGTTCTTTAGGGATTGTGATGTTCTTTTAGGGGTTTTAGGGTTTTTTTATTTTTATTGATTTTACTATTTTTTGGGTTTTAGGGACTTAAGGGGTTTATGGAATTTTATGGATTATAGGAATTTTAGGGTATTTTAGTGTTTTTAGGTGTGTTCGGGGTTTTTAGTGTTTTTTTTCATTTTTGGTGTTTTTTATGGGTTTTTGGTGTTTTTAGGGGCGTTTAGATTTTTAAATATTTTTTGGTTTTTTATAGTTTTAGTGGATTTTAGTGTTTTCATGTTTTTTAGAGTTTTTAGAGTTTTATGGATTTGTGGATTTTATCGATTTTTTGTTTTCTAGGTTTTAAGGATTTTTGGGGTTTTTAAGGAATTTTTAGGATTTGTTCTGGGTTTTATGGTTTTTTTTGTTTTTATTGGTTTTAATTTTTTTTTAGTTTTTTATATTTTTTATGGTATTTTGTGTTTTTTTATTTTAAAGGTTTTTTTATTATCAATGTTTTTAGGGGTTATTTAGAGTTTTTACGGTTTTTATGGTATTTTATTTTTAGGGGATTTTTGGGGTTTTTAGGTTCCTTTTGGATCTTTCATGGTTTTGGTGTTTTTATGGGTCTTAGTGATTTTTTGGTGGGTTTAGTGTTTTAGGGTCATTTTGTGTTTTTAGGGGTTTTATGGTATTTTAGGGGTTTTAAGGGGTTTATGGTATTTAGGGGTTTTAAGGGGTTTATGGTATTTAGGGGTTTTTTGGTTTTTTGGTCTTTTGATTTTTTGGGGTTTTTAGGGTCACTTAGGGGGTTTTAGGGTCCTTTATAGTTGTTAGAGTTTTTAGGATCATTTGTGTTTTTAGGGGTTTCTATGGTTTTTAGTGTCTTATAGGGTTTTTAGTGTCTTATTTGGTTTTTAGGATCCTTTAGTGTTTTCAGATATTTTGGGGGGATTTTAAAATTTTAGGATTTTTTATGGTTTTAGGATTTTTAGTTTTTTATGGTTTTTATTGTTTATTTGGATTTTTAGGGTTTAGGGAGTAGGGATTTGGGTTTATGGTGTGTTTTATAGTGTTTAGGGTGCATGGTTTAAGGTTTAGGGTTCAAGGTGTTGGTTATATGGTTTATTGTATACGTTTTAGGGTTCATGATGTATGGTATAGGGTTCAGGGTGAAGGGTTTTTAGTATTTTACAGTTATTTAGTGTTTGTTGTGTTTTTAGGGTATTTAGTGTTTTAGTTTTTTTTCCATTTTTAGTGTTTTTAGAATTGTTTTAGGGATTTTAGAGTTTTTTAGCCTTTTGGCTATTTATGGTTTTACGATTTTTTTCTGGTGTTTTCAAGGTTTTAGGGTTTCTAATGTCTTTTAGGATTTTTATTGGGATTTTATGGTCTTCTAGGGATTTTAGGGTCTTTAAATGTTTTTAGGGGTTTTATGGTGTTTAGGTGTTTTAGGGTTTTATTTGGGGTTTCAATGTTATTCAGATGTTTTTAGGCATTTTTCGGGGTTTCTAGTGATTTTTAGTATTTAGGGATTTGATGTATTTTTACAGTTTTTGAGTGTTTTCATTGGTTTCAGGTTTTTAAAGATTTTTTGGGGTTTGGGGGTTTTTAGGGTTTCTAGGATGTTTTTGAGTTTTTATGATTTTTATGGGTTTTAGGGGTTTTTATATAATTTTGGATTTTTCAAAGAATTATAGGGGTTTTAGTGTTTTATGGTTTAAATATTTGTATGGGTTTTTCGGTTTTAGGGGAAAGGAAGATGCGAGGGTTAGGAAATTCCTAACCCCCACAAAATTTATTAGAAAAAAAAGACGCAGCAGACAAGAGAGGGGAGGGGTCAAACGACCCGCACCCAAAAACCCTTAAACACCCCAAACCCAGAAAAAGTAACCCAGAAAAGTCAAGAAGCAAAACAAAACAAAAAAAAAACACAGAAAATCCAAGCAACAACCATCCCAATCATTCAACATTAACCAACATCTATCAGCTCACAGCTAACCAACAACCAATATCCAAACTCACATAATCCAGCATCTAGCACCTTCTCTCCAAAATGATCCACTTCCAGTAGCATAGAACCATCATCACCAAATTCATAAGTCTCACCTTCATCACTTCAGAGAAAAGTAAAAACCCTTACCTAGCACTAGGAGCAACAACCACCTTCAATCCAATCATCTTTCATCAATTACACCGAGTAGCACACACAAAAACACATATGTAGCACCCAAAGGCAGGACAACATCAAACATCAACAATCACCTTCGAATGTTTTTTAGATCTTTTAGGATTTTTAGGGGTTTTAGGGTCTTTTAAGGTTTTTAGTAGTTTTTGGCTGTTTTAAAATTTTTAGGTGTTTTAAGTGTTTTTGGGGTCTTTTAGTGGTTTTGGGTTTTTAGTGTTTTCTATGGACTTCGTGGTCTTCTTTTGGGTTTTTTTGTTTTCATACAGTTTTTAGGATTTTTTAGGGTTTTTAGGGATTTTAGGGTGTTTTAGTGTCTTTTAGGGTTTTTTAGCAGTTTTAAGTATCTTTTAGGGGGTTTTTATGGTTTTTGGGTTTCTTATGTTCTTTAGTATTTTATTAGAGTTGTTTTCTTTTTACAATATTTTCTAGTTTTTATAGTTTTTATATTTTTAGGTTTTTTGGGGTTTTTAAGATTTTATTGGTTTTATTGTTTTTATGTGTTTTAGGGTTTCTTTTTTAGTGTATTTAGGTTTTTGGGGTTATTTAGGGTTTTTTTTTGTGTTTTTAGGGTTTTTTTAGGTTTGTGGTGTTTTTGGTATTTTTAAGGGTTTGTGGGGTTTTATGGGTTTTGAGGGGTTTAAGGTTTTTTAGGGTTTTAGGGTTTGATAGGTGTTTTAAGCATTTTAATGTTTTTAGGTGTTTGAGTATTATGTATCATTTTTATGGATTTATAATTTATTAGTGTTTTATTGTTTTAGGGGATTTTAGGGTTATTATGGTTATTAGGGGTTTTATTGTTTTTAGCATTTTTTAGGTTTTTAGGTTTTAATGTTTCTTATGACTTTTATGTTTATTGGGTTTTTAGTAATTTTTTTGGGGTTTTATGGTTTTTAGGGTTATTGTGGGGTTTTTAGTGTTTAGGGTATTGGGTTTTAGGTTTAAGGTACTTGGTTTATAGTGTAGGTTATAAGGTTTATGGTGAAGGGTTTAATGGGTAGGGTATTTGGTTTAGCGTGTAGGGTTTAGGGTTTATGGTTTGGGGTATATGATATAGGGTTCAAACTCTGGGGTTTACAATTTAGGTTGTAGGTTATGGGGTTTAGGTAGTAGGGTTTATGGTTTACAGTATTGGGTATAGTGTCTAGGATTTTGGGCTTGGGGTTTAGTGTGTCAGGAATATGGTATAGTGTATAGGGTTTAGGGGTTAGGGTGTTGAGTATTGGGTTCAGGATGTTGGGTTTTTGGTTTAGGGTGTCAGATATATGGTATAGTGTGTATGGATTATGGTTTAGGGTGGTGGGTGTAGGGTTTTTCATATATGGTTTAGTGTTTAGGGTGTAGGGTATAGGGTTTTGGATTTATGGTTTGGGGTTTAGGGTATAGGGTATAGGGATTGGGGTAATGGGTATTGGATTTAGGGTGAAGTGTATAAGGCCTAGTTCCTAGGGTGAAAGATATAGGGTTTTTGGTGTAGGGTTTATAGTTTAGGGTGTTGGATATATAGTATTGGGTGTAGGGTTTAGGGTATATGGGTTATGGTTTATGTTTTAGTGTTTAGGGTGTTGGGTGTAGAGTGTAGGGCATAGGGTTTATCGTGTGTGGTTTAGGTTTTTGGTTGTATGGTATAGGGTTTAGGGTTTAGGGTTTATGGTTTAGGTTATAGTGTTAAGGGTATAGGGGTTAGGGTTCATGATGTATGATATAGGGGTTTGGGTTTCACAGTTTGGGTATATAATATAACGTTTTTTTGTTTCCAGTAATTTTAGGGGTTTTAGGGCTTTCTAGGATTTGTAGTTTTTTTATGGTTTTAGGGGTTTAAGGGGTATTTACAGCTTTTAGGGTGGGGGGGGGGGGTTCAATTTTTTAGTGTTTATAGGGGTTTTTTGTGTGGTGCGTTTGTGTTCTTATTATTTATTGGGTTTTTTGATGTTTTATGTGTTTTAGGGTTATTATGTTTTTAGGGGGGTCGGGTTTCAGGATTTTATGGACTTTAGGTTTTTAGTGGTTTTTAGTTTTTTCACTATATTTAGGGTATTAGGGGGTTTTTAGGGATTTTATGTGGTGTTATGATTTTTAAGGGTTTTGGTGTTTAAGGGTGTTCTTTCGATTTCTGTGTTTTCTATGTTTTTTATTTAATATTTTTAGATTTTTGTTAGGTTTTCTTAGTGATTTTATGGGTTTTAGGGATTTTGTTGGGTTTTAGGTCCATTTAGGACTTTTAGTATTTTTGGGGTCCATTAGGGGTTTTGGGGTCCATTGGGAGTTTTTTTGGGTTTTTAGGGTTCTTTAGGATTTTTAGGGTTCATTTCGGTTGTAGTGTTTTTTAGTTCATTTGGTTTTTAAGGTATTTTTGGGTATTTTTGGGTCTTTATTTTTTTGTAACTTCTAGGATATTTTAAGGTTTTTATGGTCTTTTAAGGGGTTTTAGGGTTTTGTTGTTTTTAGTGTTTTAAGGTACTTTTTGGATTTTAGGGTTTTCTTTGGTTATGGGGGTATTTTTTGTTATTTTTGGGTTTTAAATTTGGAGGATCTATCTAGGTTTTGAGGTGAGTTTTAGTGTCTTTAAGAGGTTTTAGGGATTTTATGTATTTTTTAAAAAATTTAGTGTTTTTTGGAATATTAATTATTTTTGGAGATTTTAGTGTTTTTAGTGGTTTTTCCATTTTAGGTTTTTTATAGTTTTATAGGTTTTACTATCATTTATTGGTTTTTATATTTTTAAGGTTTTTTAGGTTTGTTAATGTTTTGACGAAATTTGTACTGTTTTTAGGGTATTGTGTTTTTATGTGTTTTAAGAGTTTTTAGGATTTTTAGGGGTTTAAGGGATTTTTTTGGGTTTTTTGGATTTTATTTTGGTTGAGGGATTTTTGGAATTTTTATGATTTATGGAATTTTTAAGGGTTTTATAGGTTTTAGAGTATTTTGGGGATTTTATGGTTTTTATGGGGTTTATTGTTTTTTAGATTCTCTATTATTTTTATGGTTTTTATGAGCCATTTGGGTTTTTTTGTTTTAAGGGTTTTTAGATTCGTTAACATTTTAGGGTATTTTAATGGGTTTTAGGGGTTTGGGGGATTTATAGTTTTTATATCTTTTTTAGGGTTTAAGGGATTTTTAGGGTTTTTAGGGTTTGTAGGGGGTTTTCATGTTTTTTGGGTTTTTCATGGTTTTCTGGATTTTTAGGGTGTATTAATACTTTTAGGTATATTTTCGGGTTTTATGAGTTTTTATGGTTTTAGTATTTTTATGTTTTTATGCTGTTTTAGGGGTCTTATGGTTTTTTGGTATTTTTGGAGTTTTAGGTTTTTAGGGGTTTTTAGATTTTTAATGGTTTTTAGGGGTTTTATGGGTTTTAGGGTTATTAGGGTTTTAAATATTTTTAGGGTTTTCATACTTTTTTAGGATTGTTTTTGGGTATCTATGGTTTTTTAATGTTTTTATGGTCTTTAACTGTTTTATGGGTAATAGTGTTTTAGGGTTTTAAAGGATTTTAGGGTCTTTAGAGAGTGTTAGGGTTTAATATTTTTTAGGGGATTTAGAGTTTTTGGGGGTTTTATGGTATTTAAGGGTATTTAGGGACTTTTAGGCTTTGTATATGGTATTTTATCTGATTTTGGGTATTTTAGGATTTTTTTAGATATTTAACGGTTTTAGTGGTTTGTGGTCCTTTAGGGGTTTTTATGATTGTTTATGGCAGAAGAGGTGTGAGGCATGGCTATTCCCGACCCCCCAAAATTTTATTATTAAGAAAAAAGACACAACAGACAAGGGGGAGGGGTCAAATGACCCACACCCAAAAACCCTTAACAAACCCAAAACCAAAAAACCCAATGGACCAAAAAGCACACAAAAACAAGAAAAGCATAAAAACAGAAAATAACCTAGCAGTAGTCCCAACCAAACAGCAATCAGCATCCAGTAGCAGTAAGACCATAAACCACAACTTCAACACCTCCCAGCTAAGTAACAACCAGCATCTAGCATCACAATTTCTAGTATCCAACACCTTCTCTCCAAGCAAGTTCACCCCCAGAAACACTGAATCACCAACACTATAAGCATAAGCATCAACATCACCACCATCATCTAACACCAACATAGAGTCCCAACCAAGCTATCCACCACCCTCTTTAACCGTATCATGCCAAACAACATCCATTAACCAACATCCCATATTCCAGTATTCAAGATCTCTTATCCCGGCAACTTCCACCATGCCACACCTAGGTGTACCACCAACAACATAGGACCGCCAACACCCATGCTCAGAATAAACAGTTTCATCACAGTCCAACTCACCGGCAAGAAGAATCAAACAACCTAGAGAACAGAGAAACCAACGCCCATGCCTAGAACCTGTCTACAACACCCAAAGGAATGGAAACTTCCAGCACCACTCAATTTTTCCAATATCCAGCACTCTCAATAATTCAGAACCAAACTAGCCATAATACAGAAGGCCACAGTCCAAAATAAAATCCATAACACAACACAACAAATCGGTCCCTTCATCAACAACATGAATCAGATCCAAAACCCCATAAATACGCACCCACAAAGCGATCCTCGTAAATTAGATTTTTTATATGATTTTAGGGGTTTTAGGTGATTTTAGTGGGTTTTAGGGTTTTTTTGTGTAATAAGGTTTTTATTGTTTTTAGGTTGTTAGGGTTTTGTCTGGTGTTTAAGATTTTTTAAGTTTTTAGAGGTTTTAGAGTTTTTAATGGTTTTCATGGTTTTTATTGGTTTTAGGGATTTTCCTAATTCATAGGGTTTTTAGATGTTTTTATGGGTTTTTATGTTTTTAGGGTTTTTAGTGTCTTTTAGAGTTTTTATGGGTTTATTGGAATATATCAGAGTTTTCAAGGTATTTTGGTAGGGGGAGGGGTTATAGTTCTTTATATTTATTTTAGTTTTTATGTTTTTTAAGGGTTTATCGGTTTTAGGGTTTTTTTTGGGTTTTTAGGGTTTATAGGACTTTCTACGTTTTTAGGGTTTTATGGGTTATTGGGCTTTATAGGGTATTATATATTTTTAGGTTATTTAGGTTTTGTTAGGGTTTTTAATGTATTTATTATTTAATTTTTTTCTATTGTTTTTTTGGTTTTTTAGGGTTTTGTATGGTTTTTTGTGTTTTTCGTGTTCTAAGATTTTATTGGGTTTTTTGGGGTTCTTAATGTTATTTTCTGTTTTTTTGGATTTTTTGGGCTGCTAGGGTTTTCAGGGTTTTTAGGGTTTTTGTTGTTTTAGTTTCTTTTTGGGGTTTCCCTAGTATTTTTTGGGTTTTTAGGATTTTAAGGGTCCTTTAGGGTCTTTTAGGGTTTTATAGGTCCTTTTAGGGGGTTTACGGAGTTTTTGGGTCTTTTAGGGAATTGTTTTTGATTTTTAGGGTTTTTGGGTCGTTTTAGTGTTTTAAGGATATGTTAGGAACTTTTAATGTCTTTTTAAGGGTTTCAAGGTGTTTAGGGTTTTTTAACAGTTTTAGGAATTTTTTGGGATTTTATGGGTTTAAAGGTTTTGTAGTATTTTTAAGTGTTTTGGGGTTTTTTGGGGGGGGGGGGGGTTTATGGGTTTTAGGTTTTTTTATGGGTTTGATAAATTTTCATGGTTTTTGGGGTTTTCTTGGTTTTTTTCGTTTTAGTTTTTATGCTATTTTGGTGTATTTTTCATTTTTGTGGGATTTTTTTCAATTTAAGTGGTTTTTAGGGTTTTTAGGTATTTTTGGGATTCATAGTTTTGTTTTTTAAAGAGGTTTTAGTGGTTTTTACAATTTTTTGGGTTTTTAGAGGTTTTTGGGGTTTTTAATGTTTTTAGGATCTTTTAAGGGTTTTTACAATTTTTATGGTCTTTAGAGTTTTTAGTGTATATATTGTTTTTAGTGTTTTAGGGTTTAGGGTGGGTTTTATGGTTTTTTTTTGGTTTTAGGTGTTTTTATGAATGTTTTGGATTTTTAGGGATTTTATGGTCTTTTAGTGTTTTTTGAGTTCTTAGTATCTTTTTGGGTTTTAAGTCTTTATAAGGGGTTTTTAGGTTTTTTTATTAATTTTAGGGTCATTAAGGGTTTTTAGGGTCCTTTAGGCCTTATTAATGTTTATGGGATCCATTAGGGATTTTAGGTTCCTTTAGGGTTTTTTGGTTTTTTGGGTTATTCATAGTTTTTTATGATTTTTAGGGTCCTTTTGGGTATTTGTATGGGTTTTGTTGATTATTTTACCGTTTTAGGGTATTCTATGGTCATTTATGGTTTTTAGTGGGTTTAAGTTCCTTTTAGGGTATTTTGGGATATTATGTTCTTTTAGGGGTTTTATGGATTTTAGTGGTTATTTTGGGGTTTTAATGTCTTTTAGGTATTGTGAAGGGTTTAAGGGATTTTATGGTTTTTATGGTTTTCTGGGTTTCTTAGGGTTTTTATGATTTTTGGGGTTTTAGTATATTTGGGGGGTTTTATGGTTTTTAGTGTCTTCTAGGGTTTTCTAAATTTTTTGGGGTTTTCAAGGTTTATGGTTTTTAGTGTTTTTAGGGGGTCTAGGGAATTTTCATGGTTTTTAGTGGTTTTGGGGGTTTTTAGTGGTTTTGAGGTTTTTAAGGTGTTTTGGGTTTTTAAGGGTTTAATGTTTTTATGATTTTTAGGTTTTTCTAAGGGTTTTAGGGTTTTTATGGGTTTTTAGGGTTTTGGGAGTTTTTAAGGTTTTTAGGGGCATATGTGTCTTTATGTATTTCAAGGGGTTTATTAGGGCTTTATGTTCCTTTTAAGGCTTTTTGGGTTTAGGGGTTTATGTGTTTTTATGATTTTTAGGGTTTTACGGGTTTTAAGGGGTCTTTAGTGGTTTTTAGGGTTTTAAGGTTTTTTTACAGTTTTTAGGCTTTCTTATGGGTTTATGTGTTTTTAGGGTTTTAGGGTTTTAGGGTTATTTTAGGGGGTTTTAGAATTTTCAAGGAATTAGGGGTTTTTATGTTTTTTAGGGTTTTTCGGGTTTTTATGAGTTTTAGAATTTTTTTAGGTTTTTAAAGGATTTTTGGGGTCTTTCTGGTATTTTTAATTTTTAGGGTATTTTAAGGTTTTTAGTGGTTTCGGGGTTTTTATTTTTTTAGGGGTTTTATGGGTTTTTGGAATTTTTAGTATTTTAGGGGTTTTAAGGGTTTTTAGGGATTAAAGGTTATTAGTGGGTTTTTGGGTTTTGATTATTTTTTTAGTTTTTAGGGTTCCTAGAGATTCATAATGATTTTGGGTTTTTGGGTTATATGGGTTTTTATGTATTTTTGGATTTCTAGGGTTTTTATAGTGTTAACTGTTTGGGGGGTTTAGAGATTTTAGGGATTTTAATTATTTTTAGTGGTTTTTAGGGGTTTATATGTTTTTTTGGGGGGGGGGGGCTTATCATTTATTTAGTTTTTTAGGAGTTTTAGATTTTTGTATTATTGTTTTATGGATTTTAGGGATTTTAGGCATGTTAGCATTTTTAGATTTTTTTGGGTTTTAAGGGTTTTTTGTTCTTTTGGGTTTTATGGTGTTTAATGGGTTTTGGGGTCCTTTATTATTTTTATCCGGTTATTTAGGGTCTTTTAGTGGGTTTTAGGGGTTTTAGGTTCTATTAGGGTTTTTAGGGTTTTTAGGATATATGTGTTCTTTTAGGATTTTTTGGATTTTAATGGTTTTTGGGGATTTATGGTTTTTAATTGTTTTTATAGTTTTATGGGTATTATGATATTTTATGGTTCTTAGGGGGTTTTATGTGTTTTATGGTTTTTTATGATTTTTATTATTTTCATATTTTTTGGGATTTTTTTTATTTTGAGGAATTTATTAGCATTTTTTTGGATTTTTAAATGTTGTTTTGGGGGGTGGGTTTGGGTTTTGAGGGTTTTTAGTGTTTTCTAGCCTTTTATTGTTTTAGAGTTTTTAGGGTATTTACTGTTTTTAGAGTTTTTAGGGGTTATTTGGAGTGTTTTTTAGTTTTAATTTTTTTGGGGGTTTTATGGGGTTTTAATACTTTATATGTTTTTTTGGAGTTTTTAGGGTTTTAGGGGGTTTAGGGTCTCTATAAAGTTTTTGGGTTTTTTCTATTTTTAGGTATATTCATAATTTTTATGGGTTCTATGGTTTTAACAGGACTTTTTGTAGTTTTTAGTGTTTTTAAAGCGGTTTTAGTGTTTTTAGGGTTTTTAGGGTTTTCAGGGTTTTATGGTTTCTAGGGTTTATAGGTTTTTTAGGGTTTTAAATATTTTTAAGGGTTTATGGGTTTTTAGGGTGTTAGTGTTTAAATAAATTTTAGGGTTTTTAGTTATTTTTAAGGGGTTATAGATGATTTTATCCTTTTTTATGGTTTTTAGGGGTTCGAGGATCGAGGGTTTTAAGATTTTTTAGGGTTTAAAGGGGTTTTTTATTATTTTAGGGATTTAATATTTTATGGTTTTTTATATTTTTAATGTTTTCTTCAGTTTTTTAGGGTTTTAAAAGGTTTTTATGGTTTTTTAGAATTTTTTTAGGGTTCTATTATTTTTAGGTGTTTTTATAGTTTTTATTTTTTAGGGTTATTTTATGGTATTTATAATTTTAAAGGTTTTTAGTGGTTTTATTATTTCTCGGTTTTGTTTTATGGATTTTTATGGTTTTTGGATTATTTAATGGTTTAGAGTTTTTTTTGGGGGGGGGGGTGGGTTTTTTACATTTTTTGGGGTTTAAAGAATTTTTTAGTGTTTTTATTTTTTATAGTTTGTTTAATTTTTTTGTGGGTTTTTTAAGGTTTTTAGTTTCTAGAGGGATTTTAATGTTTTTAATTTATTTTAGGGGTTTTATGGGTTTTTATGTTTTTCAGGGTTTTATGATTTTTAGGGATTTTTAATTTTTTAGGGTTTTTAGTGTTTTAAGAGGTTTTAGGGTTTTTATGTTTCTATGGGTTTTTGGGTTTTTATGGGTTTTAAGATTTTTAGGACTTATTTTGGGTTATTTTTTCGGATTTTTAGTGTTTTTAAGGGTTTTTAGGGTTTTAACTGTTTTTACACTTTTTTAGTGTTTTATGGTTTTTTAGAGTGTTATGTTTTGTTTTTATTTTTTGGGGGTTTTTTGGGATTTTGGGTTGGGGTTGTGTTTTTTGTATTTACGGTTTCAAGGGTTTTATGGTATTTTTAGTTTTTTAGGGTTTCTGGGATTTTATGGGGATTTAGGGTGCCTAGGGGTTTTAGAGTATCTAGGGGTTTTATAGGGTTTTAGTGTTTTAGTGGGTTTTTGGGGGTTTTGTGGTTTTTAGGTTTTAAGGTTTTGTGTTTTTTTAGTGATTTAGGGGTTTAGGGTATTTAAGCGTTTTTTGGGGTTTTTAGGTTGTTAAGGATTTTTAGGGTTTTTGGGTGTTTTAGGTGTTTTAGGGTTATTATTGTTTTAGGGGGTTTTAGGGTTTTTAGGGGGTTTTAGTATATTAAGGTTTTTAGGGTTTTTAGGGATTTAAGGGTTTTAAGGATTTTTTTTGGGTTTTATGATTTTTTAGTATTTTTTGATTCATTTAGGGGGTTTTAGGGGGCTTGGGGTTTTATAGTGTTTTTTATGGTCTTAAGGATTTTATTGGTTTTTAGGTGTTTAGGGTTTTTGGGGTTTTTGGGTTTTTTATGGTTTATAGTTTTTTTGTGATTAAGGGTTTTTTTGAATTTTCAGGGTTTTTATGACTGATTTATCTTTTTTAGTTTTCCTTTAGTTTTTATTGGGTTTTAGGATTTTTAGTTTTTGATATATTTTTAAGGGTTTTTTTATAAATTTTCATGGATTTATTTGGTTTTAGGGTTTTTTATGGTTTTCCTGATTTTCTATTATTATCATAAAGCATCTTAGTGGATTTTTATAATTTTTTTAGGAGTTTTAGGGATTTATATACTTTTAGGTTTTTATAGATTTAATAATTTTTAGGGTTTTCGGGGGTTTTTATTTATCTTAGGGTTTTATGGTTTTGATTTTTTTTTTAGTTTTTTTAATATTTTTCAAGTTTTATAGGTTTTAGTGTCTTTAGTGTCTTTATGGTTTTTAGTGTATTTATGGTTTTTATGGGTTTTGTGGTTTCAGTGTTTTTTTAATATTTTTAGGGTTGTTTTAGGGTTCTTGATGGGTTTTAGTGATTTTATGGTTGATTATGTTTTTTGGGTGTTTTAGAGTGTTTTACAATGTTTTTGGGTTTTATGTTTTTAAGGGGATTTGGGGTCTAAAGGGGATTTTAGAGTGGTTAAGGGTTTTTATGATATTTTATGGGTTTTATAGTGTTTTGGGTACTTTTTGGTGTTTTAGGGTTTTGGGTATTTTTGGGGTTTTTATGGTCTATTAGGGGTTTTAAGATTTTTAGTGTCTTTTAGGGGTTTTAGGGGATTTAGGGTTTTTAATTTCTTCATAGGGGAGTTATAGGTTATTTATGTTGTTTTAGGGGTTTTTAGAATTGTATGGGGTTTTAAGGTTTTTTAGGTTTTTAGGATTTTTGGGGTTTTTTTTTGAAAATTTTCTTATTTTTAAGGTTTCTTAAAATTTTGTAGGTTTTTTGGGTTTTCTAGGGTTTTTTCTACCTTTTAGGGTTTTTTTGTGTCATAGTGTTATTATGGTTTTAGGGTTTTAAGTTTTTGGGGAGATTTTGGATTTTAGGGTTTTGGGGTATTATAGTTTTTATGGTTTATGGGGTTTTGGGGGTTTTATGGGGTTTCGGGACTTTTTAGTGGTTTTATAGATTTAGTGTGTTTTAAGGGTTTTTAAGATATTTTTATGGTTTTAAGGGTGTTTTAGAGTTTTTTAGGATTTTTTGCGAGGGTTGGATTTTTGGGTTTGTAAATTTTGTTAGAGGTTTTTAGGGTTTTTAGTGATTATTATAGTTTTTTTGGATTTTTAGGGGTTTAAGGGGTTTTGGGGGTTTTAGGGATTTTTAAAGGTCTTTTATGATATTTTCGGGGTTTTATTATTTCAAGGGATTTTTGAGTGTTTTAGGGTTTTAGGGGTTTTAGTGTATTTCTCAATCTTTTAGGTTTTTTAGTGTTATTAGGGGTTTTTTATTTTTCTTTTCTATTTTTTGGTTTTTTAACGATTATTGGGTTTTTAGGTTTTTAGGGTTTTTTTGTATTTTTAAGGGTTTTAGGGGTATTTAGTAGTTTTAGGGGGTTGTAGGGTTTTTATTGTTTTTAAGGGTTCTTAAGTTTATTTTATATTTTTAGGGGTTATGGGGTATTTAGTGATTTTTATGAGGTTTTATTAGTTTTTATGGTTTTTACGGTTTTCAGTATTTCCACGGTTCTTTACGGGTTTAGGGGTTTTAGGGTTTTTTGGGGGGTTTTTTTTATGGTTTTAGTATTTTTCACAATTTTTATGTATTTTTTGGTTTTTGAGGGTTTAGGGGGGTTAGGGTTTTAAAGGATTTTTATGAGGTTTTATGGTTTTTTTGGGGGTGTAATGTTTTTAGGGGTTTTATGATTTTTATGAGTTTTGGGGGGTGTTATGGTTTTTTGGGGGTTTTGGGTTCTTTTGAGATTTTGAGGATTTTTTTGGTCAGTTAGGGCTGTTTTAGTGTTAAGGTTATTTATAGTTTTTAGTGTTTTTTCTATTTTTTAGGATTTTGTGGGTTTTTTGGTTTTTTGGGTATTTGAGGTTTATAATGTTTTTTAGGGTTTTAAGATATTTTAGGTTTTATTTGTTTTATTTATTATTTTTAGAGTTTTGAGGGGGATTAAGTGTTTTTAATCTTATTTAAGGTTTTTGAGGTATTAGGGTTTTTATGGTTATTACAGGTTTTTTGGGTTTATTGGGATTTAGAGTTTTTAATTGGTTTTATGGTTTTTGGGTTTGTTGTATTTTTATGGTTTTTAGGGTGTTTTAGGGGTTTAAGTGTGTTATTTTTGTTTTTAGGGTTTTTAGGGTTCTCAGGTCTCACTAGTATGGATTGCACAATATCAAGCGATACCATATATCAATGCTAGCTAAAAACACTGATAATGGTGGTAATTATATTTCTTTTACAAAAAATTACTGATAATGGGTATTTTTATTTGTGGTAAACAAACCACATATAAAAGATCCCCAATATAAACACTTTTTTAGTGCTGAAAAAAGTACCCATTATCAGGGATTTTTGCTAGTGCTAGTAATTATGGCCTTTATCAGCACTAAAGTAGCAATAATAAAGGGCTTTTATCTTCTCTAGAAATTTTTTTTAATAAAGGGTGTCTTTTATCAACACTACAAAAAAACTAATAAAGGCCACCTTTATCTGCAATTGTTTAGCACCGGTAAAAGGTATATTTCAAAAAATATATACATCATTAAAAATAATATATTATTTTTAAATATATTTTTATTTATATAAATAAAATATATTTTATTAAATTTTATTAACATGAGACAAAAGTTTCATTTACACTTTATATATATGATATTCAGTGAAAAATGGATTATAAAATAATTTAAAAATAATATACATTATTAATTTTCTAATTATTATCAAGTAATAGTCATTTAACAATAGTTGGATGACATAAAAATTTAATAAATTAATGAACGATCTTAGATAAGTTGAAAATCTGACTTGAACTTTAAAATTCCACAACTTTTGATTTCAGTGTCCATTTGGGCTCTACTACATATCAAATCAAATCCTACGTAGACATTAACACCATATAAGTCATGAAGACCCATATCATTATTTTTTCAAGGTAGAACAAGGTCTGAAAGGAAAATAAAATTGAGATTTTCGTTGGGATACCTACATTTTTTTATATTCAATGGGATGTCAACTTCATTTAAGAGGGTTTTGTTATCCTCTTTCAGTGGAGACTAAATTTATTGTCATGTCTTACATTCATATAGATATTATAGATTTTAAATTTTACCATTTTTTATATTAATGTTTTATTTATAATTAAAAATATGAATATTTTCTTTTATTTACTTATATTAAATCAATTATACAAACAAATATTTAAACATATTTACATAAATATTTATTTTAAAATATATAAAATATATGGAAATAAATATTTATTATTCATTTTATTTAATATAATAAATTTTTTAATTAATTTATATTATAAAAATACAATAATATATATATACCAATACAAGTAGTGTTTATATATAAATATGTGTGTCAATAAATAAATATATATTTATGTGTGTATTCAAATATATGTAAATAGATAAATATATGTAAATATTTGTTCATGTATGTTCAAAATTACAATGTGTACATGTCTGTGTAAATATTTGCATATCTTCCAGTGTAAGAATAATATGTTAATACATCAAATATAAATGTATTTTTTTAAATATATCATTATCATTAAATATAGTATATAAATGTATTTATAGTAAATATCTATAAAACATTATAAAAAAATTATATCAAAATATGCAATTATATATAAATATGTATAAATATGTTTGTAAATATACAGACCAATAAATATATATTTAATATATAAAATTTATATCTAAACATACAATATATATACATTTTAAAAAAACTATTTAAAAAATAATTATAAAAATCATATGGAATTAATTATTACCCAATTTATTTGAAACAACATCTAACAAATTTTTACATTATAAAATATATGAATAAAAGTATATATATATACACACACTTACACAGATGTATAGATAAATTTTATATATGTAGATGTGTGTGTATTAACAAATATATATACATATGTATATATATATATATATGTATATTTATTCTTATGTATTTAAATGATTATTAATATATAATATATTTAAATAAATATAATTATATATATATATCACACACACACAAACATATATTTTATAAATGTATTTTAAAATAATTATATAAATATATGACAAAAAAATATTTATCTAATTATACATAAATCAAGAGAAATATTGTAATATATATAATAAAACAAGCATGGGGAAGTGGTAGAGGGGTATGAATTTCAAAAGGGAGGTTGCAGGATTGAGTCTAGGAACATGTGATAGTGTACAAGAAGTTGGATGATCATTGAGAAAAGGGTGGGTGCATGGGAGTGTTGTAAATACCCTTACCATAGTAACCTGGAGCCAGTGTATTACATTATTACATTGACATTATTACAAAGAATAACATCCCAAATGACCAAATAGTTTAGTAGTCTTTGGAAACTAGATACATATATAGTTCCATTTTTTACATTGGGAATTGGAAATAAAACATAATACATAACAAAAGTAAATTCTCAAAATCCTTGAAAACTATTTCAATGATCACTTCTTCATAATCTGGGAAACTGAAAAAAAAATAACGGTGAGATCAAATTCTCAGAAAGGGGTTAAGTACAACATAAACTATCATGAATTAATAGGCATAATCAACATGTCATGGTAGATAACTAAACCGAAAATCCATTTAATCTATAGAATGATAATAAAATGAATCTTTAGATTTTATCATAGTGAAAGATCCTAGACAATAATAAAAGAATTATGAATTAATTAAATGCTTAATTATTGTACATCATGTATATGGCACATGAACCACTATACCGTCAGGATATATTCTCAAGAAAATTTATTATTGTGGGTAGAAACTTGTATTATTCTTCATAGAAACAAATGATAAGGGTTTGGTGCTAACTGGGTTGTCTCATGAGACTCATCAATGTATCGAGGGGCTATCTAAAATTAAGCCCCAACTATTTTTTTTAGTCCAAATCATTTCTCATATATCGAATAATTAAATGAAAATTATATTTTTTAATAGTGTCCCATACCACTTTGAAATATAAGAATCATAATCCCCATAAAAGTAAATTATTATCAAATGAAACATTGAATAACATGAATATAAATATATTAATTATATGATGTATCAAAGGGTCAGTACACCATATAAAATAAATAAGTTTTTAATAAGCCATATCTCATAGAAATTAAAGTGATATTAGAAAAACTCTTACCTTACACTTTCCTTTAGTTGAATGTTCTTTAACATCCAGTTTAATGGTTTAAATAATTTTATTACTTTATAAAATAAACTTATTAATATTTATGATATCATATATGATTCTCTTATACCATATTATCTTCCATTTTTTAATAACATATCATTATTAACCTTTTTTGGGTGTTAATTACTTCATTTTCTTATGCATGTTTTTTCCTATAAGTAATGGTTATTATGCATATCATATAGTTCCATCAACTCAAAAATTATATTAAGGTCATAAATATCTTATTTATTCATTATATACATTCTTATAATCATCATTTAATGGTTAATGTAGAAAATGAATCGCACCACATCATGGTGACAATAGGTCGTACGTATGCACGAGCAACAATATCATTCCTTCAATAGTGAAAGGGAAAGGAAGTTAATGTTATATTAATTTTTAAATAAATAATATCATGAAATATTTATTATTTATATATATATATCCACTATTTTCATTATTATACCCATCAATTTAAACGGGTGATGAATAAAAAATTACACCATAATGTAGAGTCAGTAATTGGTGTGAACGCTTGCATGGTGCTTTTATTTTTTGTAGGATGGATAAATGGTGGAATATGGTAGTAACATAATCCAAATAAAATAATATAAAATATATGATAATTTATTTCTTAATTTATCATGGAAACAATATATGTAGATGAATATTAAGAAGAAACACACTTGAAAGAGTTGATAAAGATGTTTACCTCTTCTTTAGAGAACTTCCATTAATATCATATTAAGTGATATAGGATAGTTATTTTGGAAGAATCATAACCAATATTACTTAAATAATTATGTTGAAAAGAGAAATGGTAAGGATTTTATTGATATATATGGATCAACTTGGTGGGGGGGGGGGACTGAGGAGTCTTTCTTTTATAATTAAAGTGAGGGGAACTTTCCGAATTCCCCAAAATATTAATATATAATAAGGCTATTATAGTTCCATATACTTCCAGATTATCTATAAATGAATAGGGGAAGACATTTTACACCATATAATATCCCCTTTATACTGATTAATGTTTTTATGATTTTACATCATTTAATAAAATTTAATTCAAAAAATATCATTATTTTCAAATTTCATACAATTCTTTTAATATGAATTAAAATTCAAAAATATAAAGTTGTAATTTGAATATTATTATTTCAAAGATAAAAAATATATCCTATGGATCTATAAAATTCAATATACATGTTATATAAACCCAAATATATCAAAAGTAATACTTTTAAAACAAATATTTTATTATTCTAATAATAAATTAAATATTGCATTATCATTGCAAAAGAATTTAAGGTAATTATATAATTTCCAAGAAATTAAAAGAAATTTATATAATGAAAATATTTTTAAAAAGATAAAAACATACAATTATTTCCATTAATATATTGATTTTTCCCTCCGTGGACACATAAAAGATATTAAATACAAAGAGAGTATCATTTTGTAATTATCTTGGATTTAAATAATTAATGTGTTATTTTAATGGAAAATTTACATTAAAAAACTTCAACTCTTTCTTAAGGTGATAATGGTATAATTATATTAATAAAATAATTTTTTTACATGTTTATTTCATGGTTATACACTTAACTTTTCTTTTTACCCCTTTTTAACCCCCTTTAATATTATCACGATAACATTGATTTTTACTCTTTGAGGGTTAATATCATTACTATAAAATAAAAAAGAAACCATAAACAAACCATGGATGATATTTTAAGCATTATTAAAATATTTTGGAAAAATATTATTTCTTATTTTAATATAACATTAAAATCATTTTTGAAACTATTCATTTGATTGACTTTTATAAAAATAAATATAAACAAGATATCTTCTAACTGACCATTTTAACACATCACTAATTGTAAAATCTATATATAAAATTAATTTATTACATTAATTATCTAAAATTATATTTATTACAATATTTTAAAACTAATGTACTTGATATTTCAACCAATTAAACAATTACAACATCATCATTATGTAAGCCATTAAGTTAATTATTGATTTACTAAAAATTAAACTTAAATTAACAAGATGAAGATAAAACTTTTATATTTCAAATGAATACTTATAGATGAATATATCTTCTGAATAACCTCATATTAAAAATGTAAAATTAATTAAAAATATTAGTGTGATAAGTTTTACTTTTCTTAAATTAAATATTATAAAGGGACTAAAGACATAAAATTGGATTCAAGAGGCCATAAAATCATCCCAATGATGATTTTGGTCATTAATCAATCATAAATTAATATTATTTTAAGTTTTAGGGTAATTTAATATTATTTATAATATTATTTTTACCCTTAATTACCCGATTACCCTTAGTTGTGGTAATTAAAATTACTAATGTTACTACCCATAGTGGCAAAAAATAAAAGAGAATTGTTTAGATAATTTTACCATAAGATTAAAAATATGGAATCAATTTTTCAAAATTCAAAACATGGTATTAGATAACACTAATTTAAAATTAATCTTATAAATTGGGTAAGAAAAATAATTTTTATAGTGAAAATGTGAAAATGTTGAAATAGTTTTATATCCAAATTCAATATAAAAAAGATTCCAATGATCTTAATTGAATAATTATATGTATTTTTAATATAATTTTATATTAAAACCAATTTAAAATATAATTTATAATCAAAATTGTCTTATATGATAAGCCATTTTCAATTAAAATGATGTATTTATTTACTATTCATCATAAAATGAAACATATCATAAAATACCAAAAATTAAACCGAAATATATTTTGATATTACTATTTAAAGAATTAGGATTTTTTTTAAAATTTAAGTTATAAATATGTCAAAATGCAGTACTAAATCAAAATTTCCCTCAGAAGGTGGAAAAAATGCCTTTAGAAAATATGTTTTTTTATGCATAAAAGTGGATTTATTTTTATATCTTGTCTATAAAAAAAATAATGTTAATGTTAAAAATTAGAGTAAACATATAATATATAAATTTCATAATGTGGATAATATTATTTATTCTCACTAATTTAGTATCTAGGTTATAATAATATTTCATTGTTCTATTAAGTTGGGTGTTACGTGCAATGTATGCTATAAAAAACATTAACTTTAGAAAGAGACATACAATAAAATCTTAGTGTGTCATAGGTGTGGAAAAGTGGGTGTGAAAAAGAGTTGGTAAAGCATTAAAAACCAAAAAACCATACAAAACCATTAAAATGTATAAAAAATATTAATACCACAAAAAACCCCTAAAATCACTTAAAAGAATAACAAACCCTAAATCCCCATAAAAAACCCAAGAAACACTAAAAACCCTTAAACCCCTAAAAACATAACAACACTAAAAATCCCTAAAAACTATAAAAACCCCTAAAATAGAAAAAAACCTAAAACCATAAAACCCCTAAAAACCCTATAAACCCATAAAAACACAATAAAAATTCCAAAAAGTTAAAAAAACATAAAAACCTAAAAATTATTAAAACACTAAAATCTCTAAAACCACTAAAAACATTAAAAACTATAAAATAAATTAAAACTGAAAAAAACTCCAAAACATTAAAAACCCAAAAACTCTAAAAACCACATAAACACAAAGAGAATTTTAAAAACCATTATGAAACTGTATGAAAACCATAAAAACACATAAAACTGTAAAAACATTAAAATCTCTAAATAACCCCTCAAAACTCAAAAAAAACTTTTAAAACCCCTAAAAAACAATAAAAATCCTAAAAATATATAGAAATCTCTAAAAACCCCAAAATAACCCTAGAAATCCAAAAAACCCAAAAAACCCATGAAACACTAAAGACCCAAAAAACCAAAAAACCTTTTAAAACCCAAAATCACTAAAACCCCTAAAATTAAACTAAAATATCTAAAACCCAAAAACCATTAAAAACACTAGAAAATTTAAAAACCATTAAAAAAATTAAAAATCAAAAATACCATAAAAACCCATAAATTACCGTAAAAGATCCCAAAAAACCCTAAAAAACTTTAATCCTTAAAAAAACCCAAAAAAAATTAAACTTGAAAAAATCCTAAAAGACCCAAAAACTATTAAAGAACTTAAAACCCCTAAATACCCCCCAAAACTCCTAAAACCCATAAAAACAACCCCCAAAACACCTAAAAAACCCTAAAAACACCTAAAAACATAAAAAAAACATAAAAACCCTAGAAAACCAAAAAATCCTAGAAAACCCCGTAAACCACTAAAAACACTACAATCCACTAAAAACCCTACCCCCCCAAATATCTAAAACCCCCAAAAAAATACTACAAACACTAGAATATCCTTAAACCCATAAATTCGCCTAAAAATTGGAAAAAATCCTTAAAATCCATAAACACAACAAAATTCAAAAAATACCTTAAAATACATAAAAAACCAAAAAAAACCCCAAAAACCTAAAACCCCCCAAAATCCTAATAAAATCTAATAAAAATAAAAAAACCCATAAAAGACCATAAATATTCCTATAAAATTCCTTAAGTACCCTAAAACCACCCAACACCATAAAAACACTAAAAATACTATTATCTATAAAAATCCATAAAAAACCTAAAAACCTAACAAAACCATAAAATGAAAAAAACAAAAAAAATGTAAAATAACACTAAAAACCCTTAAAAACCTAAAATCTATAAAAACACTAAAAATACTAAAAACTTATACAACCCATAACAAAACTGTAAAACTGTAAAACCCTAAAACCCCTAGAAACTCATGAAAACCCCTAAAAACCCTATAATCCCTAAAATTCATAATACCCTAAAAATCTCTAAATCCCATAAAAACCATAAAAAGATCAAAAAATCAATAAAAATACCTAAAACCCCAAAAATCCCCAAAAATCCTAAAAACACAAAAAATAACTAAAAACTCCTTTAATGGCGGAAGGGATCTCCCAACTTCTTGGACGACTTCTTTAAACTAAAGCCTGGAAGATGATGTAATTCATATATCTCGGTGTCTGGTGTGGAGGTTATTGTAGATGGTGTGATGTGTTGGTATGGCAGCGTTGGTTGGGCCCTTCTTGGTCGACAACGAAGTGGCTGGTTCCCAGCTTGGGATGGTTGTGTTGGCCTCTCCGGATTCGCTGTAGTGAAAGGTGGGTGCAGCAGGCTCTGCGGTGTCTTGGTAGCGGCGTGCTCGTTCCCGTGCTTGGATCTGTGTTTCCTTAGTCTCCTCTTTGGTTTATACTGCTGATGAAGTTATGGACAAGTTGTGTTGCTTTCTAGTTTCTATGTTGGAATGCAGGATTCTGATATGTGGCTGGTTTGGTTGTGAGTTGTTGCTAGTACTGGATTTGAGGCAAGATGATGTGGAGGTTGATGGATGTGGTGCTATTTTGGTTTTGAATCGCAGTGGGTGTTGAATATTGGTTATGTTGAGTGGTACTAGATGTTTTCCTTCCTTTGTGTAATGTGGATGTGTCCCTGGGTGTGTTACAAGGTGTGATTTTTTGGAAGTTGTTTGGATTGAAGGTGAGGGTTTCTGGAATCTACATATCTAGTTTATGGATGATGCTTGGCTGGGAAGTGATGATAGATGCTGGTGTTTGGTGATGGTTGCTACTTCACTGTGAGGTGGAAAAGGTGAGACTTATGACTTTACTGACTGTGGTTCTGTGATGCTGGTGGTGGATACGATTGGAAGGGAGGCGATGGGTGATGAAAATGGTGATGCGGGATGCGGGTAGCTATTTGGCTGGGTGGTGCTGTTGGGAAGGCTTTCATTTTTCTGATTTTGCTAGTTGTTCTATCATTTGATTTTTTCGGGTACTTTTGGGTTTTGTTGGGGTGTCCAGGGTTTTTGGGTGTGGATTGTTTGACCCCTCCCCTCCCTTGTATGTGGTGTCCTTTTTTTCTAATAAATTTTGGGGGGTCAGCAATAGCCTGACCTCGCATCTTCCTTGCCCTAAAAACTCTAAA
The DNA here is from genome assembly GCA_963277665.1 of Viscum album. Taxonomy (NCBI): domain Eukaryota; kingdom Viridiplantae; phylum Streptophyta; class Magnoliopsida; order Santalales; family Viscaceae; genus Viscum; species Viscum album. Next base: position 347,387,644 of record OY728122.1, read on the forward strand.
AACCCAAAAACCAAAAAAAAAAACCTTAAAAAACCTAAAGAAACTCTAAAAAATACATGAGAGACCCTCGAAACACATAAAAACACAAAGAACTATTAAAAATTCAAAAAACCCTAATTCCCTAAAAACCATAAAAAACCTAAAAAATAAAAAAATCCATCAAATCCATAAATCTCTAAATAATCATACATAACCCCTAAAAGACACAAAAAATAATATAAAAAATTAAGACACTAAAAACACTAAAAATTCTAAAAACCCTAAAAACCTAAAAAATCATAAAAACCCTAAAACCATAAATGACCATAAAATACCCTAATCCATGTAAAAGACTATAAAAACCCCTACAAAACCCTAAAATGACACTAAAACCCCTGAAAAAACTCTAAAAGACCCTAAAAGACACTAATGTGCCATAAAAACCAAAAGGACCCTATAGACCCTCAAATTTTATAAATAAACCTTAGAAAAAAAAAACCTAAAGGACACTAAAATACCTAAAATCCCTAAAAGATAATAAAAACCCCCATAACCCCTAAAATTCCCTAAAAATAGGAAAACCCCAACCCCCCCTAAAAATAATAAAACAAACAAAAAACCTTACAAAACCCTAAAAGACCCTAAAAGCCCAAAAACACTAATAACTTAAAAAAATTAAAAACCCTGAAATAAAAAAAAATCATAAAATCCCTAATTTTTTTTAATAACCTAGAAATATTAAAAAACCCCAAAACCCTAAAATAAAAAACCCCTAGAAACCCTAAAACCCCAAAAAAATTCCTTAAAACACTTAGAAACCCCTAAAAACACATTAAACACAAAAAACCTCTTAATACACTAAAAAACATAATCCATTCATGGTGGTGTGGTGATGATCCATAGGGTTGTCTATGCTGCTTCCCGCATTCAGATAGGCTCTATGGCGAACGATGTTAGAAAGATCATTACTCTTCGGTTGCATGGCATCTCTAGAAGGGACAAAAAGCCAATAGTTCCCATGTTTATTCGATGGATCCCACCACTCTTCTTTTGGATTAAGGTTAACGTGGATGGTGCGGCCCTGGGTGCACTAGGTTCTGCTGGGTGCGGTGGAGCTTTTCGTACCTATCGAGGCTTCGTCAAAGGTTGTTTCCAGCACTTCATTGGTGATGGGTGCGCCCGTGAAGCTGAACTATGGGCCATGATAAAGGCGATTGAGTATGATGAATTCTTCGGATGGAGCTTACTATGGATCGAATCTGACTCCATGCTTGCTATGAATGCTCTTAAAAACATATCTAGGTGCGTTCCTTGGAAGATCCTCCCCCAATGGATGGAATGCATCACCATGTGTCAAAGGCTGAATCTCACTGTGACACATGTCTATCAGGAGGTGAAAGTGGTTGCAGATTCTCTCTCCAAACAGGCCATTGTGGAGAGGTGCTCATTGTGGTCCTTTTTCGCCACGCCCTCCTACTCTGTGCTTGTGGACTCTGACTTGAAGGGTGAGTTGCACACCAGGTTATGTAACCCCTCATTATAGCACTCTATTTTTTCTTTCTTCTTGGTATAATATTTGGGGGGTTAGGATTTCCTGGTCTCGAGCCTTCCTTGCCCTAAAAACATCGAAAATAATTTGAATGCCTAAACCCCCCCAAAATAACCAAATCCCTTAAACATATAAAAATAACCTAATACCCTAAAAACCAAAAATACCCTAAAAACTCTTAAAACACTAATAGAACATAAAACCCCATAAAATACCCTAAAATCCCTAAAATCCCCAAAATAATCAAAAAACCCTAAAGCCACTAAAAACACTAAAAATTATAAAACCCAAAAAATCAAAAAATCCCAAAAGCCTTACAAACCTATAAAACATTAAAAGAACCCATAAAACAAAAAAACCCTAAAACCCTTAAAAACATTGAATACCCATAAAAACCTAAAAACTTAAAAACCATGGAAAACATAGAAGCCCTTAAAAACCATAAAAAACCAAAATTACCCTAAAACCATAAAAATCTAGACAAAACCCAAAAAACCTAAAATCCCTAAAAATCCTACAAACCCAAAAAACCCTAAAACCCCAAAAGGACCTTTTAAATTATTTTTGGTGGATTTGGGTGTTTTTATTTTTTTATAGTTTTAAGGGTTTAGGTTATTCTACGCGTTTTATAGGAATTTTAGTGGATTTTATGAATTTGTATGTTTTTTATAATCATTTAGTGTCTTTTGGGGTTTTAGGGTCTTATAGGGGTTTTAAGTGTTTTTAGTGTTTTAAATGTTTTTAAGGGTTTTAGGTTTTTTGGGGATTTGAGGTTTTTAGGGATAATATTTTTGATTTTTAGGGTCCTTTATGGTTTTTAGGGATTTTAGGGACGTTTATAATTTTTTTGGGTTTTAGGGACCTTTTTGGTATTTGGGGTCTTTAGGAACATTTAGGGGTTTTATGTTTTTTTAGGTTCCTTTAAGGTTTTTAGGATTTATAAGGGCCCATTAGAGGTTTTTAATGTTTTGGGTAATTTTTGGGTTTTTATGGTTCTTAGGGTCCTTTAGGGTTTGTTTAGTGGTTTTAAATTCTTTTAAGGTTTTAGGGTATTTTATAGTATTTTATTATTATTTTTGTTTATTTTATTTTTTGTTTATTTTTTGGTTTTTTAGGGTTTTTAGGGGTTTGGGGTATTTTTTGGGTTTCTATGTTCTTTTAAGGATATTAGGTGTTTTTGGGTTTTAGGGGCTTTTATGGTCTTTATAGTTTTTAGGGGTCATCAATTTTTCTGGGGATTTTTTTTATTTTTAGGGTTTTTGGTTTTTTATGTTTTTAGGGGGTTTTAGGTTTTTATGGGTTTTAGAGCCCTTTAGGGATTTTAGTTTTTTTATTATTTTTAAAGGTATTTAGGTTTTTATGGATTTTAGGGTTTTATTGGGTTTTAGGGTTTTATATGATTTTAAGGGTTTTTATGGTTTTTAATTATTTTTTATGTTTTTAGGGTTTCTGAGGGTTTAAATGGTATTTTAGATTTTTTTACTATTTTTAGGGTCTTTGGGTTTTTTAGAATTTTCTTAGGTATTTTTAGGTTTATTGGGTATTTTTTTGGGTTAATATTGGGTTTTTCTGGTCTTTTGGGGATTTTAGGGTCTTTTAAGGGTTTTAAGGATTTATTTACAATTTTAGGGATTTTGGGGGGTTTATAGGGGTTTTAGGGTATTTTGGGTTTTTAGGGTTTTAGGTTTCTATTTGGGTTTTAGGATCCATTATGTTTTTATGGTTTTTTGGATTTTCTTAAGGTTTTTTAGTTTTTTAATGGGTTCTATGGATTTTATGTTTTTTATGATTGTTAGGGGTATTAGGAATTTTTTTGGGTTTATATAGGTTTAAAGAGTTTTTCTTAATTTTATGGGATGGTTTTTTTTATTTTTAATGGTTTTTGGTTTTTTAGGTTTTTTTAGTGTTTTATGGTTTGAAGTGGTTTTTAGGGGGTTTTAGGGATTTAATGGTTTTTATGGATTATATTCTTTTATGGTTTTAGGGGTCTTAGGGTTTTTATTATTTTTTGGGTTTTTAGTGTTTTTAAGGTTTTTAGGGTTTTTAGGATTTTTAGAATTTTTAGGGATTTATTATGGTTGGGGTGTTAGGGTTGTTAAGGCAAGGAAGATGCGAGGGTAAGGCTATTCCCAACCCCCCCCCCCAAATGTTTTAGAAAAAAGATGCAACAGACAAGGGAGGGGAGGGGTCAAACAATCCACACCCAAAAACCCCTAACAAACCCAAACCCAAAAAGCTCAAAAACAAAAAACCAAAAGTCAGGCAAAAGAAACAAAGCAGAAATGGAAAAAATCCCCAACATCACCTCAAAACCAATCAGAACATGCAATCAGTAACACTAGATCATAAGAAACAACTTCTTCAACCCAGCTTCAGCACCACAAACATCCACCTCTTGCAGCCCCAAGCCAAAAAAACATTCACCATCAAGTAGCACCATCACATTCCATCAAATAGCAGCCAACAAACAACAACATCAAACACAAAAATCACATACCACAACAAGTCACCAAAAAAAAGTTCAGAATCGCAGGAAACCAGAGAAAATAGAAAGAAGGGCCTCCCCCCTCCAAGCCAATGGAGCTGAGCCTGAGAAGACCGAAGCACACCAGGACTATCATCGGGTCTAGAAGAAGTTGATAGGGGATATAGAATCCAGAATCCTAGCACACCGCAGTCGCGACCGGATCTCGAAACCAAGGAGGAACCCACCACAACCAGCAACGAACAACCCAGAGCCAACAATGAATGCACGGAAGCCTCAACGAGATCCGTAGGACAAGGGAATGCCAAAGATGCTGCCAAGAACACCAAGCCCAACACTGAACTCACAAATCCACATAAATAACCCAGATCTAGAAAGGCATACACCGATCTGGAAACCCAAAATCAAAGTGCAAACCAAATCCAAATAAGGGTCCCGAATCCAGGAGAGTCGGAGTCAACTCCACGTGAACCATAGCCATAAATGATCAATTTGATTCCATAGAAATATATCAAAGCTATAAGGGACAACGAATACAACGCCGGATCAAAAACGAAGCAATGACGCATGGGGGGGGGAACCTCCATCAATGCCATTCCATGACGAAGCTGCAGACACCAAGGCCGGACCACATTGGAGGGGGAAGGAGGAAGATCTGAAAGAGAACCCTAGCGATGCAAGGGGAGGAGAATAATTGTCGATCAGAGGCCAAGGTTTTCTTAGGGAAAGTAAGATGCAAGGGTCCTAGAGGTTTTTTTTAATGTATTTAGGGTTTTTTAGTTTAGGTTTTTTAGGGGTTTTAAGGGTTTTATGGTTTCACGTATTTTCAGGTGGTTTAGAGTTTTTATGGGTTTTAAATGTTTTGAGGGGTTTAAATGGGATTTATGGATTTTATGTTTTTTTAGGGTGTTCATGGTTCTCTTATTGTTTTTATAGTTTTTTGGGATTTTTAGGTGTTTCTAGGTATTTTTAGTGTTTTATGTAGTTTTTGGACTTTTATGGGTGTTTTGGGATTAGATTTTTTATGGTTTTTAGGATTTTAAAAAAAATAGGGGGTTTTTTATAGTTTTTTAGGGATTAAGGTGTTAATGTGTTTTTGGGTGTTATAGGGGTGTTCAGTTTTTTAAAGGTTTTTTAGGGATTTTTGGGGTTTTTAGGATTTTATAGTTTATAGAGGGCTTAAGGGGTTCTTAGGGTATTTTGGGTTTTATATGGGTTTTGGGATTTTCATGGTTTTTAGGGTCTTTTAGTTTTTTAGTGTTTTTTGATGTTTTTTGGGTTTTTATGGTATTTTATTAGTTTTATGTGTATTTATAATTTAATGTGGTTTAATGATTTTATGGTATTTAGGTTTTTAAGGGGTTTCTAGGGTGTTTAGGGTGTTTTTTTATTTTTTTTATTTTAGGGTTTTTATGTTTTTGTTTAGGGTTTTAGGGTTTTTATTTGTTTTTAGGGTTTTGGGGGTGTTTGGGGTTTTAGGGTTTTGAGGTATATTTGGTATATTTTGTTTTTATTATTTTTACGGTATTATGGTTTTTAGCATTTTTAAGGTTTTTCAGAATTTTACATGCATTGTTAAGGTTTTTAGGTTTTTAGGTTTTTTATTGATTTTGTGATTTTTAGGGTTTTATTGGGTTATAATATTTTTTTGGGGTTTAAGGGGTTTTGGGTTTTTAGGGGTTTTTAATGTTTTTGAAGTGATTTTAGGGGTGTTGGGGGGGTATTGTATTTTAGGCAGTTTTTTGTTTTTTAGGGTCTATTTAAAGTTTTTATGCCTTTTTAATGGTTTTTAGGCATTTTTAGGGATTTTAGGGTTTTTTTGGGTTTAATGGTTTTTAGGGTTTATTAGGGTCTCTAAGCAGTGTTTTAATGTTTTCAGGAAATTCAGGGGTTTTATTGTTTCTTACAGTTTTTTGAGTTTAATAGGGTTCTTAGAGTATTTTAGGGGCTTTATAGGTTTTTAGGTGGTTTTAGGGTTTTAGGGTTTTTTTTGTTTTTTTGTTGTTTTTTGGGTTTTCAAGTTTTCTTATGGGGTTTTATGGTTTATAAGTTTTCTAGGGTTTTAGTGAATTTTGGGTATTAGGGTTTTAGGTTATTTTAGTGTTTTTAGGTTTTTGAGGGTTGTTTATGGGTTTTAATGTTTTTTAGGGGTGTTTATGATTTTTAAGACATTAGGTATTTATGGGTTTTAGGATTTTTTTTGTTTTAAGGGTTGTTAGGGTTATAAGGATTTTTAGGGTTTGAAGTTATTTTTATGGGTATCAATGTTATTTATTTTTTAAGGGTTTTTGGGATTTTTATGCGGATTAAGGGTTTTACAATTTTTTAGCGTTTTTATTATATTTATGGTTTTTTGGTTTTGAGGGGGTTTTAGGGTTTTAATGTTATTTGTGTGTTACGATTATTTTGGATTTTTTATAGATTTTAATGTTTTTTGGGTTTTTAGAGTGTTTATGGGTTTTTAGGGTTTTGGGGATTAAGGGTTTTAGGGATTATTTTTGGTGTTTTTGGGGTTTTATGTGTTTTATAGAAAAAATTATATTTTTTTTGTTTTTTGGGGTTTTAAGGTTTTTAGAGCTTTTTTATGGGGGAGGTTTAGGGTTTTTGGGATGTTTAGGGGGTTTTCTAGTCTATTAGTGTTTTACAGTGTTATATAGGTTCTTTTAGGGTTTTAGTGTTTATAGGGTTGTTTACGGGTTTTAGGGTGTTTTATGATTTTTAGGTGGGTTAGGTTTTTAATGATTTTTTTTAATGGTTTTTATGGCCTTCTAGTGTTTTTTAGGTTTTTATGGTTTTTATTTGTTTTTAGGGGGTTTAAGGTGATTTAATGGTTTATGGGTTTTTTGAGTATCTTAATCTTTTTAGGATTTTAGGGGGATTTAGTTGTTTTAGTGTTTTTAGGGATTTTTAGGGATTTTTATCTTTATTAGGGTTTCCAGGGACTTTAATTTTTTTTTAAAACCTTATTGTTTTATGGGTATTGTGGTTTTTTTATTTTTAGGGTTTTAGGGATCTTCGGGTTTTTATGGGTTTTTAGGTTTTCATAGTTTTATGGTATTTCAATGTTCTTAGGGTATTTTATGGGATTTTAGGATTTTTAGAGTTTTTATGGTTGTGAGGTTTGTTTTACAGGTTTTTATTATTTTTTATGGATTTTTATGGATTTTTCTAGATCTTTTAGGGTTTATAGGTTGTTTTAGGGTTTTGTAAGGGTTTATGTTTTTTGGGGTCATTTATGGTTTTTTTGTTTTTTTGTTTTTTAGATTTTTTTAGTGTTGTTAGTTTCCTTTATGATTTTTAGGGTTTTTAGGGTCATTTGGGGTCTTTTAGGGTTTTAGGTTTCATTAGGGGTTTTATGTTTTATTTTTGGTTAGTTTATTGTTATTTATGGTTTTTGGGCCATTTAGGGGCTGTAGAGTTTCTTAGGATCATTTATGGGTTTCTTGGGTTTTTAGGGTCCTTTATGATTTATTTAATATTTTTATGGTTTTTTGGATTTGGATAATTTTAGTGTTTTTTAATATTTTATTGTCTTTTTGGGTTTTTAGTGTGTTTTAGGGTTTGTAATGTATTGTATTGGTTTTTAGGGTTTTAGGGTCTTTTATGATTATAGGGTTTTTTGGGGCATTATAGTGGGTTTTTTGGTGTTTTAACGACTTTTAGGGTTTTTTGGGTTTTAGGGTCTTTTAGTAGTTCTAAGGGTTGATTATGTTTTTAGGATTTTAGGGTTTAAAAGGGATTTTATGGATTTTATGGTGATTAAGGTATTTGGATTGTCTTTTAGGTTTTTAATAGGGTTATTTAGGGCCATTTATTATTTTTACGATTTTTAGGGTCATTTAGTTATTTTTTAGGATTTTAGTGTTTTTAAGGCCTTTAATGGATTTTTGGGTTTCTAGGGTATTTAGGGTTTCATAGGTTTTTTAGGGTTTTGTACATTTTTTAGTGTTTTTACAGTTATTTTTGGAATTTTAGATTTTTTATTTATTTTTAGTGTTTTTATTATTTTTGGGTTCTAGGTATTTTAGGGGCTTTAAGAATTTTATAGATTTTTGGGATTTTTGGTTATTTTATGGGTTTTAGAGCTCTTTAAGATTTTTTTTGTTTTTTGGTTTGTTGGTGTTTTTATGGATTGGGGGGTTCTAGGTGTTTTCTAAATTTCGTATTGTTTTTTGGATTTTTTTTGGTTTTAGTGGCTTTAGGGGTTTTATGAGATTTAGTGTTTTTAGTGTTTTAGGGGATGATAGGTGTTGGGCCAGGCTATTCCCAACCCCCACCCCACAAATTTATTTAAGAAAAAAAGAGATGCAACAGAAAAGGGAGGGGCAGTGTCAAATGACCCATACACAAAGACAACCCCAAAAAAGAAAACAAATAAATAAAAAGACACCACAAACCAAACACCGAACCAGCTTCAGTCCCACGAAGCCACAAACACCAACCTCCAGCAGCCCCAATGCCAATCACCATCACATCATCCATTAGCAATAACCACCATCACCTTCCAGCCAAACAACCACTTGCAACCAGCAGCGAAAAACACCAAAATCACCCACCACAACAAATCACCAATATAATTATTCATTATCCCAAAGTACCAGCAATAGCCAACGACCACAACTTCATCACTTCCCATCCAAGTAGTAACCAGCATCCAACATCTCATAACCATGCAATGACCAGCACTGAATGTCATAAAATATAGCTACCAACACCTCCTCACCAAAAATATCCACTCCCAGCAGCACAAAACAGTAAACACCAAACTCAAAAACATCAGCTTCATTACTTCCCAACCAAACATCAACCATTCCACAACCCCATTATCATCATCCTTTACATCCTTGCCAAACAGATCAACTGCTGACAATGCAAAACAACCAGCATCATCAATCCCCAATACCTCATCACCAAGAGGATCCATCAACCAGAATATAGAGAAACCAGCACCAAACATGTAAACATGAGCTTCATCACATCCCTTCCCATCGACAATGAGCATTCTGCACCACAATTTCTAACTACCAACATCTCATTTCGCACCTTGTAAACAAGCAGTAAAAAGCAACCTAACTATTGAATCATCACGCACCAATTTCCACAGGAACATCAAAAATATCAAAAAAATATATAGAATCGTCTTAATTAAAGATTCAAAGACCCTAACCAAAATAAAATCCCATCCAACAGACCAATCCACCAGTAGAATAAAACATAACAGCAGGTAAATCATGTACTTGTTAAACCAAAGAAAGAAGAATTCACGAGCCACCGGCATGCCAAAAAGTCACAGGAACAACACCACAGGAGAGACCGCATACCAGATTCGAAGCACCATCAGAGAAACTGAACACTGAAGTAGCAAACAAAAGAAGGATACCGACCGTTGAAGAAACCATAGCTTGTGCAACCGATGCAACCTTCTCCTCTAAATAGGAACACGACCCTGCTGACCTATCTGTGACCCCAGATCTGCAAAGGCGACCCTGATCTACTTCCCAGAAGGAAATACTACCACCAAGGAGCCTTCAAATATGTCACTTGTCAGATCGAGTTGATCTGAAACAACAACAGACCATCCAACCTCCAAAGCCGTCAAAGCCCAAATGCATAAGCATATCCGAGATATAGCAAATAATCCATCATCAAAGATCTGATAAAATTCCATATCTGTCGAGGTTATTCCAATCCACCACAATAATAAGACCAGACCAATGCCGCCCTTTTCTGAACAAAATTGTCAGAACCCTTCACCGCCAATCATCTACATCGTCTTCCACAAGCGCGACACCAGGGAAAATGTCAATGTGAGAAAGACCCCATCCAAATCACAAATATCGAACTAGAAGGAATCAACGAAGCTACTGGGGGGATTCTAAGAGGAATCCCTGGAGATCACAGCATTGGGAGGGAGAACCCAGGAGAGAGCGGTGCATCTTTTTAGGGGTTTTTAGGGTTTTTAGGGGTTTTAGGGGTTTTAAGGACTTTTTAGGATTTCATAGGGGTTTAGGGGTTTCAAGATTCTAGGGGTTTTATTGCTTTTTAGTTATTTGGGTTTTTAGTTATTTTAAAATGATTTGTTGTGTTTTGGGGTTTATTTAGATCTTTGAGGGATTTTTATGGTTTTTGGGGTTTTAGGGGTTTTTAAGATCATTTTGTTTCTCTAAATTTTTTAGTTTTTTATGGGTTTTAAGTATTTTTCGGGTATTTTAGTGTTTATTTGGTTGTTTTGGGATTTATGGGGTTTTATGTCCATTTAGGGGTTTAGGGTGTTTATGTCATTTAAGGGTTTTTATGTTATCATTTTTTAGGATTTTAGTGTTTTTATAGTCATTAAGGGGTTTTTAGGGTCCTTTAGAGTTTTTAGGGGTTCTAGGGTCTTTAATTGTTTTATGTTTTTCTATGGTTTTAGGTTCGTTCATGGTTTTTAGGGTCTTTTAGTGTTTTTAGGTATTTTTGGGGTTTTTCAAATTTTTAGTAATTTTTTATGTTTTTAGTGTTTTCTGGTTTTTATGGTTTTTTTTTGGATTTTTTAGGATTAGGGTGTATGGATTAGGTTTTATGGTGTGGTGTATAATTTTTATGGTTTAGGATTTAGAGTTTAGGGTTCAAGGTGTAGGGTATATGGTTTTTTGTACAGGGTTTATGGTTTATGGTGTATCGTATAAGGTTTAGGGTGTGTTTCTTTTTGTGTGTGGTATAGTTATTTAGTGTTTTTTGGGTTAGGGGTTTTTGGTGTTTTATGTTTTTTCTTTTATTAGTGTTTTTTTGTATTTTTTAGGGATTTTAGAATATTTTTAGCCTTTTTGGGTAATTATGGTTTTAGGTTTTTAGTGTTTTCTGGTGTTTTTAGGTGTTTTAACGACTTTTAGTATTTTTATAGGGTTTTTAAAGTCTTTTAGGGGTTTTGGGTATTTAAGTGTTTTCAAGTGTTTAATGGTGTTTAGGGGTTCTAGGTTTTTCTTATGGTTTTCAGGGCTATTGAGTGATTCTCAAGGGTTTTTAGGGGTTTTAGTTCTTTTTATAATTTAGTGTTTGGATGAATATTTATGATTTTCGAGGGTTTTTTCATGTGTTTTATATTTTTTGGGGATTTTATGGGCTTTAGGGTTTTAGGGATTTTATGTTGTTTTTTTTGAGTTTTTGTGATTTTTATGGGTTTTAGGGTGTTTTTTGGGTTTTTAGGGTTTTTTATAAATTTTTGGGGTTTTCAAAGAATTATATGGGTTTTAGTGTTTTGGGGTTTTTATATTTTTATGGGTTATTAAGTTTCAGGGTTTTTTTGGGGTTTTTAGAGTTTTTTGGGTTTTTTGGGTTTTTATGGTTTTTATGGTTTTTATGTTTTTCAGGGTTTTTAGGGTCTTAGTATTTTTATGGTTTTATTTTTTAAGGATTTTTTTGGGTTCAATGGTTTCTTTAAGGATGTTGTGGTAATTTTAGTGATTTTAGGGTTCTTTTATGTTTTTATGGTCTTTAGGGTTTTTAGGGGGTTTTAGGGTTTTATTCCTTTTTAATGTTTTTAGTGTTTTTAGTGTTTTAGGGTTTTGGGGGTTTTTGTGTTTTTTGTGTTACTTTAGTGGTTTTTTGATTTTCTAGGTTTTAAACGATTTTTAGGGTTTTCAGTTTTTCATTAGTATTTTAGAGGATTTTGTTGTTTTCTTAGGGAATGTAGGGTTTGTGAGGGTTTTAAGGATTTTAGGGTTTTTAGGGTTTTTAGGGTTTTAGTGATTTCTATGGTTTTTAGGGATTTCTTAAGATTTCTTGGAGAGTTATGATTTTTTAGGATTCATTTCTCGATTATTATAGTTTTTAGAGTTTTTATGTTTTTATGGTTTTTATAATTTTTATGGGTTTTAGGGTTTTTTATAATTCTATATAGATTTTAGTATTTCTTGGATTCTTAATGTTTTTATGGGTGTTAAGAGTTTTTAAGGTTTCATAATGGTTTTTATGATTTTCTTCAAATTTCAAGAGTTTTATGGTTTTTAGAATTATCTTAGGGTTCTAATGGGGTTTAGGGTCTTTTAGGATTTTTGGGGGTTTTATGGTTTTTTAAGGTTTTTAGTGTATTATAGTGTTTTAGGGGGGGTTAAATAATTCTATTTTCTTTTAGGGGTATTGGGTTTTTTAGGATTTTTTAGGTTTTTTTTCACTTTTAGGTTATTAAGGGGTTTTTACGATTTTTTTTGTTTTTAGGGGTTTTCAAGTTTTTTATGGTCTTTATGGTTTTTTGGGTTTTATGGTTTTTAGAGGTTTTAGGTATTTTGAGGGTTTTTAGGGGTTTTACGGTTTTTTAGGGTTTTAGGTTTTATGTGTTTTTAGGGTTTGTTAAGGGTTTTTTGGGGTTTTAAGTGTTTTTTGGGGTTTTCCAGTTTTTAGGGGTTTTAAGTGTTTTTATGTTTTTTTGGGTTTTTAGGGATGTTAGGGTTTTTAGTGGGTTTTTTGGATTTTAGGGTTTTCTAGGATCTTTATGGAATTTTTTGTGTTTTTATGTTTTCATATAGTTTTTAGGATTTTTAGGGTTTTTATGGAGTTTAGGGTGTTTTAGGGTATTTTTGGGAATTTTAGTAGTTTTAGGTCTCTTTTATGGGGTTTTCAAGGTATTAGGTTTTTATGCCATTTAGGCTTTTATTCTGGTTCTTAGGGTTTTTTCAATATTTTAGGGTTTTTATGGTTTTTTGGGTTTGGAGAGTATTGGGTTTCTTTTAGAGTGTTTTATGTTTTTTGGGTTATTTGCGGGGTTTTGGGGTTTTTAGGCGTTTTTTAGGTTTTGGTAGGTTTTTAGTATTTTTCAGGTTTTATAGGGTTTTAATGGGTTTTATGGGTTTTAGGGGTTTATTGGTTTTTAGGGTTTTAGGGTTTTATAGGAGTTTTAAGCATTTTAAGGGTTTTAGGATTATGTTGCAATTTGTAGGGATTTATTTTTTTTGAGTTTTTCATGGTTTTTTGGGGATTTTAAGGTTCTTAATGTTATTAGGGGGTTTTAATGTTTTTAGAGTTATTAAGGTTTTTAGACTATTCAGTGTCTTTTATGATTTTTAGGTTTTATAATGGTTTGTATGGTATCTGGGGTTTTTTGGGTTTTGGGTTGTTGGTTTTGGGTTAAAGATGCTGGGTTTATAGTGTAAGGTATATGTTTTAGGGTAAAGGGTTTATGGTGAAGGGTATTGGGTATTGGGTTTAGTGTGTAGGGTTTCAGTTTTATGGTTTAGGGTGTAGGGTGTAGGGTTTAAACTGTACATGGTTTACAATTTAGGTTGTAGGTTATAAGGATTAGGTAGTATAGTTTAGGGTTTAGGGTGTTGGGTGTAGGGTTTACGATGTTTGGTTTTGGGTTTATGGTGTAGGGTATATGGTATAGTGTGTAGGGTTGAGGGGTTATGGTGTTGGGTGTAGAGTTTTGAATGTATGGTTTAGTATTTAGGGTGTAGGGTGTAGGGTGTGGGGTTTAGATTGTATGGTTTAGGGTTTAGGGTATAGGGTATAGGGTATAGGGTAGAGGGTAATGTATTTAGGGTGAAGGGTATTGGGTCTAGGGTCTAGGGTGCAAGATATAGATTTTTGGGTGTAGGGTCAATGGTTTAGGGTGTCCGATAAAGGGTATAGGGTGTAGGGTTTTGGGTTTTGGGTTTTGGGTGTATGGTTTCAGGTGTAGGGTTTAGGGTTCAGGGTGTTGCGTGGTGGGTGTTGGGTATATGGTTTGTGGTTTAAAGTTTAGGGTTTTGGTTTTATGGTATACGGTTTATGGTTTAAGTTATATTATTAAGGGTATAAGGTTTTGGGTTCAGGTGTATGGTATAGGGTTTAGGTTTTAGGGATTCAGGTGTAGGGTATATGATATAATGTTTTTATGTTTCTAGGGATTTTATTGTTTTTAGGGATTTCTAGTATTGGTAGAGTTTTCGGGTTTTTTGGGGTTTAAGGTTTTTTATATCTTTTAGTGTTTTTAAGGTTTTTAGTGTTTTAGGGGGTGGTGGGTTTGGGTTTTAAGGTTTTTTTAGTTTATTGGGGTTTTAAGTGTTTTTAGTGTTTTTAGGTTTTTTACTGAGTTTTCATATTTTTATGGTTTTTATAGTTTTTAGGTTTTGGGGGGTTTTAGGTTTTTTTAGTATTTTTAGGGTTTTAGGGTTTTCTAGGTATTTTAGGTGGTTTCATGATTTAGATGGATTTTAGGGGTTTAAGGGTTATTTTATGATTTTTGTGTTTTCAAAGGTTTTTTATGAGTTTTATGTTTTTAGGGTTTTTTTAGTTTTTATAATTGAATTTAGTGTTTTTGGGTTTTTTTTAGGTTTTAGGGACTTTTGGGGATTTTAATGTTTTAGGGTCCATTTGGGGTTTTGGGTTCCTTTAGGGGTTTTAGGGTCCTTTTGGGTTTTAGTGTTTTTTATTCCTTTATTTTATTATGGTATTTTAGGGTTTTTAATGTTTTTATTATGTTTTAGGATGTTTTATGGTTTTTATGGTCTTTTAAGGGGTTTAGGGTTTTAATATTTATAGTGTTTTAAGGTAATTTCAGGGTTTTTTCGGGTTTTGGAAGGACTTTTTTTCTTTTTGAGTTTTTATGGTTTGTATTGTCTCTCAGGGTTTTGAGGGGGTATTAGGGTTGTTTAGATGTTTTTAGGGGTTTATGAATGTTAGTAATTTTTAGTACTTTTTGGCATTTTAAGGATTTCTTGGGTTTTTTGGGGTTTCAGGGGTTTTCCGTTTTAGGGTTTCTTGTTATTTGTAGGGGTTTTAGTGTTATTTACTGGGTTTTAGGTTTTTAGGATTTTTTAGGTTTGTTAATGTTTTAACAGAATTTTTACAATGTTTTGGGTTTTGGTTTATTATCAGTTTTTATGTTTTTTACGATTTTTAGGATTCTAAGTGATTTTTAAATGTTTTTGTGTTTTTAGGTTGTTCTAGGGAATTTAGTTGTTTTTAATATTTTTATATTTTTTAAGGGTTTTAGAGGTTTTAGATAATTTAGTTTATTTTATTGATTTTGGGGGTTTATCATTTTTTTGGGATTTTTTATTATTTTTAGGGGTTTTAGGGTCCATTTGGGGGTTTTATGGGTTTTATATTTATAACCGTTTTAATGTATTTTAATGGGCTTTAGGGATTTTGAAATTTCATGGGTTTTTTAGGGTTAGGGTTTAATGGACTTTTTAGGTTTTAAGATTTTATAAGGTTTTTGGGTGTTTTTAGTTTTTTTTGGTGTTTTTAGTGTTTTTTTATATTTTTAGGGTGCTTTAGGGATCTTAGGGATTTTTTAGTTTTAACAGTTTTTATAGTTTAGGGTTTTTCGTGTTTTTAGGGGGGATTTAGGGTTTTTAGGGGTTTTAATGATTTTAGGGGTTTTAGGTTTTTTAGGGGGGTTTAGGATTTTATGGTTTTTAGGGGTTTTACAGCTATTAGTGTTTTAATATTTTTTAGGGTTTTTACAGTTTTTTAAGAATTGTTTTGGGTTTATATGGTTTGTTAATGTTATTATGGTTTTTATGATTTTTAGGGTTTTTATTGGTTTAAGTGTTTTTTGGTTTTTAGGGTATTTAGGTTGTTTTAGGGTTTAATATTTTTAATTTTTTAGAGATTTTAGGTATTTTACGGTGTTTATGGATTTTTAGGGAATTTTGGGGTTTTACTGGGTATTTTATGGTTTTTCTGAGTATTTTAGGTTTATTAGGATTTTAAGTGTTTCACTAGTTTTACGGTCTATTTGGGGTTTTTATGATTTTTTAGCATATTGATGTTTTTTGGTTTTTTTGGGGGATAGGGTTTTAGGTGGTTTTATGAGTTTTTATGCTTTTAAGGGTATTTTTTGGATTTTTAGTGGGGATTTTTGGGTTTTAGAGATTTTGGGGCTTTCAGGGTTTTTTTATGTTTTTAGGTTATTTTTTGTTATAGTTTTAATGTTTTTAGGGGTTTTCACATTTTTTTGTATTTTTAGGGTTTTTAGGGATTTAATGTTTTTTGGGTTTACAAGGATATTTAGGGTTTATAGGGTTTTAGTGGTTTCATTTAATTTTAGTGTTTTATGTGTTTTTTGGGTTTTTCATGGTTTTTTTGATTTTATGGGTTTTTAGGGTCTTTTAGAGTTTCTTTGTGTTTTTTTAGTTTTCAGTATTTTTTATTGTTTTAAGGATTTGGGGTTTTAATGTTTTTATGTTGTTTTTGGGGTTTTAGTTATTTTATGGGTTTTTAGCGTGTTTTAGGGATTCTCAGGTATTTAGGTTTTTTTATAGTTTCTATGGTTTTTTGGGTTTTTAGAGTCTATTGGAGTTTTAGGGCTTTTAGTGTCATTTAGGGGGTTTACAGTTTTATGGTTTTTAGGTCTTTTTTGTGGTTTTTATGGGGTTTTTGTGTTATAATGTTTTGGGGGGTTTTAGGTCATTAGGTTTTTTACCGGTTTTTAGGGTTTTTATATTTTTAGGGGTTTTATGTTTTTGATGTGTTTTATGGTTTTTATGTTTTTAATGGGTATTAGGGGTTTTCATGGTTTATATGGTTTTTTGGTTTCTTTTAAGGGTTCTTATATCTTTAGGGGTTTTAGTGTCTTTTAGTTCTTTTAGGGGTTCATAGGAATATTTCACGGGTTTTCATGGTTTTTTGGGAGGGGGTAGGGTTTCTTTAAAGGTTCTTTCAAGGGTTTTGGGGTTTTTAGGCTTTTGTTGTCTTTTTAAGGTTTTCTAGGGTTTTCTAGGTTTTTAGGGTTTTTAGGTATTTTAGGGTTTTAGAGGGTATTATAGGGTTTTCGGGGTTTTAGGGTTTGTTAGGGTTTTTATAAGGTATTTAGGATTTTATGGGTTTCAATGGTTTTCTAGGCTTTTGGGAGTTTTGTATTGGTTTTAGTGTTTTTTGGGTTTTAGGATTTCATTTCGGTTTTGAGGGTTTTTTGAAGTTATTTTTAGGGTATTTTGGGTTGTTAGGGTTTTAGGGTTTTGAGGTTTTTGTGTCTTAGGGTATTTTAGGGGGGTTTTCTAGTATTTTATGGTTATTAAGGTCTTATAGGGTCTTTTATGGTTTTCTAGGTTCTTTTAGGGTTTTTAGGGAGTTTTAGGGACTTTTAGAGTTTTTAGGGACTTTTTTGTTTATTAGGGATTTGGGTCATTTTTGTGTTTTTAGGTTCTATTAGGAACTTTTAATGTATTTTTAGGTAATTATTGAGGTTTTATGTATTTTTATGGATTTTAGGGGTTTTGAGGTTTTTTTGTATTTTTAAGGGTTAGGGGTCTGAATTTTGGGGGTTTTAGGGATTTTTTTATGATTTTGATAAATTTTCCTGTTTTTTTTAATTTTTGGGGGGTTTTGTTATTTTAGGGTTTTTATATATTTTTGGTGTATTTATTGGTTTTGGGGGGATTTTTTGGGTTTAAGTGGTTTTTAGGATTTTAGGGGTTTTAAGGATTTAGGATTGTGGGGGTTTAAGGGGTTTTATGGGTTTTTAGGGGTTTTAGGGGTTTTAGGTGGTTTTGGGGGATTTTATTGTTTTTAGTATCCTTTAATGTTTTTATGGGTTTTAGTATATTTTAATGGTTTTGAAATTTTTTTGTGTTTTAGAGTTTTTAGGGTACATTATGTTTTTTTGGATTTTTAGGGCCTTTTAGGGTTTCTACGGGTTTTAGGGTCTTTTAGGGTTTTTTTTTGATTTTTAGGGTCTTTTAGGTTTTCTAATGTTTTTAGGTTCTTTTAGGGTTTTTGGGGCGTTTATTGATTTTTGGGTTTTAGTTGTATTTATGGATGTTTTGGTTTTTTAGGTCTTTTAGGGTTTTCGGGTTCTTTGTATCATTTAGGGTTTTAATGTTTATTAAGATTTTATTAGGTTTTTTATTATTTTTGGTGTCCTTTAGGGTTTTAGGGTCATTTATCCCTTATTAGGGTTTATTGGGTGCTTTAGGGGTTTTAGGTTCCATTAGGGTTTTTGGGTTTTTTGGGTCTTTTAGAGTTTTTTATGGGTTTCAGGGTCCTTCTGGGATTTTTAGGGGTTTGTTTTGAGTCTTTTATGGTTTTAGAGTATTTTATGGCCATTAATGTTTTCTAGTGGGTTTTAGTGCCTTTTAGGATATTTTTTTGTGTTTATCGTCTTTTAGCAGTTTTATAGCCTTTTATGGGTTTTATGGACTTTTAGGGGTTGGGGGGGTTATGTATTTTAGGGATTATGAGTGGTTTTAGGTATTTTACAGTTTTTATGATTTTTTGGTTTCTTAGGGTTTGTAGGATTTTTATGGATTTAAACATATTTAGGAGGTTTTATGGTTTGGAGTGTTCTCTAGGGATATATATATATATGTTTTTAGGGGTTTTTAGTGGTTTTATGGTTTTTAGTGTTTTTAGGGTTTCAAGGGTTTTAGGGGGTTTAGGGGGCTTTAGGGGTTTTTAGGGTTTTAAAGATTTTTTGAGGGTCTTGAAGGTATTTTAATTTTTTTAAGTGGTTTTTGGTTTTTAGGCATTTTAGAGTTTTGGGGGTTTTAGGGGTTTTTTGGTTTTTTGGTGTTTCTAAGGGTTTTAGGTTTTTTAGGTGTTTTAGGGTTTTGTGTGATTTTAGGGTTTTTAGGGTTTTTAGGGTTTTAGGGTTTTAGTTATTTTTAGGGATTCCAGGTGGCTTCTTAGGGATTTAGTTTCTTTTTACAGTTTTTTTGGGGTTTAGGGTTGGAGGGGTTTTTATGTTTTTTTAGTATTTTAGGGGTTTTAATAGGTCTTTAGGGTTTTTAGGGAAAAGAAGGCTCTGGACCAAGTGTTCCTGGTCACCCTAAATTTATTAAAAAGTAGAAACAAAGCATTACAATGATGGTTTTCAAATACGGGTTTGTAGTTCTCCCTTCATGTCATAGTCCATAGAGGGTTCACAAAAGAATGGGGTGATGAAGGACCACATCGAGCACCATTCCGTAATTGTTTTTTTGGATAATGTGTTTTCCAATGCGTTTTCCACCCTATAGAAATATGTAACATTAAGAGTGTGATTTTGGAAGAGGCAAAGACATTCAATCCATTGTGCGAGGTGTTTCCAAGGGAATCTCCTATACTTTTTATAGAGGGCATCCACTGTAAGTATCGAGTCAGATTCAAGCCAAAGTATCTTCCACCTGAATTGAACTGCAAAATTTATATCCATTATCAAAGACCAAATTTAATATTCATACACACATCCACATTCAATAAAGTGATAGAATCAGAATTTCACAAAGCCTTTATATGTATGGAAGACCCTGCCACATCCTGAAGGCTTGGGTGCTCCCATAGCTGCACTGTGAACATTAACTTTGATCCATGGTAGATCTGGTGGAATCCACCAGACAAAAATTAAGACATGTGGCTTCCAAGTCCTACTAGAAACTCTAAGAAAGTATAGAATAATGAGATCATTTACATCATTATTCATCGAACCAGCTTGTATATGAGACGCGACATGAACAATATTGTGAATATCCACAACTCTTCCATTGAATGAGAGAGGTTTGCTGTAAAAAGATGCCACATTTCTGGAAGCCCATGTGTAAGAGACAATAGATTCCGCACTAGAAATTAGTAAATTGTAAAATTGATCCCTAAGATTCAACTCCTCAAGGATCCTAACTAGGTCGACCAACATGTTGTTCATTTTGATATGAAATTCAAAAATATTCGGCATGTATGCCCACAAATTGACTGAAAACCTGTATTGTAGAAAGTTTTCCTTGAAATTATCCTCAACCTGAGGACAAAGGTAACAAACTGAGCCAATTTCCACCCAGCCTTCTTCTGCATTTATTGAATGGGAAACCTATTCTTCTATATTTTCCATAGAGAAATAAGATTTTCGAGCAGAATAAATGGTCTCTCAAATTTGGAGAGCCAAGCTGGGGGATCAATTCCCCGTGGGCATTTATACTGATAAAACCCCTTTGTATTAAACTGTTGAATTAGGTTCAGTTTCTAATTGAGGATGTCCATGTCAGTAAACATGTACCTCTAAATCTATAGAAGAATATGAGTTGGTTAGATCTCATCAAACTATCCAATTATTTGATTGGGAGTAGAAATAGACATGTGATGTCATTTGGGGGGGGGAGTCACAAATTCAAGCAGGGGCCATTCCATCTAGGGAGTAGAACAACAGTTCAGATGAACTTTCTTTTACACGTTCCATTTTTAATGATCTATAATGTATTTATATGAGGAATTGATTATAGTCTAGAGAGGGGAATGTATGTAACCTATGAATCCATCACATAGTTTCTAATAGAGCCTATCTCGAAGAAAGTCTAGGATTCCATCATGTGGGTTGAACAATATCTAGGTCAACATTCCAAGATGATCTTCATTGAACCTCCTAAGATCATTAATTCCCATCCCCCCAAGTCATCAGATATAGTGCATTCCTTCCAAGACTCAAAAATCCTATTTCTTTCACTAATGCACCCCATCCAAGAAAAGTTACTAATCATAGCCTACATGATTTTTATAAGGTTAACCGGCCATCTATAGATGTAGAACACATGAAAAAACATGGGGGTTATAATATAATTAATCAAACAAACCCTTCCGGCCTGAGATAAGAATTTCCCTTTCCATTTGGACAATTATTTATTTATTCTTGTTGATATGATCTTAGGGTGACATCTCTTGGACTTCCCCCCAAAAAGGAGAAAACCTATATAAAAAAATGGTAGTGAGCCTCTCTTCAGACCAAGGGACCTGGAAATGTGTATTTTCCTAGAGTTTGGAACCCATTTTCCAAATATAATAGAGGATTTGTTCTAGGTAAAGGATTTCCCTGCCACACTTTCATAATGACAGAAGATCATTGTGATTGATGATAAGGTTCTATTGTTGTATTTCCTAAGTATAAGGATATCATTAACATATAGAATATGGGAGGAAACATGAAGATCTATACCTACCTTAATTGGAATATAATGACTATCTTGAAAGAGATAATTTAAGCACCGACTCAAGTAATCTTCATTAATCATAAAAAGAAGTCCTGAGAGTGGGTCCCCCTATTTGAATACCTAGGAAAATTATAAGAAGACTTTTGGGGATCCATATATTTGAATGGTTACCCTGACATTAGTCTAAATAGTGTAAATCAATTTGATGAATGTTCTAGATAAACCACACATTCTATGGACATTGAAGATGAAGTTACACATGATGGTGTCAAATACCTATGAGATATCCAACTTCATGAAAAAAATCAGATGCTTTGTTCTCTTCCTCATGATTTTGATGCCCTCTATGGCTGTGTAGAGGCAGTTTTGAATACTCCTAGGAAAAACCCCAAATTGGTTTGCGGTGATAATATCTTGTAAAATATTACCCATCCGGATGACCATAATGTTACAAATAATTTTGGGAATGGTGTTCCCAATAAAAATTGGAAAAAATCCCCAATATCAATAGAATTATAATTCATTTGGATCAATGAAATAAACATAGAATTATTTTCATTTGGAATTTATGTGGAGAGAAAATATTCTTCGATTTCATTGGTGAAACCCACATGAAAAATTCCCCAATAGAACATAAAAAACATGTTTCAAAATCCAAACGAAGCCACTGCACATTCCATGTTTGAAGATAATAAATCATATTTGACTTATGCTTCAAAGGGGGATTCTGTTAACACCATGTTTTAATGCTCATCAATACAAGGAATAATGGAGTCAGTCAGATGTTTGGAATACTCATCCCCCTCATCATCATATAATTCATTTAAATAATCCACCACATCATTTGAAATGACATCAATATATATAAAGGTTGACTTATCGATACATAATACATTGAGGATCTTCTTGTCCTTTTTCACCCTGTGTATATGGTGAAATAATTTGGTGTTTCAATCTCCATATTTAAGCCATTATATATTACACTTATTTATGTCAAGCCCCTCCTTAAGAGCCAAAATATCATCCAACATGGCATGAAGCTACAGCTCCTCTTGAGGGGGCATGTGCTGCTGCTAGTTGGTAGATTAGAAGAGGGAATGTTGAGACTCTGTATCCTTAATGTCCTCATAAAACCTAATGAAGGAGTTTCTACTCCACTCTTTTATAATACCTTTAATTCTATTCAGTTTTGAAGCCATAATAAATTCAGGGATACCATGAAAGATGTTATTCCAACCATTTATAACCAATTCCCATCAAACAATAATCGTGAGCCATGCATTATTAAATTTAAAGGGCATAGGGTCTGAAAAATATGATAACCTCCCATAGATCAATAATAAGGGGGTTGTGATTTAAGTTGGACTTGGGAAGAGTATACCCATAGATATCAGTGAGGAATCTCCAATCAATGATCTGATAGAAACAAATTTCAAGCTTACTATTTTATCTTCCATTTAATTTTAACCTTACATCAATAAAATATGGTCCAACCATAGGGACTTTAGTGAGGTCACATTGATATGGGTATTAAGATAAGTCATCTGCAGTAGTTAAAGAGATTTTGGGACCAATATTCTCATCCAGTCTTAGAACAATATTGAAATCACCAATAACAATCCATTTTTGAGCTATAAGCTCATTTAAATGATCCAAATTCCTCATAGGGACCTTATACAATTGTACAATCAAGATGAAAAAAATGGTAGGGTTAAAGTAGCATCTTTAATGAAGATTTATAGGGAGATAATTTCATATATTGGATCTAAATAAAGAACCTAAAAGTCATCATACTTCAGAACCCATAAGGACTCCAAGGAATTCTCATTCCTATTATGAGAAATAATGGAGTATCAAAGATTGGGACAATTGAATCTCTTCTAGTTCTCAAATTTTATCATTGGTTCAGAAATCCCAATGAGAATTGTCCTATTGGAGAGAAGAAAGTGACTATGGGATGAGGATGTGGGAGAATTTCAATACCCATGGAAATTTCATAACATGATCCTCATTGAATGAGGGATACATGACCCCTAGAAAGAGGTAGATTCTTTTTACCAGTATTATTGGATGAGTTACTACCCTTTCTCTTCCTTTATACCCCAACATTTTGGGCCTACCTATTGGCTTCTTCGGGGGTTTAGAAACATTGGTTTCCTCCATCCGGTCACCATCTTCTGGGGTTG
The DNA here is from genome assembly GCA_963277665.1 of Viscum album. NCBI lineage: Eukaryota > Viridiplantae > Streptophyta > Magnoliopsida > Santalales > Viscaceae > Viscum > Viscum album. The sequence goes on from OY728122.1 coordinate 347,410,699, forward strand.
ATCCTCATCATCATCCAATACTTTCCACTAAGCATGGTGAATCTATTCAAGGGACATATCCCCTCACTGGATGAAACCCTATTTGGTTTCCTCTTTTCATCATTTCTAGAGGACACCACCATGAAAGGTTCTTCACTCAAGTCAGACATATGTGATCCCTCATGCATGAACACTTGTTCCCCATAGTAGCATGTTCTTCTGGGAGAAACTAAGGGAACATGTCCCTCAATATAACTATCGAGGGGAGCAACAACATTCATATGCATGGATACAATGTAGAATACATAATAGGAACCAATATAGTGGAAATATCAACCTGAGAAGGTTCACAAGGAGACTCCTTAGTGTTTCCTCATCAACCAAAGTGGAAAAATCTCCCATAACCTAACTATTGAGGGGAACAACAACATCCATAGGAAGGGCCTCTAATACAGAAGGCATAACATGAACCATGCTAACAATAACTTGCGAAGTAGTAAGTTCATGAGAAGCCACCTTAGTGGACAAGTTCTGATTTTCTACAATATGCATGGTAACATCATTGGATATAGGTACATGCTTTCTAGGATTCCCATCACAAACAATTACTTGTATATGGGGAGTGTATCCAAAATAACACATGATCCCCCTTCCTCATCAACATTGGGAACTCTAGTAGATGATGGGGGAGTGGGGAGCATATTTGGATCTTGAGGAGGTTCTCAAGATGGACAACCGGCTATTTTTTTGATGGATCTAGATTCTTAGTTCTAAGATAAATAATATATCAAGGTACAAAAGTAGTGGGGTCCCAGTTGGGATGGTTAACAACCATAGGATTTTCCTAATCCTTCACATTACCTGACGCATGATTCTTATTTAATATATTGCAATCATTCCCCTAGAGGATGCACAATGTGTAGACCTTTAGTCTTCTACACATCGAGACTAGGTGTCCAAAAAAAGATGTAATTGAGGTAGAATGTGGTCCTTATTTCATACTGAATTTCAAGGGTGATGTTGTCCTCCCTGGTAGTGAAAAAAACCTCCTCAACTAGGGTTCTTGGCATATCATATTTGATAAGGTCACTAGAATAATTCTCATATCTTGTATTTTTGGTCTCTTTATCAATTATGATGGGGAATCCAACTATGGATGCAATGTTCCAGAGGATATGGGGTTACCAATATAGCCAACTCAACTTACAGATACAGATCCATATCTATGTAGAAGTTTTTTTACACTATAGGGATCAAAATTGTGATCCGTGTCTTGAATATGGAGGAGGATGGGATTGATATTGAGTGAGCCAAATTTCCAGGCCCTCCTTTAATGTTTTTAGGGTTTTAGGGGTTTCTAGTGTTTTTATGGTTTTTTGGGGTTTTTTGGGTTTTTAAAGGTTTTAGGGTATTTTTGGTTTTTAGGGTATTTTCAGGGTTTTTAATTTTATTTGTGTTTTATGTGTTTTAGAATTTTTTAGGGTTTTAGGGTTTTTAAGGGTTTTTAGGTTTTATGGTTATTAGGGGGGTTTTTATGGTTTTTAGGGTTTTAGGATTTGTAAGGGGTTTTAGTGTTTTTATGTTTTTTGTATTTTGTGATATTAATGGGTTTTTTGGGTTTTAATGGGTTTTGGGTAATTAATGGATTTTTAGTTTTTTAGGTTTTTTAGGGGTTTTAGGGTTTTCTGGGGTTTTTAGGTAATTTCAGTGTTTTCATGTTTTTTTATATATTTTAGGGTTTCTATGAATTGTTATGGCTTTTTTTGGTTTTGGAGTTTTAGGGTATTTTAGGTATTTTTTGATTTTTAGGGTTTTTTGGGATTTTATGGTGTTTAGGGTTTCTGGGGTTTTAGGTTTTTTAGGGTTTTATCATTTTTTTAATGTTTTTTTAGTATTTTCAATGTTTTCTTAGGGGTTTCTAACAATTTTTGGTTTTTATGGGTTTTAGGGTTTTTTATGATTGTTTTAGAGCTTTTAAGGTTTTTAGATTTTTATATTTTTTAGATTTGTTAGGGTTTTAGGGGTTTTAGGATTTTTTTGGGTTTTAGGGTGTTTAATATGTTTTAATATCCTTTATGTTTTTATAGAGTTATTTAGGGTATGTTAGGGGGTTTTAGGTTTTTTATGTTATATTATGGTTTTAGGGTTTATAAAAATTTTAAGGTCTTTTAGGGTTTTTATTTTTTTAATAGTTTTTGGGGTTTTTATGGTTTTTATGTGTTTTTTGGTTTTTACTATTTTTATGGGTTTTATGGTTCTTATGGGGGTTTAAGGGGTTTTAAGGGTTTTATGTTTATTTATTTTTTTCCTAATATTTTGGGTTTTTTTGGGTTTTGATCGATTTATATGAATTTTTTTAGATTTTTAAATGTTTGGGTGGGGGTTCGTGTTTTTAGGGTTTTAAGTGTTTTTATTCCCTTTTATCATTTTAGGGTTTTTAGAGATTTTAATGTTTTTAGGGTTTTTTGTATTTTTTTGTAGTCTTAAAGTTTTTTTGGGGTGTTTTGGGGGTTTTTAATATTTTATATGTTTTTTTTTGAGTTTTAAGGGTTTCTAGGGGTTTTGAGGTATCTAAAAAGTTTTTAGGGTTTTCCTAATTTTTTGGTATTTTCATAATTTTTAGGGTTTTTATCATTTTTAAAGGTATTTTTGAGTTTTTATGGGTTTTAGAGTTTTTAGAGTTTTTAGGGTTGTGGGGTTTTTTAACGTCTATTAGGTTTATAGGTTTTTTATGGTTTTAAAAATTTTAAGAGATTTTAGTGGTTTATTTGTATTATGGTTTTAGTGTTTTAATGTTTTTTATGGTTTTAGGTATTTTATGTGGTTTTATAGGATTTTATTCTTTTTTATGGTTTTTAGGGTTTTCTATGGGTTTAGGGTTTTTAGAATTTTTAGGGTTTTAATGGATTTTTATTTTATTTTATGGTATTAATGTTTTTAGGGATTTTTATATATTTTTTGAGGTTTTTTGGGTTTTAAAAGTTTTTTAGTAATTTTTTAGAGTTTTAGGTTTATTTTGTTAGAATTGTTTTGCCTTTTAAGGGTTTTTTTTGTTTTAGGGTTGATTTATAGGTTTTTAAATTTAAAATGTTTTTTGATGTTTTAGTATTTCTAGGTTTTCTTTTTGGGGTTTTATGATTTTTAGGTCATTTAAGGGTTATAGGGTTTTTTTTGGGTTTTATAATTTTTAATTTTTTTGGGTTTAAAGTATTTTTTAGTGTTTATAGGGTTTATACGGTGTTTAAGGGGGTTTATGGGTCTTTTATGGTTTTATGGTTTTTTGAACCTTTTTGGTTCCTTTAGCGGTTTTAAGGTTTATAGTGTATTTTCAAGGGTTTTAGTGTTTTCTATTGGTTTTTCAGATTTTTTAAGGTTTTATGGAGTTTTATGGTTTTTATAGTTTTTAGGATTTTAGGGGTTTTAGGGTTTTTTGGGGTTTTAGGAATTTTATGCCTTTGGGGGGTTCTGATTTTTGGGGGTTTTAGTGGTTGTTAGTGTTTTTAACTATTCTTACACATTTGTAGGGTTTTTAGGATTTTTAGGGTGTCATGGCTTGGTAGTATTTTCTGGGTTTTTTGGGATTTAGGGATGGGGGGGGGTTGGTATTTTGGGGTTTTAGGGGTTTCTGGTGTTTTTAATATTTTTAGGGTTTTTGGGTTTTTTAGGGGGTTTTAGTGTTTTATGTGTTTTAGGGTTTCTAGGGTTTTTAGGGGGGTTTAGAATTTTAGGGGGTTTGGGTTTTTTTGGTTTTTAATTTTTTTATGGATTTAAGGGTTTAGGGTATTTATGTTTTTTTTTGTTTTTAGGGCTGTTATGGGTTTCAGGGTTTTGGGTATTTTCGGGGTTTTAGGGTTTTTAAGGGTTTATGGTTTATAGGGGTATTAAGTTTTTTTTAGTATTTTAAGTATTTTTAGGGTTTTTAGGGATTTAAGGGTTTTAGGGTTTTAAGGGTTTTTAGTGTTTTTAGGGTTCTTTAGGGTTTTAGTGGGTTTTAGGGTTTTATCGGCTTTTTTATGGTCTTATGTATTTTGGGGTTTTCGGGTTTTTTATGGTTTTAGTGATTATAATATCTTTTTATGGGTTTTAATGTTTTAGGATTTTTTATGATCTTTAGGATATTTAGTGATTTAGGGGTTTTTAGGATTTTTAGGTTTTTTATGGTCGATTTAGGATTTTTTTGGTTTTCTATTAGGGTTTTAGGGGTTTTAGGGGGTTTTAGGGTTTTTTGTGGTTGATAAAGTTTTTAAGGGTTTTATTTTTTAGATTTTTTCATGGTTTTATTAGTTTTAGGGGGTTTTAGGGTTTTTACAATTTTAATGGTGTTCATAGGGTTTCTTAGGGGCTTTACTATTTCATTAGATATTTTAGGGATTTATATATTTTTATGTTTTTAGAGTTTTAAATAAATTTTAGGGTTTTAGTGGGGTTTATAGATTTTAGGGTTTTAGTATTTTAATGATTTTTTTGGGTTTTATTATTTTAAGGGTTTCTTGGTGTTTTATGGTATTTCTGGTGTTTTTTTTGTTTATTTGGTTTCTGAGTTTTTTATAGTTTTTAGTGTTTTTTAATGTTCTTAATTTTTTTAGTGTTTTTAGGGATAATTATTTTTTTAGGATGTTTTAGGGTGTTTTACGGATTTTTTGGGTTCAAATTGTTTTTAAGGGGGTTTGGGGGATTTATGATTTTTAGGGTGCTTAAGGGTTTTAATGGTCTTTTAGGCTATTAATGGGGGTTTGGGGGGGGGGAGTGGGGTTGTAGTATTTAGGGTATTTTGGGGGGTTTTAGATTTCTATAGGGGTTTAAAAGTTTTTCCTATCTCCTAGGGGTTTTTGGTGTTTTAGTGTCTTTATGGTCATTTTATATTTTTTTGGGTGTTTTTTTGGTTTTTATCATTTAATGGGTTTTTGGGAATTTTTTTATATTTTTTGGGGTTTTATGGTTTTTAGGTAATTTTTACGTGTTTTTAAGGTTTCTTAAACTTATGTAGATTTTTTTTGGTTTTTATGGGTTTTTCAGTCTTTTAGGGTTTTTTCTGTTTCTTAGAGTTTTTGTAGTTTTATGGTTTTAGGTTTTTTAGGTGTTTGTGGTTTTTAGGGTTTTTGGGTTTTATGGGTTTTTGGGTTTTCAGTATTTTTGGGTTTTTTTGGGGATTCTGGGGTATTTTGAAGGGTTTTAGTATATTTAGGGGTTTAGGGATTTAGTGTCTACTAAGGTTTTTTGGGTTTTTTTGGATTATTTTGTGTCTTATGGTTTTTAAGTGGTTTTATAGTTTTTTATAATTTTTAGGGGGTATTGGATGATTAAAAAATTTAGGGGTTTTAGGGTTTTTAGTGATTGTTGTTCTTTTTATGATTACATGTTTTTACGGGATTTTTGGGTTTTGAGGGATTTTTTGTTTTTTTTTGTTTTAGGGATTTTACTGTGTTTCAGTGGTTTTTGTGTTTTTAGGGATTTTTAAATGCCTTTTATGATATTTTAGGATTTTTAGTGTTTTAAGGGAGTTTTTAGTTTTTTAGGGTTTTGGGTTTTTTACAATATTGAGGGTTTCTAATGTTTTTGGGTTTTTAGGTATTTTTTTTGTTTTTAGGTTTTTATGGGGTTTAAGTGGTATTTGGTAGTTTTAGGGGGTTTTGGGTATTTTAAGGGTTCTTAAGGTTACTTTATATTTTTCAATGTTTTTTGTTATTATTGGTTTTGAGTGTTTTTAGTGGTTTTAGGGTTTTTAGGAATTTTAAGAATTTTCATTGTTCTTTAGGGGTTTTCAGGTTTTATGGACTTATTATGGATTTAGGATTTTTACTGTTTGTTAGGTATTTTTGAGGTTTTTGTGGGTTGTGGGTGTTTTTTCTGGTTTACATGGATTTTTATTGGGTTTTAGGGTTGGGGATGGTTTAAATGTTTTTAGTAGTTTTATGCTTTTTATCGGTTTTGGGGGATTTATGGTTTTTTGGGGTTTTAGGATTTTTAGGTTTTTTGGGGTTTTGGGATTTTTTTGATTTCTAAGGGTTTTTAAGGTTTTTTTTGGTTTTTTTTACTTTTTAGGATTTTTATGGTTTTTAGTGTTTTTTAGGAATTTTAGGATTTTTGGAGGTTTTTTGGTATTTTAGTTTTTTGGGTTTTTTCGGATCTTTTAGGGTATATAATGTTTTTTTCGGTTTTTTATGATCTTTTTGGATTTCATTGTGTTTTAATTTTTTCAGGTTTTTTGGGGGGTTTAAATTTTTTTGAAGTTTTTTAGGGGTTTTAAGGTTATTATGAATTTCTATGGTTTTTATAGTTTCTTGGGTTTTTAGTGTTTGTAAATGTGTTCTATGGTTTTTAGGGTTTATCATATTTTTTACAGTTTTTAGGGGGTTTTAGGGGTTTTAGGGTGTGCTTTTGGTTTTCATGGTTTTTTGGGTTCTAAAGTATCACCATTATTTATTGGACAATATCAAGTGCTAACATTTATCAGTGCTAGATAAAAACACTGATAAAGGTGGTATTTTTATCAGTGCTATAAAAAAGTACTAATAAGGATAATTTTAATTATTGCAAAAAACCACAGATAAAAGATCCCATATATCAGTGATTTTTTTGTGTTGATAAATGTAACAATTATCAGGGATTTTTGATAGTGCTGAAAAATGTGGTGTTTATTAGCACTAAAATAACACTAATAAAGGGGTATTTTATTAGCTCTATAAAAAAAGTTCCAATAAAGGGTTTCTTTTATCAACACCATAAAGAAGCACTGATAAAAGCCACCTTTATCAATGATTTTTTAAGCACCGGTAAAAGGTATATTTCAAAAAAATTTATATATCATTAAAAATCATATATTATTTTATAAGTATATTTATATTGATATAAATAAAATATATTTTATTAAATTTGATTAATATGAGACAAAAGTTTCATTTACACTAAATATATTGATTCTTTTGTGAAAAATGGATTATAAAATAATGTAAAAATATTATTAACTAAAATTTTCAAATTATTATAAATTAATGGTTATTTAATAATAGTTGGAGGACATAAAAATTTAATAAATTAAACAATTGTATTAGATAAGTTTAAAATATGAGTTGAACTTCAAAAGGACATAACTTTTGATCTGGGAGTCCATTTGGGATTTACTACATATCAAATCGAAACCTTCAAAAAGAACTACGTCATATATGATATGAAGACCTGTATCACTATATTTTGAAGGAAAAAGAAGTTCTTGATAGATTCCAAAATTTAGATTTTTGTTGGGATACCTTAATTTTTTAATATTCAATGGGATTTAAGTTTTATTAAAGAGGGTCTTCTTATCCTTTTTCAAAGGAGACTAAATTTATTCTCTGGTCTTACATTGGTAATGATTTGATGGATTTGAAATTTTATAATTTTTCATATTAATTTGTTATTTATAATTAAATATTTTCATTTTTTCTTATTTTTATATATATTAAATCAATTATACAAACAAATATTTAAACATAATTACATAAATTTTTATTTTAAAATATATAAATTATACATAAATAAATTATTATTATTCATTTTATTTAAAATAGTAAATTTTTTATTTAATTTACATTATAAAAATTCAATAACATATGGATATACCTATATAAGTAATGTTAATATATAAATATGTGTGTCAATAAACAAATATATATTTTTGTGTGTATTCTAATATATGTATTTAAATACATATATGTAAATAGTTGTGCATGTATGTTCAAAATATAAATGTGTACATGTGTGTATAAATATGTGCATATGTTCCCTTGTATGAAAATTGTGTAAATACATCATATATAAATGTAATTTTGTAAATATATCATTATCATTAAATATAGTATATAAATGTATTTATAGTAAATATCTATAAATACATTACAAAAAAATTATATCAAAATATAAAATTATATGTAAATATGTATAAATATATTTATATAAATATATATACATATAAATATATATTTAATGTAAAAAAGTAATATCTAAATATAAATATATATACATTTTTTAAAAAAAAAATTTCAAAATAATTATAAAAATCATATGGAATTAATTATTACCCATTTTATTTTAAAAAATATCTTTCCATTTTGTACATTATAAAAATATATGGACATATATCTATATACTTACATAGATTTATATATAAAGTTTATATATATAAATATGTGTGTATTAAAAAATATATATTTATATTTATATTCTTATATATGTAAATTAATATTAATATATAATATATTTTAAAAAATATAATTCTATATATATATCACACACGCCCACAAAATATTATTTTATATATGTATTTTAAAATAATTATATAAATATATGAATAAAAAATATTTATCTAAATATACATAAATAAAGAGAAGTTTCCTAAAATATACAATAAAACAAGCTTGGAGAAGTGGTAGAGGGGTATGAATTTCAAAATGGAGGTCACACGATCGATCCCAGGCATGCGTGAGAGTGAACAAGAAGCTGGATGAGCATTGAGAAAAGAGTGGGTGTATGGGAGTTTTGTAAACGTCCTTACCCTAGTAACTCAGAGCTGGTACCTTACTTTATTACTTTGGCATGATTCCAAGGAATCACATACCGAATGACCAAATAGTTTAGTAGTTTTGGTAAACTAGATACATGGTTTCCTTTTTTACAATGGGAATAGGAAATAAAACATAATATAATAAAAAGTAAATTCTTATAATCCTTGAAAAATATTTCAAAGATCTATTCTTCAAAATCTGGGAAAAGGAAAAAAAATAAGTGTGAGATCAAATGCTCAGTAAAGTATAACATAAACCATCATGAGTCAATGGGAAAAATCAACATGTCATGGTATATATCTAAACCAACATACCATTTAATCTATAAGATGAGAATGAAATGAATCCATATATTTTATAATAGTGAAAAATCCTATATAATAATAACATAATTTTGAATGAATCCGATTATTAATTATTGTACGTAACATATCTATTAAATGAACCACTATGTCGTCAAGACATATTCTCAAGAAAATTTAATTATGTGGGTAGAAACCACTCTGATTCTGCTTGAAAAAAACACAAAGGGTTTATCCCTAACTAGGTTTCGTCATGATACTTGTCGATGTATTGAGGGGATATCTATAACCAAGATTCACCTGTGTCTACGAGTGAAAATCATTTCTCATATATCGAATAATCAATTGAAAGCGATATTTTTAAATAAAGTGTCTCATACCACTTTGAAATATATGAATCATAGTCCCTATAAAAGTAAATAATTGTAAAATGAAACATTTAATAACAAGAATATAAATATATTCATGATATTATGTCTCAAAGGGGTAGTGCACCACAAATAATAAAATAGTGGTGAATAAGGCATGTATCCCAGAAATTAAAGTGAGATGTGAAAAAACCTTACCTTGTGCTTTCCTTTAGTTCAATGTGCTTTATCCTCATGTATAATGGTTTAAATAATTTTATTAATTTATAATATAACCATATTCATATTTATGATTTCATATATAATCCTCTTATAATATTTTATCACTTGTTTGTTAATAATATTTTGTTATTACCCATGTTTTGGTTGTTAACTACTGAATTTTACTATTCATGTTTTGTCATGTATGTCCTGGTTCTTGTGAATATGATATAGTTCCATCATCCCCAGAATGATATTAAGGCTATATTTATCATATTTATTCATTATATACATTCTTATAATAATTAATTAACGGTTAACATTGAAAATGAATCACACCACATCAGGGATATGGTAGGTCGTATGTATTCATGATCAACAACATCATTACCTCGATAGTGAAAGGGAAAGGAAGTGTATGGTATATTAATTTTTAAATAATAAATATCATGTAATATTTATTACATATATATATCCATTATTTTCATAATTATACTCATCCATGTAAAATTGTGATGAAAAAAAAATTACACCACAATGTGGAGATGGTAAGTCATATGTACGCTCACGTGGTGATTTCATTTCTTATAGGATGGATAAAATATGGAATATGATTATACCATAATTATAATAAAATATCATAATATATATGATATTTTATTTATTAATAAATCATAGAAACAGTATATGAAGATTAAGTTGGAGAAGAAATAAAATTGAATGAGTTGATAAAGATGATTACCTCTTCTTCGGATAGCATTGGTGAAAAAACATGATTTAACCTAAGGTTTTTTTCAAATTAGATAATAGTTTTTAACTGATCCCTATAAAAGTGACATAAAAAATAATGTTTTCAGTGTTTTTTTCTTGAAAACCAATGCTGAAAATAGTTTCATTTTATTTTAATGATTTGGCGTTAGTTTCGATAAAAATAAATGTCAAAATTTAAAAATTTGTTTGGAGAGATTTGAATATCAGACCCCCAAAATAATCAAAATCCAAGTAATACAAAAAAATTATACACTAATCAAACAACATTTATCCTTGGCTAAAAATCTACAAAAACATACATTATTTTAACTAGTTAATCCTAAAATTATTTATGTATTTGTATTACAAAGTATAATTAAAAACCACTCACCCGAAATTTACAACATGATCATTATTGGTTATCGATGAAAAATTATTTTATATCATTACATTCAAACACCTATTATGACAAAATAATTAGTTTTTTGAACACATTTTATAAGGAAAAAGTAATATTAGTCATAAACATTAGAATATACATACGTTAAATTGTAATCATACTTAACAAATAGTTCGCAAATAAAGATCGAAGATGGTTAAGTTCATTTTTCATATAAGACTCAAAATCATTGAATGAATACAATAAAATTTAATGACATGATATTAAAATATATAATACTATGGTGTAAAATATAAAATAATTAATATAACTAACCATATCAAATTTAGTAGTTACCCCTATTGTGATTATCTCATACATGAATCGTAGAACAAAATAATGACATTCAACATTTAATTGTTGATGTTGAAACTATAGATATTAAAAATTAACTTTATATTTAAAAATAATATATATATATATATATCTAAAATAAAAAATATTAACTAATATAATAAATAATTAATGTCACTGTCACATATTGGATTGTATTTGGGTTCTTTATCGACATGTGATCTTGGTTAAATTTATTCCATGACATGTATTTATATATATATTAACTAATAATACATGTATAAATAATAATAATTAATTATAATGAACTTATAAAAAATAAGAAATCTTACTTGTTTAACAAGGTGGTAATTTTTTTTGAGCACTACCTAGTAAATAGAAAAACCAATATAAGGTGAATTCAAATGGGTAGAATACACCTAACATCTAATGCCCCCTACAACAAAAAAAGGTCACAATTAATGAAATTATAATAAAATTAGTTAATAATTATGTTTGTGTTCGTACTTATCATGAAATGGAAGAAACAAATCCCTAATATCCCTATGTTATAGTCTCTCTCATATATATGCAATTCTATTATTATTCTTCACATATTGCATATCTGTAGAAATGAATTATAGATCTATAATATCTTACACACCTATGGTATCATTTTTTAGAATAATCATGAATAGATATCTAATTAAAAAAGTAATATAGTTAGTAAATTTAATTAATATTTAATTAAAACAATAAAAACTAAAATTTCAATCTAATTTCATAGAAAACAGATACAATACAGGCATGTTGAGCTCTTCAAAATAAATTATATCTATGATATCTTTTCTGAATATTCACAATGGATAGTCTATTCTACATATATTGAAAATCATCTAAAACTCAAAGATATTACTCAAGGAAGAATAAGTCTAATATAATCTTTGTATCCCATCAAAAATATCGGAAGTATCTACAATTGTTTGTTCTTGAAACATTTGTTTCATTTGATCCATTTTTTTATTTTAGATACTCCTATATAAGTTAAATTTCAGAAAAAAATATAAATAATTTTCAATCAGATTTAATTAATATTTTAAAAAAATTCATAGCTCTTATGAAAGATAATGAAGAATTCCAGATAGACAATGTAAAAAATGACCCAAAAAATCCTTAAATCTAGTACCCTACTCTATAAGAAATGGTAGTGGAGTAGTAGGATCAATAATATCAAGTATTGATACTATAACCTAACCCATATTCATAGGGTAGTGATGTAAAGTATCCCCCAAAAAAATGAATGAGTCCTAATGCTACAATATTTATATGAGTATCTTCATCATAAAACACATTATATAAGATTGGGTCTAAGTGAAGAGGTGGAGGATCTAAGTGGGAAGCATGGGCATGGTGGTTTGGCTGGGATGGTTATATTGGCTATACAACCGTCTTGGTAGGCTAGACAACCTGGGAAGGATGCACATACTATGACTGTATCTCTAATTGTTCTAACATAACATGAAAAATTGATTGAATTTGATTACCCATGGACTGTTTGATATATTTCATACCATCTTTGAAGGATTTTATTTTTGGGTCTCTTGATTAATTACTCCGACGACCAAAAACTTTCTAAATACTAACACCTTCCTTACATCCTTTTATGTGGTCATGGTGTTCTGGATTTCTTATAGCAGTGGCGAGGATGTCCATACTACCCTTAGGTATAAAATTTCATTTTGCCTCTTTCTCCTGAAGTTCATCCTGAAATAAAAAAATGAAAATTTTATATTAGTGTTTTAAATTTATAGAATAGAAAAAATCATGAAAAATAAATAATATCTACTTATAATTTTTTCATCTACTTCCATAGAATTATCTATAAGATACTTTTAATTATTATTCTTCTTCATCCTCTTTTCCATTTTTCATGGAGAGTGGGGGAGTTGGAGGACCAAAATGGACCTTGTCGAAACCACTAGTGGAGTGAGCTCTTAGTGTTTCATACTTTTCGTCAATAATTTTTTCCCCAATAAATGATACCATCCACGTGATAATGTATGAGGGTATACATTCTACAACTGGATGTCTTGATGGGATTTCATTGAGTCCTATTATAAAAAAAGTACAAAAAATAAGTAAATAGACAATTGACTCATTAGAAAATGGGAAAACTAAAATATGCAAGTCAAAAAGGGGAACACATGTGTAAGTTAATGAAAGAAAATTGATGTGATGATTATTAACCAAAGAAAATATAGAAGGTAAACTATTAAATATATACATTACTACTAAAATGAAAGAAACATTAATAAATTTAAATATTACATAGTTATTAAATTATATAGTTTTTACACATGCAAATTTCATAAAAGAAAAAAAATTTAAATAATTTATAGATTAATTATGATAGTAATTTATTGTTTTCCCATATCCCTTTAGCTTTATCATTTCGTAATAAATTCAATGTCTATATTGTAGTAATTATTATATGAAAATCTTGTAATAGATGAATAAGCATTATATAAATCAATATCATCATCATCATCATCCTCATCGGTGAAATGGATTTTCCCTTGAAAAACTACAGACCATTAGTCGTTCGATAAATCAAAGCTATAAAATATCTATTTTTCATGTGTGGACATGATAAATGGTTCCTCATTACAACAAAATCTTTTCAAAACAACCATTTTAAACCCATATTAATAATATTTCACACCAATATTACTTGAAACCCAATTACACATAAACATGATGACTCAAAATTTAATATTATCAATTTCCAATATGTCTTCATGAACTCCAAAATATTGGGTTCATGCCAAAATTGGGTTTTTATCATTGGCACTTGAAAAATTCAGTGCCTCAACAAAGACCATTACACCATTATTTCAAATGTTTCTCTTATAATCTTGATTGTTTGTGTAAAATGTATACCCATTAATAACAAAACTTGACCAAGTGTACACATTATGAGATGTCCCCCTACCAACCATTTCAATTTTTCTAATGTAGATCTTTTTGTGATGACTTTCCCATTAAACCATGAAAAATTTTATTTTTTATGATCAATCAGTAACCACTATTCATTTATTTTTAGATTTCGTATCTTTTATTCAGAAATATGTGATGATATATATGATTGAACCTCATATTTGTTGTTAAAAATGTATAAATTTTCCTATATCACTTCATCACATAGAATGAACTTTATCTTTAAGCCTCAGATCCCACTATGTTCACTATCAATAATCATATGTTGATATATAGGGAGACCAATATGCTTCAATTCATACAAATACTCAGCACAAAACTCAATCACCTCTTTCGATACATATTTTTTAATAATAGTGGCCTCTGGTTGACAAGGATTTTTAATTTATCCCTAAAAAAATTTCATATATCTTCTAAAGGGATACATAAATCGTAAATAAACAAACCCACATATTATTATCTCACACATGAAATGATTCACCAGATGAATCATTATATCAAAAAATGTAGTTGGGAAATACATTTCTATTTGAAAAAGAATAAGTGAATATTAATTCTCCAACACATATAACAAATTTGGTCCAATGAATTTGATATAAATGGATTTGAAAAAATTAAAAAACCTAATTATAGTCTTTCAAACAGCTATTGGAAATAAACCATGCAGTGTGACTGGTATAAGTACTTTCATCAATACATGAAAATCATGGCATTTTAAACCTATTAATTGTAAATCCATTAATGACATCAAATTATTCACATTTTTAGAATAACCACTAGGAACTTTAATACTATAAATAAACTGACAAAAATTTATCTTCTCAATATTTCTTAATATGTGATAAGCTGGAGGTAAAAAATGTTTTGTTTCCTTTCATAGTGGGAGATAACTTTAAATGTATTCCCATTGAAACCAATTACAATATAGATTGTAATACATATTTTTTATTTCCTTTTATGTCTAGAAAAATTCCAATAAAACTATCCCATATGTTTTTCCCAACATGTATAAAATCAATGTTATGTTTTATCTCTAAAAATATCCAACATTTTAGTTAAAAAAATAGAGTGTTTCTTTCAGATATTTTTTTGATGACCAGATCTTTTTTCTTTTCAAATGTTAAATAAATATTGTTCACCTTGTTGTAATATTATTTAACTAACAATGGTCATGGGGGAAGATTATATTCCTTTGAATAGTTAAATTCCTTTTTCAATATATGATAAATATGATCAATTGGAAAAAATCTTCAATGTCACATGTATATGGTCTTTGTTCCATTCTGTAATTGATAATATAAAGTCTCTTATTTAAAAATTAGACAAGATTTATATCCCTAAAAACTATATCTATATATGTTTTTATATGAAAGAAATTCATTTATAGAGAACAATATCATAACATAAAGAATAAAATACTCTTTCTTGTATGCATAAAAAACATTAACACTTGTCTCACATAGTAGTTTCAAATCAACAATCAATGGTGAAAGATACACATCAATATAATTCCCTGGATATTTTGGTCTAAAAATCATCAATCTCATAATAAAATATTATTTCTTTATACGTATATGTGGGGAAAAGTTGTAAACTACCAACAAAATATGTCATGAACTATGTTGGCTACTTAGGATCCGATGTGGATTCACTCCATCAGTACACAATACAATTCTGATATTTCTATCTTCATTTCCAAAATCAAATTTTTTTTATCAAATATCTTCCACTATAGTGAAACACTAGGGTGAAGTAAGTTACCATCATAGATTAACTCATATGAATTCCTTCCTAACCTTTTTTCATTAATTTAATTTTCATATAGATTCTTCAAATGAGGAATTATTAGAAGGTAACAAATTGCTTTAGTAGGAGCGTCGATTCTGGTACCTGAGAATCAATCATTGTTGAATTATCAGAATTATATGAAGGGATTATTGTATTAAATTATTAGAATGTTTACATAATTTATTTGACATGATGTTAGATTGAAATACCTAAGAATGAATCCTAGGTGACTTTTTCATCCAACTTATAGCATGATGTCCCACATGTAGGATAGTTTGATAAATATTAATATTTTTTACTATAAACACAAAATCATTAAGGAAATAATATATCTTTTTATACCCCAATACAATTGAGTATAATATTTTCTTTTCCTGATAATTATAATATAGAATCTCATTTACTTCTGTAAGTAGCTCTTTGAAAATCTCAAGTTAGAGAAAAAATATAACTCCACCCATTTCTTTCTTTCAAGTTAACTAATCACAAAACTACTGATAACACTATATATTTACTACAAAATGGGAATAATGGTTTTTCATAATCTCTATATAATCATTCAACATTTTTTTCAATGGGTTTAATACCTAAATCTTGAATTAATTTTTCAATATGATCCTTTACCTCATTAGAAATATTTTCATCAACATTAGATGTTGAATTTTTAGTTTTTTTACCATTCCAGATCAAACATTAATTATTAATGATAAAACAATAGAGAATGAGATGATACTTTATTTCTATAGATTTTAAAATTCTCATATTAAAACACATCACCCATGGATAGAAAATAAAATCTTTGTTTTGATGATTTATTTTAGAAAATTCCAAGAAATCATCAACTCCTTTTTAATATTCACTAGTGTTCCTTCATAAAACTATCCAATTATGATCCATTCAATACCTAATATCACAATATAATTTTTGAATATATTAAAACATATAAACATTTAATAATATATATAAACAGATAAATTATAAACATAAACACATTCAATAAAAATTATTGACAATAAAATAGAAAACATCTATGATGATTAGGAATAAAATATAAACAAATATACTAGTAGAAAATCATGATTTTTTAACTATATGTATGATTTACACACAACATATTTTAGGTTGTTTATTTTCATTCCTACCCTAATGTTTGTTGTTGTGTATAATAAATGGCTACTTATTTTACTAATTAAAATTCTTATATAGGGGGTACAGTTGTCCCATTATAACTACATAGACCCCCAAAAAATCTCACAAAGTTGTACTATGATAATATTGAAATTCTAAATAAATAATTTAATTTCATTTAACAAAATTAAATTTACACAATTATATTTTTTAAATGAAGTATTATATATAATGGAAAATAATTTTTATTAAAATACAACCATTTGATCATTTATTATTTTGTAATATTATTTCCATATAATAAGAAAACTAATTAAATATAATATATTAATTAATATATGTAAATATTGTTTTAATCAATTAAAAGTGGTCAATTTAATTTTTTGAGGCTAAATACACAAAATGTTAAGATATATTATTTGACAAAAATCCTATTTTAATGTAAATTATATATCTTCTGTATTTATAAATAGTAAATTTATTATTTTCATATTATACACATGTGGTGTGTTGATATTATAAATTAATTATTTTCAATCATAAAATATGTATTAGTTCATATTACACAGTTGTTACATTAGTTTAGGGAATGCATGTCAAAAGGTATTGAATATTATATTAATTTAATGGGTGAAAAATATAGAGTCCTTACATGTGATGTGAATTATATTGATGAATAATGAAATAATATATCATTATTCATTGTACAATATATATCATCATGAAAAATTGATAATTTATTCAAATAAAAAAATTTCAAAATAAAAAATCTTTAAGAATAAAATTTATAAATAAGAATCGACTGTATACAAATAATTTAAATAATAACTCAACAGTATAACTAAATGATAACTAATTTAAATTAAAAATTAAAAAACATAAAAATTTATAATTTCACCATGGAAAATGGATCCCTAATTTTAACATACATCCTCAAATTTGTTAAAAAAATAAATATATAACAAAAATGTTTCTAGAAATGAACAATAAATAAGAACAAAGAAATAAAATCAAACCATGGATGATGGTTGTCCGAAAAATGGTTTGGGAAGAGAAATAATTTTGTATATGATAAAATAAGGATAAAGGATGAATAATTGAGATCACAGATCATAAATTGATTTTAAATATCAAATAAAATAAACAAAAATCATCGTTGGGATCATCAGGTCGCTATCCGGGACATCGTGAGTCGAGAGAGGGTTTCAATGTAATAAAAAAATATGGTTTTCACAATCCCATGCATTTAAAAAAAAAAATTTCATCGCTTTTGAGAAAAAAACAACACCATTTTTTTCATTTATGGTATCTATTTTCATTAAAACCGACACATAAAAGTTTTTTTGTGGCATTAGTTTTACTGAAAGTTGACACCGATTTTTTTCCATTTACGGTGTCTGTTTTTTATAATAACAGATTCCATAAATCATCTTTGGTGTTTTTTTGGTGTTACTTTTAAAAAAATATAAAACAAAAAGTCAAAATAAAAAAAATTTGTGCCTCATTCCTTTAAAACAGATGCCAAAAATTTCCCACAGATACATTTTTCAGCGGTTTATAAAAAATTTGATGCCATCTCTTTGATGTTGAAGACACTATTTATACTTGTGGTACTTCCTTTAATATCATCTTATGTTTTCTAGGATAGGACTTTTGGAAGGGAAATAATCTCTATAACATAAATTAGGATGTTTATAAGAGAAATAGGAAGGGGTTTTTGAGCTAGATAGATCAAATTGGTGGGTAGAAGTGAGGGAGGTGTTTCTCTTTTATAATTGAGGTGGTGGGAACTGTCGGAATTCTCCAAAATATTAAAATATAATAAGTCTATTTTAGTTAAAAATATATATATATGATCTATAAATTTATAGGGGAAGAAAATTTGAACCATATCATATCCCCTTTTTCTTATTACTTTTTTTATGATTTTCAGATCATTTAACAAAATATTAAATTAAAAAAAATATCATTATTGTCATATTTGATAATATTATTTTCATGTGACTTCAAATAGAAAAAGATAAAGTGGTAATTAGAATATAAATCCTTAACACAAATCAAATATATCATATATATCAATAAAATTCATTAGACACATTAACTCATTCCAAATATATCAAAAACAATACTTTTAATATTAATTATTTTATTTTTTAATAATAATATAAATATTGTTTTAGCATTGAAGAATCATTTAAGATAATTATATAATTTCTAAAATACCAAAAAAAATTATATTATGAAAAAAAATTCATTAAGATAAAAATAGATAATTGTTTACATTCATATATTTATTTTTTCCTATGTGGACACATAAAAGATATTAAATACAAAGAGAGTAAAATTTTATAACTATCTTGGATTTAAATAATATATTTGTTATTTTAATTGAAAATTTCTATTAAAAAACTCCAATTTGATAATAAGGTGATAATGGTGTAATTATATTCGAAATTTTTTTTTAGAAGTTTTGTTCATGGTTATACTCTTATCTTTTCGTTTTAACCCCTTTTAAACCCCTTTAACTTTTATCATGACAACATGGATTCTTACTCTTTGAGGGTCCATAATGTTACTATAAAATTTAAAGGTAAACATAAAAGAATCATGTACAATACATAAAACCTTATCTAAATCTTTTGGCCAAATTTTATATTTTTATAAATTTCACATCATTTAAAAAAATATTATTTATTTTCATATAACATTAATGTCAATTTTGATACTCTTCATTACTTTGAATTTTAGAAAAATAAAAAATTAAATCTTCTAAAAAAATATTTTATCACATCTCTAACATGTAATGGGTATATATAAAATTAATTTATAACATTAATTATCTAAAATTATATTTATTATAATATTTCTAATATAATTTATTTGATATTTTCATTAATTAAACAATTACTACATCATCATTGTGTAATACATTAAGTGAATTATATATTTATTATAAATTAACATGACGAAGATAAAAATTTTATATTTACAATGAATACTTATATTCAAATATATATTCTGAATAACATCATATTAAAAATGTAATACTTATTAAAAACATTAATGATATAAGTTTGACATTTCTTAAAATAAATTACTATAAAGGGATTAAAGTCATACAAGTGGATCCAAGAGTCCATAAAATCATCAAATTTATGAATTTTGTCATAAATAAACCATAAAATATTATTAGTACAAGTTTTAGGGTAATTTTATAATATTTAAAATATTATTTTTACCCTTAATTAACCGAGTTATCCTTAACTGTGGAAATTAAAATTACTAAATTTTCTATTCATATTGGCGAAAAATAAAAGGAAAATATTTAATTAATTATACCTTTTTATTAGAAATATGGAATCCATTTATCAATATTCAAAACACAAAATTGTATAAGGTTAATTTAAAATTAATCTTGTATATGGGGTAAGAAAAATATTCCAATGAAAATAATTGAATTAATATATTTTTTATTTATATTATTTTACTTTAAAACTAATTTGAAATAGAATTTAGAAATATAATTTATTTATATGATAAGTCAATTTTCAATTAAACCCATCATTCGTTCTCTCGCTGCTCGGATTTCAAGGTCCCTTGCTCCCTCCTAGGTTTTTCAGGTGTGATGGATCCCAAATATGTTTTGGGATGTGCTTGTGTGAGTGATGTGGTGATTCAGGAGGCACAACCCGTGGTATCATTTTCTTGTTCTTAGTTTTCTTTGGTGGTGGTTCTTCACTTGTTTGAATTTGAAGTTGGTATTGTTTTTTGTATTATTTTTTCGCAAGTCAAGGATGGACGTTCTGGATCTAGTTTAGGTAATAATGGGGTTTTGGTCTTTTTGGGGGATGTGATGATGCTGATAGTGGCCATAAATGGTGCGATGATTATCTTCCCTCAACATTGATGATTATCTATGGCATCGGGCTCTCTGTGGAGGTTCTTCCGCTCCCACTCTACTCTGTCTTCCTGATCCACTACCCCTTTCCAAGTGAATTGGGTTCGGCGGTACGAGCAGAGATTCTGGGATTTTTTTTGAGAGTGACAGGGTTTTCCAGGAGAAGCCTTGTCTTTTGAATCTGATGGTCTATGGTGTTTCATTTTGGTTTTTATAGTGTTGTTGATGGACTCTGTTGGTGATGTGACTTCAGTGGTTGGTTATATCTGGTGACTGGTGTGATGATAGGATAGTGAAGAAGTCGGTGGAGATAGGATGGTAGTGACAATAAGGGGAATCCTAATGGAAGGCGATGTCATGTTGTAGCATTAATGGATTTAAAATTGTGTTTGAAAAGAAGTAGGTGGGTGGCTCAAGACTATCATCAGTTTAGCGTCATGATGATTGGTTTGATGTGTCTTGTCAGACATTTGAATTTAAATTTTTTTTGGTTATCATGAATCAGCTTACAAGTGGTTTTTCATTCACATTTTGTGGGAGAATTTTTTTTAATTTTGATGTTTGAATTCTGAGTTTTGTAATATGAAATAAGGGGTGCATTATTTTTTGTTTATGTTTTTTGAATGTATGGTTTCCACTAATATTTAAAGAGGTTTTTTATAAGATTGAAAAAATGGATTTTGAGAATTATTATTCAGTAAAAAAATGAAACATATTAGAAAATACAAAAAATTAAACAAAGTTATATTTTGAAATAACACTTTCAATAATTAAGTTAATTTTTCAAATATAAATTATAAAAATAGAAAAATTTACTTTTAAAACAAATGTGCCTTCAAAAGGAGGAAAAACTAATTTTAAAAAAATATAGTTTTTTATGCATAAAAGTGGATTTATTTTTATATCATGTGTATAAGTTAAATAATATGAATGTTAAGAATTATATTGAACATATAATATGTAAATTTTATTATGTGGATAATATTATTTATTCTCGCTAATTTAATATCTAGGTTATAATAATACTTCACTGTTCTATTAAGTTGGGTGTTGCGTGCAACATAAACTATCAAAAATATTGTCTTTAAAAAGAGTCATACCCTAAATCATTGGGGTGTCACAAGTGTGGAAATGTGGGTGTGGAAAAGATTTGGTAAAGTGGTAAAAATTCAAATAGACCATAAAACCCCTTAAATAACATAAAAACTCTTAAAACCCACATAAACCCCTAAAAAACATAAATCCTTGAAAACCCAAAAACCCAATAAAACACCCTAAAAACACAAAAACCGCTAAAAACCTAAGCAACCCTAAAAATATAAAAACCCACAAATATCAAAAAAACCCTAAAACCCTAAAAACCTATAAATACCATAGATAACCCTAAAAAACCAGACATAACGAATCCATAAAAACCTGTAAAAACCTAAAAATAATAATACCACTAAAATATATAAAACCCATAAAACCCTTAAAAAATCTAAAAACCATTAAACCCCCCAAAAAATCCAAAATACCTAAAAACCAAAATACTCTAAAAATCCGAAAAACACAACAAAAATCACAAAAACACCTAATAAACTGTATAAAACAATAAAAACCCATAAAACTGTAAAAATCATAAAAAATCTAAAGAACCCTACAAAACTCTAAAAAACCTAGAGACGTTTAAAAACCCTAAAAACCTCTGAAATCCAAAAAAATATATAGAAATCACTAAAAATCCCAAAGGAAACCTAAAAGACCCCTAGAAATCTTAAAAACCATAAAACCCTAAAATTAAAATAAAATCTCTAAAACCCTAAAAACCCCTAAAACCATTAAAAAAATTTAAAAACCCTAAAACCATTAAAAACACTAAAAAACCATAAATCCCTATAAAGGAACCTAAAAGATCCAAAAAAAAACCCTAAAAACATTTAAACCATAAAATACCAAAAAAAGCTAAAGACACTAAAAAAACAACCATAAAACCCCTAAAACCCTTAAAAACAACACTAAAAACCCATAACAACCCTAAAAACAATAGAAACCCTAGAAACCCCTAGAAACCTCAAAAAACCCCAAAATCACTAAAAAATCCATAAAAGAATAAAAAGATTATAGTCGACTAAAAATCCCTAAAACCCCTAAAATACCTTTAAAACCCACAAAAATATGAACCACCCCTAAAAACACTAAAACAATAGAATACCCTAAATATCCCTAAACATATGAAAACCCAATAAAAACCCTAAACATCGCTAAAATCCCAAAGATCCATTAAAAACCTAAAAAACCAAAAACCCCAAAACTCCCTAAAAATCCAAAACCCCCTAAAAATCCAAAAACCCATTAAAAACCCTAAATGACCATAAAAACCATAAAACCCCCAAAACATTAATAAACCTTAGAAAATAATAACCCATAAAAACCCAAAATTATCATATAAAACACCTTAAAGACCCTAAAATCATCAAAAACCCTAAAAACCCTAAAATCTATAAAAAAACCATAAAACCCTAAAAACCATTCAAACCCTAAAGGTGCTAAAAGGATAGAAAAATACCTAAAATAATCCAGAAAATTTTAAAAAATATTAATTTAAAAAAATCCCTATAAAACTAAAATCACCTATAACTCCAAACAAAACACGGAAATCCATAAAAACCCCAAAACTAGTGAAAACCATAAAACCATAAAACCCATAAAATATCAGAAATCCGATAAAACCCTAAAAAACATAAAAACCCTAAAACCCTAAAAAGATCATAAAATCCCTAAAAACCAAAAAATCCCAAAAAATCCAAAAACCCAAAAAATAACTAAAAACCCCTTAAAACCGCTAAAATCATAAAAAAATCTAAAACCACTAAAAACATAAAAACCAAAAAAAAACCATAAGAAGACCAAAAAATATAAAAACACTTAAAAACCATTAAAAATAATAACAACCCTAAAACCCCCTAATGAACCAAAAATCCAGTAAGAAACTTTAAAACCCTAAAATATCCTAAATCACCTAAAACCCCTAAAATGCTTAAAACATTAAAAACCACAAAAAAACTATAAGAATGCCTTATAATCCTAAAAAATCTTAAAATACCCTAACACCTCATAAAATACCCTTTAAAAATACTAAAAACCATAAAACCACTAAAAACTATACACACCCTAAAAAACTATAAAAACCCTAAAAACCAAAAAAGCCCTAAAACCCTAAAAATTATAAAAAAACCTCTAAAATAATATTAAAAACTATAAAAACTATAAAAACAATAAAAACCCTAAAAACCCTAATGAACCCAAAAACTCCTTAAAACCCTTAAAAACATAAAACACATAAACCACTAACCCCCCCCCCCAAACCCTAAAAATCCTAAAAACCCTAATAACAAAAAAACCTATAAACATGAAAACCCTTACAAATACCCTAAAACATAAAAATCACTAAAAAGCATAAAACACCCCAAAAACATTGAAAATCCTAAAACACTTGAAACCATAAAACCATAAAACCATTTAAAATCCCCTAAAACCATAAAACACATAAAAACCTTTAACCCCCTAAAAACTATAAAAACACTAACACCATAAAATAATTTAAAACCATAAAAAAACTCTAAAACCCCGAGAGACCCTCAAATCCCCTAAAAATAGAAACAATTATTAAAAATAAAAAATAAACAAAAATCCCTAAAAATCCTAAAAACACTAGAAAGCCCGAAAACATAGAAACCATAAAGGACCATAATACCAGCTAAATATACTAAAACCTCCTAAAACCCCTACAATCCAAGAAAGATATAAGA
Organism: Viscum album; assembly: GCA_963277665.1. NCBI lineage: Eukaryota > Viridiplantae > Streptophyta > Magnoliopsida > Santalales > Viscaceae > Viscum > Viscum album. The sequence continues at coordinate 347,435,153 of OY728122.1, forward strand.
ACCCCAAAAAAACATAAATCCCTAAATAATCATACATAATCCCTAAAAGACACTAAAAAACCCTTAAAGTACCGTAAAAAATTTAAAACCCTAAAAAATCATAAAAACTCTATACCCATAAATGACTATAAAATACCCTAGACCCAATATCTTATTCTAAAAACCCTAAAAAACTCTAAATGACACTAGAAACCCTAAAAAGTCTAAAAGACTCTAAAGGTCACTAAAAATCTTAAAGGACTGTATAAACCCTAAAAAATTATAAATGAAACTAGAAAACATAAAAAACCTAACCAAAAATGAAATAACTCAAAACATAAAACACATAAAGGATACTAAGACACCCTAAAAACCCTATACATCCCTAAAAACACCAAAAATCCCAAAAAACCCCAAACCCTTCCTAAAAATCGTCAAACAACCTAAAAATTTTACAAAACCCTAAAAGACCTAAAAACCCCTAAAAATTATTAAAACCCAAAAAAATACTCTAAAACCCTAAAATTAAAAGAAAAACATAAAAGGTCCTAAAATCCCTAAAAATTTTTTTGAATACCCTAAAATAATTAAGATCCCCCAAATAACCCTAAATACATCAAACTCTAGAAACCCTAAAACCCAAAACAAAAACCAAAAAACCCTTACAAACACATAAAAACCAATTAAACCCCCAGAAACCCCTTAAACGCATAGAAACCCTAAAATCCCTAAAATCCCAAAAAACTAAAAACACCCTAAAGACCCATAAAAACATAAAAAATTCAAAAACCCCTAAAATTACTTAAAAACTGTAGAGACTAGAAACCCTTTAAAAACCAAAAAGAAAAAAATACCAAAAATACATTTAATATCTGACAACCATAAGATTAACCAAAACACCTAAACCCATAAAAAGAACATAAAACCCTAAAAACTGAAAATGACCTAAAAACCCCCTAATACACTAAAAAAACCCTAAAACCCCTAAAATACCTTAAAACCCTAAATATCCTAAAATACTCACAAATACCTAAAAGAAAATAAAAACCCTAAAAACTATAGAACCCTAAAAACCTAAAAACCTAAAAACCATAAAACCTATAAAGCATTAAAAAAACCCTAAAAAAACCTAAAAACCCCAAAAACACTAAAAAACTAGAAAACCTAAAATCCCTACAAACCCATATAAAACCTCAAAACCCTTTAAAATCTAAATAATCCAAAATTACCCTTAAAAACCTACAAAAAATATAAATCCCTAAATATCCTACAAACCCAAAAAACCCTAAAACCCCTAAAAAGACCTTAAAATCATAAAATGATATAAAAGAAACCAAAAACCCCCAAAACCCTAAAAATAATAAAATAATCTTAAAACCCCATAAAAACCGTAAAACAAAACCCTAAAAACCTTAAAGACCCAAACCCCCTATAAACCATAAAACCACCAAAACCCTTGAAAACCATAGAAACCATAAAAATCCATAAAACCCCAAAAACCAAAAAAACAATAAAAATACTAAAAATAATAAAACCACCCAAAACCAAAAAAAACCAAAAACCATAATAACTTACAAAAATTAAAAACCATAAAACCATAAAAACCCAAAAAACACCAAAAAACCCCAAAAGACCCTAAAACCCCCTGAAAGACCCTATTAATCCCTACAAACCAATAAAAACCCAAAAAGAACCTAAAAACCAAAAAATATTTAATGACCCTAAAAAAACTTAAAAACCCTAAATCTCCATTAAACACTAAAAACTATAAAACCTAAAGAAATCCCTTAAAACAAAAAAAAACTCGTAAAAAACTCTAAAATTCACTTAAACAACCGTAAAACGATCCAATAAACCCTAAAATTCTTACAAAGCCTAAAATTCCTAAAAAATCCCTAAAAATTATAAAATGCATAATCATCCTAAAATATACCTAAACAATTAAATCCCCATAAAAATCACCAAAGACCCTGCCAAAATTTAAAAATTATAAGAAAAAATAAGAAAAACCTAAAACTAAAAAAATCCACTAAATCCTACATACCCTAAAAACCCTAAATCCAAAAAATACCCTAAAAACCACAAGAAATATAGAAAACCATAAAACCTAAAAAATATTACAAAACAATAAGTTAACTACAACCTCTAAAAACCAAAAATCTATAAGAAATCTAGTCAAATTGTAAAAACATGTAATTAACTATAAAACCACTAAAACCCAAAAAACCCTTAAAATCCAAAAACATACGAAAATACCGTAAAACCCTAGAATACCGTATAAAAACCCTAAATGTCCCTAAAACCCATGAATAGTCTAAAAACAATAAAAACCAAAAAAATCCTAAAAAACCCTAAAACCACTAAAAACCTTAAAATTTGAAAAAACTATAAAAATTTCCAGACCTCTAAAAACACTAAAACAACTAAAAAGATTGTAAAAACCCTAAAACTTGAAAAAACCCAAAATAATAAAAAAACTATAAAAACCCAAAAAAACATAAAAAACACATAAATCCCTAAAATACCTAAAACCCTAAAAACCATAAAACCCCCTTAAACACCCAAAACCCCCAAAAGCCTCTAAAACCCTAAATGGGATAATAAAACCCCAAAACACCCTAAAAACAGAAAAAATCCACCTAAACCCCTTAAAAACCTAAAAATCGCTTAAATAACTAAAAACCTCAAAACCTTGGAAATCCCCTAAAACCATAAAACCCTTAATAATACCTTAAAACAGAAAAAAAACCTAAAAACCCCTAAAACAATAAAAATACTATAGGACCCAACAATTCCTAACAATAATAAGAAACAGAAAAACCCTAAACCCCTAAAAACCTTAACCCCCCCCCCCCAATCCTTGAAAATGTTAGAAACCCTCAAATCACTAAAAACCATAAAACCTTAACCCTAAATCCCCTCAAATATCTGAAAGAACCGAATAACATAAAAAATATGAGTCCCTAGAAGACAAGAAACCATAAAAACTCAAAAACCCTAAGGACCATACAAATAATAAAAGACCCTAAAACCCTAAAACCCTAAAAAGACCCTAAAAACATTAAAATTTTCTAAAGGACACTAAAAACACTAAAAGCACTAAAATACTCCAAAAAACCCTAAAATGACCTAAAAGACTTTAAACATCCCAAAACACCCTAAATGTCCATAAAACCCCTAATTCCCCTAAAAATTCCTAATTGACCCTAAAACCCCAAAAGGACCCTAAAGGGCCCTAAAAACCCTAATTGACTATAAAAACCCTAAAACCACAAAAAGACCATGAAAACACTATGAAAAAACCTAAAAAACGTAAAAACACTAAAACCACAAAAAACCTAACAAAACCATAAAACCCTAAAAACCATTAAAAACTCTTAAAAACCAATGAAACCCCTTAAAATTCATAAAAACTATAAAAACCCTTAAATCCCACCAAACATCATAAGAAATCTTAAAAACAAAAAAATTACAAAAAACCTAAAAACCCTAAAAAAATACTAACAAACACATAGCCCTAAAACACATAAACACCAAAACATAGCTTAAAACACTAAAAAAATATTAAAATTCCCTAAAACCACTAAAACCCCTAAAAATTGCAACTCTCCCAAAAAAACACTAAAAACACTAAAAACCATAAAAACCCAAAAAACCTATAATAACCAAAAAAACATAAAAACATAAATACCCAACATACTAAAAAATCATAACAAATATTAGACCCAAGAAAAATCTAATAAAACTAAATCAATTACCCAACATTCCAATCCTTAAACCCTAAACCCTATACCAAAAACCCTATCCCCTATACCCTAATCACTAAACACTATACCAAAACCCTACTCTATAAACCCTAAACCCTAACCCCTAAACTATAGACCCAACACCCTAAACTCTATATGCTAAACCCTAAAACCTAAACCCTATACCCTAAACCCTAAACCTTAAACCTTAATCCCTAATCCCTACACCCAAAACACTAAACCTTATACCCTAAACCCCATACCCTACACCCTAAACTCCGAACCCAACACCCAATACCTTAAACCATTCACCTTAAATCCAAAATGCTAAAACCTACACCCCAACACATATACCCTCTATCCTATACTCTATACCCTATATCTTATACCTCAAAACATAAACCCTAAACCCTATAGCAAACACCTACACCAAAAACTCTAAACCCTACACTATAAATCCTAAGCTCTATATCCTATAAACATAAAAAAACCCCAAACCCGAAACCCAAAACCCCAAAACCTATACCCTACACCCTAAACTATATATCCTAAACCATATACCCACACTATAAACTGTGAAGCCTACACGCTAAAGTCAACAACTAACACCCTAATCTATACATGTCAAACCCAATACCCTATTCCCTAAACCCAAAAACCTACACACTAAATATACCCTACACCATGAACTCTATACCCTCACCAGTAAAAAATTTATTTTTCCTAACATGTTTTTCACATTGGATGTGCGTAACCAATGTGGAAAATAAAAAATTTAAGCCTTTTCATTTTGGTTTTTAAAGAACTGATGTCAAAAAGTTGATTTTAAGGTCACCTATTGATTAACATACAAGAAAAAATAAAAGAAAATAATTTTTTCTCATAGTTTAATCAATAAATTATATTAAAGGATTGATATTTATTATTATTTATTCAACAACTGGCATGGAATATGAAAGAGGAAAAGTTTTAACATCGGTTTTGGAATAACCCACATGAAAATTATGGTTTCTCACTTTGGTATTACTATAAATGATGTAAAAAATAATCTTTTCCATGTTTTTTATAAAATTACAGATAAGGAAAATATTTTTAATTTTAATTGTGTGTCAAGATTTTTTAGTATTATTTCATTCTATACCATGTATGAATTCAGTTCTCTCTCTAGTAGAATACCCTAACCATTTCAATTTTCAGTTTTTGGCCTTGAATCTGTTCACTCTTTGATCCTTGCCCTCAAATCTCTTCTTTATTTTATTTTTTCCTTTAATATAATTCATTTGGTATCCATCAATGTGGTTTATCCTCCATCACTGATCATCAGATGTCGGTTGCATGTTTTTCTCATTCGTATCACCTTCTCAATAATTTCTATTCTTATTTCCATTTATGGATTGTGTTTATTATTTTCATTTTATATTCATTCAAGGTATTTTAATTTGTATTTTGGTTCCAATTTTATATTTATATTATTTTATCTTTGAGTTTTCATCCACCACAATGCATCGTCCACCGACACCCATCAGTGGTTACATCTTGTATGTTATTCTCATTGGTGTCACCTTATCAATCATCTTGGTTTCATTTTAAATTTATGGTTTGTGTTTATTATTTCCTTTTTCCATGCATCCAAGGTATATTAATTTATATTTAAAGTTCCAATACACAATTAATGTCACTTTTTCTTTTATTTGGCATCCACCACCACTGTTACTCGTTGACAGCCACTGCTTGTACATTCTTCCCATTGGTATCACCGTCTTAGACTCCCTAGTTTTGATATCAATTTATGGTTTTGGTTTATTATTTATATTTTTTTGCACCAAATGTATTTTATTTTGGATCTACTATTCCGGTTTTCCATTCATGTCGCTTAATCATCACTCTTTTCATTTGATGTTCTGATTGTTCTCATATCATATCTATTTCTTAATTAGTAAATTTTTGTTTTTAGTTTAATTTTTGTGATATTTTATTAAATATTTATTATTGAATATTTTTAAAGATATATTTTTGTTTATAAAATATGGTGCATTTTTTTGGAAATATTTTTTGAATTTTTAATTATTATTTCTAAAATTATATTTGAAATTAAATTTCAAAATAAATAAATTATTTTTAATTTTTGATATTTTTTCTAGATACAAATTATTCAATGTTGGATTACTACACTATGAATAAGAGATTAATATTTAGAGGGTATAGAAGTTTTTTTTAAATTTGATAATTTAAATGTTCCAAACAAATACATGTTTTTCATTTTATGCCTGAAATATTTGAATATACATAAGTTGAAAATATAAGAGATCAATGATAATTTAATTTTTCATGGTTTTAATTTGAGTTATATCCCTAGGATTTGGAATGGTTAAATAGATTGAAATTATAGATCTATTAATGATGACTATTTTCTATATGTTATGTATGGTCAAATTGAATATATGAATCATGATATTTAAGTAGAGGAAATTGGGAATGAATCGAAAATTCAGTGTTTATATGGTGATTCAAAAAAACCATTGTATCCTAATTGTATGGAATTTATGGTTTTATTTATGGTGTTATGATTGATTAACATGAAATAAAAATTGATGTAGTGAAAATAGTTTTACAGAGATTCTATAACAATTGAAAGATATACATCCTAATGACAATGAAATTCAAGATTCACATTATAAATCACAAAAAGTATTTTTCCTGATGGGTTTTGGGTATAAGAAAATACATTCATGCCAGAATGATTATGTTATATATATGAAGGAATATTAATTTTTTTTAGAGTGTCCTAAAAGTGGGCATAAATGTATATGTTAAAAGTAAACTCATAGGGTGATTTAGCAGCTACATAGACTAATACCAAGTAAATTTGGTATCTACCTTTTATTCATCATTCAGAACATTTATTTTCAAATTCAAATGATTCCAAAATGTTAATATGGAATGAAAATGAGAAAATATGTGATGGAAAATTCTGTCATCCAACTAATTTTCCATAGTTTAATAAAATTGATCAATAGTTTCTTATATTCCGAATTGATGTTTGAAATTTCAAACCTAGACTATACACAAATGGAATGAATCCATATCGAAGACTAAATAGTACACACAATTCATGGACTATTTTATTAGTAATTTATAACGTATCTCCATAATTTTGTATGAAGAAAAAATATATCATCTTGGGTTTAATGATCTCTAGACCAAAATATCCTAGAAATGATATTTTTTTTTCTTTTCACTGTTAATTGAGGACTTGAAACTTTTATGGGAGGAAGGCATTAGGATGTCTGATTATTATAAAATTGAAAATTTTCAACTATATTCAATGATTATGTTCACTATAAATGACTACCCATCATGTGGAAATTTTTTTGGATATAATGTTAAGTGGCATAAAACTTGTCTAATTTTTGAAAAACAATCTTCATATTATCAACTGAAACATGGGATAAAATAATTAGATGTTGGTAATAGAAGATTTTTGTCTATGGATCACTCTTATCAATGATTAATAATGTAATTAAATAGCGTAAAAAAATTTATATTACTCCAAAACCTTTTTTCCAATGATCAATATTTTGAGAGGGTGGAATACATTAATTTAACTTTCATGAAGACACAAATATATGGTAATGATAGAAATATTTATTATAAAATATTGAATTTTTTTGAGCTACCATATTGGAGATGTCATCAGGTCACACATAACAATGATTTCATGTATCTAGAGAAGAATATATGTTACAGTTTGATTAGAGAATTGTTAAATATTAAAGGAAAGACTAAATATGGGTCTAATGTAAGACTAGACTTACTATCAATGGGAATAAGTTTGGAGTTTGGTCCCACTCCTAATAAAATGAGAACACCCCTACCTCTAGATTTTCATACATTATCCAAGATAGAGAAAATTAGTATTTATTAGTGTCTCCATGGTATCAAATTTTCACAGGGTTATTTTTCAAATGTAAAATAATTTGTTTCACTAAAATATTTAAGCATTACATTTATGAAATATCATGATTTTCAGGTAATAGTGAAACCACCCCAACCAGTTTCATTGCATGATATATTTTCCATCAGTGTTAAAATGAATATCATTAAGGTGTGTTATTTTTTAAATTAATTTTTTTTCAAATTGATTTATTTGTAATCATTGAAAAATTTGGAAAATGATATAGTTTCTATACTATGTCAAATAGAAATGTATTTTCCTACATCTTCGTTTTGATGTCATGGTGCATCTAATAGTTCATTTGGTGTGAGAAATAATGCTTTGTGAACCTATATATATATATATATATATATGTTTTACGCATCATTTTGAAATATATATAATGATATTAAATGGATATATCAATAATCCTTATTGAAATAAAGCCTCCAATATTGAGAAATATATATTTCTAAGGAGGTTAAAAAGTTTTGTACAAGCTATTTTTCTTCAGTAGAGAACATTGGTTATCCTACATTTCTCCTTAAATGAGTCAATTATAGTGGAAATAGGATCTTCAACTTGAATGTTATATCATGATAGATGAATAGATAATGAATCTACATTTTTACATTTAGAATAATATAGATGTTTCCTATTCATATATAACATTTCATATTAATGTGTTAAAATATTGTTATCTAAATAAAAAAGATATGTGTATATTTAATGAGTATAAAAATTGTTTTCCATAGTTTAAAGATACCATTCATAGTAGATCAAATGAATTAGAAACATTGAGATGGTTTTTGGGAGGTCCATGTTTATATTTGATAACGTGGAAAATTTATGACATTAATTGCAATATATTTCATATGAAAGATAAGGATAATAGAAGTGAAACTCAGAATAGTAGTGTATTGGGGTTTACAGAAGCAATGCATTTTTTGAGTGCCAAATTCAAAAACCCAATCACTACATCAAGATAACATTATGGATTCACTTGAGAAATATGGGAGGTTGATTACATTAATTATTGAGTTCCAGTGATTAATTTAAAATGGGTTATCAGTAACTATAATGTTAGACATTATGAGTTCAGTATGCCACTAGTTATTCTGAATATATTATAATACAATGATGATACTTTTATCATGGAAACACATGAAAATAAAATTTTCTATATTACCGATCTATCCAATATGCAGTTGTTTATCATTTTAAAAGTGAAATATTGTTTATTGGTGATGAAAGACTTGATGAAGTTTATAATTTATGTGGGATCCCTACTTCCACAGAAATATTGATAGATAATATTGATGATAACATCATAGACATGGTTTGTGACATATAGAACGATCCTGGAGAATGAATTTGGGAAAGAAGTCCTTTGGTAATTTCCAAATATTAGAGGTAACATATATTTCTTTCCTGTTTACATTTTAAAATTTCATAAAATGTTAGATATATTAGTTTTATTTTATTTATTTAAAGAAATATTATAATGAATAAGTTAACTTTTTTATGTTAATTGTCTTTATTTTTTTACAATGTTTACCTAGAGGTTATGTATTTTTTTATTTTATAAAAAAATAATTATTTTTAATTAAATATGTTAAATAGAAATAACACAAATCTATAGAATATTATAGTCAAATAATATTCATTTATTTGTAAAAATCGGTGTAATATATTTCATCATTTTTACTATTAACACAACATTTTTTAAGTTTTTTCTTTTTTTTTATGTTATTTCATCTCTCAGTAATTTTTTTTAGTTTAATATAATTTTGTTTATTTGGTTTTAATTTTTTATTTAAACTTATCTGTAATAGTTGGATTTTTATATTTGTGTACCAATTTTTTGTTTCTTTTATTTGTTAGATAATGATAGAAAAAACATTTAACCCACAAAATACCTCTAGGGAGGAATATACATATACTTTTGGGGAGGAACTTATACATACAACCATTGAGGAACCCCCTCATACTTCTACACATGATCCATATACATATAAAAGGGCCAAAAAGAGTTAGAGGTTTAGTAAACATGAATTCATACATTTACCAACATTATTTGATTCCCATAGCTAGGACCATAAGATAAAAGTTGATTTTGATGATAATGATATTCCATGGGATCCAATTACAAAAATAATAATACTTTTATTATAGTGAATACTTGATTTGAAGTTTGTATTTTGATTTATTATTGGATAAATGTTGAAAAAGTGACAATATCTCAATTATGGGGAACAATTTTTTTAATCTCATCTGTTATTATTTAACTTATCATGATTTCTTTTACTAATATATGTTTTTAACATTCTTGTAAGATGAAATTTGATATACTTGATATTTGAAGAGTTAAGAAGAAATTTTTAGTTTTGTATTATAAGAGATGGAAGGATTTTAAATAAACCATCACATTAGGGTTCATTTTTGGGGATTTTCAACATAAAAATCAATGTGATATATTCCCATTTCTTAATGAAGATATAAGGAATTTTTTTGTTGAAAGTAGGTGAAGAGAATATTTTTTGGTAAGTGTATTGTCAGTTTTTATATGTTTCTAATATTAATGATCACATTAATGATTTATTTATTTTTAACTTTTATCAAATGAGTAGATATCATCAGGAGATAAAATCCAAAAATGTAAACCCTCATACATTATATCATGGAGGGTATGTATTATTGGAAGAAAAAAATGATAAATGATATATTTAAAAAACTAGGAATTGAGTCTTCAGGATCAACAGAGGTTCGCCCTCCTTCCCCCCGCTAAAAATGAAAAATGGAAGATAGCATGGATGAGAAAAAAGTGACAATATCATTCATAATATTCAAGGGTTCTTGATAAGTGGATTGAAAGAAGTTATTTAATTTCTTCATTTTCTCTAAGATAAAACAAATAATTTTATATTTTCATTCACTATTGAATTTTTAAAATATTATATTCTAGATTCCCATAAGGAGTAAATAAAACTAGGGAAGTTTATAGATGTGGGTTCGAATGATATTTTATCTATATCATTGGGAAATCCTGAACACCCAGTTCATGTATGTGGATACTCAATATGAGTGTAGGTACAAAAAGTGTTTGGTTGTTTTGAAACTTCTTCAATGGAGGATGTTTAAAAAATAAATCTTGAAGATTTTTAAGGTAAATATAATTATATGTGTGAGACGGTGTAGATAATAATCATAGAATTGGTACAATAAATGCTTACAAACATGAAAATACTATTTCAGGCAGTTTATACCACTCTACTGCCACATATATATATCACTCCTCCACCATAATCTATAGATCTCACTCCCCCCTCCTACTTATCCTACTCTTAAACCTCCTACTTTACGTATTTTCATTTATTTTGAGTTATATATTGAGGGTCCACAATATCATATTATTTCATATGATATTATATTTTATATTGGAGATACCATTCAACATAAACAGATAGAGATAGAGATTATTAGGGTCATTCAATAGGAAATTATCGATAGATAAATAAAAATACCAATTCCTATAGACAAGTTAAGGAAGTTGGAAAAAGTATTGCCCATTTTTTAGTTTGGACATCTAGACTTATTTGATAAATTAATATTGAGGTATGTGTAAATTATATCATTTATTTCTTATTGGTGTTAAATTTGTTTAAAAATTTTAATTCTTTTCTATTTTTCTATCTTCTATATGAATACATTAAAGGTAAAGACATACTGTATAGACAGAAAAATATAGGCTGATATGACTTTAGATACAACTTCTTCTACTCTTGATATATTATCAACATATTCAAGATTTTCATTGGATATTTATGAAATTCCCAATGAAAGATTAAATTTTTGGGCACGAACTTACTATTTCAAATTTTAAAAAAGATATTACAGAGCTTGTAAATAGAGATGAATTGGGCATCAAAATGTTGCAAATCTTTTCCATATAAGTTGATTATAATATATCTTACAATTATTTCAATTTATTAAAAGTTTATATTTATGTTTATTTTGAATTTAGTATCCTTATAATGTTCATATGCAACGTGAGAACACATCAGTAAATGAATTTTTGGACTCATAAATTTTTTCACCTATAGGGAGGAAAATTAATAATGGTAAAATGACAATTTTTTTACCACATTTTGGATGTAAGTACTTAAAATGTTATTTGGAATTGAAAAATTATTTTTAAACAAAAGGTTCTTAAATAATAAGTATTAAAGTTATGTGGATAGTATATTCTAAGATTAATCTTAAAATAATTTCAACTATGAAACTAAAAAGTTTCATAAAGTGAGATTTGTTTTAAAAAAATTCCATTAAAATTCCATTTTTTTATTCATAAAACATGTTAAATGTTTTTTTTAATTTGTAGTTTTTTGATAACCTTGAGCCTTATAATAGAAAAGATATAAGATAATTACACAAAAAATGGGAGAATTGTTTCACATGTCAGATTAGGGCGTATTTTATTTATTCTATACATTGTAAAATTTAATTTTCAAAATGTAAATGTTTGTACTGCTGATGATACTATTTTTATATTTCTAATATGTTGTTGTACTACCAGGAGGATTAAATTTATTGATTTTTTTTCACATCAATTATTTCATATCGAATTAGAGAGAACTAAAATGAATATTTATCATATTATTTGTAATTAAAAACCGATTTGGTAAATGGTTTACCACATTGATTTTAAAAAAAAACTGATGTGGAAAATGGTTTACCATGTGAGTTATTATATAACTGACATGGAATTTGATTTTTTTTGAGATTTTTTATCATGTTTGTAATTTTATAATCGACAAGGAAAACCTTTTATCAAATCAGTTTTTATAATAACTATGGATATAATAAATTCTCCATGTATTTTATTTTATAACCAACATGAAAAACGTCTCTTAAATATAATTTTTATTTTGATGTTTAATGTCAGTTTATTGAAAAACTAAAGCTAAAATATAATATAATATAGTTTATCATGTTGGTTATATAAAAATGATGCTATAAACCTCTCAATGTTTTTTTATTTATATTGTTTTTTATTGTTAACCAACGATAAAAAAATATTTACAGCATCACCTACAGTAATGTTGTGGGGTAACTGATGTTAAAAACTAAAAAAATTGACAAAATAATCCATTTTTACACTTTAATATACCCTAAAACCTAAATAAAAAACCCTAAAATCTAAACCATAAAAACCAAAAACAATACTAAAACCCCCTAAAACCCTAAAAAATCCATAAAAAATAAAAATGACTATTTTTAAAAAAAACCATAAAACCCTAAAAATCATTAAAAAACCCTAAAAAATTTTAAAACCCCCAAAAATATTTAAGAACCCTATAAACCCATTAAAATTAAAAAACACTAAACACATTAAAAACCATAAACACTACGAAATACTAATTAATCATAAAAACCATTCATAACATTGAAACCCCCTAACAAACCCTAACAACCTAAAACCCTTTAAACTGTATAAAACATTAAAAAACCCTTAAAACCCGACAAACTGATAAAAAATTCTAAAGCCTGAGAATCCATAAAAATCCCCAAAAACATAGAAACCCCAAAATAAACCTAAAATCCTAAAATAATCCTAAAAACTCTAAAACCCTAAAAAAACTAAAAACCAAAAAAACCCTAAAACCCCTAGAAAAACAAAAAAACTCCAAAAGACACTAAAAACCATAATCATCCGAAATACCATAAAAACCCTAACAACCATGAATCACCAAAAGATCCCTAAACCCCCTAAAACCCCAAAAACACAAAAAAGGCCACTAAAAGACCCTGAAACACCTAAAAATCCAAAAGACCCCAATCACCCTAAAATTATTAAACACCTTAAAAATATTAAAAACATTAAAAACCTTAATAAAATAAAAAACCCAAAAAATACCTTAAAGACCCATAAATTTCTAAAAATCATAAAACCACTAGAAACCCATAAAACCCCTAAAAATCCTTATAATCCCAAAAAACACATATAAAACCTAAGAAACACTAAAACCCCCTTAGACCATAAAAACTCTAAACACCCTCAAAACCCTAAAAACCCATACGAAACCTAAGAACTCAAAAAAAACCCTAAAATCCCCCCAAAAAACCTTACACTCTTAAAGGGCTCTAAAACCCCTAAAAATCCAAAAAAAAACATAAAAACCCTAAAACACATTAAAAATAATAAAATTACATAAATCCCAAAAACCGTAAAAACTATAAAAACCTAAAACCACCCTAAAATCCCTAAAAGAACAAAAAATCCTCGAAAGTCCCAAAAAAACCCAAAAAACATAGAATTCCCTTAAAACCCCCAAAAAATATAAACACTGTAAAACCCATATAACACAAAGGCCCTAAAAATCATAACACCCTAAAAAAATAAAAACCATAAAAACCCAAAAACAATCCTAAAACCAAAAAACCTTAAAAACCCAAAAATACAAAAACCCTTTAATAACCCAAAAAATCTTAAAAACCCAATTTTTTTAAAAAAACTGTAGAAACCCAAAAATATCTATAAAATCCTAAAAAATAGTACAAACCCATTTAAAACAAAAAAAATCCCTTAAAACACCCAAAAATCTCTAAAAACCCATAAAAACACTAAGAAAATCAAAACAAATCAGAAAACACTAAGAAACTGTTAGAAATCTCAATAAATCCAAAAAACCCGAAAAACCCGAAAAACCCAAAAAACCCCTAAAACCATAAAACAATAAAACCCTAAAAACCAATAAAACCCAAAAAACACTAAATCCCTAAGTAAACTCTATAAAACCATACAAAACCATAAAACCCTAAAATACCTACAAAATCCTAAAACAACCATAAAACCAATAAAATTACATTAAAATCTTAAAAGAACCTTAAAGACCCCTAAAACCCCTTAAACTAGTAAAAAACCTAAAAACCAAAAAAAACTAAACCATTAAATATAGAAAAAACAATATAAACATAAAAAAGATACTAAAATCCCTAAAACCCATAAAATACCGAAAAAACCCTATAAACCAAAAAGAACCCTCAAAAAACCAAAAGAACCCTAAATCCAAAAAACCCCAAAAACCCCTAAAAACCCTAAAACACTAAAAAAGTAAAAAATCACAAAAACACTAAAAACCATAAAATGACACTAAAATCCCAAAAATTCCAAAAAAATCCTAAAATAAGAAAACCTTAAAAGCCAAAAAAAACCATAAACCCCCTAAAAACCAGAAAAATATAAAAACCTTAAATCATTCTAAACACCCATAAAATTTCCTAAAAATACTACAATCCCTAAAAATCATAAACCTCTAAAAACAATTAAAACCATAAAAACCATAAATACAATAAAATCCCCTAAAAATCCCTAAAAACTAAAAAAATATCTAATACCCTAAAACCCTAAAAGACACTAAAACCCCCAAAGATCCTAAAAATACACAAAACACCCTAAAATCGCAAAACAATCTAAAACTCCTTTAAACACACTTATAAGATAAATAATCCCAAAATACCAAAAAACACAAAAAAACATTAAAAATCCTAAAAAATCCTGAAAACCCTAAAATCCACAAAAAAATAATTGAAAGCCCTAATATCCTTAAAAAACATAAAACCCTAAAAAGTAATAAAACCCCATAAACTCCTTAAAATTCCTAAAATCCATGAAAAAACTATAAAACCCTATGAAAATCGTAATACCCTAAAAACTATAGAAAAATATTATAACAAAAAACCCTTAAACCACTAAAAATCAAAAAAACCTAAAAACTGTAAAAGACCCTAAATACCCTAAATACCTTTACAAACACTAAAATCCCATAAAACCCCAAAAGCCTCCAAATTCCCCTAAGACCCGAAATTTCTCAAAAAACACTAAAACACTCTAAAACACCTATAAAAACCCCAAAGCCCCAAGAAAACCATTAATTTTAATAAAAACCATAAAAAAAATAAAAACTCTAAAAGCCCCAAAAACACTAAAAACCAAAAAAATGATAATAAAAACTCTAAAAAACCTAAAAACACAAAAAATCCAAAAATACCTATTAATCATAATAACCCCTAAAAAACCAAAAACCCTAAACCCTAAAAAACACTAAATACCCAAAACCATAAAAATCCTTACACCCTAAACCCTATATCATACACTGTAAACCCTAAACCCCACTCCCTAAACCACATACCTAACGACATAAACCATAAACCCTACACCATAAACAGTATACCCCCCTCCATAAGTCCTAAACCCTACACCCAAAAACCTAAAAATTCTAATATTATAACAAACTCTAAAAATCATGAAAACACATAAAATAGTAAAAAATCCTAAAAACCATAACATAACCCAA
This sequence comes from Viscum album, assembly GCA_963277665.1. Taxonomy (NCBI): domain Eukaryota; kingdom Viridiplantae; phylum Streptophyta; class Magnoliopsida; order Santalales; family Viscaceae; genus Viscum; species Viscum album. Next base: position 347,451,169 of record OY728122.1, read on the forward strand.
AAAATACAGAAAATAACAAAAGTACCCAAAAACCCAAAAAAAACATTAAAGGACCCTAAAAATCCTGAAATCCCTAAAAGACCCTAAAACATAAAAATCCAAAATACACATAAAATAGCTGAAAAAACCTAGAAACACAAAAAACACTAAACGACCCTTAAGATACTAAAACCACCTAAAGATCTTAAAAACCCTAAAAACCCTAAAAACCCTAAACAAACCTAAAAACCCTTAAAAGACCCTAATATCTCTAAAAAACACTGAAAAACCTGAAATACATTAAAACCCTAAAAGGACCTTAAAGAAACTGAAAACCCTCAAACCCAAAAAAACAATAAAAATTTCAATAAACCCTAAAAATAAAAAAAATCAACAACCCCTAAATACCCTAAAAACCCATAAAACCTTAAAAATACCTAAAAACCCTAATACCCTAAAAATATTGAAAAATACTCAAAACCCTAAAACCCCTTAAAATCCATAAAAAACCTTAAAAGCCCCAAAAAACATTAAAACCCACTGAAACCCTAAAACCCATAAAACCCTAAAAATCCATAAACCCCATAAAACCATAAACCACCTAAAAACATAAAAACCCCAAGAACCCATAAAACCACCAAACCCCTAAAAACCATAAAAACTAAAAACCCAAAACCCCTAAAAGCCTCAAAACCCTAAACACCCTCTAAAAACCCTAAAATCACCCAATCCCACTGAATACCCTAATCCACTAAAATCCCATAAAAACCTAAAAACAAAAGAAAATATAAAATCCATAAAATCCATAAAAAAAATTATAAAATCACAAAAAAACTGTAAAAACCCTAACACCCTTAAAAATTAAAAAAAATACTAAAAACCATAAAAACACTCAAAGAAACCACAAAAACCTTGAAAAACCCTTAAAACACTAAAACCCTTATAAATACTAAAATACCCTAAAATCCAAAAAACCCATAAACAACCAAAGAACCCCTAAAAGATCCTTAATAACCCTAAAAACAATAAAAGGCATTACAAAACCCTAAAACACCCTATAAATCCTTAAAAACCAAAAGCCACTTGAAAAAAATTAAATAACCCAAACCCCCTTGAAATCCGAAAAACTATAAAAATCCTAACAAACCCTAAAAATACCCAACAGACAATAAAAAACTGAAAAACCTTAAAATAAAATAAAATCACAAAACCCATGAAAACCTTCAAATAATAAAAGACCCTAAAAACCCTAAAAGACCCTAAAACCTATCAAAAAACAAAGACATTAAAAACTATAAAATAAATAAAACTAATCCAATGGCATGAAAATAATCTAAAACCTAAAAAATCGTAAATAACCATAAAAAGGACAAAATAAACACAAAAATACCTTCAAACCCTAAAAACCCAAATGGACCCCACAAGTCCAAAAAACCCCAAAAAAACCAAAACAAAAAAACCATAAAAGATAAAAAAACACTAAAAACATACAAACCAAATAACTCACAAAAACCCCTAAAGGAACCTAGAAACACATAACACCCAATACCATAGTAGAGACCACTAAAATGACCGTAAAAAACGTAAAAAAAATAAACAAATGAAAAAAAATCCCAAAACACCCTAAAAATTTAAAAGAGATTGAAAATTATAAATATCCCTAAAAACCCTAAACCCTGAAAAAACATAAAATTGTTATTATCTCTAAAAACCCATAAAAAACCCATCACTAAAAACCAAAAATAAATAAGAAACCTAGAAACACTAAAAACTCTTCAAAATGTCAAAAAACATTTAGGATCCCTAAAAACCTTATAAAATCTAAATGGACAGAAAAACCCTAAAAACCCAAAAAACCAAAAAGCCCCTAAAACCCTTAAAACCGCAAAAAAAACCCAAAAAACCCTAATGACCAAAAAAAACTTAAACACCCTAAAAACACTAACACAGAAAAACCCCTAAAACCCCTAAACCACCCCCCCCCCAAATCCAAAAAACTTCTAAAAATCCTAAAACCAAAAAAATCATAAATCATCTAAAAACCCACAAAATCTCTAAAAACAAAAAAAAACACAAAAAAACTACTAAGAACCTAAAAACACATATAAACTATAAAAAAAACCTAAAACTATAAATACCACAGAAACCAAAAAACAAAAAAAAACAAAAAACCCAAAAAAACCCTAAAAACTCTAATAACCCTTAAAACGCTTAAAAACTATAAAACCCCTAAAAACCTAAAAACCAGAAAAACCAAAACCCCTAAAAACCATAATACACCATAAAGACCATAAAAACCACCAACTATAGTAAAACACACTAAAAATAAAAAAACATAAAAACCCCTAAAATATTAAAAATCCATAAACCCTAAAAATCCTAAAAACCCCTAAAAATACTAGAAATTCCTATAATCCCCTAAAAATAGAAAAAAAACACAAAACCATAAAATGATCCAAAAACCCCTGTAACCCAAAAAACACCCTCAAACCAGTAAGATAATTTAAATTAAAACCCTAAAAACCATAAATAACCTAAAACCTTAAAAACCAAAAAAATACAGAAAACCATAAAACACTACATACCCTTAAACTCCCTAAAAAACCTAAAACCCAAAAAATCTACATCCTTCCAATCCCCTAAAAAATCCAATATCTCTAAAAGATCCCTAAACACCCTAAGTACCCAAAAAACCCCTTAATAACAATAAAAAACTCTAAAACCTATAAAATACATAAAATTCCTAAATCATCCTTAAAAATTACTCAATCCCCTAAAACCCTAAAAAACAGTAAAAACTGTAAAGCCCAAAAAACCAATAAAAACACCCTAAATAATCATAACCCCCTAAAAATCTTCAAACCCCCTAAACCCCTTAAAAATTTCAAAACCCCTAAAAACATTTAAAAACACATAAAAACTAAAAAACCTACAAGAATATAAAAACTATAAAACTTTAAAACCATAAAAAACATCAAAACCTTGGAATATCATTAAATCCATGAAAACACAAAAAATCCTCAAAGCCTAAAAAACATAAAAAGTGAAAAAAACCATAAAAGGGAAAAGAAAAACCATAAAAACCATAAAAACCCTAAAAACCATATAAACCTAATAAAACTATCAAAAACCCAAAAAATAATTAAAAACCATAAAATCCCTTAAAAACCCTAAAAAAGCTTAGGACCCTTAAAAACCCTAAACAGCCTTAAACCCCATAAAAACATTAAAGACACATAAAACATTAAAATACCAAAAATACCCCAAACCCCTAAAAACAAAAATCCACTAAAAGGCCAAAATTTCCATTAAAAACTTATAAAAACCTATTAAGACACTATCACCATTAAACACCATAAACCCCTAAAAATCCTATAAAAACTAAAATCCATAAAACCCCTAAAATCCCAAAAAACCCAAAACCCCTAAAATCCCTAAAAACTCATAAAACCACTAAAAACCCTACAAAAATCTAAAACACTTTAAAAAGGTTGAAAAAATCCTATGAAACCCTAAAACACCTAATACACTAAAAACCCTAAAAAAATAAAAAAAATCCCAAAAACCCCTAAAAAACCATAAAAACCCCTAAAAATAACTAAAAACCCCAAAACCCCAAAACCCCCTAAAGATCCCTAAAATCACTAAAACCCATAAAACTGTGAAAACCCCCTAAAAACATTTAAAAACCAAAAAAACCCAAAATATAGAAAAAACCCAAAAATCCAAAAAACCATTAAAACCCCCTAAAACCCTAACACTATAAAATCTATAAAACCCCCCAAAAAAATTAAAAACAACCCTAAAAGTTCCTAAAAAAATATAAACCATTAAAACCCATTAAAAAACTTGAATGACTATAAACTCTAAAATTTTCAAATGAACAAAAAATCCATGAAAATCCGAAAATACTATTAAAAATCCCAAAACCCTAAAAGACTTAAATACCCTAAAAATATTAACATAATAACAACCCATAGAAGACATAAAGCTCATAAAAACACTAAAATCCATGGAAACAATAAAACCCCAAAAGCACCCCTAAAAACACTTTAATCCATTAAATCACTAAAAACCATTAATTCACATAACAAACATTAAAACCCTAAAAATAATAAAGAACCATAGAAAACTAGAAACCCTTAAAACCGTTAAAAATAATAAAAACCTAAAAAAAGATAAAAAAAGATAAAAAATATTTTTAAAACACTAAATCCCCAAAAAAACTTCGTATTTCAAATTTTTTTATGATTTTCTTAAGGTTTTAGGGTATTAGGTTTTTATATTTTTTGGGGGGTTTTGGGTTTTTTTGGATATTTTTGGGTTTTATGGTTATTAGGATTTTTAGGTTTGAAAGGGTCATAGGGTTTAAAATGTTTTAATGGGGTTTTAATATATTTAAGTTTTTAGGGTTTTCAAGGTTTATTGTATTTTATTTTATTTTTAGGAGTTTTAATGATTTTTAGGGTTCTTTGGGTTTTTAGAGTTTTAGGGATTTTATGGTTTCTAAGGTGATTTAAGAAATTTGTTGGTTTTTATGGGTTTTAGGGTTTTTAAGAGGCTTTAGGGTGATTAATTGTTTTTAGGTATTTTTATAATTTTTAGTGGTTTTAGAGTATTTTTGGGGATTTAGAATTTTTACAGGAGTTTTTAGAGGTTTTGATATATTTTATGGTTTTTACCATTTTAAGGGGTTTTAATGGGTTTTAAGTGTTTTTATAGTATTTTTGGTTTTTATGTTTTTTTGGGTTTTATGGTGTATATGTTTTTATTTTTTTATTTGTTTTTTTGTTGTGTTTTTATGGGTTATTAGAGTTTTTAGTGGTCTTATGTTTTTTAGTGTGTTTAAGGGGTTTTATGTGTCTTCTAGTGTTTTATAGCATTTTCTAGGTGTTTTAGGGGGTTTAGGGTTTTAATTTTTTTAGGGTGATAAGGATCATTTATAATTTTAGGATAATTTATTACTTTTATGGTTTTTATGGTTTTTAATGTTTTTTATATTATTTAGTGTTTTTAGGGTTTTTAGGTGTTTTATGTTTTTTAGGTTTTTAGGTGTTTAAGAGTTTTTATGGTTTATTGCGTTTTATATGGGGGTTTAGGGTATTTAATTATTTTGGGTTTTCAGGGTTTTAGGGACTTTTTTAGGTTTTTAGGGTTCTTCAGGTTTTTAGGGTTTTACGATTTTTATGATTTTTAGGGGTTTTAGGGGTTCTGAGATTTTATTTTTTTTAGACGGATTTTGGGTCTTATGGTTTTTTTTGAGTTCTTAGTATATATGTTTTGGTGTTTTATAGTGTTTTAGAATTCTTAGGGGTATAGGGTTTTTTTGGGTTGTGTTCGATTTCTTGGTTTTTTGGGTGTTTAGGGTTTTTTGGGTTCTAGTTTTTTGGTTTTTATGTGTTTTTTAGTTTTTTGGGAGATTTATGGATTTTTATGGGGGCTTAATTTTTTTATGTGTTTTTCGGTTTTTAGGGTTTGAGGGCAGGTTTTTTATGGGTTTTCAAGGTTTTTTTAAATATTTTATGTTTTTAAGGGTGTAAGGGATTTTATGGATTTAATATTTTTTAGGTTATGCATTTTTTTTTTGTTTTTGTGGATTTTTGATATTTTTAGGGGTTTTAGGGTCTTCTGAGGGTTTTTAGGGGTTTAGGGATATTAAAGACTATTTTGGGTTTTTATTGTCCCTCATAGTTTTTAGGGGGTTTTGTGTTTTTTATGGATTTTACAAGTTTTTAGAGTTTTTATGGGGTTTTGGGTTTTTAGGACTTTTATGGTTTTTGGTAGGGTCCTTTTTGGGTTTAGGGTTTTTATGGTCTTTTAAGGGTTTAGGAATATTTAATGTTTTTATAGTTTTTATATTTATTTTTGTTTAATGGATTTATGTTTTCTTCGGGGGGGTGTTAGGTTTTCATAGAGTGTTAGGGTATTTAGGGATTTTGGGGTTTTTAATCTTTTTATGATTTTATAGCATTTTAATGGTTTTTTAGGGTTTTTACAGCTTTTAGGGGGTTTTAGGGATTTTGGGGTTTTTTTGTAATTTTAATGTTTTTAGGGTCTTATAAGATTTTTAGGGGGTTTTCTAGGTTTTTAGTTTCTTTTAATGTTTTTAGGATTTTTAGGGGTTTTTTGGGTTTCATAAGGCTTTATAGTATTTTTAGTGTTTTATTGGTTTTATGGGATTTTGGGGGGTTTATAGGGTTTTCTATGGTCTTTTAGGGGTTTTAGAGTTTTAGGGGTTTTATAGTGGATTTAATGAATATTAGGTTTTTAGGGTTTCTATGGGTTTTAGGGTTTTTTACGGTTTTTACAGGTTTTTAGGGTTTTAGGGGTTTTTAGGGTTTTGGTATGATTACAGGTTTTTTTGGTCTTTTTGGGTTATAATATTTTTATTTTTTGTGTTTTAGGTCTTTTAGTGTTTGTAGGGGAATTTAGGTTTTTTTTGAGTTTTTTGGGTTTATTTAATGGTTTTTCATGTTTTTAGGATTTCTAAGGTTTTTTGGGATTTCAGGGGTTTTAGGTGTTTTGAGGGTGTTGAAATTTTTTGGGGGTGTTTATGATTTTAGAGGGTTTTAGTGTTTTAGGTGATTTTATGTTTTTTAAGGGTATTAGGTTCTTATGGATTTTTATGATTTCTATATTTTTTAGGTTTTTAGGATTTTTAAGGATTTTTATGTTTGAAGGACTTTATGGTTTTTAGGGATTTTAAAGTCATTAGATTTTTTGGGGGGTTTTTGTATTTTTAGTGTTTTTTATTTTAAGATTGTTAGTATTATTAAGGGTTTTTTGGGTTTTTAAGTGTTTTTTGGGGTTTTGGATATTTTATACTTTATATGGATTTATATAGATTTTAGGGGTTTTATCATTTTTAGAGGTTTTTAGGTTTTTAGGGTTTTTATGGATCTAAAAGTTTTTAGGGTTTTTAAGGATTTTTTTTATTTTTAGCGCTTTTAGTGTTTTAAGTGTTTTTTAGGTTTTAAGTGGTTTTTATGGTTTTAAGTGTTTTTTTTTGGGGTTTTTAGTGTTTCTGCGAGTTTAAAATTATTTTATAGTTTTATAGTTTTTAGGTATTTAAGGATTTTTACTTTTTTAGGGATTTTAAGGTGTTTTGACATTTTTATTGGTTTTGAGGGTTTTTAGGGTTTTTATGGATTTTGGTGTTTTTGATGGTTTTAGGGTTATTTAAGGGTTTTAAATACTTTTATGTTTTTTGGGTGTTTAGGGTAATTTTGGTCATTTGTTTCTTTAAATGTTTTTAGGGTTTTTAGTGTCGTTTAAAATTTTTAGGGTATTTTACGGTTTTATGGGGTTTTCAGTGATTTTGTGTTTTTATTGGGGTTTATGTTTTGTTGGTTCATTTATTATTTTTAGAGTTTTTTTGATGAATTAGGTGTTTTAGGGTCTTTTAGGTTTTTTATTGTTTTTAGGTTCCTTTATGGGTTTTAGGTTTTTTGGGGGTTTAAATGTTTCTAGAGTTTTTTAGTGTTTAGGGTTTTGGTTGTAGGGCTAAGGATCTCGGGTGTATGGTATAGGGTTTAGGGTGTTGGTTTTAGAATTTATATTATATGGTATATTCTTTATTATGTATGGTTTAGGGTATAGGGTATAGGTTATAGTGTATAGGGCATAGGGGTTTTAGGGTTTTTATTATTTTTATGGTTTTATGGTTTTTTGTGGGTTTTAAAATTTTTTGGGTTTTTAGGGTTCTTATTTTTTTTTATGGATTTTAGTCTTTTTAGTGTGTTTAAGGGTTTTATGGTCTTTTACTATTTTTAGTATTTTTTGTAGATTTTTTGGGTTTTTTAGTTTATTTTAGTGTTTTAGGATTTTTTGGGGGGTTTTATGGTTTTTTAGGATTTCAATGGTTTTTGGGTGATTTTAGGATTTTTTAGGGATTTTAGGGTTTTTATGGGTTTTTGGGTTAAATTTTTTAGAGATTTGTAGAGTTTGGGGGTGTATTGGTTTAGTTTTTAGGGGGTTTCTTAGGGGTTTCAGTGTTTTCATGGGGTTTTTAAGGGTTTTAGTGATTTTTAGGGTTTTAGTTATTTTTTATTCTTTTTAGGATTTCTAATGGATGTTTCAGCTTTTTGAATATTTTTAGGTATTTTCAAGGGATTTAATGTTTTAAGGGTTTTTGGGAGGTTTCTAGTGTTTTAGGGTTTTAATGGTTTTTTTGGTTTTTATGGGTTTTACATATTTTTTATGGGGTTTTAGGGTTTTCAGGTTTTTTAGGGTTTTTTGTTTTGGGTTTTTTATATTATTTTTATATTTTTTACATTTTAAATTATTTTTATGGGTATTATAATTTTAATTGGATTCTAGGGACATTGTAGGGTCTTTTATGGGTTTATCTGTTGTTCTGGTGTCTTTTTTGGGTTTTAGGATTTTTAGGTTTTTTTAGTGTTTTTTAAGGTTTTTATAGTTTTTTGGGGTTGGTTTTAATATTGTTTAGGGTTTTTAGGGTTTTTAGTGTCTTTTATGGGTTTTAATGTTTTTTAGTGTTTTTTCTTTTGGGTTTTTTAAGGTTTTAGTGTTTTAATGGTTTTTATGAATTTATCATTCTTTTAGGGGTTTAAGGAACTATTAATGGTTTTATGGGTTTTTGTGTTTTAGGGGGTTTTAATGGTTTTAGGGGTTTTTTTGGGTTTTTAGTTTTTTTTAGTGTTTTTAATGTTTTATAGGGTTTTTTATTATTTTTTAGGTTTTTAGGATTTCATTGTTTTTCAAGGTTGTTTTAGGGGTTTTAGGGTATTTTTAGGGTCTTTGGGAAGTTTTCAGGATTCTTTATTATTTTCAGGGTTTCTCAAATATTTTAATGGTATTTGTAGTTTTATTGTGCTTAGGGTTTTTTACGTTTTGTAAGGTGTTTGGGGTCTTTTATGATTTTTATGGTTTTCTGAGGGTGTCATAGGGTTTTTATGGTTTTTAGGATTTTTAAAGGGGGTTTTAGGGTGTTTAGAGTTTTTTGGGGAATTTTCTAAGGTTTTAATGTAATTTATTATTTTTATAGTTTTAGGGCAAAGAAGGCTCGGGTCAGGCTATTCCTGGCACCCCCCAAAATTTATTAAACAAAAAGACACAAACACTACAGACAAGGGAGGGGAGGGGTCGAACGACCCACACCCAAAAACCCTTACAACCCACGCCAAAGAAAGAAAAACAACGAAAGAAAAAGGCACAAAAACAGACAAAACCGCAACATCATCACATCACATCCAGCCAGTACCAGCATCCAACCGCACTACATCCAGCGTGAACTAGAATCCAGCAGCTCACAGCTAACCAACAACCAGCATTCAGACTACAGCAGTAAACAACATCCAGCAGCAGCAACCAGCCAACCAGCATCCACAACAAATCAGCAACCAGCATCCTCATTTTTAGACAGCCAGTACCTCTTTCGACCACCAAACAACTCCCAGCATCCCACTTCCACTCCAGCAGCACAGCAACAAACTCATCCACCGCAGAAGCAATAACCAAACAGCCACACGTCCTCACCAAGAACCAGCAAGCAGAGTACACTTCCATACAGCAGCCATCATCAAATTTCGTAAAATCCAGCATCCAACACCTTGCAGCCTCCACCATGTCGCACGCAGAGGTACCACCAACAGAACAACAGAAAATAGCACAGCGCCACCAGCACCTCGAATTAGAACCCACAGCTTCATCACAACCCAGCATGCCAGCAAGCAGAGAATTCTCGAAACAGTCGCAGCTTAACAACCAGCAGTCATGAGCTTCAAACCAGACAACTTTCAGCATTCCACACCTCTTAGTACAGCAAACCGCAATCCTCAAAAATCTCCAAACACATCTCATCATACCCATAAACCAGCGTCCTTTCAGAACCGAAAGCAAGTAGGAGAACATGGAATGCCAAAAGATCCGACCGAAACAAGAAGCAACAAACTGGAGCAAAGGCGAAGCTGAAAGACAAGGTTTAGCACGCACTTGCAGCTGCTTCGCGAACCGACAGAAGAAACGAGCTTCTGCAATGTAAGATCTAGAAGACCCCGACCAGCATCGCCAGACCAGATCGTCACCACGAACCTGTTGCTCTTGTGAAAACCAACCACGAGCAGATCTCAATACTGAAATCTGAGAGGACCAGCCCATCCCACCACCGAGAGTTGTTTAGGTGATTTTTGGATTTTTGATGAATTTTCATGGTATTTAGGGGTTTTTAGGGTTTTTAGGATTTTGAGGTCTGTTATGGAATTTTAGGGTTTTTTTTGTATTTTTAGTTTCTTAATATTTTTTAGTGTTTTTAGAGTGTTTTGGGATTTTAAGCGTTGTTTTTTGGATTTTATAATTTATAGTTTAAGGTGTAAGGTATACGGTTTAGGGTGTAAGGTATAGGGTTTATAGTGTTGGGAATATGGTTTAGGCTTTCGAATTTAGGGATTAGGGTGTAGGGTTTAGGGTATATGGAGAAGGGTATAAGGTTTAGGGTGAAAGGTTTAATGTTTAGAGTGTAGGGTATATGGTTTAGGCTATAGGGTGTAGGGTGTAGGGTGTAGGGTGTAGGGTGTGTAGGGTTTTGGGAGTGGGGTTTAGGGTTTATGGTGGAGGGCATAGGGTTTAGGGTGTAGGGTTTGGGGTATATGGTGGAGGGTTTAGGGTTTAGGGTTTAGGGAGTAGGGTATAGGGAATATGGTTTAGGGTGCACGGTATAGGTATTAGGGTATAGGGTTTAAGGTTTAGGGAGTAGGGTATTGGGTTTAAGGAGTAGATATGTGGGTTTAGAGTGTAGGGTTTTGGATTTAGGGTGTATATTTAAGGGATTATGGTGTAGGGTATTGGGTTTATGGTGTAGGGATTAGGGTTTATGTAGTAGGTTGTAATGTTTATGGTTTAGGGTGTGGGGTATAGGGTTTAGGTTTTTTAGAGGTTTTAGGGGTGTTAGGGTTTTTAGATTTTTTAGAGTTTTTATGGTGATTAGGATTATTTTTAGTGTTTTTAGGATTTTAGGGTTTTTTAGGTTTTTTGGATTTTTGGCATTTTAGGTTAGTTTAGGGATTTTAGGGGTTTTAAATGTTTTAGGTTTCTTTACGATTTTTAGTGTTTTATATGTTTTTATGGATTTAGGTATTTTAAGTGTTTTCATAGGGGTTTTAGTGGATTTAGTGTTTTATTTGGGATTTTAGGATTTTTAGGGGTTTGGGTTTTTGGGGTTTTGGGAATTTTTATGGGTTTTACTGTTTTTTATTTTTAGGGTTTTTGAGTATTTTAGGGTTATTATGGTTTTAATAGTGTCTTATGGTTTTTAGGGGTTTTAGTGTATTTAATGGATTTTAGTTTTTTTTAAGGTTATTTTGGATTTTATGAGTTTTTTGGGTGCTTATTGGTTTTAAAGGTTCATTTAGGTTTTTTATTGGGGTTTAGATTCTTTTAGGGGGGTTTAGGTATATTTAGTTTTTTTGGTTTTAAGGGTTTAGGTTCTTCTGTGGTTTTTAGTGTTTTCGTGTTTTTGGATGTTTTAGGGTTTTTAGGGTTGTTTGGGGGTTTTAGGGTTTTTAGGGATTTTAGGGGGTTTTTTGGGGGGTTTAGGTTTTTTATGTTTTATTGGGGTTTTTTCGTTTTTATGGATTTTATGGTTTTAGGGTTTTTAGTGTTTTAGTATTATTTTACGATTTTATGGGTTTTTTATGGGGGTGGGGGGGTTTGAGATTTTTGGTGTTTTTCTTTTCCGTGGGGGTTTTAATGTTTTTGGATATTTTTAGGGGTTTTTTATGGTTTTTTAGTTTTTTAGGGTGATTTTTTGTTTTTAAGGTTTCTCACAGTCATTTAGTTTTTATTTGGGATTTAATGTGAATAAAAAAATTTAGAGTGCATTAGGATTTTATTTAGTTTTTATAGCTGTTTAGGTTTTTTTTGATATTTTTTTGGGTCTTTTTATTTTTAGGTTTTTTGGGTTTTTAATGTTTTTAGGTGTTTTAGGTGTTTTTAGGGTCCATTAGAGCCTTTTAGGACCTTTAGTGTCTTTTAGGGTTTTTAAGGATTTTAGGGACCTTAATGGGTTTTAAGATCCATGGGGTTATTAGGGTATTTTATGATTTTTTGGGTTTTAAGGGACCTTTTGGATTTTATGGGGTTTTATATTATTTTATGTTTTTAAGGTTTTTTATAGTCTTTCGGGGTTTTATAGGGATTTTATTTTCATTTAATGTTTTAAGTCCTTTCTAGGTTTGTATTGGTGTTAGTGTCTTCAATGGTTTTTAGGGATTTAGGGTATTTTAGAGTCTTATGGCCTTCTAGGTTTTCAGGTGTTTTAGGGACTATTAGGAGTGTTTATGGGTTTATAGTCTTTTTAGTGTATTATAAGAATTTTAGGGGGTGGGTGGGTTATATGGTTTTATTTGGGTTTTATGGGTTTTCAGGTTTTTTTGGGGTTTTAGGTTTTTTGGGTTTTTTTGGGTTTTAGGGATTTTAAGGATTTTGTAACTTTTTGATTTTTTGGGATTTGAGGTTTTTTAAGGTTATATGTTACTTAAGGGGTTTTTGGGTTTTAATGTCTTTTAGGGGTTCTAGAGGTTTTTTTTGGGTTTTTTGGTTTTTGACAGCTATTAACGTTTTTAGTGTTTCTAATGGTTTTTAGGGGGTTTAAGAGTTTTATGGTTTTTTATGATTTTTGGGCAAGGAAGGTTCGAGGATCAGGATATTCCTGATCCCCCCAAATTTTATTCCAATAAAAAGACACAGCAGACAAGGGAGGGGAGGGGTCAAACGACCCGCACCCAAAATCCCTTTACAAACCCAAGATGCAAAAGACCCCAAAAACAAGAAAGATCAAAGAAGAAAAGACACACACAGTCAAGCAAGAAAGATCTAGAAACAGTCACAACCAAGCAGCAACCAACATCCAATAGTAGTACCACTATCACCATACAAAAAATCTTCATCACCTCCAAAGTATAAGCAACATCACATCTCATCCAAGCAGCAGCCAACGTCCAGCCCATCAGAGTCTGACAGCCAGCATCCCACCAGCAGTAGCGCCCACAAAACGCATCCAACCAACACCAGCAACCAACAACACCAAATCAAGAATCATAGCAACAACAAGCATCCAAAAACACATATCACCATCAAACCAATTAACAGCCATCGTTCAGCAAGCAGCAGCCATCGTCCATCCCCACAAAAAGTCCAGATCGCATATCCAGCATCACATTAGCCAAAAGCAAAGAAAAACAAGCCTCTTCACTAGTAGCACAGCCCAACAACCATCCTAGAAACACCCCTTAACTAGCATCCAGTAGCCAATATCATGCTCAACCAGCACCATTTCACAGGAGCATCATGCCCCGGATCAAACACTAGCAATAAAAATAAAATAGCCAGACCAAAGCCAATACCTCCCCCCTCCAGGCCGCTCCATACCCACCGCCAAGACAGTCCAGGGAGGTGGTTAACCATCACAAAATCCAATGAAACCGTGCATGGACAACCAGCAAGCCATCGCGAACCAGAAGCACACCAAAACTAATGCCAATCCAAGGACAGCAGTAGAGCCACCACCAAGAATCTCCAAAATCGAACAGGAGCATCCACGAGAAAAATGGCCGAGTCCTGGAGCACGCCAAGCAGTGCCAACGCAAATCTGAGAACTCAAAACCAAACCCACACCGGAAGCAAACCTGACTGAAAATGTTTCCAGAACTATCACAGCCAAGGACAACGCCAAACAGACGGTCGTGCAGACGCCAACCCAAGGACATGAAGCCAGCCACACCGGAAGCATGCCCGAGCCGACAAAAGACCAAGAACGCCGCCAGATCCATCGCCAAGAAACACAGTAGATCCATAGTAGAACAGGGTTCGTCATCAAGGAACACGCAAACCGAACCACACTGACCCTGATCCGAGGGAATCAAGCAAGAACCATGTCGAAAATGTGCCAGATCTGTCGCCAATCAAAAAAGGACAAATCCGCCGCCAGGCAAGGAACGCTTGAGCAGACGCCATGCAACTGGAACCAGGATGAGCAAGAAGGGCCAATGCCAAGCTGTGGACGGACCAGTAGGCATCGGGCCAACCGATGGGGCTAGAGGAGTAAGGAGTAACATGAGGAGGAGGACGCAGTCGGAGCTCTCAGTAGGAGAGTCACAGCCTCTCAGAGGCCATTAGTATTAGGATTTTTGGGGTTTTAACTATTTCTATAGGTTTTTAAGGTTTTATGTTTTTTAGGGTTTTTACAGGTTTTAGGAATTTTAGGTGTTTTTTATAATTATATAAGGGTTTTAGATATTTTTTGGGATTTAATGATTTTTTAGGGTTCTTAGGGGTTTAGGGTTTCTAGGGGTTTTCATGCCTTTTATGGGGTTTTAGTGTTTTTGGGTGTTTAAGGGTTTTGAGGGTTTTTTGATGGTTTTATATTGTTTCTTAGGGATTTTTTAATGTTTATAGGTTTTTTAGTATTTTTATGTTTTATGGCCTTTAGGTTTCAGGGTTTTTTAGTGTTTTAGGGGTTTATTTGGATTTTAGGGGCATTATGGGTTTTAGAGTATCTAGTAATTTTATGGGTTTTTATATTATTTATGTTTTTAGGGGTTTTGTGTGTCTAAGGGGTTTTAGGGTATTTTATGTATTTTTTAGGGTAATTTAGTATATTTTATGGTTGTTATGGTTTTAGGGTTTTAGGTTTTTAAGGGTTTTAAATGCTTTTAGTTTATTTATGGGTTATATGGATTTTCTGGTTTTTAAAATTTTACGGATTTTAAGGGTTTCTAGGTGTTTTCGGTTTTTTAGGGGTTTTAGTGGGTTTTTTAGTTTTTTAGGATTTCAGTGATTTTTAGGGGTTTTTTGGTTTTTAGAGTCTTTTGGGTTTTAGGTTTTTTTAATAGTTTTTAGGTTTTTCAAATGTTTGAGTGATTTTAAAGGGTTTTTATTATTTTTAATGTCTCTATGCGGTTTTTATGGTTTTTAGGATTTTAAAGGGTTATTAAGGAATTTTGTGTTTTTTTATTTTTAGTGGTTTTTATTTGTTTTAGGGTTTAATGGTTTTTAGGGGTTTTAAGTTTATAGTTTTTTTAGTTGATTAAAGGGTGTTAGTGTTTGATGAATTTTTTAGTTTTTATGATTTGTAGATTTTTTGGGGGTTTAAAGGGTTTTGGTGTTTTATGGTTTTTCTGCTTTTAAAGGATTTGGGGTTTTAAAGGATTTATGGTTTTGAAAGGTTTTATAGTTTTTCAGATTTTTTAAATATTGGTAGGGTTCTTTAGGGTTTTAGGGTTATTAGGTTATATTATGGTTTTAGGTTTCTTAATTTATCATGGTTTTTATTGGTTTTTTAGAGTTTTTTGGGGATTTTATTTTTTTAGTGTTTTTAATGATATTTATATTTCTAATGATTTTTAGATTTTTGAGTGTTTTAAGAGGTTTTAGGTTATTTTATGGGTTTTAAAAGTCTTTATAGATTATTTACTGGTTATTTGGGTCTTTTAATTTTTGTAGTGTTTGAGTGTCTTTTATGTTTTTTTGGTTTTTAGTGTCTTTTTTGGGTTTTTGGGTTTTTGGGTTTTTAGGGGTTTTTGTGGTCCTTTAGGATTTTTATGGGGTTTAGGGGTTTTAGACTTCTTTATGGTTTCTAGTGAATTTAATCCTTTAGAGTTTTGGGGTCCTTCAGGGTTTTTTACAGTTTTTGGGTTTTTTGAGTTTTTAGTGTCCTTTAGATAATATTGGGGTTTTAATGATTATTATGGTTTTTAGGGTTTTTAAATGTTTATAGTATTTTTAGGGATTTATTTTTATAGGGTTTATATGTGTTTTTTTGATTTTTGGGTTTTGAGGTTTTTTATGTGTTTCAGTGTTTCATTTTTTATGGTTATTAGGATATCTTTTTGGGTTTAGAGTAAACAAACCACAGGACCGGGCTATTCCTGGTCCCCCAAAATGTATTAGAAAAGAAATAAAGTCTAAAAAAATAAGGCAGGGGTTTTTTCAAACAAACCACACCCAAAAGGAACTACCTATCATATCAGTCAACCTCCCCATCATCCCCATAGGGGTTTCCATCGGCACCATATTCCGAATACGCATCTGACTCTGCCGTATCCAACTTTGTCGTAGCCTTTATAGAACTTTCCATGTCAATTTCAAGATTGATATATGTTCACCTAATACACTGTTGATCTACATAATTGGAGGCCTTGGAAGAGGCTCTGATAGCCATGGGCCTTGGAAGCATGGAGTAGTCCCTCCTTGGCCTCCTCTTCAGTGGAGCATAGGAAAGGCCTCCAAGATTTTCCTTCCTTCCACACAACATGACATCATCTCTCGCCACATTGGACTTGGAATTACCATATTTTCCATGTTCAATAGCAGCAAGATCCACCCCAAATTTCTAGATTCCAAATCTTGTAGTATGTACATTGTGAACCCTCAGCTTCCTCTTCCTATGGCATGAATCCAGGCCAGTAGTTTAAGGGTCACCCATCAAATCCTTCTCCATCCTTATTCAATCCATGTTAGCATTAATCTTGGAATCTTACTCTACAAATATTTCCCCTAACCTTACAGCTGGCACATCATCATCCCAGACAAAATGAACATCTTACTTCGGATCTGTCTCCTGTAGGATGTCCTTTTGATACTGCTCATATGTGATTTCCATAGAATCCAGCATTATCAGTTTAGATAGATCAACAAACTCGGGTAGGTCTCATACACAACTAGAGCAAGGCTCAAGTCCTGTTCTTCTCCAATCTTCTTACTCATTATATAATTTCAATGTTTTTAATTTTCTTAGGGGTTTTAACAGTTTTTTGAGTTTTTCAAGGGCCTTTTAGGGGGTTTTAGGGTTTTTAGGGTTTATTTGTGTTTTTAGAGTTTTTAGGGTCCAGAGTATTTTTGGGGGGTTTAGGGTTCTTTGTTGCTTTTAGGGTTATTTAGCAACCTTATATAGTTTTTAGCAACATTTAGTGGTTTAATAGTTTTTTACGGTCCCTTAGTGTTTTAGGGTCCTTTAGGGTTGTTTTTGTTATTTTAGGGATTTATTGATTTTTAGGGTCCTTTATAGTTTCTTTAGGGGGGGGTTATAGTCATAGTGGTTTTAGTGTAGTTTTTGGTCTACTAGAGGTAAATTATATTTTTTTTATATTTTATTTTATATATTTGATGGTTTTAAGGGTCTTTTATGTGTTTTAGGGGTTTTAGAGTCTTATGAGTTTTAGGGTTTTTTACTGTCGTATGGTTTTTAGGAATTTTATGGTTGTTTAGAGTTTTCTAGGGTTTTAGTGTTTTTTGAGGTTTTATATTTTTTAGGGTGTTTACTGTTTTTAGGGTCCTTTAGGTTTTTAAATGTTTTTAGAATCTTTTATATTTTTAAGGGTTTATGGTTTTTAGGGATTTTTTGGGTTTTTAGGGAATCTTTTGGGTTTTTAGAGGTTATGGGATTTTTAAGAATTTAATGCCTTTTAAGATTTTTTGGGTTTTTTAGTGTATTCCTTGTTTTTTCGTGTTAGAAATTCTTTTCGTGTATAATGGTTTATGGATTTTTTTTGGTTTTTAGTGTGTTTATGTTTTTTAATGTTTTTAATGTTTTTTTTAGTTTTTGTGATTTTATTAGGATTTTAGGGTTTTAAGTGTGTTTAGTTTTTTATGATTTTCAAGGGTGTTTTTGGGTGTTTATTATTATTTTGTGTGTTTTAGGGTTTTTCTAATATAATTCGGGGTTTTAGGGTTTTTAAGGATTTTAGTCATTTTTAGGTTTTTTAGGTTTTTAGGGTTTTTAAGGTTTTCATGGGGTTTTAGGGTTTTCCATGGATTTTTAGGGATTATAATAATTTTTTATGTTTTTAATGGTTTTTCATGGATTTTAATATATTTAGGGTTTTTACAGATTTTATGGATTTTATTGTTTTTTAGTTTTATATGGGTTTTTATAGATTTTTTGGTTTTTTATGGTATTAATGGTTTTGGGGGTTTTAAAGGGTTTTTATGATTTTTGTGTATTTTGGGTTTTTAGGGTTTTCTAGAGTTCTTTAGTGTTTTAGGTATTTTTAGGTGTTTTTATGGATTTTAGGGTTTTTGGGGATTTAAAGATTTTTATAGGTTTTAGGTTTTTATTATTGTTTTAGGTTTGTTAAGGATTTTTCTGTTGTGTAGGTTTTTAGTGTTTTATTTGGGGTTTTAGGATTTTTAGTGTTTTTAGGGGTTTTTTGGTTTTTTCAGTTTTTGGGTGTTTAAGGTGTTTTTGGGTATTTTAATGTTTTATAGGCTCTTTAGGGTCTTTTAGTGTTTTTTAGAGTTTTTAGGGACTTTTAGTGAATTTTTTTTTTTTATGGTTTTGGGTTTTTAATTTATTTTATAAATCTAAGTCTTTAGAGTTTTGGGGGTTTATGGGTTTTTTATTTTTTATGGTTTTTATGGTTTTTATGTTTTTAGGGGTTTTATGGTTTTTAGGGTTTTTTTTAGGTTTTTAGGGTTTTAATGGATTTTAATGTTTTCAGTGTTTTGATGATTCTAAAAGTTCTTTTTATTTTTCTTAGGGTGTTTAGGTTTTTTAGGGGTTTTTATAACTATGTCTTGGATTTGGGTATTTTAGGGCTATGAGATTTTTTTGGGATCTTTATGGGTTTTAATGATTTAAAGGGTTTTATGGTTTCTTAGGGGGTTTTGGGGTTTGAAGATATTTTTTAGAGAATATATGGTTTTCATGGGTCTTCAGAGTTTTTGAGGGTTCTAAGGTGGTTTTAATTTTTTTAATGAATTTCATGGGGTTTTATGGCTTTTTTAGGTTTTTAGTGGTTTTAAGGGTGTTTTTAGGATTTATGTTTTTTAAAATAAATTTTATGGATTTTTTGTGATTTTAGTGTTTTTAGTGTTTATTATGATTTGTAGGGAATTTTATGGGATTTTTCGAGATTTTTTGTTATTTTTTGTTTTTTAGGTTTTTTTGGATTTTTAGTGTATTTTATGTGTTTTTAAGGGTATGTGGGATTTTAATTTTTTTATGTTGGTTAGGGTTTATTTTGGATATTATATATGTTTAGGGTTTCTAAGGGTTTTAGGGGTTTTGGTGTCTTTTTAGGGATTGTAGTGTTTTGTGGTTTTTAAAGGTGATTTATGATTTATGGTTTATAGGTATTTTTAGGGGTTTTAGCATTCATTTAGGGTTATTATAATCATTTTACAATATTTAGAGTTTTTTTAGGGATTTATAGGGTTTTGTATGTTTCTTAGGGGTATTAAGGTTTCAAAGGTGTTTTAGGGGCTTTTATGGTTTTTGGTGTTTTAAGGATTTTTTTGGGTTTGTAGGGTTTAGGATTTTCTTAGTGTTTTTATGGGTTTAAAATATTTTATTATGGTTTTTAGGGTTTTTAGGGTTTTTTAGATTTCTAGAGTTTTTTTTTTGGATTTTACGGACTTTTTGGGGTTTTTAGATATTTTACCGTTTTCAGGGGATTTAGGATTTTGATGGATTTTTTGGTTTCACTGGGGATTTTAGGGTTGTTTTATAGCTCTTAATATTGTGTTATTTTTTTTGGTTTTAGGATTTCTAGGTGTTTGGGGGTTTTTATCAGTTTTTAATGGGTTTTATATTCTTTTAGGTGTGTTATGGTATTTTGGGTTATTAATTTTTTTAGGGTTTTAGAGTGTTTTAGGGTGTTTCAGGGTTATTAGGGTCTTTTAGGGATTTTATAGGGTTTTTAATGTTTTTGAAGTGTTTAAATGTTTTCTTGGGATTCTATGTGGTCGCAGTTGGGGTGGTATCCTTGTGCTTAACACACCCCATAAGCATGCATGAAACACAAGATCAAATTTTGGTGGAGGAATATTTTTGGTTTACTGTAGCATCACTATAGTACGTACTATATCTTTACTGTAGCAGAAAAGACTCCTCTCCAGTTTAGGACATAGAGCCATCGATTTGGACCTATAGGATATAGGGCCTTCGGGTGACCCAAGGCCTTCGGGCCACCTCATCCTTTATTCCATGGGATTTCGGGCCATAATGATCATGGATTATCCCTAGAATACGATACATAGTAGGTACTAGAAGAGGATTAAAAGAAAGTAGAATCCACGAGAGCAGGTATAACTAGATTGGAAGAATAATAGGGTATAGAAATCACCATCGATACAAGGAACTATGCAATTATGCATCAGGAAATCCTAGCCGGTTAGCAATTTGAGTCATGGTGCTATGCCCCTTAAATATTGCAGATATTGGGGATGGATAGTTCTAGTGTTGTTTTCTTGGTCCTTTTTGGAATGGCTTGTGCATTGTGTGTCTGGGCCTTTGGGTTTTGTACCAGGACCTATGCCATTGGGACTTCGGGTCTTGTAAGGGTACCCTCTTAACGCAATTAAAAAATGGATTATCAAAAATAAATAAAAAATAAAATAATTTGGTCCATTTAGGTTGATATTATAGGGGTGTTTAGGAAATTTTGGGGTTTTAATGGGTTTTAAAGGATTTAGGGGCGTTTAGGGGTTTTAGGGTCATTTTGGGGTGTTTTAGGGTTATTATGGTGTTTTATAGTTTTTAGGTGTTTAGGGTATTTTTGGGATTTTAATGTTTTTATAGTTTCTAGGGTTTTTATTATTTTTTGGTTTTTACAGTCTTTTAGGGTTTTAATAGATTTAAGGGTTTTTAGGTTTTTAGGTTTTTTATTATTTTTAGTGTTTTTGGATATTTTTAATGTTTTAGGTTTTTTTAATATTTTAGGTTTTTTAAATGTTTTTGGGGTTTTTAAGGTTGTTTGGGTTTTAAGGTTTTTATGGTTTATGATAGTTTTTCAGGTTTTTGTCCCTAAACCCTAAACCCTAAAACTTAATCCCTAATACCTACAACCAAAAAACTAAACCTTATACCCTAATCCTTATACCCTACACCCAAAACTCTAAACCCCACACCCAATAACTTAAATCATTCACCTTAAAACCAAAATGCTAAAACCTAATCCCCAAAACCTCTACCCTCTATCCTATACCCTATACCCTCTATCCTATACCTCAATCCATAAACCCTAAACCCTATAACAAACACCCTAAACCCTACACCCAAAACCCTAAATCCTATACTATAAATCCTAAGCTCTATACCCTATACGCATCTAGAAACCCCAAACCCCAAACCCCAAACCCTATACCCTACACCCTAAACTATACATCCTAAACCATATACCCACACTATAAATTGTGAATCCTACACTCTAAACCCAACACCCAACACCCTAAACCATACACATCAAACCCAATACCCTACACCCTAAACCCAAAAACCTACACACTAAACTATATACCCTACACCATGAACTCTATACCCTCACTAGTAAAAAATTTATTTTTCCTAACATGTTTTTCACATTGGATGCGAATAACCAATGTGGAAAATAAAAAATTGAAGCCTTTTCATTCTGGTTTTTCAAGAACTGATGTGAAAACCTGATTTTCAGGTCAGATATTGATTAACAGATATGAAAAATAAAAGAAAATAAGTTTTTCACATAGTTTCATCAATAGCTGATATTAAAGGATTGATATTTTTTATTAGTTATTCAATAACTGGTATAGAATATGAAATAGGAAAAGTTTTAACATCGGTTTTGAAATAACCCCCATGAAAATTATGGTTTCTCACTTTGGTATTACAATAAATGATGTGAAAAATCCTCTTTTCCGAGTTGTTTATAAAATTATAGTTAAGGACAATATTTTTATTTTTAATCATGTGTCCAGGTTTTTCAGTGTTGTTTCATTCTATCCCATGTCTGACTCCAGTTATCTCTCTTGTGGAATACCCTAACCATTTCAATTTTCAATCTATGGCCTTGAATCTATTTACTCTTTGATCCTTTTCCTCAAATCTCTTCTTTATTTTATTTTTTTCCTTTAATATAACTCATTTGGTATCCATCAATGTGGTTCATCTACCATCACTCATCATCAGATGTCAGTTGCATGTTTTTCTTATTCGTATTACCTTATCAATAATTTCAATTCATATTTCCATTAATTTATTGTGTTTATTATTTCCATTTTATATTCATTCAGGGTATTTTAATTTGTATTTTGTTTCCAATTTTATATTTATATTATTTTATCTTTGAGTTTTCATCCACCACTATGCGCCGTCCACCGACACCCGTCGGCAGCTACATCTTATATATTCTTCTCATTGGTGCCAACTTATCAATCATCTTGGTTTCAATTAAAATTTATGGTTTTTTTATTATCTCCTTTTTCCATGAATCCAAGGTCTATTCATTTATATTTAAATTTCCAATATACAATTAATGTCACTTTTTCTTTTAGTTGGCATCCACCACCACTTTTACTCGTTGTCAGCCAATGCTTCCACATTCTTCTTGTTGGTATCACCTTTTTAGTCTCCCTAGTTTTGATATAAATTTATGGTTTCTGTTTATTATTTATATTTTTTTCACTAAAGGTATTTCATTTTGGATCTACTTTTCCATTTGTCCATTCATGTCGCTTAATCATCACTATTTTCATTTGATGTTCTGATTGTTCTCATATATTATCTATTTTTTAATTAGTAAATGTTTGTTTTTAGTTTAGTTTTTGTGATATTTTATTAAATATTTATAATTAAATATTTTGAAGTTATTTTTTTGTTTATCAAATATGGTGCATTTCTTTTTTTTTGAAATATTGTTTAATTGTTTTTCTAAAATTATATTCGAAATTAAATTTCAAAATAAATAAATTATTTTTAATTTTTATATTTTTATAGATAAAAATGATTCGAAGTTGGATTACTACACTATGTATAAGAGATTAATATGTGTAGGGTGTACATGATTTTTGAAAATTTGATAATTGAAATGTTCCAAACAAATACATTTTTATTATTTTATGACTGAAATATTTAAATATACAGAAGTTGAAAATAATAGAGATCAACGAAAATTTAATTTTTCATGGTTTTAGTTTGAGTTCTATCCCCTGGATTTGGAATGGTTAAATAGATTGGAATTATAGATCTATTAATGAAGATTATTTTCAATATGTTATGTATTATCAAATTGAATATATGGTTCATGATATTTAAGTAGAGGAAATTGGGAATGAATTGAAAATTGAGTGTTTATATGGTGATTCATAAAAATCATTTCATTCTAATTGTATGGAATTTATGGTTTTATTTATGGTGTTATGATTGATTAACATGAATGAAAAATTGATGTAGTGAAAATATTTTTATAGATATTCTATAAAAATTGAATGATATACATCCTAAAGATAATGAAATTCAAGATTCACATTATAAGTCACAGAAAATATTATTCTTGGTAGATTTTGGGTATAAGAAAATACATTCATGCCTGAATGATTATGTTATATATACGAAGGAATATTAATTTCTATTATATTTTCCTAAATGTGGGAATCAATATATATGTTGAAAGTAAACTCACAGGCTGATTTAGAAGTTACATAGACTAATTCCAAGTAAATTTGGTATCTAACATTTATTCATCATTCAAAACATTTATTTTCTAATTAAAATGATTCAAAAATGTTAAGATGGAATGAAAATGAGAAAATATGTGATGGAAAATTCGGTCATCCAACTAATTTTCCGTATTTTAATAAAATTGATCAATAGTTTCTTACATTTAGAACTGATTCTTGAAATATCATACCTAGAATATATACAAATGTAATTAATCCATATAGAAGACTAAATAGTACACACAGTTCATGGACTATTTTATTAGTTATTTACAATATATCTCCATAATTTTGTATGAATAAAAAATATATCATCTCGGGTTTAATGATCTCTGAACCAAAATATCCTATAAATTATATTTATGTTTTCTTGTCACTGTTAATTGAGGACTTTAAAATTTTATCGGAGGAAGGCATTAGGATGTCCGATTCTTATAAAATTGAAAATTTGCAACTATATTCAATGATTAGATTCACCATAAATGTCTTCCCATCATGTGAAAATTTTCTGGATATAATGTTAAGTGGCATAAAACCTGTCTAATTTTTGAACAACAATCATCATATTATCAACTGAAACATGGGATAAAAAAATCTATGTGGGTAATAAAAGATTTTTGTATATGTATCACTCTTATCAAAGATTAATAAAGGCATTAAATAGAAAAAATGAATTTTATATTACTCCAAAACCTTTTTTCCAATGATCAATATTTTGAGAGGGTGGAAGAGATTAATTTAACGTTCATGAAGACACAAATATATTGTAATTATAGAAATATTTAAAATAAAAAATTGAAATTTTTTGTGCTACCATATTATAGATGTCATCAGGTCACACATCACAATGATTTCATGAATCTGGAGAAGAATATATGTTACATTTTGATTAGAGAATTGTTAAATATTAATAGAAAGACTAAATATGGGTCTAATGTAATATTGGACTTACTTTTAATGGGAATAAGTTAGGAGTTAGGTCCCACTCCTAATAAAATGAGAACACTCCTATCTCTGTATTCCCATACATTATCCAATATAGAGAAAATAAGTTTTTATTAGTGTCTCCATGGTATCAAATTACCATAGGGTTATTTTTCAAATGTAAAAGAATTTTTTTCACTAAAATATCTAAGCTTGACATATATGAAATATCACGATTTTTAGGTAATAGTGAAACAACTCCAAACATTTTCACGGCATGGTATATTTTCCATCAATGTTAAAATGACTATCATAAAGTTTTGTTATTTTTTAAATTCAATTTGTTACAAATTTATTTATTTATATTCATAGAAAAATTTGGATAATGATATAGTTTCTATACTATGTCAACTGGAAATGAATTTTCCTCCATATTCTTTTTGATGTCATGGTGCATCTAATAGTTCATTTGGTGTGAGAAATAATGATTTGTGAACCTATATATATATGTGTGTGTTTTATGCATCATTTTGAAATATATATAGTGATATTAAATGGATATATTAATAATAATTATTTAAATTAAGCCTCAAATATTGAGAAATATATTTATAAGGAGGTTAAAAAGTTTTGTACAAGCTATTTTTATTTAGTAGAGAACATTCATTTTCCTACATTTCTCCTTAAATGAGTCAATTATAGTGGAAATAGGATCTTCAACTTGAATTTAATATCATGATAGATGAATAGATCATGAATGTACATTTATAAATTTGGAATAATATAGATGATTCCTAGTCATATATAACATTTCATATTAATGTGTTAAAATAATGTTATCTAAATAAGAAAGATATGTGTATATTTAATGAGTAAAAAAAACTTGGTTTACATGGTTTAAAGATACCATTCATAGTAGATCAAATGAATTAGAAACATTGAGATGGTTTGTGGGAGGTCCATGTTTATATTTGATAATGTTGTCTAGTAATGACATCAATGGAAATACATTTCATATGAAAGACGAGGATAACAGAAGTGCAACTCAAAATGGTAGTGTACTGGGGTTTATAGAAGCAATTCATTTTTTGAGTGACAAATTCAAAAACCCAATCACTACATCAAGCTAACATTATGGAGTCATTTGAGAAATATGGGAGGCTAATTACATTAATTTTTGAGTTCCAATGATTAATTTAAAATGGGTTATCAGTAAAAATAATGTTAGAAATTATGAGTTCAGTATGACACTAGTTATTCTGAATATATTGTAATACACTGATGATACTTTTATCATGGAAACACATGAAAATAAAAATTTCTATATTCCTGATTTATCCAATATGCAGTGGTTTATTGTTTTACAAGGAAAATATTGTTTATTAGTGATGAAAAACTTGATGAAGTTTCTAATTTATGTGGGATCCCTACTGCCATATAAATATTGATACATAATATTGATGATAACATCATAGACATGGTTTGTGACATATAGAACGATCATGGAGAAAAAATTTGGTAAAGCCATCCTTTAGTAATTTCCAAATATTATAGGTAACAGATATTTATTTTCTGTTTACATTTTAAAATTTCATAAAATGTTAAATATATTAGTTTTATTTTATTTATTTAAACAAATATTATAATAAATAACTTAACTTTTTTATTTTAATTATCTTTTTTTACCATGTTTACCCAGAGGTTATGTATTTTTTGATTTTATAAAAAAATAATTAATTTTAATCTAATATGTTAAATAGAAATAACACAATTCTATAGAATATAATATTCAAATAATATTATTTTCTATTTAAAAATGGTGTAATATATTTCATCGTTTTTACTATTAACAAAACATTTTTGGATTTTTTTTCATTGTTTTATGTTATTTCATCTCTCAGTAATTTTTTTTAGTTTAGTATAATTTTGTTTAATTGGTTTTAATTTTTTATTTACATTTATATGTAATATTTGTATTTTTATATTTGTGTACTAATTTTTTTTACTTTTATTTGTTGGATAATGATAGAAAAAACATTTAACCAACCAAATTATTCTGGGGAGGAATATACATATTCTTTTGGGGAGGAACGCACACATACAACCATTGAGGAACCTCATCATACTTCTGCACATGATCCATATACTTATAAAAGGGCTAAAAAGAGTTCCAGGGTTAGTAAACAAGAATTCACACATTTAACAAAATTATATGCTTCCCATAGCTAGGACCATAGGATAAAAATTTATTTTGATGATAATTATATTCCATGGGGTCCAATTGTAAAAATAATAATACTTTTATTACAGTGAACACTTGATGTGAAGTTTGTTTTTTGATTTATGATTGGATAAATGTTGAAAAAGTGACTATATCTCAATTATGGGATACAATTTTTTTAATCTCATCTATTATTATTTTACTTATCATGATTTTTTTAACTAATATATGTTTTTTACCTTCTTGTAATATGACAGTTTATATACATGATATTTTAAGAGTTAAGAAGAAATTTTTAGTTTTAGCTTCTAAGAGATAGAGGGATTTTAAATAAACCATCACATTAGTGTTACTTTTTGTGGATTTTCAACATAAAAATAAATTTTATATATTTAAATTTCTTAATGAAGATATAAATAATTTTTTTGTTAAAAGTAGGCAAATAGAATATTCTTTGGTAAGTGTGTTGTTATTTTTTATATGTTTCTTATATTAATGATCACATTAATGATTTATTTATTTTTAACTTTTATCAAATGAGTAGATATCATTAAGAGATCAAATCCAAAAATGTAAAACCTCATACATTATATCATGGAGGGTATATATTATTGGAAGAAAAAATGATAGATGATATATTTAAAAAACTAAGAGTTGAGTCTTCAGGATCAGCAGAGGTTCACCCTCCTTCCCCCAGCTAGATATGAAAAATGAAAGATAGCCTGGATGAGAAGAAAGGGACAATATTGTTCATAATATTCAAGGGTTGTTGATAAGTGGATTGAGAGAAGTTATTTAATTTCTTCATTTTCTCTAAGATAAAAGAATAATTATATATTTTGATTCACTGTTGAATTTTTAAAATATTATATTCTATATTTCCTTGTGGTGTACATAAAACTAGGGAACTTTATAGATGTTGGTTGGATGGATATTTTATCTATATCATTGGGAAAGCCTGAACACCTAGGTCATGTATTTTGATACTCAATATGAGTTTAGGTACAGAACGTTTTTTGTTTTTTTGAAACTTCTTCAATGGATTATGTTTAAAAAATAAATCTTGAATATTTTGAAGGTAAATATAAGGATATGGGTGAGATGGTGGAGGGAATAATCAGATAATTGGTATAGTCGATGTTTACAGACATAAAAAATACAATTTCAGGCTGTTTAACCCTCTCTAATGCCACATATAGATATCACTCCTCCACCACAAAATATAGATATCACTCCCCCTCCCCCTAATTATCCTACTCCTAAACCTCTTACTTTATATATTTTCATTTATTTTGAGTTATATATTGAGGATCCCAAACATAATATTATTTCATATGATATTATATTTTATATTGAAGATACAATTCAACATAAAAATATAGAGATAGACATTATTATGGTCATTGTATAGGAAAATGTCGATAGATAAATAAAAATACCAATTCATACAAACGAGGTAAGGAAGTTGGAAAAGTATGAACCATTTTTTGGTTTGGACATCTAGACTTATTTGATAAATTACTATTGAGGTATGTGTAAATTATATCATTTATTTCTTATTGGTGTTAAATTTGTTTTAAAATTTTAAAAATTTTCTATTTTTTATTTTCTATAAGAATACATTAAAGGTAAAGACATACTGTATAGACAGAAAAATACTGGCTGATATGAATTTAGATACAACTTCTTCTACTCATGATATATTATCAACATATTCAAAGTTTTCATTGGATGTTAATGAAATTACCAATGAAAGATTACATTTTTGGGTATGAAATTACTATTACAAATTTTTAAAAAGATATCACGGAGCTTGTAAATAGAGATTAGTTGGGCATCAACATGCTGCAAATATTTTCCATGTAAGTTGATTATCATATATCTTACAATTATTTTAATTTATTAAAAGTTTATACTTACGTTTGTTTTGAATTTGGTATCCTTATAAACTTCATATCCAACATGATAACACATCATTATACAGATTTTTGGACCCATAAATTATTTCACCTATAGGGAAGAAAATTAATAATGGTAAAATAATAATATTTATTATGACATTTTGGATGTACGTACTTAAAATGTTATTTGGAATTGAAAAATTCTTTTTAAACAAAAGGATCTTAAATAATAAGTATTAAAGTAATGTGGATAGTATATTCTAAGATTAATCTTCAAATAATTACAACTATGAAACTAATAATGTTTCATAAAGTGATATTTTTTAATGAAAATTTCCATTAATATTTCATTTTTTTATTCAGAAAACATGTTAAATGGTTTCTTTTCAATTTGTAGTTTTTTCATAACCTTCAGCCTTATAATAGAAAAGATATAAGTTACTTACAAAAAAAATGGGAGAATTATTTTATAGGTCTGATTAGGGTTTATTTTATTTATTCTATAAATTTTAAAATTTAATTTTCAAAATTTAAATGTTTGTACTAATGATGTAACTATTTTTCTATTTCTAATATGTTGTTGTACTAAGAGGGGGATTAAATTTATTGATTTTTTTTCAAATCAATTATTTCATATCAAATTCGAGAGAACTAAAATAAATTTGTATCATATTATTTTTAATTAAAAACTGATTTAAAAAATGGTTTACCACATTGATTTTTAGAAACAACTGATGTGGAAAATGGTTTACCATGTCAGTTATTATATAACTGACATGAAATCTGAATTTTTTTTGAGATTTTTTATCATGTTGGTTATTTTATAATCGATGAGGAAAACCATTTATTAAATATGTTTTTATAATAACAAAGGATATAATAAATTCTCCACGTCTGTTATTTTATAACCAATGGGGAAAACATCTCGTAAATATAATTTTTATTTTGATGTTTAATGTCGGTTTATTGAAAAACTAAAGCAAAAATACAATATAATATAATTTATCATGTTGGTTATATAAAAATGTTGTTATAAACCTCTCAATATTTTTTTATTTATATTGTTTTCTATTTTTAACCAATGATAAAAAAAATATTTACAGCATCACCGACAGTAACATTGTGGGGTAACTGACGTTAAAAACTAAAAAAATGACAAAATAATCCATTTTTACACTTTAATATACCCTAAAACCTAAACAAAAAACCCAAAAATCTAAACCATAAAAACCCAAAACAATAATCAAACCCCCTAAAACCCTAAAAAATCCAAAAAAAAATAAAAAGGACTAATTTGTTTTAAAAAACCATAAAACCCTAAAAACCATAAAAACCCGTAAAAAAATTTAATCCCCCAAATATATTAGAGAATCCTATAAACCCATTAAAATTGAAAAACACTAAACACCTTAAAAACCATAAACACTACAAAATCCCAATTAATCATAAAAATTATTCATAACATTGAAACCCCCTAAAAAACCCTAACATCCTAAAACCCTTTAAACTGTATAAAACACTAAAAACCCTTAAAACCCGACAAACTCATAGAAAATCCAAAAGCCTGACAATACCTAAAAATCCCTAAAAACATAAAAACCCCAAAATATACCTAAAATCCTAAAATAATCCAAAAAACTCTAAAACCCTGAAAACCCTAAAAACCCTAAAACCCTAAAACCCACAAAAAACCCTAAAACCTCTAGAAAACACAAAAAAACTCTAAAAGACATAAAAACCATAAAAACCTGAAATTCCATAAAAACCCTAACAACCATGAATCCCCAAAAAGATCCCTAAACCCCCTAAAACCACAAAAAACACAAAAAAGGCCCCTAAAATACCCTGAAACACATAAAAATCTAAAAGTCTCCAATCACCCTAAAATTATTAAACACCCTAAAAATCTTAAAAACATTAAAAACCTTAATAAAATAAAAAACTCAAAAAAGACCTTAAAGCCCCAAAAATTTCTAAAAATCAAAAAACCACTAAAAACCTATAAAACCCCTAAAAATCCCTAAAATCCCAAAAAACACATATAAAACGTAAGAAATACGAAAACCCACTTAGACCATAAAAACCCTAAACACCCTCAAAACCCTAAAAACCCATGAAAAACCAACATGAAACTTAAGAACTCAAAAAAACCCTAAAATCTTAAAAAACCGCTTATACTCTTAAAGTGACCTAAAACCCCTTAAAATCCCAAAAAACACAAAAAAACCTTAAAACCCATTAAAAATAATAAAAATACTTAAATACCAAAAAACCGTAAAAACCATAAAAACCTAAAACCACCCTAAAACCCCTAAAAGAACAAAAAATCCCCAAAAGCCCCTAAAAACCCAAAAACATATAATTCCCTTAAAACCCCAAAAAACCGTAAACACTGTAAAACCCCTATAACTCAAAAGGCCCTAAAAATAATAACAACCTAAAAAAATAAAAACCATTAAAACTCCAAAACAATCCTAAAACCAAAAAACCCCAAAAAACCCAAAAACACTAAAACCCTTTAATAAAAGAAAAAAATCTTAAAAACCCAATTTTTTAAAAAAAACTATAGGAACCCAAAAATATCTATAGAATCCTAAAAAATAGTACAAACCCATTTAAAAAAAAGAAACCCCTAAGACACCCAAAAATCTCTAAAAACCCATAAAAACACTAAGAAAATAAAAAAAAACATAAAACACTAAGAAAATGTAAGAAATCCCAATAAGCCCAAAAAACCCAAAAAACCCAAAAACCCCAAAAAACCTCTAAAAACCATAAAACAATAAAACCCTAAAAACCACAAAAACCCTAAAAACACTTAATCACTAAGTAAGCTATATAAAACCATACAAAACCATAAAAAACCTAAAATCCCTACAAAATCATAAAACAACCATAAAACCCATAAAATTACTTTAAAATCTAAAAAGAACCTTAAAGACCCCTAATACCTGTAAAACCGGTAAAAAACCTAAAAACCAGGAAAAACTAAATAATTAAATATAGAAAAAACAATATAAAAATAAAAAAGATACTAAAATCCCTTAAACCCTAAAACCCATAAAATACGCCAAAACCCTATAAACCAAGAAGAACCCTCAAAAAACAAAAAGAACCCTAAATCCAAAGAAAACCCTAAAACCCCAAAAAAACCCTAAAACACTAAAAAAGTTAAAAATCATAAAAACACTAAAAACCATAACAAGACACTAAAAACCCAAAAAGTCCAAAAAAATACTAAAAACAAAGAAAGCCTTAAAAGTCTTAAAAACCATAAAACCCCAAAAAACCAGAAAAATATAAAAAACTTAAATCACTCTAAACACCCCTAAAAATTCCTAAAAATACTGAAAACCCTAAAAATAATAATCCTCTAAAATCCATAAAAACCATAAATACAATAAAATCCCCTAAAAATCCCTAAAACCCCCAAAAATATCTAATACCCTAAAACCCTAATAGACACTAAAACCCCCAAAGATCCTAAAACACCACAAAACAACATAAAATCTCAAAACAACCTAAAACCCCTTTAAACCCACTTATAATATAAATAATCCCAAAATCCCAAAAAAAACTAAAAACACTAATAAATCCAAAAAACCCAAAAAACCACGAAAAAACAATTGAAAGCCTCAATATATCTAAAAAACATAAAACGCTAAAAATTAATAAAACCCCTTAAACTCCTTAAAAACTCGTAAAAACCATGATTTTTTTTTTCAAACCCTATGAAAATAATAATACCATAAAAACTATAGAAAAATATTATAAAAAAACCCTAAAAACTATAAAAGACCCTAAATACCCTAAATTCCTTTACGACCCCTAAAATCCCAAGAAAATCCCAAAAGCCTGCAAATTTCCCTAAGACCCTAAAACACTCAAAAAACACCAAAAGACCCTAAAACACCTATAAAACCCCCAAAATTCCCAAGAAAACCATTAATCATTATAAAAACCATAAAAAATAAAAACTCTAAAAGCCCTAAAAACACTAAAAACCTGAAAATGATAATAAAAACTCTAAAAAACCTAAATAACACAAAAAAATCCAAAAAATACCTAATAATCGTAATAACCCATAAAAAACTTAAAACCCCTAAACCCCCAAAAACACTAAATACCCAAAACCATAAAAAGCCTTGCTCCCTAAACCCTATACCATACACTGTAAACCCAAAACCATACTCCCTAACCCACATACCTAACAACATAAACCATACACCCTACACCATAAACCGTATACCCCCTCCATAAACCCTAAACCCTACACCCTAAAACCTAAAAATTCTAAAATTATAACAAACTCTAAAAATCATGAAAACACATAAAACCATAAAAAATCCTAAAAACAATAACATAACCCCAAAAGTAAATAAAAAAACAAAAGGACCCAAAAACCCAAAAAACATTAAATGACCCTAAAAATCCTAAAATCCCTAAATGACCCTAAAAACATAACAAATCCAAAATACACATAAAACACCTGAAAAAACCTAGAAACACCAAAAAACACTAAATGAACCTAAAGATACTAAAATAACCTAAAGTCCTTAAAAACCCTAAAAACCCTAAACAAACCTAAAATCCCTTAAAAGGCCCTAATATCTCTAATAAACACTAAAAAACCTGAAATCGGTTAAAACCCTAAAAGGCCCTAAAATAAACAAAAAAAACTGCCAAACCCCAAAAAAACACTAAAAAATTCAATAAACCCTAAAAATAAAAACAACTAAAGAACCCCTAAAAACCCTAAAAACCCATAAAACCATAAAAATACCTAAAACCCTAATACTTTAAAAATCTTGAAAAAACCTCAAAACCCTAAAACCCCTTAAAATCCATAAAAAACCTTAAAACCCCAAAAAACCTTAAAAACCAATAAAACCCTAAAACCCATAAAACCCTAAAAATCCATAAAACCCATAAAACCTTAAACCCCCTAAAAACATACAAACCCCAAGAACCCATGAAACCACCAAACCCCTAAAAACCCATAAACTCTAAAACCCCAAAACCCCAAAAAACCTCAAAACCCTAAACACCCCTAAAAAACCTATAAAAACCCTAAAATACCTCACACCCCTTAAATACCCTAAAACCCCTAAAATCCCATAAAAAACCTAAAAACACAAGAAAATATAAAATCCATAAAATACCAAAAAAATTATAAATTAACAAAAAAAAATGTAAAAACCTTAAAACCCCTAAAAATTGAAAAAATAATAAAAACCATAAAAACTATGAAAGAAACCATAAAAACCCTGAAAGAACCATAAAAACCCTAAAACCCTTATAAATACAAAAAAACCCAAAAACTGAAAAAACCCATAAACAACCAAAGAACCCATAAAAGATCCTTAATAACCCGAAAAATAATAATAAAAGGCATTACAAAACCCTCAAGCACCCTATAAACCCTTAAAACCCAAAAGACACTTGAAAAAATTTATTACCCAAAACCCCCTACAAATCCAAAAAACTATAAAAACCTAAAAAACCCTAAAATGCCTAAGAGACCATAAAAAATCTAAAATCCCTAAAATAAAATAAAATAAAATAACCCATGAAAAGCTGAAAACCATAAAAGACCCTAAAAACCTTAAAAGTCCCTAAAACCTATCAAAAAACAAAGACATTAAAAACTATAAAAGAACTAAAAATAACCCAATGACATGAAAATAATCTAAAACCTAAAAAATCATAAAGGACCATAAAAAGGAGAAAATAATCCAAAAAATACCTTCAAACCCTAAAAAATCCTAATGGACTGTACAAATCCAAAAATCCCAAAAAAAACCCAAAACCACAAAAAACCATAAAAGAAAAAAACACTAAAACATACAAACCCAATAACTCAAAAAAACCCCTAAAGGAACCTAGAAATCCATAAAACCCTATAACATAGTAGATACCTCTAAAATGACCATAAAAAACCTAAAAAAATAAACAAACCAAAAAAACCCTAAAACACCCTGAAAATTTAAAAGAGATTTAAACCCATAAATATCCCTAAGAACCCTAAAACCTGAAAAAACACAAAATCATTATGATATCTAAAAAACCCTAAAAACCCAAAAAACACTAAAAACCAAAAATACATAAAAAACCTAAAAACACTAAAAACCCTTAAAAATGTAAAAAAACTTTTAGGGGCCCTAAAAACCTTAAAAAACCTAAAAGGACAGAAAAACCCTAAAAACCCAAAAAACCATAAAAGCCCATAAAACCCTTAAAACCACAAAAACCCCTAATGACTAAAAAACCCCTTAAAAATCCTAAAAACACTAAACACATAAAAAACCCCTAAAACCCCTAACCCCCCCAACCAAATCAATAAAAATTCTAAAACTCCTAAAACCGAAAAAATCCTAAATCATCTAAAAACCCCAAAAAACTCTAAAACCCATAAAAAACACAAAAAACCACTAAGAACCAAAAAACACATAAAAACTATAAAACCCCTAAAACTATAAATACCCCAAAAACTATAAAACACAAAAAACAAAAAACCATAAAAAATCTAAAAACCCCTAAAATTATTAAAAACTATAAAACCCCTAAAACCCTAAAGGCCAAAAAAACCAAAACCCCTAAAAACCATAATACCCCATAAAAACCATAAAACCAACAATTATTGTAAAAAAACTAAAAATAAAAAAACATAAAACCCCTAAAATTCTAAAAATCCATAAACCCTAAAAATCATAAAAACCCCTAAAAATACTAGAAATTCCTACAAACCCCTAAAAATAAAAAAACAACAAAACCCTAAAATTCTCCAAAACCCCCTAATACCCAAAAAACACCCAAAAAACACCCCTAAAACCACTAAAATCATTTAAATTAAAACCCTAAAAACCATAAATATCCTAAAAACT
The DNA here is from genome assembly GCA_963277665.1 of Viscum album. Taxonomy (NCBI): domain Eukaryota; kingdom Viridiplantae; phylum Streptophyta; class Magnoliopsida; order Santalales; family Viscaceae; genus Viscum; species Viscum album. The sequence continues at coordinate 347,486,508 of OY728122.1, forward strand.
TAAAAACCATAAAAATACTGAAAAGCATAAAACACTACATACCCTTAAACTCCCTAAAATCCCTAAAGACAAATAATCTACATCCCCCCAATCCCTTAAAAGATCCTATATCTCTAAAACATCCCTAAAAGACCCTAAGAATCCAAAAAACCCCATTAAGAACAATAAAAAACTCTAAAACCTATAAAATCCATAATATCCCTAAATCACCCTAAAAAATAATTCAATCCCCTAAAACCCTAAAAAAGATCGTAAAAACTGTAAAACCCTAAAAACCAATAAAAACACTCTAAATAATCATAACCCCCTAAAAATCGTGAAAACCCCTAAACCCCCTAAAAACCTTTAAACCCCTAAAAACCTTTAAAACACATAAAACCCAAAAAAGTACAAAAATATAAAAACTATAAAACATTAAAACCATAAAAAACATCAAAACCCTGGAAAATCCTTAAATCCATGAAAACCCTAAAAATCCAAAAATCATAAAAAAAAGAAGTGAAAAAAACTTTAAAAAGTAAAAGAACAACAATAAAACCCCTAAAACCCCAAAAAAACAAAGAATCCCAATAAAACCATAAAAAATAGAAAAATTTAAAAACCATAAATCCCCTAAAAACCCTAAAAAACATAGGACCCATAAAAACTCTAAATAGCCTTAAACCCCATTAAAATTTTAAATACACATAAAACATTAAAATAACAAAAACACCAAAAATCCCGAAAAACCAAAATCCACTAAAAGCCCTAATTTCCATAAAAAACTTATAAAAACCTAAGAAGACCCTATAACCATTAAACACCATAAAAACCTAAAAATCCTATAAAACCCAAAAACCCAAAAACCCCTAAAATCCCTAAAAACCCAAAACCCCTAAATTCCCTAAAAACTCATAAAACCACTAAAAACCCTAAAAAATCTAAAACACTTTAAAAAGGTTGGTGAAATCCTATTAAACCCTAAAACACCTAATACACTAAAAACCCTAAAAAACTAAAAAATTACAAAAAACCTTAAAAATCCATGAAAACCCATAAAAATAACTAAAAACCCCAAAACCCAAAACCCCCCAAAGATCTATAAAATCACTAAAACCCATAAAAACTCTAAAAACTACCTATAAACATTTAAAAACCAAAAAAACCCAAAATATAAAAAAAACCCAAAATCCAAAAAACATTAAAACCTCCTGAAAACCTAACACCATAAAATCTATAAAAAACCAAAATAATATAAAAACCCCAAAAAAATTAAAAAAAATCTAAAATAGCATGAAACATTATAAACCATTAAAACCCATTAAAAACCTTGAATGATTGTAAACCATAAAATTTTCTAATGAATGAAAAATCCATGAAAATAAGAAAAAACTATTAAAAATCCCAAAACCCAAAAATACCTAAATACCCTAAAAATATTAAAATAATAACAACTTCTAAAAGCCATAAAGCTCATAAAAACACTAAAACCCATGAAAACAATGAAACCCTAAAAATACCACTAAAAACCCCTTAAAATTAATTAAAACAATAAAAACACTTAATTAACATAACAAACATTAAAACCCTAAAAACAGTAAAGAACCATAGAACACTGGAAACCCTTAAAACCGTTAAAAATCATAAAAACCTTAAAAAATCTCAAAACACCTAAAAAATATTTTTTAAACCCTAAATCCCCAAAATACCTTAGCATTTCTAATCTTTTTATGACTTTTTATTGTTTTTATGATATTATTTTTTTTGATTTTTTAGGTGGTTTTAGGTTTTTTTGGATATTTTTATTGTTTTTATGGTCATTAGGGGTTTTATGTTTGAAAGGGATATAGGTTTTTAAAGTGTTTATGGGGTTTTATGATTTTTAGGTTTTTATGGTTTTCTAGGTTTTTGGATTTTTTTTGTTTTTATGATTTTTTAGGATTTTCAGGGTTCTTAGGGTTTTTAGAGGTTTTAGGGGTTTTTATGGTGATTTAGGAATTTGTTGGTTTTTTATCGGTTTTAGAGTTTTTAAGAGGCTTTAGGCTGATTAATTTTTTTAGGGATTTTTATACTTTTTAGTGCTTTTAGAGAATTCTTGGGGTTTTAGGATTTTTATGGGATTTTATAGAGGTTTTGAGATATTTTATGGTTTTTACCATTTTAAAGGGTTTTGATGGGTTTTAAGTGTTTTTATAGTATTTTTGGTTTTTATGGTTTTTTGGGTTTTAGGGTGTATATGTTTTTATGTTTTTATTGGTTTTTTTGTGTTTTTATGGGTTATTAGAGTTTTTATTGGTCTTATAGTTTTTAGTGTGGTCAAGGGTTTTTATGTGTCTTTTGGGGTTTTATAGCATTTTCTGGATGTTTTAGGGGGTTTAGGGTTTTAATTTTTTTAGGGTGCTAGGGATCATTTAGACTTTTGGGTTAATTTATTACTTTTAGGGTTTTAGGGGTTTTAATGTCTTTTATATTATTTAGGGTTTTTAGGGGTTTTATGTTTTGTGGGGTTTTAGGTGTTTTAGGGTTTTTTATGGTTTATTGGGTTTTATATGGGGTTTTAGGGTATTTATTTATTTTGGTTTTTCATGGTTTTTAGGAATTTTTTTAGGTTTTTAGGGTTCTTTAGGTTTTTAGGGTTTTATGATTTTTACGATTTTTAGGGGTTTTAGGGTTTCTGGGATTTTATTATTTTTAGAGTGATTTAGGGTCTTTTGGTTTTTTTGGAGTTCTTAGTTGTTTTGGGTCGGTCTCGAAACGCCCAACGGTTCCGTATCCGATGACGCATGGACCTGCTTTCCAAAGGCAGACGTTCGTCAGATGGTCTGACCAGTGACGCTTAAGAACTCACATTGGTCGAGAGTATGGTAAGTCGGGCTCATCGCACCCTTTTGGTGGAATTATTGCATGTTCTAGGACTCTCTTATAGATTTAAGACGTATTCATATGTTCACGAATCTTTGGATGATACCCAATCATAGTATCCACAGATTTCTCCTGGTTGGCAATGGTCAGCTGAACGCAGGGGTTTAGAATCATTTATGCTCAAGGTTTACCATCCCTCGTTGGATTAATGACCCTGAGGAGTCGGAACTCCTTGAGGCAGCACTAGGAGTGGTGCGATGAACCGATGTGAAGATAGTCGGATCGACCGGTTGTTGGGCTTGAACCTCATGGAGGCTTCCTTCGTACCCTGCCTAGGGGATATGGATCAAAGTCCACATAGTTTGAAAGGGGAGCATTGGAGAACCGACATGAAGGTGGACCCGAGGGTCTGTTGGTGATTGGGCTTGAACCTCATAGAGGCTTCCTACGTATCCCTATGGTAGGGAATAAAATTCCTTGTAGTTCGCATTGGCTTAGGACTTACGCTCTGAGGCAGCCCAGAATGATGGATTAGGGCTTACACTCTGAGGAGGCCCCTAAAGTCGGGGCTTACTCCGGGATGGATGCCTAGGGCGATGGATTGGGGCTTACACTCTAAGGAGGCCCAGGGCGATGGATTGGGGCTTACACTCTGAGGAGGCCCATAAGAGGATGTCATGGTTGATGCTTACTCTAAGCCCACGTGAGTCATGCTCGGTGTGAGAAACAAGAGGCAACAGGGTCCAGAGGATCACATCGCGAAAGGTGCGTTCGTGAGAAGTGGAGTGGGGCATACGCATGAGGGCAGCCCATAAAGTTGGGGCTTACTCCGGGATGGACGCCCATGGCGACAAAGCACAGCGAGAGAGGGAAAGGGGTGCTCCTATGCCCGTCACCTCTCTTGTTCCCCCGAGAAGTACCGAGGTGCATGGGGACGGCTGCCTTCGGATGGGTATGCCACCCCCTCTCTGGGGAGGGGAGAAGTGCTCGACCACCGAAGCATGCAGTCCCCCATCCTGGCAAGTAGAGGCAGAAATAGGGCTCTCAGGCTCAGACCCCACATTACCGTGGGAATGTGAACCCAGGTATGCTTCAGGAATCCACCCAACGGTCGGGGAAACCCCTTTTCCCCTATTTTCCATAGTTATGTAAACTTAAAACGGTGCACTGATGCACCTGAGGGTTACACCACACGGATCTAGTGTCTCTAGTGGAGGCCTTGGCCCGGGGTCGATAAGGAGGCCAATGAGGAGGTTGCGAAGGATCAGGCTGGATTGAAATTGGAAGGATTTTATCTGGCTCAGGGAATGGGAACTCTGAAGGTTTTGGAAGGCCACATAGGGGTATGGGTAGTGGCGCCCTTCCCGTAGGGAAGTGCTACGTGGCAGGAGAGGTCGTCCACAAACCAGGGTGGTCTGCAGACTGATGAGCATCCCATGAACCAAGGTGGTTCGCGGCTCTGGGTTTGATCCACGAACCAGGGTGGTCCGTGGAGGGTTTCTTGCATGCATCGACGACCAAGGGCAGCAATGGCCGGAGGCTCATCGGTCGGTGCTTCACCCGTGTAAGAGGGTGTTATGTGGTGTGGCAGATCCGAAAAGAGGCATAAACTCCCTGGTTCGCGGGGAGCACATCCATGGAGGGACCCTGGTTCGCGGTTTTCTCTTCTTTGTTATTTTAAGTTTGTGGTTCACCGAGTTATTATGCATTTCTTTTGTTCCTTATTAGTTCCTTTTCAGGTTCATACCTGATCTAGTTCACGAACTGGATCTTTCGAAATCCTAAGCCTTTCTTTGAAATCCTTCCACCCGAATCTGACCGATTTCCTCTCTATTCTCCTTTCTCAAATCCTCTTCAATATCCTTTTATATAGCGGGGAAAAGGATGTATCTATGGTCACATGGCACCTTTTTTAGAGGTCCATTACTGAAAACCTGGTTTATGACTGACTTGGTCAATCTGCGACTTGCGGGGGGCACTGAGTGCTTCCCCCCCCCCCCCCCCCCCGTGATCCGAACGAGGGGAGTGCTTCGCGGCCACGGAGGGTTCCACCTCTATTTTGCGAATGACAGTAGAGGAGGTTCGAGCTGGCTGACGCAGCTCGTGACTCAGGCGGTCCTGAATGGTGAATCGGGTTGGCGCCTGTCCCGCCTCGCGAACGCAGAGGATCTACGCCTCCATCTCGCGAACGACGACGGTCCACGGAGGAGGTACGCTTCGCGGAACCGGTAGTGCATCGTTAACATTAGACCGGTCCATGGTCCGGTTCCTCCTTCGCCATCCTTGTGTATTGTCCACATTTTCCTAATCCTTTTGAGGGGAAATTGGGCAGAATCTCCCTTCAGTTAAAGGGGGTCATCATTCTCCTTTGCGGATTTTTTTCAGGACCCTACAAATACCCCTCATCGGAATGGGGTCCGATCGGAAAGAAGAGGAGGCTATTCTGATGCAGAGTGGTCCTAAAACTCGGGTAGTTTGCAGGAGAGAGGTGGACACATTAGGGTACGACGCCTATAAATACGGAGGGCCCTTCATTTGTCCTTTACCAGATTCTTTGCGAAATAAGAGATTTTTTGTGTGCAAGTGCTTGTTCCTTTGCGAAACACTTTGTCCGCAAACCAGCTGCTACTTCTGCGAATCATTTCTCTTTCATGCCATTCTTCATCCGTGGATCAGCATCCTAGCCACGAACTAAAACTTTTAATTAATTAAAAAGTAAGTCACGACGGGCCGCGTAAGAACTCGCTTCGCGGTTTTGGTGCTCCACGGTTTCGATGCTCTGCGGTTTCGATGCTCCGTGGTTTTGATGCTCCGTGGACTAAAATATTATGAACTTTAAAATTTTCTTAGTCTTCCAAAATTAACCACTTAAATTCGGGATTGAAATTCCACAGAGCAACCTGGTCCGTGGTTTCTTGGCCAACGCTCCGCGGTCCAGGGTTTCACATACTACTTTCGCGAAGGGATGGTTCGCGGGATGTTGTCATCGCGAACCATCCTTCGAGGCCTCCTCGCAGACTTTGCTATGAAGGCTCCTCAATTTATCCTCAGCCATATATTTGGTATTTTTTTCCAATTTTTTTTATTCTGGACTAGCCGCTTGTTGGCTCTCGTCATGCAGGGAGAAAATATGGTTCCCCCTCGTTCTGCACCGAAGCCTGCTACAGAGCCTCTCCCAATTGGTTCAGGGAGACGTTTAGCTATGATTCACATAGTGGAGAACATCCAAGAGGACCCTATTTGGTCCATCATTCCTGACGATGGTGCCTTGAAAGACATGCTCCCTCCTGAGCTCCTGGATTATCCACTATCAAATTGGCTTCTGCTTAATAGATTCGGTCTTCAAGACGATGTCCCTATTCCCCCCACTTTCTCATGTATTCATTCTCCTTTCTTGGAATTGTCATCCAAGTGTATTAAGGAGAACCTTACCCAATCGGGGGAGATGGTTTCCAACTCTAACTAGAAATACGCCTTCATTTTGAGAGGCTCTGTTTGGACCCAAAGTGATTGGCACTCCCGAAACATTTCTCAGCAAGCTGACTTCAAGAGTTACCCTTCTATTATCAACCTTGCTCGAGTAGATCCTGATGTGGGTGGATTCCTAGGTGGGATCTTCGCTCTGGCGGGCTCTTCTCAAATGACTGGGCCTAGGCATTCTGGGTCCTTCATCACTGCTGGGAGTCTCCCGAATCACTGGAAGTAGTCAATTTATACTCCGCGGTGTGGGCTTCCTAATTTTCTATTTACCCACCATCCTTGGTCCTGCCAGACCTACACAGTCACTGGTGTTCAAGAACTAATACTTTCCACCTTTCCCATGGTGAAGTTGGCATTAGTCTGTGGGATATCCATCAATTGGGAGTGCTCCTGGTTATTGGTGAAATGTATGAATAATTTATGCCTGCCCTTGGCGCATGGGATGACGTCGAACAAGTTCCTTTATTGGCAAGGTATCTGCTGGTTATGGCAGAGTAATCACTGGGTTAGGCCTTGTGTGCCTGCTCTCTTATTACCTATAGTACCTGGATAGGGTTATTTGTGAACACCACTGGTCCTGTGCCAAATTTCAAGCACCCTAGGCCTCATCCTTCTCAATAGTCACGAACCTCCCCATGTTCCTACTGGGCGGTTCTGGAGGCAGGCGACTACCTTTCATGGGGTTACGAGGTGCATCTTGGTGTGCCGCCTATACTCCGGCTGGAAGGTTTGTTTGATATGTTCCTGAGCGGGTGGCTATTTCCTTCTCGGCATATTAATCCTGGCGTCAGGGCTTGCACCCTGATGATGGTAGTTGAGCTGGAAGAGGGCCGCCTGGTGAATTTGGTCATTCCCACATTGGCTCATATTTATGAACTGTTGGGTCACATGCAGAAGGGCAGGTCACCCTTCTGTCTGAGTGGGCCATTTCATTTTTTTGTATGGCTGGGTAGTGGATCATTGTCGATGTTATGAGTATCGTCACAACACAGTCATCCCACTTCCTACTTTTCAGCCTACCCTGCATTATATAGTTGGAGTTCGCTTGAAATCCCTCAACTCTGGTGAAGTCCTCGAGCTTCTGAGTGACTTCTCCCAGTTTTCTTTCACTCCCTACCCCACCCCTTCTGGCATCTTAGTTGACAACCGTCAGGGGATCCTGGAGGAGTATTCTTACATGATCTCTCTACGGGATAGATTTCTGTCTGCAAGGATCGACGTGGTTTCTCTATGCGAGATATATGTCCCGTATCATTTTTCCCACCAGTTTGGGTGCATGAAAGTCCAAGTTTCCCTTCCCCCTCCTCAGGCTGGAGGACTTCACCCGGACATACTTCATCAATGGTGACTGATGTTGACACGGGAGGGAGCTAACACGAGAATTATCCTACCTGTCGTGGGGGTGCCCGCCGACCTTTCCATGGAGTATGAAAAAGAATGGAAAAAACACTATCCAGATGTGATCCTAGGGAAGGCTGTTCAGCAGGTTCCCAAATCAGGAGGTACTGCAGCTGTTGCATCCACCGCACCTTCCTCATCAGCACTAAGTGAGGATTCACTCATGGCTCGTCGATCAAAGAGACTCAGGGGATTTTCCTCTCCCATCCCTGCGGTGGCCGAAGTTCAGACGAATTCATCCTTCTTGGACATGGATGAGGACGACCCTGTGGTTTTAGGTCCCAGTGAGACAATCTTGGAAGTTTTTCCAGTTGATATCAGGCTTAGCAACTTGATCTCCAAGCCTGAACCAGAGTTAGAGGCTCCAGACATTCCAGATTCAAAACCAACTTCTAGCAAGCACATGCCTGTGCTGGTTGCAATGCCAGATTTCATTCCCGTGCTATCCGGTGAGGATACCAAAGATCCTTGTGTCATGGCAGACCACCGGGTGGTGTGTAGGTGGTCCTAGCCTCGGATTTGCGAGATTTTTGACGAAACTCCTCTAGCTGAGATGGAAACTAAGACCGAATCTCTTTGAAAACTCTTCCTGGGTTTGGGGTCAGGTGGCTTTGACTATCGGCAGTTCCATTCTCTTGCTTGCCAAGTTGTCATGGCCCGGGAGGAAGCTTCCACTAGTGAATGCAAACTTTCTCACTTTGTTGCCGCTTATTGCGGGACCCGAGACCTAGAGGAATCCACGATATAGCTCCATCAGCTGATAGCACAGGAGGTGATCTCTTGAGATCAGGCGACCATCCTATCCTCCGAGTTGCATTAATGTAAAGAACGGGCAGTGATGTTGAGGAATCAATTTTCAGATATGACTGGTCGTCTTAAAGCCACCAGAAAAGGGATCAACGATATCCAAACAATAGTGGAGCGTACTCGTTTGGTGTCTGAGGTTGAAGCCAGGGAGAAGACCATGTTGGAATAGTCTTGCAATGACCTCTGCCGCACGTTCACTGATCTGGTGGAGAGAGAGAGTCAGGATCCTTTATAAATATCAGAGCCACTCTTGTACTCTCTGTTTTACTTACCCCTCTCCCTTTTTTTGTGAGGGAGAGACCCAAGCTTTTGGACGTCCTCCCTTTTTGTTCGAACGAAATACAGTCTTTGTCAATCACTTGTCACTGTAAAAGTTGATTATTTCTAGAACAATTGTGGTGTAAATAACAACTCACTGAATCAGAATTAATCATAAATCAGGAAAACAAACTCTAACTTTTGCCTAGACCATGGGGTCCAGCGAGCATAGTTCGACTATTGCTAGGGTTTTGTAGAAAAACCATAAAATTATTGTCTTTTCTTTTAATTCCCTAATTTTTCCTAGGGTCATTTAGTGTGAACCCAGCGGGTATGGCCTGACTTTTGCTTCGGTTTCCCTTTTCAGGTTTTCGGCCTAATAGGCTTTGTGCCTCTTTTCTTGGGCGGTTTAAAGTCCCGCCGTAAAGACTATCATTACTGATGTTTTAGGTCTAACAACTTTGACCAAATATGGTGGGGCAAGGGCCCCAATGGGGTTTGGTTGATTAAAAGATGTCTCGGTGTCCTTCAGACGCATTTGGAGGGAGTGTGTTTAAATTTGAACGACCTGCAGGGCATGTCTCAAGGCATGGGAGCCACGTCGGTGTGAAGAGGTGAGAGGATCATTGCCTAAGTAAATCTTGCCTTTGGTAGACAGGACAGGGGTGATCAATATGCAGAGCCGCTGAGGGCATGGTATGCATAGTCGTGCAAAGGTTTCCTTAAGTCAATGACTCTCCATTTCTGATGGCCATAGGACTTCATGAAATTCTGGATTACGGAAACCACCATGGGTGTCTTGGAGAATTATGAAAACCACCAGGGGTGGTTGGGAAAGGGTATGTGATGTCTGAAAGGTTTTGAGAACATATTTATCAATCAGGAGTGTGGAATCAAGGTTCATGTCCTATGCATTTATCTAGCATAAAGGATGGTTGTGGCTTTGTGTAGTTTAAAGTCATGCAGCTGGGAAATCATCTGGAAGGAAACGGCTACTTTTGGTCCCCGGTAATCTTGTCAGAGACATTCCACCATATTCAGTCAGGGTTGTGAAAGAGTTTGGTAAACTGTAACTCAGATGGTTTTCGTATCCCGGGATAGACATGGGGGCTCGGAGGCCAAGATTCGTACAGAGAGAAGCATTGCCTTAGGAAATCCTACCTTTTGTATACGGGCCAGGGGCAATCATTATACAGAGCCGTTGGGGGAATGGTATGCATAGTCATGAAAAGGTGTCCTTAGGTCAATGATTGTATTCCCCCGATAGCCAAGCAACTTCTTGGAAGTTGAGATTTGGGACCACCAGTGGTGGCTTATGAGAGTCCGGATTTTTCTGAGTATAGAGTATGGTTTATGATGAGAGGGTGCCAGGATACGGGGGAATCATCTAGACTGAACTTCCTGAGAATGGGTGAAGTAATACCTTCTCACGCGAGTGTGAGACGGTGGCTTGTGCCGGTCTGACCTGTGCACTAAAGGAAAGAGAAAAGCCTATGTTCCTTACTGAACCAGTGATGGGTTTGACCGTGTAGTTTAGTGTCATGTGGTAAAGACGAAGAGCAATATTAAAGGATGTTGTGCAGTTTAACGTCATGCAGCGAGGACGGGGGGGCATTTTTCTTTCCTTTTCCAATACTATGCAGTTTAATGTCATGCAACAAGGACGATTGACCATGCAGTTTAACGTCGTGTGGTAATGATGAGGAGCATTATTAAACCAGTGAGAATGCTTTTTGTTGGATGCATTCCCCTGGATGTTTGATTCTTAGTCTTTGCAGCCTTCGCCAAGTGGCCAAGATGTGTTCCATGCCGTTTGACGTCATGCGGCAAGGACGTAGTTAAAAAGGCCTCTCTTGATTAGAACGTAACTGGCCCCGAGTATCCTGGCATGTCCAAGACGTGGAGGGGGGTTGATGGTGTAAATCATGGTTCTGGGGATTCTTGGATCCAGAGAGATGACATGGAGGATCTGGGGCCGGTATGCGTACGGAGCTAGGAAGAGTATCACCCAAGGAAATCTTGCCTTTGGTAGACGAGCCAGGGGCTATCAATATGCGAAGCTATTGAGGGCATGGTATGCATAGTCATGCAAAGTTGTCTCCAGTTTGATGGCTTTCCACTTCCGATGTCCATGAATGGTTAGGAAGTTACACAATTATCCGAGCTATGAAGTTTGTCATCGGGGAAGGAAATGTTTAAACAAGTCAGGAATACTCGGACCTGGTTGCTGTTAAATATTAGAGAGCTCCATGCGTTGATTTATTATGCGCACGGGGGTGTACCTTTACTCCATGCAGTTTAACGTCGTGTGATAAGGATGAGGTACTCCTAGTTTAGCGGTCATAGAGCTCGGACCATTGGGTGACTATTACTGCAGTCACTCGAAGGATAATTGGGTCAACATGTTCTGATATACTTGGAACAAGGTGGGGGATAAAGGTTGTAAACTGCAACTTTGAGTTTTCTCGGATCAGGAGGTGTGGCGTGGGGGCTCTGAGGCCGGTAAGCATACGGAGCTAGGAAGAGTACCGCCCAAGGAAATCTTGCCTTCGATGGATGAGGCATGGGATATCATTATGCAGAGACGCTGAGGGCATGGTATGCATAGTCGTACAAAGGTGTCCCTGGGTCGACAACTTCCCACTTCCGATGGACATGAATAATTACGAGACTCTACGATTGCTCATAGTGTAGAGTTCGAAAAATGGGGAAAATGGTGTCCGAGTATATAGCAAACATCTTCACTACAATTGTCTTTTGAGTCAAAGTAGCCTAGTCCCGGCTTGATGTTCGTTGACGCAGGTCGCTATGTGAACCACCGGTGGACACATAGGCTAGCCAGGTAGGGGTACCCTGGCAACATTTGGATGTGAAAAGGGGAATGAACTTGTAAACCACTACTCCATATATTTTTGGATCGGGAGATGTGATACGGGGGATCTGAGGCTGGTAGGCGTATGGAGCTAGGAAGAGTGTCGCCTGAGGAAATCTTGCCTTTGGTAAAGGGGCCAGGGGCTATCAATATGGAGAGCCGCTGAGGGCATGGTATGAATAGTCTTGCAAAGGTGTCCACAGGTCGATGACTTTCCACTTCTGATGGCCATGAGTGGTTATGAAGATGCATAATTATCCGGGTCGCGTGGTCTGATGTCTGGAGAGGATGCAACCAAATGTGCAAGGAGTATCTCCATCTCGTATCGCCATGTGTCTTGGGTGGGTCACGACGGAGTCCATGCAGTTTAACGTCATGCGGTGAGGACAAAGTCTGTGCAGTTTAACATCATGCGGTAAGGACGAGGTATACACCCCGTGCAGGTTTGGTATGTACAAGGGGGAAGGGGGAATTTTTAACATTATTGTCCGTGCAGTTTAACGTCGTAAAGCAAGGACGCAAAAATACACCCCATGCAGGTGTATCCCATACATGAAGAAAGGGGAGCATTTTTAAATCTTTCTATCTGTGCAGTTTTACATCGTGCGGTGATGACGACGAGTACACCCAGTGCCGGTCTGGTCCGTACGCAGGGGGAAAGGGAATTTTTATCTTTTATTCAGGGGGCTAAGCCAGGACAGGAAACCCTAGCATCACTATGTATCCTACGAGGGAAGGAATCAAGGCATATGTAGTTCTCTGAAATAAGTACACCCCATGTAGGTCTAGTCCGTACACAGGGGGAGAGGGGAATTGTTAAAACTTCTTGTCCGTTCAGTTTAACGTCATGCAGTGAGGACGAGGGATACACCCCATGAAGGTATGGTCCATACACGGGGGGAAGAAGGAATTTTTAACTTTTATTTGGTAGTGGTTGGGCCAGGATAGGGGATCATGGCATCACTACGTATCATGCGAGGGCAGGAATCAAGACGTATGTAGTTATTTTAAATCTGTGCAGTTTAACGTCATGCGGTGAGGAAGAGGAATACACCCCGTGCAGGTCTGGTCTGTACATGGGGGTAGAAGTAATTTTTAACTTTTTTATCCATACAGTTTAACTTCATGTGGTTAGGAAGAGGGGTATTATTTGATTCCGTGTAGTTTAACATCGTGCAGTAAGGACGAACTCCATGCAGTTTAACCTCATGTGGTGAGGACGTTCTCCACTTTCGGTTTCTATACGAAATACTTATTTAGGAATCTCACATTGGTAGGAGCCGTGGTGACTTTCTTGTTCAAGGAGATTAGGGTATATGCTCTATTGGAGAAGACCTTGTGTACAACGTATGGTCCCTCCCATTTGGGCTCCAGCTTTGGAGGTTTCTTTCCGGGTATCATTAGGGTCCGGAGGACCAACACTAATTCTCCTTCCAAGAAAGACAAAAGATGAAACTTTTTGTTGAAGGCTTGTGTGATCCGGTTCTGGTATACCTCCAGATGGTGCAAAGTGTGCAACTGATTCTCGTCTAGCTGTTCCAATTCACCTAGCTTCTTTTTTGACTGCTCATCATCAGATAATTGATCACAGATGGCAACACGGAGTGAGGGAAGTTGGATTTTAATGGGCAAGACCGCCTCTATGCCATACCCCAATGAGTACGGGGTAGCCCGAGTAGCAGTGAAGATTGTGGTTCGATAAGCCCACAATGCATGGAGGAGTTTATCCGGACATGAATTCTTTTCTTTGTCCACCATTTTCTGGAGAATGTTGGATAGGGTCTTGTTGGAAGCCTCTATCTGTTCGTTGGCCGCTACATGGTAGCGGGATGAGTGGTTATCCTTGATACCATACTTGTGGTATAGTTTCTCCAATTCAGCAGAGCAGAATTTGGTGTCGTTGTCCGTCAATATGGTATGACGGACACCAAATCTGGTGATGATATTGGTCTTCACAAAGCTGACAATATTTCTTGCCCCGAATTCCTTGAGGGGTATGGCTTCTGTCCATTTGGAAAAGAAGTCGGTTTCCATGAGGATATACTTCAGATATTTGGTCGTGGTGGGAGGATATGGTCCCATGACGTCCATCCCCCAGATGGAAAATGGCCAGGAGTACTTGTCTTGATGAAGTAACTCTGAGGGTTGGTGTATGAAGTTGGCATGAATCTGGCATGAGTTTCATTTTGCAGTAAAACACTCATAGCCTCGTGCTAGTGTGGTCCAGTAGTACCCAAGCCTTCAAACCTGATGGGAAAGCTTGGTCCCCAGTTGATGTGCTCCACACGCTCCGACATGTACTTCATTCATTACGACAGTAGTTTCTTCTCCATAAATTCATATGAGGAGCACTCCATTAAGGCCTCATTTGTAGAGGACCTCTTGCTGACCTGTGCTGCCATATAAGAAAAAGTTGATTGCCCTTCTCTGTATTTGCTCTCGTTCAGCCCTATCTGATGGAAGTTCTCCCCGTTGAAGGTAGTTTGCAATGGGGTCATCCAGTCGGTGGCAGGAGCATATGGCTTGGGGACAGGACTGACTTCGTGGATTTCCTCCATCTTGGTCTGAACAAATGGAAATATCATTCGATGATGAGTAATACTGATAACTGTTTCATCCTGGCCTGGGTCAGCTAGGGCTGTGGCCGCGTTGGCTAATGCATCATCCTGAGCGTTCTAAGACCAGGGAATATAGGTAAATGTTGGTTTTGTGGAGAATTCCACCATTAACACTCATACATGGTCAAACAGGGGGATCATCTCCTCCTTTTTAATAGCATAGTCACAATTGACTTTCTTGATGACCAGTTTTGAGTCACCTTTTACCTTAAGGTTATGTACTTGTGCCTAGAGTGCGAGTTCCAGGCCTTCAATGAGAGCTTCATATTACGCTTCATTTTTTGTACATCCTTCTGATAGGAGGAAGAAATATGGAACGACTGCCTTTTCTGGGGACATGAGTATTATTCCCAAAACCACTTTGTTGAATCTGGGATCCTCCATCCTCTTTCCGGTTGAGCTTCGGGATGCGCCATTGAAGTACATTTCCCATACTGGGAACTCCTCTCAAACCGAGAAGATGTCTTCATCAGGTAGCTCGGCGTTCGGTGCAGTGGTCCCTGTCGAAGGGTGTTCTGCCAGAATGTCTGCTAATTCCTAGCCCTTGATGGCTTTCTGAGGAACAAACCAGATGTCTAACTGTTGCAGGATAACCGCCCATCGAGATAGGCGTCCGGTTAACATCGAGCGGCTGAGGATGTACTTGAGAGGGTTACTTCGCGAGATCAAATGGACTTCATGATGCTGTAGATAATGTCGCGGATTTTGAACTGTGAAGACTAAGGCCAAACAACTCTTATTGATATTTGAGTATCGATTCTTAGCATCAATCATGGTTCGACTGAGGTATTAGAGACCGTTTTCGCTGCCGATGTCATTCTTTTATGCGAGGAAGGCTCCTAGTGACTGTTCTAGGGTCGTCACGTATAGGATGAGAGGTCTTCATTTGACTGGGGGAATGAGCATCAGTGGTATTAAGAGGTACTTCTTCAGGCTGTCGAATTCCTCTTGGCAGTCATATGTCCATTGGTACGTGACCCCCTTCTTCATTAACATGGTAAAGGGAAAACATTTTCCTATCAAGTTGGATATAAACTGCCTGATATAGGCCAGGTGTCCTTGGAATCCCCTCAACTTGGTGAGATTTCAGGGAGTTGGTAATCCAAGGATATCCTTTGTCTTCTCAGGGTCGACTTCAATTCCACGATGGCGTACGACGAAGCCAAGGAATTTCCCTAAGGTAACCCCGAAGGCGTATTTCAAGGGGTTCATCTTCAAGCTATGATGTCGGAGTTTGTTGAAGATGGTCTCAAGGTCTGACAAGTGATCCGATCACTATCTGGACTTGACCACTAGGTTATCCACGTAACATTCAATGAATTTCCCCAGGAACGGTTTAAAGATCCGATGCATGGCATGCTGATATGTGGCGCCAGCATTCTTGAGACCGAAGGGCATGACCCTGTAACAAAATACCCCTTGAGGGGACCTGAAGGCAGTGGCTTCTTTATCTTCTTGGGCCATCCTGATTTGATTATATCTATAATAGTCATCCATGATGGATAGAGCCTCGTACCTAGCCATCGCATCGATTAATAATTCGGTGATCGGGACCGGGAAATCATCTTTCGGACAATGCCGATTGAGATCTCTGAAGTAAATGTAGACGCGGATTTTCCCGTTCTTTTTCTTGACGAGGACAATGTGGGCCAACCAAATAGTGTACTGGACCTCTAGAATGAAGCCTGCTTTAATGAGCTTATCAACTTCAGCCTCTACTTTGGAAGCACGTGAGGGGTGTGTCCTTCTGGCGGCCTGTTTATAGCCTCAGTGGTCTTCTGGAAGACCTAGGTGATGCGTCACCACTTCGGGATCGAGTCCCGGCATTTTTGTGTAATTCCAGGAAAAAACATCCCGATGTTGCCTTAGGAAAGAGGTATATACCTCGTGCTCCTCGGGGGACATGGCTGCACTAATGAGAGTAGGCCTCGGATCTTCCTCGATACCCAAGTTTATTTACCTGAGCTCGTCCACCGTGGTGGAGATACCCTCCTCAAAATTAGGAGGTTCATCCCTAAGATCTTCCCCCTCTTCTTCTCCCAATTCCACATCTTCCTGATCTGATGAGGAGAGGGCTCCTGACATAGGCTCTTGGGAGTCCGGAGGTGAGGTGTCGTGGGCATCCTTACTCAAGTATTCATCCCCAGATCAAGGGTTTACGGACGTTCCCACATTTTCGTGCTCGGCCATCGTGGCTGAAGTCATGAGGAAATCCGAGTGCGTGTCTGTACTTGAAATCCTACTCTCAACATGGTTGATGGGCAGGACATAATCTCTGTCAAGATGCCTAAGGGGGGCATCAGGAACCATTTCTAGGCCATTTGGAGTGGGGATCCAGTCGACACCATCAACCAAAGGCTTCTTTTTCTTTTGCTTATAGAACCCGGTGTCAATGTAATGTTACTCGGAGAGCTCAAAAGGGTCCTTGTTGGCATGCAATATCCTACTTTGTCCATTGACGTAGTACTTGATACACTGGTGGTAGGATGAAGGAACGACCATGTACTTATGGAGCCACGACCTTCCCAGTAGGGAATTGAATTTTGTGCTCTACTAGACCACCAAGAATTTCGTGTAGGCTACCAGGTCACTACATTGGGTCTTTATCTTAATTTGTCCCATTGGTTTCTGCTCACTCTTGTCTTAACCCAAAAGAGTTGTGGCCGAGGGAATTAGGTCGTCCTCACTGTAGCCCAACTTACGGAGTGTCCGTAGCGGAAGGAGGTTAACTCCAGAGCCATTGTCTATAATGACATTCTGGATCTCAATACCATTTAGTGTGCTAGAAACATATAGTGGTCTGATGTGTCCTTGCATGATGGAATATTCATCTTGATCGGTGAAGGAAATCACCGCATTGAATTCAGCAGGGTCAGTCTCTTTCCGGTAAATTTCGGCAGCAGATACCTTGGCTTGAAACTCCTGGGGGTTGATCAAAGCTTTTATAAGCGCCTCCTTGAGGTCTGCTGACAGACTTAGGGCATCGAGGATTGACAGATTGGATGGTACCGATGCCTACTGCTTAAGGATATCGTATTTTTTCTCCAGTGGCCGACGCTTCTCCGTTGGAGGGAGAGTCTTAGCAGGTGCTTTAGGGGATGGAGCATTTGACAAGGAGGGACCATTCGCGGGGTCAAATATCGATGGCGTTCCTACGTTTTGAGGACTTGGCCAGGCCGGTCTGTTTGTGCGCACTAGGCGGCCATACACTTGTTCCTCCTCTGGTTGGTATCGCAAAACAACCGGGCCAGAGTGGATGCTTTTAGAGGTGGAGGGGCATTCTTTCTCTTGTTGATCCCATTGAAGGGATCTCCCATGGGTTTCCACGATACTAACGGTTTGGGTCGGGGTCCAACCGTAGGGTTGGTTTCGGTCGTGGCTGTGGCTCCCCTGGTATCCCCTACCTCTGCGATTCCTCCTCCCGGCTCCTCGTGTAGGGAACTCAGGTTCGGAACCATACCCTTTGTCAGGGAATGAATCCATAATATGGATGACGTTAATAGAACCAAATATTGGATCTTCATCCTCTAACAGGTCAACCGGGTCGATTGTCCCTGATGGTGTCGTTTGGTGGGTCGGTTCCCATGGCGTCAAATTCTAGGGCATATAATCTGCCAGGGTCGGGACTAACTTTGGCCCCCTCGCGGACTACACCTCTTGTGATTGTTTCCTCCTTCTTCGATTACGCCTGGATGACCGGATCGTGGAGGGTTGTGAGGTCGATACTGTCGGCTTTGTGGCTTCAGGGGTTGTTGGTGGCTACACCGGCTACTGTAGTTGAGCTTAGAGTATGCCCTGGGCTCGGTTGATAGTATTCCGAGTCATCCAGTTGTCAAATTTCTGCCCCTTCTTGCTGGTGACTTTCTGCCACCCCTCCTCTTTGTCGGAGTCGGTGGTAGAGATACATGCCACATGTGCTGGGGGTGGTCCCAGCTCGACCTCTCCAGATTCTACCATCCTCTACAGGAGTTCTTCGAAGATGAAGCATTCTCGGATGCTGTGCCCCAACATCTGATGGTAGGTTCAGTAATCTGTCCCTTCATCGTAGCCGACCTCTTCAGGTTTCCTTGGCTCCGGGAGTCGGAGAAAGTTGTAGTTCATGGCAGCAATGAAGTAGCCACGGACTTGATCATCTCGGAATGAGTATACCTTTTTTCATCATTCCTTGAACTGGTTCCGCTTCGGTCCTCACTGATCGTCCCATTTAAGCGGAGGCGGCCGCTGATATGCAGGAGGCCCTTGAAGATTTGGTGGAGGCCTGAGCAGTGGAGATGGAACATGGGCCGTCTTGAGTGTGACAGAAGATGCTTCAGCTCTAGGGGCTCTTTTCGTAGGAGTCTGCGAGGCTTTTTGGGACTTTGAATTAATCCACTGCAGGGAGTCCTCAATTCTCTGGGCAATGGCCGAGAGATGGAGGAATCCAATGGTGCACTCCACTAGTATGAGCGGTGTTCGCAGCTCATCCCGAATATTATAGATGCATATGGATAGCATATCATCTAGAGGCATCGACCTGTTCAGGGAATAAGTCAGACCTTTCCATCTAGTGATGAAATCTGAGACCCTCTCATTCTCCCTCTGCTTGCAGTTTATGAGATCGCTGACCGTTGTTTTAGGCAACGTTGAGCTGAAGTGGAATAGGAAGTACTGTCGAAGGTCTTCCCAGCTCTTTATTGATTGGGCTGGCAGACTCTTATACCAGACGAAGGCAGATCCTTGCAAGGTCCATACAAAGCATCTGAATTTTACTGCTTCTTATTGCTCCGGAGTTCCCATCATAGGGTCGCAATAGGATGTGTAGTGCATAAAATGCTATTCTGGATCGCCTGATCCATTTAATATCGGGAATACAGGGGTCACAAATTTGGGTGGAGGAGGTGTGTTGCTCACCCAATCCGGATAGGTTTTCCGCTCAAGCTGTATCGGAGTGCGTCGACCTTATATCTCTTCCAATCGAGCTGTTAGTGCCTCGATGGTATTGGTGAGACCATGGTTTACATCTTTTTGGGTCCGGTCTTGGGTAGGCATAGCCCGAGGCATTGCCTGAGGATTCGTATTGGCCGGCACCAGGGGTGCATGTGCCGTTTGTGGCACCTTCAGAGGGTTCAGGCATACTCGCTCCAGTTGCTTCCTGGGTAGAGGGAAGTCTTGGTATTCATCTGAATCTACGTTTAGGTAGTTGGACGGGCCGAGCGCCTTGTTGGATGGGATCCCTGACCGTGTTTCATTTTCCATGGAAAACCTTAGTCTTTGAGGTGCACTTGTTCAGATTTTATGATGTAGATCCTCCTGGGACGCACTTTAGATAGGGTGGTTCCTCTTGAGTAGCTCGGCGTTAAGCCGCCTTAATTCTTTCATCTCCTATTCCTATTGAGCGAATATCTCTTCGAGCGTGAGTGGCTCATCTTTGTTGAGAGAAGGAGGTGGGTTAATGGTAACCAATCCTTTGTACTTATCCTTGTTGGAAGCTCGCACGGTAGGAGGAGGAGTGTTGGCTGGAAGGATGACCATATTTAGGGAAGCCCTCTAGTTCCAGGTGTGCACAACTGGTGGTTCGTTGTGAGTCATAGTCTGACTAGAACTATCGTCTCCCGATCCCTCTATATTTACAGTACCTCTGGTGTCTCCCGTGGGGTTAACCTCTATGACGTTGATAGATGCATATCGTGGGGTGGAGAGGATGTCATCTTCCAAATGGGAAGAGGATATCCTGCGTCTTCTGTAGGCCTTCCCTTTCGTGACCTGGGATTGCCTTCGGACTTCTTGAAGAAGGGTGATGTGGAGGGTTTATCGGTGAGACCTTACGGTGCACCTTCCTCTCGGAGGGGAAGATGATTCCAATTATGGGATAGGATGGGAACCTCCTCTTCTGATTATCCTCCCTATATGAGAGAATACTGACTCTCGTGGGGGAGGTTGTTGTTGAGGGGGTAATAATGCCCCCAGCCCTGAGGGATGGGGTTGGCTCCGTTAATTGGACATTAAGTCTCTTCCTAGTTTTATTGGTCTTACGGGGGAATTTGTTGTTAAAAATTCCCCTAGCCCTGCAGGATGGGGTTGACCCTGGATTGGAGAAGTGGCTGCGGCTATCGCTACCTACCTGATATTGCATGCCCCCATTCGGGGGTGAACTGGGTTTGGTGCCGAGTTCTTCTGTGAATAAATCCCTTCTAGGGAGACAGGCAAAGATCATTAATTGACCTCTCTTAGGGGAGAGGCTTGTCATATTCTCTCGGTGGCCTGATTCAGGAGTTCTTGAATGGCTTGTTCTCGTCGGGGCTGACACTTTTGGGATTTACTCAAGGCCCGACTCTACTGGGTGTGTTGCCTTTCTTGAATATAGAGACCACTCTGTTGCCGTCTTGATGTGATGACGTTGCAAGACACCACAACAAATGAATTCTTCTGCGCAGGGAGCGGAGTGAAATTCAGAGCTCAATGTTCTCCCCATCCCCTGATATGGACTCATGTCGGAGCGTCACCGATGAGGCGGCATAGCTGGTGTAGCGCACGGAGGCAAGCTATCTCCATGTATACTTTAAGCCTCTCGGGTCACTGTTGTCGTGCTGAAGGAAGAGCTTCCCGGTCGATGTGATGCAAGAGGTCCGCTATTGTCTTGACGTGGTCTACATACCCATCGTAGGGTAGGAAGCTTGATTTCAGTCCGTGGAGGGTTGTCCATATATTATGGAGGATTTCGTGCACACATTCTTCAGACAACTCTCTGGGTATGTCGATCTGAGAGGTGGTCATAGTCCAAAACCTAACTGGTATATCATCCCTGGCCAGTCGTTTCTTCAGGTGCAGCATATCGGCATAATCCTCCGCTAGTGACTCCTCTACCTGGTCGGCCCAACTGAGACGCTCGCTTCCAATGTGGTCGGATGCAATGGGACCGGTAGGTGCTAAATCATTATGTGGGAAATTCCAAGGTGGTTAAGAGGATGAACGCGGCCCTGGACCATCTCCTGATTGCAGAAGGATGTCGTCAGTGACTAACTGGGAATCTGACATGCTTGATCCCTTCCTTCTAAGTGCCTCGACATACGAGGTCTTTTCTGTGCTTGATTCGGTAGGAGGAGGACCTTCTTGTCGATGTGATATTTCATCGCGGGGATGACCTCTGCAATGGAAGCCTTAATGGAGAGGACTACCATTACTAATTGATGCTTCACTGCATAGAGGACTTTTGCAGTGCACACCCTAGGGAGGACCTCCAAGGCATGTCGCAACAAGGGGAGGACCTTCTGGCTGCGTAGCATCATTACGGGGAGGACCTTCGCAACAACTTCCATCATGGTGAGGATGACCATCATGGCTTGAAGTTCGATGTGCATCCTGGGGAGGACCTTCAGGACACAATGC
This sequence comes from Viscum album, assembly GCA_963277665.1. Classification (NCBI taxonomy): domain Eukaryota; kingdom Viridiplantae; phylum Streptophyta; class Magnoliopsida; order Santalales; family Viscaceae; genus Viscum; species Viscum album. The sequence continues at coordinate 347,508,147 of OY728122.1, forward strand.
GACAAGGGGAGGACCTTCTTGTTTCTTGGGGCCAATGCGAGGAGGACCTTCACAATGGTAGTCGTTGTGGCGAGGAATACCATCACAGCTGCGGTAATAGAGAGGACTACCATTACTGCTGCCATAGGGAGAATATCTGTGGGATACATCCTGGGGAGGGCCTCCAGAATGTACCGCAATGAGGGGAGGGCCTTCTCATTGCTTGACGTCTCTACGAGGAGGACCTCCATTATCAGGGTGGAGAGGACTACCACTGTGATCTGATGCCTGGCTGCATGGAGTTCCATTGCAGCATAACCCCTAGGGAGGACCTTCAGGGCAGGCTACGACAAGGGGGGGCCTTCTTGTCAGGATGAGACATCACTGTAGGGAGGGCCTCTACAGTTGCGACTATGATAGCGAGGACTACTATCATAATATGTGCTCCCACTACATGGAGAGTGTTTGAAGCATATACCCCGGGGAGGACCTTCAGGGTGGACCGCAACAAGTGGAGGAACTTCCTTCTGCTCAATCTTCGGGCCACGTGGAGGGTTTCTGTGACTCGCATCAAAACAGGAGCTCTCATGATTGATCATTATATGCCCACGGGGGAGGCCCCCACGGGTTCTCTGGGGAGGACCTTCATATCTGCTGGTAGCAATATTGTGGGGAGGACCTCCACAACTACTACTACCAATCCCATAATTTGGTAATGGATGGGTAGGGTTCTAAGCCTTTGATGTATGATTAGTGGCATTGGGAACCCCAGCTTCCAGCAGAGTGGAGTCATGAACTCCCTCTTTATTTTTCGGCTGACTTTGGCGCATTCAGGGAGCTCTTTTGCGGGCAGCAGGGACCGTCTGCTATTGACAACGGCCTTCACCTTTGGTTCCCTGTTTAATTAGGTCCCATGATGATGCCAGGATACTCCGATGAACATCTTGACTTTTAGCAGGGATATATGCCTACTCTGGAGCATCCACCATGATGGACGGGTGTCCCCCAGTTAGAACGAGGCAAGATGCTTGACCCGGTTTCCCTTGCGTCGCGGAATATGGCTAGCGACCCTCCTGGGAAGAAGCAGGGATGCAGATCTGCTCCGAGGCGGCTATCTCGTCTCTCAGAGGAGTCGCCTCAATTTGGGATATTTTCTCACGGGCTCGATTCCTTGATGTTTCCACTGATGCAATTACATTATGGAAAGTCTGCAAGATATGATATAGGATCGATACCTGCTCCTCCATCGTTTCCAGGATATGTAGAAAGACATCTTTGGCTGGAATAGGTATTAAGGAGCATTCCAGTATCAGAGTAGGAATATCCTACTCCAGTCCTTCGGTGGTCAGTGGGTACTCACAATTCTCCTGTGTCAGGGCAGGTGAATGAATATGCCCCTATACTAGGATACGTTGGTTTATCTCTCCGTTGGCCGCCACATCGGGATGGCGGAATTTACTTGCATCTGTAGGGATCTGGCCCTGCATATATTGGTTTCCCACCATATCGAGTCGGTGGCCTTTGTTGGCGTGGAGACGTGCTCGCCTATGATTTGCCGCCACATCCAGGTGGCGGGATTTGTTGATCGCCACCATATCAGGATGGCGGGCGTCAGAAGCAACTGCTAGGAGCTGGTCCTGCAGGTGTAGGGTCACCACCATGTCAGGTTGTTGGGCTTCATGACCTTGGACAGGGAGAGGTGTCTGCCTAGTAAGTGCCATCCTGTGTGAGCGACGGGATTGATGGATCTCGGCGGGGATGCGCACCGACTTGTATGATGCCAACATGTCTAGATGGCAGGCTCGGGAGGAGCGAATAGGTGTAGGTGTCTGTTCATGGTATGTCTCTGTGGCTGGGTAGCGGAGCTCCTCCTCAGGGACCAGGGTGATGACCGGTCCCTAATTGTATGTTTTCCTCCCTCGTCAGGCGGTCCGAGGGGCCGGAGCTCGGGGAGCATGGGTCTGAATCCTCGGGGAGACATCCTCCTCGGCGTGAGGATTTTGAATCACGGCGTGACCACGATGACGTCTGCCGGTGGGGTCCCTGGAGCAGAACCCCCGTTTGGTGGGGATAAAGTCCTCAATGCCGACCTCATCCGCCTCCTTAAGATAAAGGAGGTATGCATTGTCCCGTTCCAGGGATAGACTCCTGAAACAGTTAGAGACAACAACAGGGGTTGTCTGGATCTGCCTTTGCGGCCGCTGCTGGGCAGGCGACTGGAGAGTTCTGGAAGATTGGAGGGCGTGCATGGCCGCCTCCACCATTGGGAGAGTACCATTCACATGGTACTCTCAGGTCAGCGCATCCGAGACCCAGCATTGAAGATGCTGGGTTGGTGATGGGGTCCTTCGTTGGTGAGGAAGTTTTGTCATTGGGTATTTGGAAGCACGCACTTGTGAGTTCCTTCAAGACACCATTGGATCGAAGGGAGTTCTGAAGGTATTACCTACAAAATATTTTAGCAAATAAAAGCAGCAAACCCGTCAAAGCAGCATCTCATGATCTCATGCGTAATTAGTGACCTTACATGGCCCTCCTTATGAGTAAAAGGGGCACAGGGTGGTATTAAGTTAAATCCGCCATGCTTGGTTAAATATTCACGTTGGGTTCACCATTTTTGTTTCAGGTCGGTCTCGTAATGCCCAATGGTTCTGTATCTGATGACGCGTGGACCTGCATTCCAAAGGCAGGCGGTCACCGGATGGTCTGACCAACGACGCTTAAGAACTCACAATGGTCGAGTGGATGGGAAGTCGGGATCATCGCACCCTTTTTGAGGGGAATTATTGCCTATTCTAGGACTCTCTTATAGATTTAAGACGTATTCATATGTTCGAGAATATTTGGTTTATACCCAAGCATAGTATCCATAGATTTCTCCTAGTTGGCATTGGTCAGTTGAAAACAGGGGTTCGGAATCATTTATGCCCAAGGTTTACCATCCCTCGTTGGATTAATGACCCCAAGGGGTGGGAACTCATTGAGGAAGCACTAGGAGTGGTGCGGTGAATCGATGTGAAGATAGTCGGATCGACCAGTTGTTGGGTTCAAACCTCATGGAGGCTTCCTACATACCCTTCCTAGGGGACAGGGATCAAAGTCCACGTAGTTCGAAAGGGGAGCGTCGGAGAACTGACATGAAGGTGGACCCAAGGGTCTGTTGTTGATCGGGTTTGAACCTCATGGAGGCTTCCTACATATCCCTGTGGTAGGGAATCAAAGTCCTCGTAGTTCACATTGTCTTAGGACTTACGCTCTGAGGCAGCCCAGAATAATGGATTGGGGCTTACACTCTGAGGAGGCCCATAAAGTCAGGGCTTAATCCGGGATGGACGCCCAGGGTGATGGATTGGGGCTTACACTCTGAGAAGGCCCAGGGTGATGGATTGGGTCTTACACTCTGAGGAGGCCCATAAGAGGATGTCATGGTCGATGCTTACTCTAAGCCCACGTGATTCATGCTCAGTGTGAGAAACAAGAGGCAGCAGGGACCATAGGATCACCTCGTGAAAGGTGTGTCCGTGAGAAGTGGAGTGGGCCTTACGCATGAGGGTGGCCCATAAAGTCGAGGCTTACTACAGGATGGACGCCCATGGCGAAAAAGCATAGCAGGAGAGGGAAGGGGGTGCTCCTATGCCCGTAACCTCTCTTGTTCCCTAGGGAAGTACCCAGGGAAGTACCGAGGTGCATAGGGATGGTTGCCTTCAGATGGGTATGCCTCCCCCTCTCTGGGGAGGGGAGAAGTGCCCGACCTCCGAAGCGTGCAGTCCCCCATCTTGGCGAGTAGAGGCAGAAAGGGGGCTCTCATGCTCAGACCCCGCATTACCGTGGGAATGTTAACCCAGGCATGCTTCGATAATCCACCTAAGGGTCGGCGCAACCCCTTTTCCCCTGTTTACCATGGGTATGTGAACTCAAAATGGTGCGCTGATGCACCTGAGGGTTACACCGCACAGATCTGGTGGATCTGGTGGAGGCCTCAGCCCGAGGAAGATGAGTAGGGCAATGAGGAGGTTGCGAAGGATCAGGCCGGATTGAAATTGGAAGGATTTTATCTGGCTCAGGGAATGGGATCTCCGAAGGTTTTGGCAGGCCACACAGGGGTATGGGTGGTGGCGCCCTTCACATAGGGAAGTGATATGTGGGTGGAGAGGTCGTCCGCGAACCAGGGTGGTCCGCAGACTGATGAGCATCCTACGAACCAAGGTGGTTCGCGGTTCCGGGTTTGATCCGCAAACGAGGGTGGTCTGCAGGGGTTCCATGCAGGAAGTGACGACCAAGGGTGGCACCGGCCGGAGGCTTGTCGTTCAGGGCTTCGCCCGCGTAGGAGGGTGTTACGCGGTGCGACAGATTGGAAAAGAGGCATAAACTGCCTGGTCTTCGGGGAGTACATCGGCATGAGGGACCCTAGTTCACGGTTTTCTCTTCTTTGTTATTTTAAGTTCGTGGTTCACCAAGTTATTATGCATTTCTTTGGTTCCTTATTAGTTTTTTCCTAGGTTTATACCTGATCTGGTTCGCAAATTGGAACTTCCGAAATCCTAAACCTTCCTTCAAAATCCTTCCACCCAAATCTAACCGATCTCCTCTCCTTTCTCCTTTCTAAAATCCTCTTCAATCTCATTTTATAGAGTAGGGAAAAGGATGTATCTGTGGTCACGCGGCACCTTTTTCAGAGGCCCATGACCGAAAACCCGGTTTACGGCTGACTTGGTTAATCTGCAACTTGCAATGGGCACTGAGCACTCCCCCCCCCCCCACGATCTGAACTAGGGGAGTGCTTTGCGGCCGCGAAGGGTTCCGCCTCCATTTCGTGAATGACAGCGGAGGCGGCTCGGGCCGGCTGACGCATCTCGCGGCTGGGGCGGTCCGGAATGGTGAACCGGGTTGGTGCCCGTCCCACCTCATGACCGTGGAGGATCTCTGCCTCCATCTCGCGAACGATGACAGTCCGCGGAGGAGGGACGCTTCGCGGAACCGGTCGTGCGTCGTTAACATTAGATCGGTCCGTGGACCAGTTCCTCCTTCACCATCCTTGAGTATTGTCCACATTTGCCTAATCCTTTTGAGGGTAAATTGGGCAGAATCTCCCTTGAGTTAAAGGGGACCATCATTCTCCTTTGACGATTTTTTTCAGGACCCTACATTAGTATATTGGTTTTTTTGTTTTATAGGTTTTTATAATTCTTAGGGGTATAAGGGTTTTTTGGGTTATATTTGATTTCTTGGTTTTTTGGGTGTTTAGGGTTTTTTGGGTTATAGTTTTTTGGTTTTTATGTGTTTTTTAGATTTTTGGGGGTTTTAGGGGGTTTTAGGGGGTTTTAGGGGGGTTTAAAGTTTTTTATTTGTTTTGAGGGTTTTAGGGTTTAGGGGTAGGATTTTTATGGTTTGTCAAGGTTTTCTAAATATTTAATGTTTTAAGGGTTTAATGGATATTATGGATTTACTATTTTTTGATTTTGAGTTTTTTTATGTTTTTATGGCTTTTAAATATTTTTTAGGGGTTTAGGGTCTTTTAGGGGTTTTTAGGGGTTTTTGGGATATTAAATACTGTTTTGGTTTTTTATCATCCCTCGTAGTTTTTAGGGGGTTTTGTGTTTTTTAGGGATTTTACAAATTTTATAGTTTTTAAGGGGGTTTTGGGTTTTTAGGGTTTTTAGGGTTTTTAGGACTTTTAGGGTTTTTGGTAGGGTTCTTTTGGGGTTTAGGGTTTTTATGGTCCTTTATGGGTTTAGGAATATTTAATGTTTTTATAGTTTTTATCTTTCTTATTTTTTAATGGTTTTATGTTTTCATAGGGGGGGTAGGGTTTCTTAGAGTTCTAGTGTTTTTAGGGATTTTGGGGTTTTTAATGTTTTTATGATTTTATAGCATTTTAACTATTTTTAAGGTTTTTACAGTTTTTTAGGGGGCTTAAGGGATTTTGGGGTTTTTTTAAAATTTTAATGTTTTTCGGGTCTTTTAGGATTTTTAGGGGGTTTTCTAGGTTTTTAGTGTCTTTTAATGTTTTTAGGGATTTTACGGGTTTTCTGGGTTTCATAAGGCTTTAGAGTATTTTTAGTGTTTTATGGGTTTTAGGTGCTTTTAGGGGGTTTATAGGTTTTTCTATAGTCCTTTAGGGGTTTTAGGGTTTTATGGGTTTTATTGGGGATTTAGTTAATATTAGGTTTTTAGGGTTTCTATGGGTTTTTAAGGGTTTTTACGATTTTTATGGATTTTTAGGGTTTTAGGGGTTTTCAAGGTTTTGGTATTATTAAGGGTTTCTATTATCTTTTTGGGTTATAATATTTTTATTTTGGGTGTTTTATGACTTTTTGTGTTTGTAGGGGCCTTTAGGTTTTTTTTTAGTTTTTTGGGGTTATTTAATGGTTTTTCATATTTTCAAGATTTCTATGGTTTTTTGGGATTTCAAGGGATTTAGGTGTTTTGAGGGTGTTGAAATTTTTTGGTTTTTTTTATTTTAGAGGGTTTTAGTGTTTTAGGTGATTTTTAGGTTTTTTAGGGGTATTAGGTTTTTATGGTTTTTTATTACTTCTATAGTTTTTAGTTTTTTAGGATTTTTAAGGGTTTAACTGTTTTTAAGGATTTTATGGTTTTTAGGGATCTTAATTTCATTAGAGTTTTTTTGGACTTTTAATGTTTTTAGTGTTTTTTATTTTAGGATTGTTAGTGTTTTTAAGGGTTTTTTGGGTTTTTAAGTGTTAATTTGGGGTTTTATATATTTTTATAATTTTTATAGATTTATAGATATTTTAGGGGTTTTATCATTTTTAGTGGTTTTTAGGTTTTTAGGGATTTTAAGGCTTTAAAAGTTTTTAGGGGTTTTAATTATTTTCCGGATTTTTAGTGTTTTTTGTGTTTTATGTGTTTTTTAGGTTTTTAGTGGTTTTAATGGTTTTAAGTGTCTTTTATGTTTTTTGGGGTTTTTAGTATTTCTAGGGGTTTAAAATGATTTTACAGTTTTATAGTGTTTTTATAATTTTTAGGGATTTAAGTATTTTTAATATTTTTAGGTATTTTAAGGTGTTTGGACATTTTTATTGGTTCTTCGGGTTTTTATGGATTTTGGGGTTTTTGATGGTTTTAGTGTCCTTTAAGGTTTTTAAACCCTTTTAGGGTTTTTAGGGTGTTTAGGGTATTTTTGGGCAGTTGTTTCTTTAAATATTTTTAGGGTTTTTAGTGTGGTTGTAAAATTTTTAGGGGATTTTATTGTTTTATGGGGTTTTAGGGGATTTTTTTTGTTTTTAGGGGGGTTTATGGGTTTTTGGTTCATTTAGTATTTTTAGAGTTTTTTTGATCCATTAGGGTTTTTAGGGGTTTTAGGGTCCTTTATTTTTTTTGTTGTTTTTAGGTTCCATTATGGGTTTTATGTTTTTTGGGGGTTTAAATGTTTCTAGGGGTTTTTAGGGTTTAGGGTTTTGATTATAGGACTTAGGGTCTCAAGTGTATGGTATAGGGTTTAGGTTGTTGGTTTTAGAATTTATATTATATGGTATATTCATTATGATATATGGTTTAGGGTATATGGTATAGGTTACAGGGTATAGGGTACAGGGGTTTTAGGGTTTTTATTATTTTTTATGGTTTTTTTGTGGGTTTTTGTGGTTTTTAAGATTTTTAAGGTATTTGGGGTTCTTATTTTGTTATGGATTTTAATTTTTTTAGTGTGTTTAAGGGTTTTAGGGTCTTTTATTTTTTTTTAAATTTTTTTATAATTTTTGTGTTTTTTAGTGTATTTTAGTGTTTTAGGGGTTTTTATGGATTTTTACGATTTCAATGGTATTTTTTTTGATTTTAGGATTTTTAGTGATTTTTAGGGTCTTTAAGGGTTGTGGGGTTATATTTTTTAGAGATATTTAGATTTGGGGGGGGGGGGGTGGATTGTTTTAGCTTTTGGGGGGTTTCTTAGGGGTTTTAGTGTTTTCATTGGGTTTTTAAGGGTTTTAGTGATTTTTAGGGTTTTAGTAATTTTTAATTATTTTTAGGATTTCTAATGGATGTTTCAGGTTTTTGAATATTTTTAGGGACTTTCATGGGATTTAATGTTTAAAGGGTTGTTGGGTGGTTTTTAGTGTTTTAGGGTTTTAATGGTTGTTTGGTTTTTATGGGGTTTACATATATTTTATGGGGTTTTAGGGTTCTCAGGTTTTTTAGGGATTTTATATTCTTTTATGATTTTTTATATTTTAAAGTATTTTTAGGAGTATTAGAATTTTAATTGGATTCTAGGGAAATTGTAGGGTGTTTTAGGGGTTTATAGTTTGTTCTAGTGTCTTTTATGGGTTTTAGGATTTTTAGGTTTTTTTAGTGTTTTTAAGGTTTTTAGGGTTTTGGGGGGTTGGTTTTAATATTTTTTAGGGTTTTCAGGGTTTTTAGTTTCTTTTATGAGTTTTAATGTTTTTAGTGTTTTTGTGTCTTTTGATCTTTTTAAGGTTTTAATGTTTTAATGGTTTTTAGGGTTTTATCATTCTTGTAGGGGTTTAAGGAACTATTAGGGGTTTTATGGGTTTTTGTGTTTTAGGGGTTTTTAAGGGTTTTAGGGGTTTTAAGGGGGTTTTCTTGGTTTTTAGTTTTTTTTGTTTATTTTTAGGGTTTTTAATGTTTTATAGGGTTTATTATTATTTTTTTAGGTTTTTAGGATTTTATTGTTTTTCAAGGTTGTTTTAGGGGTTTTAGGGTATTTTTAGGGTCTTTGGGATGTTTTCGGGATTCTTTATTATTTTTAGGGTTTCTTAGGTATTTTAATAGTCTTTGGGGTTTTATTTTTCTTAGTTTTTTGTATGTTTTGTAAGGTGTTTGGGATATTTTATGATTTTTAGGGTTTTTTGAGTGTGTCATAGGGTTTTTATGGTTTTTTAGGATTTTCAAAGCGATTTTTAGGGTGTTTAGAGTTTTTTGAGAATTTTCAGGGGTTTTAAAGTAATTTTATGTTTTTATACTTTTATGGGTTTTTAAATATTTATAGGGTTTTAGGGTTTTTAGGGTTTTTAAATTATTGTAGTAGTTTTTAAGTGATTTTATGGTTTTTTATTTTTATGGTTTTTATATTTTTTTATGTATTTTAGGATTTTTTGGGGATTTAGGGTCTTAGGGTTATTTTAGGGATCTTAATATTTTTTATGGTGTTTAGGGTTTTAATTTATTTTAGGGTATTATGGTATTTTAAGATATTTTTGGTTTTTAGTGACTTTAGAGTATTCATAGGGTTTATTGGTTTTTAGGGTTTTTAGTTTTTTAAATGTATTTTTGGGTTTTCATAGTTATTATGGGTTTTATATGTTTATAATGTTTTTAAGGTTTCTTAAGATTTTAGGGTTTTAAGGGATTTTTAGGATTTTCAAGAGGGTTTAGGGATTTTTTCTTCATTTTAGGGAGTTTGAGAGGTTTTTTACACATATTAGGGTTTTGGAGTTTTAATAGGTTTCTAAGGGTTTTTATCTTTTTAATGGTTTTTAGGATTTTTATCATCTTTTAGGGATTTATGGTTCTTTTAGGGTTTTTATCAGTTTTAAGGGTTTTAGGGACAGTTTAGGGTTTCTTGAGTTGTTTAGGTGATTTTTGGATTTTTTTTGAATTTTCATGTTATTTAGGGGTTTTTAGGGTTTTTAGGATTTTGAAGTCTTTTATGGAATTTTAAGGGTTTTTTTATTTTTCATTTATTAATATTTTTTAGTGTTTTTAGAGTGTTTTGAGATTTTAAGCGTTGTTTTATGGATTTTATAATTTTTATTTTAAGTTGTAAGGTATATGGTTTAGGGTGTAAGGTATTGGGTTTATGGTGTTGGGAATAGGGTTTAGGCTATGGAATTTAGGGATTAGGGTGTAGGGAATATATATTAGGGTGTAGGGTTTAGGGTATAGGGGGAAGGGTATAAGGTTTAGGGTGAAAGGATTAATGTTTAGAGTGTAGGGTATATGGTTTAGGCTATAGGTTGTATGCTGTAGGCTGTATGGTTTAGGGTGTGGGGTGTAGGGTTTTGGGAGTGGGGTTTAGGGTTTATGGTGGAGGGTATAGGGTTTAGTGTGTAGGGTTTAGGGTATATGGTGGAGGGTATATGTTTTAGGTTTTAGGGTGTAGGGTATAGGGAATATGGTTTGGGGTGCACGGTATAGGTCTTAGGGTGTAGGGTTTAAGGTTTAGGGAGCAGGTTATTGGGTTTAAGGTGTAGATATGTGGGTTTAGAGTGTAGGTTTATGGATTTAGGGTGTACATTTAAGGGATTATGGTGTAGGATATATGTTTTATGGTGTCGGGATTAGGGTTTATGTTGTAGGTTGTAAGATATAGGGTTTAGGGTGTGGGGTATAGGGTTTAGGATTTTTACAGGTTTTAGGGGTGTTAGGGTTTTCATATTTTTAAGAGTTTTTATGGTGTTTAGGATTATTTCTAGAGTTTTTAGGATTTTAGGCTTTTTTTAGGGTTTTTGGATACTTAGGATTTTAGGTTGGTTTAGGGATTTTAGGGGTTTTAAAGGTTTTAGGTTTCTTTATTATTTGTAGGTTTTTATATGTTTTTATGGTTTTAGTTAATTTAAGTGTTCTCATCAGGGTTTTAGGGGTTTTAGTGTTTTCTTTGGGATTTTATTATTTTTAAGGGTTTCTGGGTTTTTGGGGTTTTTAGAATATTTATGGGTTTTAGGGTTTTTTATTTTTAGGTTTGTTGAGGATTTTCGGGTTATTATGGTTTTTATAGTGTCTTATGGTTTTTAGGGGTTTTAGTGTATTTAATAGATTTTATTTTTTTTAGGGTTTTAAGGTTGTTTGGGGTTTTTAGAGTTTTTTTGGGTTCCTAATGGTTTTAAAGGGTCGTTTAGGGTTTTTTATTAGCTTTTAGGTTCTTTTAGGTGGTTTTAGGTATATTTAGTGTTTTTAGGTTTTAAGGGTTTATGGTCTTCTATTTTTTTTAGGATTTTTTTGGCTTTTTTTTGAGGTTTTAGGGTTTTTAGGGTTTTTTGTAGGTTTTAGGGTTTTTAGGGATTTTAGGGTTTGGGGGGGGGGGGGTTAGAATTTTTATGTTTTATCGGGATTTTTTCGTTTTTAGGGATTTTATGGTTTTTAGTATTTTTAGTGTTTTAGTGTTATTTTACGATTTTATGAGTTTTTTTGGTGGGGGGTGGGGGGTGTTTGGGGTTTTTTATTTTCCTTGGTTGTTTTTAATGTCTTCGGGTATTTTTAGGGGTTTGTTTGGGTTTTTTAGTTTCTTAGGGTGTTTTTTTTGTTTTTAAGGTTTCTCGTGGTCTTTCAGTTTTTATTTGGGTTTTAATGTGAATAAAAAAGTCTAGGGTCCTTTAGGATTTTTTTTAGTTTTTATAGTTGTTTTGGTTTTTTTTGAGATTTTTTGGGGTCTTGGTGTTTTTATGTTTTTTTGGGTCTTTTAATGTTTTTTGGTGTTTTAGGAGTTTTTAGGGTCCATTAGAGTATTTTAGTACTTTTAGTGTCTTTTAGGGGTTTTATGTATTTTAGGGACCTTAATGGGTTTTAATATCCTTGGGGTTATTAGGGTATTTTATGGTTTTTTGGGTTTTAAGGGACTTTTTGGATTTTATGGGGTTTTAAGTTCTATTTTGTTTTAAGGTATTTTATAGTATTTAGGGGTTTTATAGGGATTTTAGTGTCATTTAATGTTTAAAGTCCTTTCTAGGTTTTTATTGGTGTTAGTGTCTTCAAGGATTTTTTAGGGATTTAGGGTATTTTAGTGTCTTATGGCCTTCTAGGTTTTCAGGTGTTTTAGGGACTATTAGGATTTTTTATGGGTTTATAGTCTTTTTAGTGTATTTTAAGAATTTTATGGGGGTGGTTTATATGGTTTTATTCTGGGTTTTAGAGTTTTTCAAGGTTTTATGAGTTTTTTAGGTATTTTGGGCTTTTTAGGGTTTTAGGTTTCAGAGCCAGGAATGTCTTGACCCCACAAAATTTATTAACATTTTTTGGGATTCTAATGGTTTTTAGGGGGTTAGGATTTCTAAGGTTTTTTACGATTTTTGGGGTTTTAACTATTTCTATAGGTTTTTATGGTTTTAGGGTTTTTACGAGTTTTAGGAATTTTAGGTGTTTTTTATAATTATTTAAAGGGTTTAGATATTTTTAGGGTTTTACTGATTTTTTAGGGTTCTTAGGGGTTTAGGGTTTCTATGGTTTTTCATTCCTTTTAGGGGGTTTTAGTGTTTTTTGGGGTTTATGGGTTTTGAGGGTTTTTAATGGTTTTATAGTGTTTCTTAAGGATTTTTATAATGTTTATAGGGTTTTTAGTATTTTTATGTTTTAGGGTCCTTAGGTTTCAGGGTTTTTTTAGTGTTTTGGGGGTTTATTTGGATTTTAGGGGTTTTAGAGGTTTTATAATATCTAGTAGTTTTGTGGATTTTAATATTATTTATGTTTTTTAGGGTTTTTGTGTGTCTAAGGGGTTTTAGGGTCTTTTATGTATTTTTCAGGTTATTTAGTATATTTTATGGTTGTTATGGTTTTTAGGGTTTTAGGGTTTTAATAGTTTTAAGGGTTTTTAGTTTATTTATGGGTTATATAGTTTTTTCGTGTTTTTAAAATTTTATGGATTTTAAGGGTTTCTAGGTGATTTGGGGTTTTTAGGGTTTTAGTGGGGTTTTTTTAGTTTTTTAGGATTTCAGTGATTTTTAGGGGTTTTTTGGTTTTTAGGGTTTTTTGGGATTTTTTGTTTTTTTATAGTTTTTGGGGTTTTCAAATGTTTGAGTGATTTTAAAGGTTTTTTATGATTTTTAATGTTTCTATTGGGTTTTTATGGTTTTTAGGATTTTAAAGGTTTATTAAGGTATTTTGTATTTTTTTATTTTTAGTGGTTTTTATGCAGTTTAGGGTTTTATGGTTTTAGGGGTTTTAAGGTTATAGGTTTTTTAGTTGTTTAAAGGGTGTTAGTGTTTTATGAATTTTTTAGTTTTTAGGATTTGTAGATTTTTTGGGTTTTGTAGGGATTTGGGGTTTTCTGGTTTTTCTGGTTTTAAAGGCTTTGGGGTTTCAAAGGATTTATGGTTTTTAAAGGTTTTACAGTTTTTTCCGATTTTTAAACATTTGTAGGGTTCTTTAGGGTTTTAGGGTTATTAGGTTATATTATGGTTTTATGTTTTTAAACTTTATCATGGTTTTATTGGCTTTTTAGTGTTTTTTGGGGTTTTTATTTTTTTATTGTTTGTAATGATATTTATATTTCTAATGATTTTTAGAGTTTTGAGTGTTTTAAGAGGTTTTAGATAATTTTATGGGTTTTAAATTTTTTTAGAGTTTATTTACTCGTTATTTGGGTCTTTTAATTTTTTTATTGTTTGAGTATATTTTATGTTTTTTTTGGTTTTTAGTGTTTTTAGTGTCATGTGGGTGTTTAGGGGTTTTTGTGGTCCTTTAGGATTTTTATGGGGTTTAGGGGTTTTAGGGTTTTTTATGGTTTTTATTGAATTTAATCATTTAGGGTTTTTGGGGTCCTTCAGGTTTTTTTAATGTTTTTTGGGTTTTTTGAGTTTTTAGTGTCCTTTAGAGAATTTTGGGGTTTTTATGATTTTTATGGATTTTAGGGTTTTTAGATGTTTATAGTATTTTTAGAGTTTTATTTTTTTAGGGCTTATATGTGTTTTTAGGATTTATTGGGTTTTGGGGTTTTTTATGGGTTTCAGGGTTTCCTTTTATATGGTTTTTAGAATATCTTTTTGGGTTTAGGGTAAACAAGCCGCAGGACTAGGCTATTCCTGGTCCCCCAAAATGTATTAGAAAAGAAATAAAGTCAAAAAAATAAGGCATGGGTATGGTCAAACAACCCACACACAAAAGGAACTACATATCATATCAGTCAACCTCCCCATCATCCCCATAGGGGTCTCCATCAGCACCATATCCCGAATATGCATTTGACTCTGTCGTATCCAACTCTGACGCTGCCTTTATAGAACTTTCCATGTCAATAATAGGATTGGTATATGTTTACCTAAGCTAATGCCTCTCTATAGAATTGGAGGCCTTGGAGGTGGCTTTGATAGCAATGGGCCATGGAAGTGTGGAGTAGTCCCTCCTTGGCCTCCTCTTCAGTGGAGCAGTGGAAAGACCTCTAAGATTTTCCTTCATTCCACGCAACACGCCATCATTGCTCACCACATTAGACTTGGAATTACCATCTTTTCCATGTTCAATAGCAGAAATATCCACCCCACATTTCTAGATTTCAGATCCGGGAGTATGTACATTGTGAACCCTCGGCTTCCTCTTCCTATGGCATGAATCTAGGCCAGCAGTATGAGGGTCACCCATCAAATCCTTCTCCATCCTTATCCAAGCCATGTTAGCATTAATCTTGGAATCTTACTCCATAAATATTTCCCCTATCCTTGAAGCTGGATCATCATCATCCCAGAAAAAATGAACATCCTACTTCAGATCTGTCTTCTGTAGGATGTCCTTTTGATATTGCTCATATGTGATTTCCTTACAATCCAGCATTATCTGTTCAGACAGATCAACAAACTGGGGTAGGTCTAATACACAACTAGATAAAGCCTTAAGTCTTGTTCTTATTCAATCATCCTGTTCATTATATAATTTCATGTTTTTTAATTTTGTTAGGGGTTTTAACAAGTTTTCATGTTTTTCATGGGTCTTTTAGGGGTTTTTAGGGTTTGTTTGAGTTTTTTAGAGTTTTTAGGGTCCTTAGTATTTTTGGGGGGTTCAGGGTTCTTTGATTTTTTTGGGGTATTTAGCATCCTTATAGGTTTTTTAGCATCATTTAAGGGTTTAACAGTATTTTACGGTCCTTTAGTGATTTAGCGTTTTAGGGTCCTTTAGGGTTTTATTGTTATATTACAGATTTTTTGATTTTTAGAGTCCTTTATAGTTTTTTTTGGGGGGGGGGTTAGAGTATTAGTGGTTTTAGTCTATTTTATGGTCTATTAGAGGGAATTTATATTTTTTATTTTATTTTATGTATTTGATGGTTTTAAGGGTCCTTTATGTGTTTTAGGGGTTTTAGAGTCTTCTGGGTTTTAGGGTTTTTTATGGTCTTACGGATTTTAGGGATTTTAGGGTCGTTTAGAGTTTTTTTGGGGATTTACAATTTTTAGGGTATTTACAATTTTTAGGGTCCTTTATGTTTTTAAATTTTTTTAGAAGCTTTTAGAGTTTTTAAGGGTTTAGGGTTTCTAGGGATTTTTTTTGGGTTTTTAAGGATTCTTCTGGGTTTTTAGAGGTTATGATATTTTTAAGCATTTTATGTTTTTTCGGATTTTTCAGGTTTTTTAGTGTATTCCTATATTTTTAGTGTTATAGTATCGTTTCATGTATAATGGTTTTTGGATTTTTTTGGGGGGGTTTTAGGTTGTTTATGTTTTTTTATGTTTTTAATGTTGTTTTTCGGTTTTTGGGATTTTATTAGGATTTTATGGTTTTCAGTGTGTTTAGTTTTTTATGCTTTTCAAGGGTGTTTTAGGGTGTTTATTATTATTTTTGGTGTTTTAGGGTTTTTCTAATATTATTAGGGGTTTTAGGGTTTTTAGGTATTTTAGTCATTTTTAGGTTTTTTATGTTTTTAGGGTTTTTAAGGTTTTCATGGGGTTTTAGGGTTTTTCATGAATTTTTAGGGTTTATAATAATTTTTTATGTTTTAATGGTTTTTCATGGTTTTTAATGTATTTAGGGGTTTTATAGATTTTAAGGATTTTATTGTTTTTTAGTGTTATCGGGGTTTTTATAGATTTTGTGGTTTTTTGTGGTCTGAATGGTTTTGGGGGTTTTAAAGGTTTTTTATGATTTTTGGGTATTTTGGGATTTTAAGGTTTTCTAGAGTTCTTTAGTGTTTTAGTTATTTTTAGGTGTTTTTAGGGATTTTAGGGGTTTTGGGGCTTTAAGGATTTTTATGGGTTTTAGGGTTTTTAGTATTGTTTTAGCTTTGTTAAGTATTTTACTATTGTGTAGGTTATTAGTGTTTTATTTTGTTTTTTAGGATTTTTAGTGTTTTTAGGGGTTTTTTTGTTTTTTTGTTTTTCAATTTATGGGTTTTTAAGGGGTTTTTTGGTTATTTTACTGTTTTATAGGCTCTTTAGAGACTTTTAGTGTTTTTTAGAGATTGTAGGGACTTTTAGTGTATTTGTGTTTTTTTACAGTTTTTGGGTTTTTAAGTTATTTTATAATTCTAAGTATTTAGGGTTTTAGGGGTTTTTGAGTTTTTATTTTTTCTATGGTTTTTAGGGGTTTATGGTATATAGGGTTTTTTAGGTTTTTAGTGTTTTTATGGATTTTAATGTTTTTACTGTTTTGAGGATTCTAAATGTTTTTTAATTTTTCTTAGGGTTTTTAGGTTATTTAGGGGTTTTTATAACTATGCCGTGGATTTAGGTATTTTTTTAGGGCTATGAAATTTTTTTGGGATATTTATGGGTTTTAAATATTTTTAAGGGTTTATATGGTTTTCATGGGTCTTCAGAGTTTTTGAAGGTTCTAAGGTGGTTTTAATTTTTTTAATGAATTTCATGGGGATTTAAGGATTTTTTAAGTTTTTAGTGGTTTTAAGGGTGTTTTTAGGATTTAGATTTTTTTAAATATATTTTATGGATTTTTTTGTGTTTTTAGTGTTTCTTAGGTTTTATTATGATTTGTAGGGAATTTTATGGGATTTTTATATATTTTTCGTTATTTTTTGTTTTTTAGGTTTTTTGTATTTTTAGAGAATTTTATGTGTTTTTAAGGGTATAGGGGATTTTAATTTTTTTTAAGTTGGTTAGGTTTTGTTTAGGATTTTATGTATGTTTAGGGTTTTCAAGGGTTTTAGGAGTTTTGGTGTCTTTTTAAGGATTGTAGTGTTTTTCTGGTTTTTAAAGGTGTTTTGTGATTTATGGTTGATAGGAATTTTTAGGGGTTTTAGCATTCATTTAGGGGTTTCAATGTTCTTTTAGGGTTTTATGGTTATTTTAATAATTGTATAATAATTAGGGTTTCTTAGGGTTTTATAGGGTTTTCTATGTTTCTTAGGGGTATTAGGGTTTCAAAGGTTTTTTAGGGGCTTTATGGTTTTTGGTGTTTTAAGGGTTTTTTTGGGTTTGTAGGGTTTGAGATTTTCTTAGTGTTTTTAGGGGTTTAAAATATTTTATTAGGGTTTTAGGGTTATTAGGTTTTTTTAGATTGTTAGGGTTTTTTTGGATTTTTAGAGATTTTTTGGGGTTTTCAGATATTTTACTATTTTTATGGGATTTAAGGTTTTTTAATGGATTTTTTGATTTCATTGGGGATTTTAGGGTTGTTTTATGGATTCTAATATTTTTTTATTTTTTGGTTTTAGGATTTCTAGGTGGTTTGGGGTTTTTATCAGTTTTTAATGGGTTTTATGATCTTTTAGGTGTGTTATGGTTTTATGGGTTTTTAATTTTTTCAGGGTTTTAGAGTGTTTTAGTGTGTTTAAGGGTTATTAGGGTATTTTAGGGATTTTATAGTGTTTTTAATGTTTTTGAGGTGTTTTATGGTTTTATTGGGATTCTATGGGGTTGCACGTGGGGAGGTATCCTAGTGCTTAACACACCCCATAAGCATGAATGAAACACAAGATCAAATTTTGGTGGAGGAATATTTTCATGTTACTATAGCATCACTATAGTATGTACTGTATCTTTACTATAGTAGACAAGACTCCTGACTAGTTTAGGACATTGAGCCATCGGTTTGGGCCAACAAGATATAGGGCCTTCGGGTGACCCAAGGCCTTTGGGCCACCTCAGGCCTTTATGCCATGGAATTTTGGGCCACAAAGAACATGGATTTGCCTAAGAAGAATATACATAGTTGGTACTAGAAGAGGACTCAAAGAAAGTAGAAGCCACAAGAGTAGGGATAACTAGATTGGAAGAATTATAGGGTATATAAATCACCATGGATACAAGGAACCAGAAATTATGCATCGGGAAATCCTAGTCGGTTAGAAATTTGAGGCATGGTGCTATGCCCCTTCAATAATTCAGATATTAGGGATAGATAGTTCTAGTGTAGTTTTATATGTCCTTTTGGGAATGGCTTGTGCATTGTGCGTATGGGGCCTTTGGTTACGTACCAAGCCCTGTGCCATTAGGACTACTGGTCTTGTAAGGGTTCCCTCTCAACCTAGT
This sequence comes from Viscum album, assembly GCA_963277665.1. Classification (NCBI taxonomy): domain Eukaryota; kingdom Viridiplantae; phylum Streptophyta; class Magnoliopsida; order Santalales; family Viscaceae; genus Viscum; species Viscum album. Next base: position 347,526,224 of record OY728122.1, read on the forward strand.
TAAAATAGGGACTATAAAAAATAAATAAAAAATAAAATACTTTGGTCCATTTAGGTTGTAATTATAGGGGTTTATAAGGAATTTTAGGGTTTTAAAGGGTTTTAGAGGATTTAGGGTTGTTTAGGGGTTTTAGGGTCTTTTAGGGGTGTTTTAGGGTTATTATGGGGTTTTATAGTTGTTAGGGGTATTAGGGTATTTTTGGGATTTTAGGGTTTTTATAGTTTCAAGGATTTTTATTATTTTTGGGGTTTTACAGTCTTTTAGGGTTTTAGGGGCTTTAAGGGTTTTTAGGTTTTTAGGTTTTTTATTATTTTTAGTGTTTTTAGAGTTTTTTAATGTTTTAAGTTTTTTTAATGTTTCAAAAAACATTTAGGGGTTTTTATGGTTGTTCGAGTTTTAAGGTTTTTAGGGTTTATGAGAGTTTTTAGGGTTTTTGTGTTTTTTTGTTTTTTTAGGGTTTTATTGTTTTAGATATTTTTTAGGGTTTTATGATTTGTAGTGTTTTTAGGGGGTTTTGCACTTTTTTTGGTTTTTAGGATCTTTAGAGTTTTTTGGGGGCTGTGAGTTTTTTGGGATTTTTGGGAGTTTTAGTGATTTATGATTTTTTAGGGTTTTTAGGGATTTTTAGGGATTTCGGTGCTTTTATGGAATTTTTGGAATTTAAATAGGTTTATAGAGTTTATAAGACCCTTTAGGGTTTTTATAGGGATATTAATGTATTTTTAGGGATTTTAAGAGGTTTTAGGGCCATTTTGGGATTTTAATATTTTTTAAGGTCCTTTAGAATTTTTAGGGGGTCTGGATATTTTAGTGTTTTTTTGGATGTTAAGGTCCTTAAGGGGTTTTTGGGTTTCTACGATTTTTGGAAATTTAATTGTTTTAGGGTTTTAGGGTCATTTATGGTGTTTTATCATTTTTTTATACCTTTATGGTTTTTTCGGTTTCTTGAGGATTGTAATGTTTTTTACTGTTTTTAGAGGTTTTTGGGATTTTTTGGGATTTAAGGGTTTTGGGGGGTTTGGGTATTTTTTGTGGGTTTTATAGATTTTTGGGTTTTTTTAGGTCTTAGAGGATTTATATGTTTTTTAGTGTTTTTAATTGTTTTTAGGGGTTCTATCAGTTTTTAAAGGTTTTACGGTTTTTAGGTTATATTAGGTTTTTGTAGGATTGTTTAGTGGTTTTTATGGGGTTTTAGGTTCATTAAATGTTTTTGGTTTTTTGGGTCTTTGAGGGTTTTTTGTTTTTTTAGTGTTTATATATAAATATATATATAGGGTTTTTGGGTCTACTAGGTTTTTTGGGTGGTTAAGGCTTTATTAAGGTTTTTAGGTTCTTTTAGTTTTTGAAGGGGTTTTATAGGCTATTCGGAAATTTTAGAGTTTTTAAGGTGTTTAGGATTTTTTATGGTTTATTATTTTTTTGGGTTCCTGTATGGGTTTTATAGGGTTTTAAGGTCCTTTATATTTTTGAAAGGGTTTAGGATCATTTAGGGTTTTTAGGTTCCTTTAGGGGTTTTAGCGTTTTTAGGGTCATCTCACGTTTTTGATTGTCCTTTAGTGTTTTTAGGGTTTTAAGGGTCCTTTAGGGGTGTTAGGTTTTTTAGGGTCTTTTAGGGTTTCCGTTATAATTTTTTACTATCCATTAGAATTTTTAGTGTTTTTAATCCCTTTGGAGTATTTTATGGTATATTGTAGTTTTAGGGGTTTAGTGTGTTTTTGGGTTTTTTATGGTTTTTAGGTTTGTTCATGGTTTTTCTTTGTATTATGGTGTTTTATTATTTTTATGGGTTTTTTGGTTTTTAGGATCTTTTAGGGGTCTTAATTATTTTTTTGGGTTTTGGTATTTTTGAGTTTTAAGAGTTTTAGGGGTCTTAAATTATTAGTATTATAAGGGGTTTTATCATTTTAATTTTTTAAGGTGTTAAATGGATTTTAAGGGTTTAATGCCTTTTATAATATATTTAGGGGTTTATTGTATTTTAGTTGGATTTTGTGTTTCCTGGGTTTTCGGGTTTTATGTGTTTTGGGGGGTTTTTAGGTTTTCTATCGGTTTTAGGGTACTTTAATGGGGTTTTGTGATTTTTAGGGTCCTTAGTGTTTTGTTTATGTTTTAAGGATTCTTTGGTGTTTTTTGGGGTTATAGGGTTATTTTATATTTTTAAGGGTTTTAGGGATTTTAGGATTTTAGGGTTTGTTGTGTTTTTACGATTATTACGGTTTTATGGGTTATTACCATTTTTAGGGGTATTAGGGTCTTTTGGGGGTTTTTCAATTTTTTGGGTTTTATGGTTTTTAGAGTTTGTAGTGTTATTTTAGGTTGTTTATGTTCCCTTTAGGGGTTTTTTAGTGTTTAGGGGGAGGGGGTTTGGGTTTTTAGGTGTTTATGGGGTTAGGGTCATTAGCAGTTTTAGGATTTTTAGGTTTTTGGGGGGGTGTAAGGGTTTTTTATGGTTTTAGGGGGCTTTAAAAGTTATTAGGTTATTTTACAATTTTAACATTTTGTGGGATTTTTAGTCTTTTAGGGGTTTTTTGGGTTTTTAGAGGTTTAAATGGTTTTTTAGGTTTAAAATTGTTCTCATGGGTTTTAGGGATTTATTTTGAGTTTTTAGGGTTTCTCGGGTATTTTGGGGTTTTAGGGTTTTTAGATGTTTTTAGGGGTTTTGGGGGTTATATGGGTTTTTAGGGTCTTTTGGGTTTTCGGGGATTTTAAGGTTTTTAGGGGTTTTTAATGTTTTTCATTTCTTTTTTGGGGGTTTTAGGAATTTTTTGGTGTTTTTAGGATTTATAGAATGTTTTACGTGTTATATAGTTTTTTGCATCTTCTAGGGATTTTAGAGTTTTTGTGCCTTTTAGGGTGTTTAGAGGGTTTAAGTTTTTTATTGATTTTTTTATTTTTGGGGTATTTTAGGTGGTTTCTAGGTTTTTAGGGTATTTTAATGGTTTCAGGGATTTTTTCCATTAGGGTGTTATGGATTTTGTGTTTCGTTAGTGGTTTTAGGGTTTTTATGGACATTTAGAGGGTTTAACATTTTTATGGGGGGTTTTAAAAGTTTTTTTATTTTTTTGGGTATTTTAGGTATTTGTTGTTTATGGTGTATTTTTTAGGGTTTAGGGTCTACCTTATATGGTTTAGGGTGTATATTTTAGGGTTTAGTGTTTATATAATTGGTTTGTGGTGCATGGTTTAGAGTTTTGGGTTTTGGGTGCAGGGTTTTTGGGTTTTGGATTTTAGATTGAGGGTTTAAGATGTAGGGTTAATGTAATAGGGTGTGGGGTTTAGGGTGTAGGGTATATGGTTTACAGTGTAGGGTTTAGGGTTAGGGTGTAGGGTGTAGAGTTTAGGCTTCTAGGGGGTTGGGTATCGGGTTTATGGTGTGAGGTATATGGTTTTATGGGGTAGGGTATAGGGTTTTTGGTGTTGAGTTTATGGTTTACATTGTAGCATTTAGGGTTTAGGGATTTTTAGAGTGTTTTGGGGTTTTAGTTTTTTTGGGTTTTTAGGGTTTTTTTTTATTTTTTAGAATTTAGAGGTTTTTTATGGTTTTATTTTTTTGGGGTTTATGGGATTTCATGTATTTTAGGATTTTTAGGAGATTGAGGTTTTTTAATCTTTTTAGTGTTTTTAGTTTTTAGGGGTTTTCTAGGGTTTTTTAGGATTTTATATTTCTTATGTTTTTATGGGATTTTTTTGGGTTTTTAAGGCCTAATATATTTTAGGGGTTTTAGGGTGTTTTCTAGATTTTTTAGGTTTTTAGGTTTTTTCAAGTTTTTTTGGGTTTTAGGGTTTTTTTGGGTTTTTAGTGTTATTTATGGTGTTAAGGGTTTTATGGTTTTCTAAGGTTTTTTTGGGTTTGTATGATTTTTAGGATTTTAAGGGATATGGATTCTCTAAGGTTTTCTGGGCTTCTTTAAGGTTTTTAAGTGGTTTTAGTGTTCTTAAGGGCCTTTAGGGTTTTTATTAATATTTAGGATTTCTTTTTGAGTTTTTATGGGTTTGTATTGTTTTTAGGGTTTTTAGGGTGTCATAAGGTTTTTAGGGTTTTACCATATTTTAGGGATTTATGGTATTTGAGGAGTTGTGGTGTTTTTTTAGGTTATATAAGGGATTTTAAATGTATTTTAGTGATTTTGTATTTTATTCTTGGGGTGTTTTGGGTTTTGAGGGTTTTGAGGGTATCTTGGGGTTTTAGGTGCTTTTTTCTAGGTTTTTTAGGGTGTTTTAATTTTTTATGGTTTTTAGGGTCTTTTGGGATTTTTATTGTTTTAGGGTTTTCTTGGTTTTAGGGAGTTTTAGGTTTTTTTGGGGGGTTTTAGTGATTTTAGGATTTTTGAATATTTTTATTGGTTGGGGGGTTAGAGTTTTTGGGGTTTTATTTATTTTAGGGTTTTTTCTTTTTATATTTTTCTAGTGATTTTAGGGGTTTTCATGTTTTAGCAGTCTCTAGGGGATTTTAGGGTTTTAAAGAGTTTTTAGTATTTTTTGGGGATTTAATATTTTTTAGTGTTTTTAGTTCTTTTCATTGTCTTTAGGGTGTTTTATGGTCTTTTTGGTATTTTTAGGAGTTTTAAGTAATTTTATAATTTTTAGGGTCTTTAAAGGGTTTTTTGGGTTTTTAGGGTCTCTTAAGGTTTTTAGGGTTTTATGGTCTTTTGGGGTTTTATAATGTTTTAGTGTTTTTAAATTTTTAATGGTAATGGGGGTTTTTAGGGGTTTCAGGGTCTCTTATAGTATTTTTCGGTTTTAGGGTCCTTTAGGGGTTTTAGAAATGTTTCTGGTATTTTAGGTTTTATTAGGATCCTTTAGGGGGTTTAGGGGTTTTATAGACCTTTCAGGGTTTTAATGTTTTTTGGGTACTTTGGTGTATTTACAATCCTTTTGGGGTTTCAGGGTTTTAAGGGGTTTTAGTGTCTATTATTATTTTTAGGCTATTTTTTTGGCGTTTTAGGGGTTCTTATGGTTTTAGGTTATTTTTGGCCATTAGGTTTTGTTATGGTTTTTAGGGCCTTCATTATTTATTTTTTTAGGATTTTTAGGTTTGTTTTTTTTATGTTTTTTTTATGTGTTTTTTGGGGTTTAGTGTCTTTTAAGGGTGTTTTAGGGTTTTTAGAGTTTATAAAGTTTATCGGGTTTTTATGGGTTTTAGGTTTTTTGAATTTTTAGGGGTTTTGGAAAGGTTTTGGGTATTTTGGTTTTTTTATTTTTTTTAGTTTTTTATGGTTTTATGGTTTTTAGGGTTTATGTTTTTTTGGGGAGGGAGGTTTTTTATGTTTTTATAAATTTTTGACTTCTTAATGTTTTTTTGTATTGTTAGGGGTTTTTAGTTTTTTCTAGTGTTTAAAAGGTTTTTAAACTTTCTTAGTGTTATTATGGTGTTTTATGTTTTTATGGGTTTTGGGATTTTATTTTCTTTTAGTGTTTTTAGGGGTTTTATGGTTTCTTAGGGATTTAAGTTATTTTTTTTTTTGGTTTTTGGGTTCTTATGGTTATTTGGTGTTTTATAGTTTGGGGGAGTTTAGGGTTTTAGAATTTTCAGGATTTTTAGGAATTTTATGGATTTTAGAGTTCTTAGAGTTTATTAGGTGTTTTTTTGGTCTATAGGGTTTTAGGGGTTTTTGAGTTTTTAGTGGTTTTATGGGTTTTTAGTCATTTTAGGATTTTACATGGATTTTTAGGGGTTCTTATGGTTTTTAGTGTTTTATGTTTTTTTGGGTTCCTTTAATATTTTTTATAGGTTTTAATTTATTTTATTGGAATTTAGTGTTTTAGACTCTTTTAGTGGGGTTCTTTGATTTTAGTAGGATTCACAGGGGTTTTAGGGGTTTAAATGGTATTAGTGTCTGTTAGGTATTCTGGGATTTTTAGTATTTTTAGGGGTTTTAGGGTTTTTAGTGTTTTTAGAGTTTTTTTGGATTTAGGGTTTTTTTCATTTTGGGTTTTTTTTTTGTTATTTTAGAATTTTTAGGGATTTTTAATTTTTCTTAGGGGTTTTAGTGATTTTTTGAATTTTTAGTGGTTTAACGGTTTTTGTGGTTAATAGTTTTCTTTATGTATTTTTATCTTTTTAGGGGTTTAAATGGTTTTTAGGGTGTTTTAGGGCTTTTTTGGTGTTTTGGTGGTTTTAGTTTTCTTTAGGGGTTTTGGGATTTTTCATTTTTATGCTTTTAAGGATTTTAGGTATTTTTAGTGTTATTTAGGTGTTTTAGAGATTTTTTTGGGTTTTAGAAGTTTTTATATTTTTTTGGGTTTTTAGTATTTTTATGGATTTCCCTTGCTTTCTTTAGTGGTTTTATATTTTTTAGTAATTTTATCGGATTTTAGTATTCTATGGAATTTATTTATGGTTTTTAGGATTTCTTTATGGTTTTAGGGTTCTAGGATTTTTATTTTGTTTTTTTTGGATTATGGTATTTTTTTTGGGTTTTTAGGTTTTTAGGTTTTTAGGGTTTTGGGGGGTTTAGTGCTCTTTTGTGGTTTTTATGTTTTTTAAGGTTTTCAAGGGTTTTAGGGTGGTTATGGGGTTTTATGATCGTTTAGGGTTGTATAGGGTTATTTTGGGCCTTTTGGGTTTTAAGGATATTTAGGGTTTTTAGGGGGTTTTATGGTTTTTAATATTTTAGGGTTTTTAGGGTCTTTTCAAGAATTTCTGTGTTTTTAGGGTGTTATTGTTTTTTGTGGTTTTAAGTGTTATAGGGATTTTTAGATATTTTTATTATTTTATGATTTTTATGGTTTTTGGGTTTTTAGTTTTTTTATATTTTTAGTGTTTTTATTGTATTTATTTGTTTTTAGGGTTTTATTAGGATTTTTAGGGTATTATAAGGGTTTTCAAGGTTTTTTAATGTTTTTCTTATTTTTTTCTATTAGGTATTTTTGAAGATTTTAAATTTTTTTGGGTTTTTATGGGTTTCAAGATTTTAGGTATTTTGAATATCTTTATGGATTTTTAGTGGTTTGTGAGTTTATTGATGTTTTTAGGGGGGTTTGGTTTTTTAAGGTTTTATGGGTTTAAAGGTTTGTTGAGTTTTTTTGGGATTTCAAGGGTTTTGTGGTATTTTAGGGTTTTTGAGTTTTTATGGTTTTTTAGTTTTTTAGGGTTTTAATGTTTTTTTGTGATTTTAAGTGTTTTTAGGGGTTTTCTGTTTTTGGGGTTTTTAGGTTTTCTAAAGGGTTTTTAGGTTTTTTTTTGGGTTTTTAGGCTTTTAGGCTTTTTTGTGTTTTAGGGTCATTTAGGGTTTTAGGGTATTTTTTGAGTTTTATGGTTTTTAGGTTCATTTTGGGGTTTATGGTTTTTAAGAGTGTTGGGTGGGGTTGGGAATTTTTAAGGCTTTAATTATCTTTTAGTGTTTTTATGGTCTTTTAGAGGGTTTAGAGTTTTAGAGTCTTATAAGGTTGTTTGTGGCCTTTATTATTTTTAGTGGTTTTTGGGTTTTTATGTTTTTAGGGTGTTTAAGGTGGTTATGTTTTTAGGGTATTTATAGTTCTTGGGTATTTAATGATTTTTGGGGTTTTTAGTGTGTTTATTGTTTATTTGGATGTTTTGGGTTTTAAATTTTGTTATTCATTTTATGGTTTTTATGGTTTTATAGGGAATTAGGGGTTTTAGGTTTTTTGTGTGGTTTTTGGGGTTTTGGGTTTTTTTTTGTTTTTTTCGTGTTTCATGGGGTTTTTTAGTTTTTTATATTTTTAAAAATATTTTAATGTTTTATATTATTTTATGGTATTTTAGAGGGTTTTAGGGTTTTTAATGTTTTTAGTGGTTTTCAGATTTTTAGGGGTTTCAGGGTTATTTATGGGATTTAAGGTCGTTTATTTTTTAGCGATTTATAGGTTATTTAGGGTTTATTAGTTGTTTGGGTTTAAAATTTTGTTAGTGTTTAATAATTTCTTATATGGTTCTTAATTAGATTGAGGTTTTTTAGGGTTTGGTGTTTTAAGGTCCCTTTAGTGGTTTTTAGGGTCCTTTGGAGTTTTCCTGGTTTTTAAGGTCATTTAGTTTTTTTGGATCCCTTGTTGTTCTTAGGATTTTTAGATTACATTATGGGTTTTTAGTGTATTTTAATTATTTTAGGGCTTTTATCATTATTTTACGGGGTTTTGAATTTTTAATGTTGTTTAGGTCATTTTAGGGTATTTTTTGGTCTTTAAGCAGCTTCATGGGGTTTGGTGTCTTTTGTGGTTTTTAGCATCTTTTAAAGGGTTTAATTTTTTTTATATTTTATAAATTTTTAGGGTTTTAGTGTTTTCCTATTATTCCAGGGTTTTTTGGGGTATTAGGGTTTTTTGGGATTTAGTGTTTTTTTTATTTTTGGTTTTTTAGGTATTTTTAACGGTTTTATGGGTTTTAAGGTCTTCTAGTTTGTTTTAAGGATTTATTTTTTTAAAGTTTATTTTATGGGTTTTCTAGTTTTTTTGGGTTTTAGGGGTTTTAGTGTTTTTTGTATTTTTAGGGTTTTTAAAGAGTTTATGGGTTTTTAGCGATTTTATTGTTTTTTTAGAGATTTAGAGGTTTTATTTTTTTTGGGGTTTTTTATTGTTTTTTGGGTTATTAGATTTTTTGGTTTTTCATTATAAATTAGGGGATTTTTGGAGCTTTTAGTTTTTTTGTGTCTTAGGATTTTAAGTGGTTTTAGGTTTTTTTAGGTTTGTACGTTTTTTTTGTTTTTATGGTTTTTAGTGGTTTTAGGGATATTATGGTTTTTAGGGGTTTTAGGGTTTTTTTTTGGGTTTTTTTTTGTGTTTTATGTTTTTTAAGGGTTCTTAGGCTCATTTTTAGATTTTAGGGTTTTTAGGGTTAAAATTTTAAGTTTATTTTTTACGTTTTTAGGGTTTTAGGTTATTTTTTATTTTTAGAACTTTTTATTGGATTTAGTGTTTTTAGGGACTTTTAGGGTTTTTGGTGTTTTAGGGAATTTTAATTTCTTTTGGTGTTTTCTAGGATATTTTACGAGTTTTAGGGGGTTTTATGGTTTTTTAGGTTTTTTAAGTATTTAGGGTCCTTTAGGGTTTTAGGTTCGTTTAGGACTTTTAGGTTTTTTAGGTCCTTTTAGGGATTTTTATTCTGTTTTGGGTTCTTTAATGTTTTTAGGGATTTTTTGGTTGTATATGGTTTTTGGGATTTCTTAGGGTCCTTTATGTTTTTTAGTGTACTTTTTGGAATTATTGTGGTTTTTAGAGTCTTTTAGGTAATTTTAAGATATCTTATGGTCTTTTAGGGCATTTGGTTTATTTTAGGGTTTTATGGTTTCTAGGTTTTTTAGTGTTATTTTTGTTTTTATTATTTTTTGGATTTTGTAAGGATTTTACAGGTTTTAGTTTCTCTGATGGGTTTATAGGGGTTTTAGGGTTATAAATTTTTTAGGGTTTTTTGGAGTTTTGGATTTTAGGATTTTTAGGGGTTTTTTGGTTTTTTGGTGTTTTAGGGACTTTAGGTATTTTAGGTTATCTTGGGTTTTAAGTATTTTTAGGTTTTTATGTTTTTTATTGTTTTTATGATTTTATGGGTTTTGGGGGGTTTTGGGAGTTTTCAGTTTTTAGAGTGTTAGGGTTATTAGGTTTTTAAGTGTTTTAGGGGTTTTTAGGGCTTTTCAGGGCTTTTAAGTGTTTTTTCATGTTTTTATAGTTTTAATGGGTTTTTAGGTTATTATGTATTTTTATGGTTTTCGGGGGGTTTTGTTTTTAGGATTTTTTTTTATTTTTTTAGGGTTTTAATACTTTTTAGAGGTTTTAGGGGTTTTATTATTTTTTGGTATTTTTGGGACATTTTTTTCTTTTTAGGGATTTATTTGTTTTACTATGTTTTAGAATTTTTAGGTTTTTAGGTTTTTTCATGTATTTCTTTGGGTTTGAGGGTTCTATTTTTGTTTTATAATTTTTTGAGGTTTTTAATTATTTTTATAGTGTTTTCGTGTTTTTTAGGTTCTTGGGGTTTTTACGGTTTTTAGGCTTTTAATGGATTTTAGGGTTTGAGTTTGTTTCATTATTTTTAGGCTTTTCATGTTGTTAACAAGTTTTTATGGTTTATAAAGGGATTTTAGAGTCTTTTTTGGTTTTTTAGGTTTTTAGGAACATTTACTATTTTGGGGGTCTTTCTAGGGGTTTTAGTGTCCTTTCGGGGTTTCTTTACTTTTTATGGTTTGGGGGGGTTAATTGTTTTTAGCGGTTATTATGTTGTTATGGGTTTTAAAGGTTTTTATTTTTTTTAGGGTTTTTAGGTCCTTTAGTTTTTATAGGGTTTCTAATGTATTTTTAGTGGCTTTTAAGATTTTTTTAGTTTTTAGGGGTTTATGGTTTTTTAGGTTTTTTAGGATTTTGCTGGGTTTTTTTCCATTATTAGGTGTTTTATGGTTTTAGGTATTTAGGTTTTTTGGGGGGTTTAGTGGGTTTTAATATTTTTAGGGGTTTTGATGGTTTTTAGGGATTTGTGGGATTTTTTGATTTTTTGGTGATTTTTACTATTTTTTATTTTTTTTAATTTTTTTTTGTTTTTTAAGGATCATTAATGGGTATTATGGGGTTTTAGATTTTTGGGGTGTTTTTATTTTTTATTTTTTGCAATTTTTAGTGCTTTATGGTACTTATAGGGTTTTAAATGATTTTAGCATTTTTTTGGAGTATTTAGAGTTTTATGGTTTTTAGGGGTATTGGGTTTGTAGGGTTTAAAAAATCATTTTTCGGATCTTTTAGGGTCTTTATGGTCTTTTAGGTAATTTAGTGTCTTTTACAGGGTTTGTGAGGGTTTATGGTTTTTATTATTTTAGGTGGTTTAAGGTTTTTTTATTGTTTTAGGGGTTCTTTTAGGATTTTTAGTGTTTCGAATGGGTTTTAGGGTTTTTAGGATTTAATATGGTTTTTAAGGGGTTTAATGTTTTTGTTGGTTATTAGGAATTTTTTTTTTCTTATGTATTTTTATAGTTTTTTAGGCTTTTAGGTGTTTAATGATTTTCAAAGGGGTTTTTATATTTTTTTGGGTTTTAGGGTTTTTTGAGTTTTTAAGGGTTTTGGGTTTATATAGATTTTACAATATTTAGGGTTTTTAGTGTTTTTTTATTTTTTTGGTTCATTAAAGGGGTTTTAGGTTTTTATGTTTTTTTATAGTTTTTAGGTTTTAGGGGATTCTATAGTCTTTTAGGTTTTTCAGTTTTTATTGTTTTTAGGGTTTTAGTTGGGTTTTATGGTTCTTATGTTTTTTAGGGTGTTCTTGGGTTTTTTGGGATTTTTAGAGTGTTTTAGGTTATTTATATTTTTAGGGGGTTTAATGTGATTTTAGGGGTTTTATAGTGTTTTTAGTTCCATTTTTGGTATTTATTTTCTTTTAGGTTTTTTGGGGTTTTTAGGTTCTTTTAGTGTTTTATGGTATTTTCATGTTTTAAGGGTTTTTATGGTCTTTTAAGGGTTTTTTTAGATTTTTAGAGGTTTTGGGTCTTTTAGCTTGTTTAATGGGTGTTTAGGGACTTTTAGGTGCGTTTAAGGGTTTATATATTTTTTAGGGGTTTTAAGGCAAAGAATGTGTGAGACCAAGCGTGTCTGGCCCCCCCAAAATTTAATAAAAAAGTAAGAAAAAAAATTTACAAGGGGTTTTTCAAAGATGAGTAATAAGTTCACCCTTCATATCTTAATCCACATACGGTGAGTAGAAAGGCAGGGCGGTGAGATACCACATCGAGCTCCATTCCACAATTTCGTTCATGGATAGTGCATCTTCCACCAAGTTCACCTCCCTATAAACATGTGTGACATTAAGAGTGAGATCCTGGAAATGATAGAGACATTCAATCCATTTTGGAAGAATCCTCCATGGAAATTTCCTAAACATGTTCTTGAGAACATCCACCACGAGCATCGAGTTGGATTCAAGCCAAAGGTGCCACCTCTAAAAATGAACCACAAATTTGACCGCCTTCATCATTACCCAAATATCAGCTTCATAATCACAGAAATCACCAATAAAATGGCATAATAATCCCTTCAAAAAGCCACTATCTATATTTAAAACACCACCACACCTAGAGGGACCCGGTGCTCCCAAAGAAGCATCGTCAACATTGACTATGATCTATGAAGTGATCTGGGGGATCCAGTGGATAAACTGGAAAACCTATGGTTTTTCTATCCTTCTAGAAACTCTAAGAATATGTAGGATAATGAGATCACTGAAATCATTATACATTGAACTTCTTTTAATTTGATATATTGCATGGAGTTTAGTATAAATAGTAACAATTCCACCATGAACGGAGAGACGCTTCCAGTTGAATGCAACAACATTTCAGGGATCCCAAATATATGAGATAACGGTAGCAATCTAAGTGAGTAGAAGGTTGTGAACCATCTCAATGTAGGTCCTATTAGTAAATCTGTTGGACATTTCAAAAGATTGACTATATAGGTTAAAGTGGCACCTAAACAACTCCTGCAAGTATCCCCAAATCACAGTATTAAATATACACTGAAAAAACATGTACTATGTATTCTCCTCAGCCCAAATAGACATGAAATGGGATGAAGCATGGTTGTACTCAGCCCCCTTTAGTTTCTCTTGCATGAGTAGTTGGATCATCCACAATTTCCACATCGGCATATGACTCACAGGTGGGATGAAGGGTATCTTGAAATATGTGATCCATGTAGGAGGTTCATAGCCGCATACACATTTATACAGATAAAAATTACTTGTGTTAAGATTCTCAATAAGGTAGGGTTTCTAGTTAAGTTTGTTAGTGTCAACAAACAAATACCACTGAATCTATTGGATGATAACATTATGAAGGATCTCATCGATGTCTCCATGTCTTTGGTGAATGGTAGTAATATACATGATCTTTAAATTAGGGGGTAGAATCCTAGATTCAATCATATGATTATCAAGCCATGTAGTAGACCAAAAAATCAGATTTGACTGCTTTGACTCGGTCCATTTTGAGTGAGCTTCAATGTACTAGTTTGGGGATCTGACTGTTGACCAAACTAAGGAGGGAAAATAGCCATTGAATCTATCACAAAGTTTCTCCATGAACCTCTCATGAATAAACCCCATACAATCATCATTTGAACAAAATAGATTCCAGGTAAACATTGTAAGAATGGGAATATTAAATCTCTTGAGATCCTTGATGTTGATTCCTTATAGATAAAACAGATTAGTCCATTCCTTTCATAACACAGAAACAAACTTCCTTTCATCTGTGCACCTCGTTTTTCAAAATTTGAAAATCCTAGAATGTAGACTCTTGATAATATTAAACAACCATATATATATTGGTAAATCATTAAAAAAATGGATGTGACAATTGAGTTAATTAAAAAACCCTTCCTTCTTGTGATAAGAACTTCCCTTTCCATATGGAATGTTGTTGAGTGATTCTATTAGTAATGCTCTCAAGATGGCAGCTCTTAACCCTCCCCCAATAAATGGGTACACCCATATAAAAAATGGGAGTGAACCCCTCTTCTAACCAAGGGACCTAGAAATATGTAGCTTCCTATAGTGTGAGACACCTTTACCAAAGAGAATAGAATATTTTCTTCAGCTGATGGATTTCCTAAACATAGTCTCATAGTTGTAGAATATTTCTCAAATTTAAGACAAGGTTCTATTGTTGGATTGTCCAAAAAGGAGGATGTAATGGGCATAAAGAAGGTGAGAGGGAATATAAACATCTCTCCCAACCTTTATCAGCATATAAAGGCCATCTTGTATGGGATCAATGACTCACTTGATCAAATAATCATATCTCAAAAAGAATAATTGAGAGCAAATCCCTCAGCATTACTCGATGGGAGAATTGGAAAAACCCTTTTGGGGAGCTATATATAAGGATGGAGACCCCTACACTATTCAAAATATCAGTAACCATTCTGATTAAAATACTTGAGAAACCATATTGTCTAAGAACTTGGAAGATAAAGCTCCAATTAATTATGTAAAACACCTTTGAGATATCAGGTTTCATGGTAAGGTTCCCATGATTTTCATGTTTCCTCGTGATGTTGATACCCTTTGAAGCAGTAAAAATGATGTTTTGAATATTTCTTCCCAAAACAAACCCAAATTGAGTAGGGGTATTGAGCTCCTGGACAAAATCCTCAAATCAGATGACTAGAATTTTACTTATAATATTGGGAATGGTGTTCCAAATGGAAACCAACCAAAAATCCCGTATATCCATTGCATTATCCTTCTTTGGGGTCAAAGTAATAATGTCAGAGTTGGTAACATTCGAGAAATAGTTGGAGAGAAAAAATTATCTGATTACATTAGTAATGTCCACATGCATTATATCCCAGTAAAACATATACAACTGGTTGATAAAACTGTCCGAACCTACTTCACTTTCCATCTTCAAGTAGAACAAGGTAGATCTGACTTCCTCTAAAAAAGGTAGCATCCGTTAGGGCCTTATTCTACTGCTCATCAATACATGGAATAATGGAGTTAGATGGAGTAAGGGAGTAATCCTCACCATCATCCTTATAAATTACTTGAAATAATCTACCACAACATTAGAAATATAGTGTTTTGAGGTATTTTAGTGTTTGTAGGGTTTTTTGGTTTTTAGGGGTTTTAGATATTTTTAAGGGATTTTAAGGTTTCCTAGGATTTTTTAGGATTTTTTGTGTTTTAGGATTTTTTACCACCTATTGGGTTTTTTTTGGTTTTTCATAGTTTTTGCGGTTTTTACATTTTTAGTGTTTTAGTATTTTTATGTGTTTTTAATTTTTTAGTGTATTTAGGGTTTTTAGAGTTTTTTGGGATTTTTGAGGTTTTTATTGTTTTTGTGGTTTTAGGGTTTTTAAATTTTTTTATGATTTTTAGTGTTTTTAGGGGATTTTAGTGTTTTTATTGTTTTAGGGGTTTTTAGATTTTGTTAGTGATTTTAGGGGGTTTTAGTTTTCTTGGGTGGTTTCAAATGTTTTTAGGAATTTTGGGGTTTTAGTATTATTTTTTTAATGTCTTTAGGGTGTTTCAGGGTTTTTAAAGGAAGTTAAGGGGTTTTTAGGACTATTTTTTGTTTTAAACATTTTTAGTGTTTTTAGGGTATTTTTGGTGTTTTAGTTTTTTAGGTTAATTATGGTTTTTAGGGACTTTTTTGTTTTTAAAATATTTTATTGGTTTGATGATTTTTTTGAGTTTTTATGGACTTTTAGTGTTTTTAGGGGTTTTGAGGGGTTTAGGATATTTTAGTTTTTTTAGTATTTAAATGGGTTTTATAATTTTTTTTAAAGCGGTTTGGGGTTTGGGGGTTTTAAGGTTTTTGTAGTTTTTAAAGGGTTTATTCAGTTATTGGATTTTTAGGGTTTTTAGGATTTTTTGTGGATTTAGGGTTTAGCATTTTCACGATTGTTTAATGTTTATAGGTTTTTATGGATTATTTATGTTTTTATGCCTTAAGGGTTTGTTAGGGTTTTTTGGAGTTTTTTTAGGTTTTTAGGTGGTTTAGGCATTTTGGGGTTTTAAAAATGTTTTTAGGGTCTTAAGTTATTTCTAGGGATTTAATGGTATTTTTGTTTTTAGTATTTTAGAGTTTTTTGGATTTTTATCATTTTTAGGGTCTGTAGGGGGTTTTTTAAGATTTTTATAGTCTTTGGAGTTTTTCAGAGTATTTTAATTGAATTTATAGTTTTTAAGTTTTTTTAGAGCTGTTTATAATTTTCAGTGTTTTATATGATTTTTTGTGGTTAATTGGTTTTAGTTTTTTAGGGGTTTTAGTGTCATTAAGTGTTATTGGGGTTTTAGGGTTTTTATGACCTTTTAGGGTTTTAAGTGTTTTGAATGTTTTTAGGGTTTTTAGGTGTCTTTGTGGTTTTAAGGTTTTAAGGGTTTTATTGTGCATCTAGCATTTTTAAGGGTTTTTTGTTAAGGATTTTTAGGACTTTAGGGGTTTTATGTTTTATTAGTGTTTTATGGTTCTTAGAGTATTTTATTTTTTAAGGGTTTTTAGGGGTTTAGGGTTTTAGACTTTTTAGGGGTTTGGGAAATTTTTTAGAGGTTTTAGGGGTTTGTAGGGGTTATGATTTTTAGGACATTCATGGATTTTTACGAGGTTTTTATGGGTTTTATGTTTTTGTGTGATTTTAAGGGTTTTTAGTGGTTTTCATGATTTATTGTGTTATTTAATGACAAGGAAGGCTCAGGTCCAGGCTATTCCTGGGACCCCCCAAAATTTTATTAAAAGTAAAGACACAGACACTGAAGAAAAGGGAGGGTAGGGATCCACCGATCCACACCCAAAATCCCTTACAACCTCAGCCCAAAGGCCACAGAAAGAGAGGATGAAAAGAAAAAGCAAAAACAAACAAGTTAAAAGGTTAAAAAGGAAAGCACACAAGGGGAGGATCAGTCAACATCACCACCAAAATCCTCCAGCTACGCATCTTGGAAACCCATGCCCACACCAAAGCCATCACCCACATCAGCAAAACTGAAATCTGACTCAGCACCCATGTCCATTGAGTCCCATCCAGACTCAAAATCCTCTTGCATGCCAAGCCTAGATAGCAGCTTCATCCTATTCTTCTCTTGCGCTGTAGAAATTGAAGGCCGCTCTCGCTTATTCACCTTTAGAATAATTCTTACAGCTCGTGAAGAGGCCCTGGTTGCCATGGGTCGTGGGGTTTTAGAGTATTTTTTGAGTTATTTAGTGGTTTAGAGACTTTTAGGTTTTTTTGGTATTTTATGTTTTTTAATTTTTTTTAGTTTTTAAAGGTTTTTAGGTGTTTAAAGTGTGATAGGGTTTTTAGAGATTTTTTTTGGGTTTTTAGGGGTTTTTATTATCAAGTAATATTTTTTAGTATTTTTATTTATTTTTATGTTTTTAGTATTTTTATTGTTTAAGGGTTATTTTGAGGTTCTTTTGGATTTCTGGGGCTTTTTAGGGTCTCATGGTTTTTTGGATTTGTTTGGTGCTTTATGTTTTTTATGATTTTCAATGTTTTTAGGGGTTGGTATGTTTTCAATGATTTATTAAGGTTTTAGATATTTAAATGGTTTTTAGGTTTTATTATGTCTTTTTTGGGTTTTTACGATTTTCTTGTGGTTTGAGGGCTTTGTATGGGTTTTTAGTGGTTTTAGGTTTTTAAGTTATTTTAGTTTTTTAGGTTTTTTAACATTATTTGGGGTTTTGGATATTTTAGGGTTTTCTATGTTTTTAGGGGTTTAAAATGTTTTTTGGTTGTTTATAGTTTTAAGTGTTTTTTGGTTTAAGGGTTTTTTCATGATGCTAATGTTTTTTGGGGTTCTGGGTTTTAGGTTGTTTTAATGTATTTTAGTGTTTTAATGGGGTATTATAATTTTTAGCGGTTTTATGGGTTTTTATGGTTATAGGTTTTTTATGTTTTTTAGAGTTTTTAGGGGTTTTGGGATTTTTAATTGATTTTTGGGAATTTTAGGATTTTTTTAGTTGTTTAGGGTGTTCATGGTTTTTTGGGTTATTTATGGTTTTTAGTTTTTTAATGTTTTTCTAGGTTTTAGGGTGTTCTAGAGTTACTAATATTTTTAAAAGGTTTTGGGAGATTTTAGGGGATTAGGGATTTTATGTTTTTTATAGTTTTTAGGGTATTTTAGGGTTTTTAGGGTGTTTAAGAGTTTTATGGGACTTTAATGGTTTTTAGTATCATTTCATATTTTTATGGGTTTTAAGGTCTTTAATGGTTTTTTAGATCTTTAAGGATTTTTATGGGTTTTAGATGCTTTTAGGGTGTTTTAATGATTTTTTTGTGTTTTTATGGTTTTTAAGGGGTTTATGGTTTTTGGGTTATTTAGTGGTTTTAGGTTTTTCTAGGGATTTTATAGTTTTTAAAATACCAGCACTACTAGAATTCTTAGTAATTGTGATGAGATCCCATCACAAATAGGATTTAGAGACGGGGCCCCGTCACAAATGACCCGTTGTAGAAAACCCTGTCGAAAATACAATTATTTGTGATGGGAAACATCTTCGTCGCAAATAAGCCTCCGATTATATGTATTATATATACATAAAATTTTTTGCGACGGGCCTGTTGCAAAAACTATCTAAGATGTGATCTTGTCCCGTCGCAAAAATATATATAAAAAACTTTCTGCGACGGGCCCGTCGTAACAAATGATTTGCGACGGGACTACTTGCCCATCAGAAATAGGTTTTAAAAATATTTAGTTAGACTATTTGCGACGGGGTCCCATCGCAAAAGGTCCCGTCGCAAATAATAAATTAATTTTGAAAAAAATAAAATTTAATAATATTACGATTAATGAAAAAATAATATTACTATTATTAAAACAATAAAAAATAAAAAATATTAAAATTCTCTATATTCAAAAAAATATATAAAAAGGTAATAAAATATTAAAAATTAAACTATGTAATATTGGCACCGATATAAAAGACAGAAAATGTAAATAATTCATATTGAAATGTTAAATTCAAATGTTTGTAACATAAAAAAATCATTGGGGTCGTCTTCTGGAGGAGGTGGAGGAGATGAAAGGCTGGTGGAGGAAACATCATCCCTAAACTATGAGTCAGACGACGCATATACTCCTTCTGCTCATGATACTACTGTTACCATCAAAGAATCTCCTCCTCGTGCAGCTGCTGCTGCTGCCACCGACACATCTCTTCTTGCTGCTTCTGCAAAATCTCTATATGCTCAACCTGAGCTTGCAACTTTTCCTAATACTGTGATCCAGAAGATGATGCCTCTCCACGAGCTCCTCTCAAGCTGGATGCCGACATCGCAGCAATACCATAATAAGTACCATGAGTCAAATGAGAGCTGATGCCAACTACTCTGCCCTTCTCAAAACCATACTGAGTCACCTGCATCCATGCCGCCTCATCGAAATGGTGAGCACTAGTCTTCTCAACCATCTCGTCCTGACCCTCAGCCTGTGTCTGAGAGGTCGCAACCTCATATGACTCTTTCAATTCCAATTTAAAATTAAAATTGTAAAAATATTATATGCAGTTAATTGTTAAACTGAAAAAATAATACTAACCACAATCTGACGCTGGCGATCACCTCTAATCTCTCCAGTGGCTGGATTACTGTACATCCTCCGATAAACGTCGAACTCCGTAATATCAGGATGCTCTACTGCCTACATAAATATAAAATAAACTGTTTATATTTATAGTTATATAAAATATTTTAAAAATATACTTACCATATTCTCTTTATGCGAACTGAATGTACGACTACCAGCTCGATGCGTCACCTCCTGTCTCCCCCGGTTCTGTCGTCCCATGGAAGATCTCCTCTGAAATCCACCACCCAACCGGTGTAAACATAATCCATCCCAAACATGATATGAAATGTACTCTGTTCGGTGTGCTCTACACGGCTCATCAAATTCTTTCACCCCTACTTTCTTAATGGATGCCCTTCTCAAATTGTGCAAAAACTGGCGAAAAAAGTCACACATAGAAACCTGCCATGTCGTGTGGATAGCATCTCACATGCTATCATCAATAGGATGCCATAAACCCTACAAATAATTTATAATATCATGTTGTTAATAAAATAAATTTCAAAATAAATATTATTTATTTACGTACCAGCCAATGATGGAACATGTCGCATCACACATCAACGAGAATCTATTCCCATGTGATCTATGGCTGAGAAAAATAATTGTGCAATATAGCGCTCCCCTGTCCAATAGCTACATGCTGAAAACTGTGTAAAAAAGAAAAAATAATCATAAAATTAGTATATATATAAATAAATTAATAAAATCTAACTAAAATATACAGGTTACCATACCTCTATGTGCGTGGATCGAAACCAAGATGTGGACATCGCTCGGGGATAGGGTCAGGAATCATCAGCCGCGTAAGACCGCCCCCCCTTCATGTACCTCCTAAACCACCAGTAGGCTGAGGGTCAAATGATCCCACATCCTCATCATCCAAATTTAGCTCAGCCTCCTGCAACTCACGAAATAAATCATCGTCCATCTGAAACACAAAATGATTATTGTTAGCAGATAGTTGAAAATAAATATTATAAAAAGATATATATTAGTTATGATTATAACCATCATTTAACTATTTCAATTTGCATCTTCATCCTCTTCTCCATAGCTGTCAATGTCAATGTCTTCATCTTCCTCCTCATCATCATCAATATCCATATGAGTTTCAGTTTCATCATCTCTCTTCATTTCAAATTCATTTGTAACATCATTAACATCTTCATCATCATCGATCCTTAATTGTGGGGTGTCATCGTCGATATTCACGTCTCTTTGTGAATCAGATGGATTTTGAGTAGTCTCTTGAAAAATTTCAATTCATTCCACTTTAGCAGAACCACATTCAGTTTGAGTAAACTAATTTTCCCGATATTTCATTTATATTATGCTCCACCAATTGCTCAAGTATCCTGAACTAGCATAGTACTTTGCATAATAAATTTGATGTGCCTGTTGAGCTAGTAAAAATGGTTCATTTACTACAAGAAGACTTGTATATTTAATATCGACGATTCTATGAGTCGTATGAACACCCAAACCTCTTTCAGTATCCAACCACCGACATTTAAACATTGTTATGTAATTTTTTCCTAGATAACACATCTCAATAATTTCATCCAAAATTCCATAAAAGTCAACTTCAGTTTCTCTGTGATGTGATCCTCTAAAGTAAACTATACTGTTCATTGTTTTTTTGATTCCCCGTATGCAAGTGTATGAAATCGAAAACCATTCACCACATATACATTATAATATTTAACCATTTTGGATGGTGGGTTACTCAATATACATAGTAGTTTGTCAATTTTATCAGCATATTGAGACACCTGAAAATTTGTAAAACAATTACCAATATAATAAATAATAAATGGAATTGATATTAAACCATCAATAATTTATGTTACCAGTTTTTGAAACCAGTGAGAATTTTTTTTTTGTCTACGTTCTTCAAGAGCAGCTACTGTAATTTGTGGAAGTTATTTCTTGATATGATTATCATATAACCTACAAATAAAATAAGTTTAAATATTGTAACAAAATTATAGAATAAGTGATAGAAGCACTTACAGGACAAATGATGTCATTTCTTCACAGTTGAGAAGAACATACGTATGAGCTCTGCGATGTTCATCATATGAAATCCATCGTTCGTGAACTCCACCGAAACCGATATTTGGTTGATTAAAAACTGTTAATTGATTGTACATTTCATTATTAACATTCCCCTTATTTCGCCCCATGCGATTCTGTTTTGAGGGATATTGAGATTCAAAATAATGAGAGCAGAAAAAAGTAATTTCCTCTTGCAAATACGCTTCAGCAATTGAGCCTTCAACCAATGCTTTGTTACATATATTTTTCTTCAACTTTTGCATGCATCTCTCAAATGGGTAAATCCATCGAAACTGTACTAGACCTCCACATTTAGCTTCATGTGGAAAATGTAATATCAGATGTTCCATTTAGTCAAAGAAATTCGGCGGAAAGATTTTTTCCAGTTTATATATAATTACAACAACATCTTCTTCCAGTTTTCTTAGCACATTGTATTCTGTTGTCGCTGCACAAATGTCTCGAAAAAAATATGATATGTCTATTATCGAATCCCAAATCATAGAATTCAACAAACCTCTGAATCCAATCGGCATAAGTCTTTCCATTATAACATGACAATCATGACTTTTTAATCCAGTAATATAACCATTCTTAACGCATCTGCCCAAATTTGAATCATAGCCATCTATAAGTCTCAAATATGCAATCCACTGAAAAAATAATAAGCGACTCTCTTTGGACAGTGTATAAGCTGATTTTGGCTTCATTAACCTCTGTGATCTAACATTTTCAAATAATTCAAGTTCTGGTCGCCTGAAAATTTGGGAAAGATCTAATCACGCCTTTACAGTATCTTTGGTTTTACCTAGTGTATCCCAAACTGTATGAAATAAATTATCAAAACTGTTCTTCTCAATATGCATAAAATCCAACATGTGGCGGACCAACAAATCAGACCAATATGGAAGATCCCAAAAAATGATCCGTTTTATCCAGTTATGTTCTTTCCCAAATCCATGAATTTTTTGTTGGTTTACTGTTGGTCTAAATGTGATGGGGGGTAATGAAAATAAAACTGATTTTAACTCTGTACCTGAGATCATCTTTGGAGGTTCATCTATTTCAATTATACCTAATCTGAAATGATATTTTTTCCTCTGAAATAGATGATCGGTTGGAAAAAATCTACGGTGACAATCAAAATAGCAAGTTTTTTTCCATTGACTAGGATAAAGGATTTTTTTTCATTCATACAGTAAGGACATGATTTTGGACCATGTGTACTCCAACTAGATAACATGCCATATGCTGGAAAGTCACTAATCATCCACATCAATGCAGCTTTTAATTTGAAATTTTTTTCACAGAAACATCATATGTATTAACACCATCACTCTACAATACATTTAACTCATCAATAAATGGTTTCAAATAAACATCAATATTCTTTTTCGGATGTCCTGGGATTAATAGAGTCAAAAATATATAAGGCACCTTCATCAACATCCATGGAGGAAAATTGTACGGAGTTATAAAGATAGGCCAACATGAATACTAACTACCATAAGAACCAAACGGACAAAAACCGTCATTAGAAAGACCCAATCGCACGTTTCGGGCTTCTATAGCAAAAGACGGATGCAGACAGTCAAAATATTTCCATGAATCACCATCAGATGGATGATTCATGCTTTTATCAGTTGAAATCTTGGTTTTGTGCCATGACATCATTAACGCTGTGTTCTGAGACATAAATAAACGCTGCAACCTGGGTGTAAGGGAGAAATATCTCAACTATTTTACTGGAATCGATCTAGACTTCCCTGGTTGAGCTTCTTTATACCTAGATTGTCTACATGTGGGACAAATATCCAATTACTCATTTTCTCCAGAATATAAGATGCAATCATTTGGACATGCATGAATCTTCTGATAACTAAGGCCCAAATTACGAATCAGCCTCTTTCTCTCATAGTAATTTGGAGGCAACACATTTGTTTCAAGTAATAGTGTTTTAACCAAAGAAAATATCTGATCAAAATAGTTGTTTGACATTGAATTATCTAATTTAATAGCCATAAATTTTTCAACTGCTTCTAATTTTATTATCTTGCAACCAGGATATAATTCATCCTCAGCAAACCTCAAAAACTCATAAAATTCGGATGGTGCCAACTCAGGAGTTAAATCAATATCATCGTGAGTTTCTATTTTTTGCACAGATGGACCTGCAACACCATGTACTAAATTTTGAAACTGTGATGGATCTGGAATCAAGTTATTAGAATCTTTTCTAGAACTATGTTCACCGTGTTGATACCAAAAAACATAATCTGGCTGAAAACCAAACCGCCAGAGATGTCCCCCAACTTTATCAAATGTGTCAAACATTCTCAAAGAACATTTTTTACAAGGGCAATTAATTATTCCTTCTGAAACATATTCTGGTTTTTATGATGCAAATGCTAAGAAAGCTTCAACACCCTCAAAATAGACAGGATTTAAACCAGAACCATTTTGATTTCTTCGTTGATTTATCCATACTCGATCATATAGTAATGACTGATGTCGACTTCCTTGTTCCATATTTTTCTACATAAATTATAAAATCATCATTGTTTTTGAATAGTTTGAAATTATAAAAACACTATCTGAAAAAGAAGATAAATAATTACAACTACTTAATAATTATCATTAATTAAGGGCGAAAAAATTTCAAGTGGATTGACGACTACTCTTTTGTCGGCTAGCTCATTTAATTTCATATTTATCACACTTATTATTGCTAATTATTGCTAATTATTCCAAATTATTCCTAATTATTTCTAATTATTACAAATTATTACTAATTTTTACTAATTATTACAATTTATTACTAATTATTACAATTTATTTATAATTATTACTAATTTAGCAATAATTAGAAATACATAGAAAAAGGAAAACTTCTTGAATAATGAAAGCAAATTTTGTAATCATCATTGTGGAGATGATTAAAAATTTTCCGTTCATTATCCAAGCATATTTCGTTTAATAATTATTAGTAATAAAAAAATTATATTATCAATATTTATGAAAAAACAATATTAATATTATTTAAATAAAACAAAATTTATAAAATATTAAAATTATCAATATTCACAAGAGACTTTGTTCTATTCTTAAAATGTTCAAATCTCAACGGGTCATCAATTGTCAAGTCATGTGCAATAAAAATTGTGTGTCTGTCATGTCCAATGTAAACTCTATAATTGTACTTGCATGGTTGATCACCTCGCAAGTAGTGTTACAATAGGACGACCAAAGTAATGATGTTCTCATCTCTAAGAATCATCTCACATGACCCTTTACAAAGATCATTATTCCTTAAAAATTTTAGGGGATATCATTATTTTTACCTTAAATTTTCAAGGAAGAAAGGTCTATGTAAAGGTTCATGTGAGATAATTCCTATAGATAAGAAAAACTTGACTTGATTTGTCCGATTGCAAGACAACTTGTGAGATGATCAACCATGCAAGGACAATTATAGAGTTTACATTGGACATGACTGACACAAACTTTTTATTGCGCATGACCTGACAATTGGAGACCTTTTGAGATTTGACCATGTTAAGAATAGAGCAAAGTATGTTGCGAATATTGATAATTTTAATATTTTAGAATTTTTTTATTTTAATAATATTAATATTATTATTTTTTTAAATATTAATAATATAATTTTTTTATTTCTAATTGTTGCTAATTGTTGCTAACTGTTGCTAAGTGTTGCTAACTATTCCTAACGGTGGCTAACTATTTCTAACTTTTTCTAACTGTTACTAATTGTTGTTAACTATTCCTAAATGTTCCTAACTGTTGATAGTTGTTGCTAACTATTTCTAAATGTTGCTAACTGTTGCTAACTATTGCCAACTGTTGCTAACTGTTGGTAACTGTTGCTAACTATTGCTAAATGTTTCTAACTGTTTCTAACTATTGCTAACTGTTTCTAAGTGTTCCTAATTATTGCTAAGTGTTCCTAACTGTTGCTAAGTGTTCCTAAGTGTTCCTAAGTGTTCCTAAGTATTCCTAATTATTACTAATTATTACTAATTATTACCAATTATTACTAATTATTACTAATTATATCAAATTATATCTAATGATATCTAATTATTACTAATTATTACTAATTATTATTAATTATATCTAATTATTACTAATTATATCTAATTATTACTAATTATTCCTAATTATTCCTAATTATTCCTAATTATTCCTAATTATTCCTAATTATTGGTAATTATTACTAATTATTGCAAATTATTACTAATTATTGCTAATTATTACTAATTATTACTAATTATTACTAATTATTACTAATTATTACTAATTATTATTAATTATTAATAATTATTACTAATTATTACTAATTATTACTAATTATTACTAATTAATACTAACTATTACTAATTATATCTAATTATTAGTAATTATATATAATTATTACTAATTATATATAATTATTACTAATTATTACTAATTATTACTAATTATTGCTAAGTGTTTCTAATTGTTGCTAAGTGTTGCTAACTGTTGCTAAATGTTGCTAACTATTGCTAACTGTTGCTAACTGTTGCTAACTGTTGCTAACTCTTGCTAACTCTTGCTAACTGTTGCTAACTATTCCTAACTATTCATAACTGTTGCTAACTATTGCTAACTGTTTCTAACTGTTCCTAACTTTTCCTAACTGTTGCTAACTGTTGCTAATTGTTTCTAACTGTTGCTAACTGTTGCTAACTGTTGCTAAGTGTTCCTAACTGTTGCTAAGTGTTCCTAACTGTTGCTAAGTGTTCCGAATTGTTCCTAAGTGTTCCTAAGTGTTCCTAAGTGTTCCTAACTTTTGCTAAGTGTTCCTATGTGTTCCTAAGTGTTCCTAAGTGTTCCTAAGTGTTCCTAATTATTGTTAATTATTGCTAATTATTCTTAATTATTCCCAATTATTCCTAATTATTACTAATTATTACTAATTATTACTAATTATTACTAATTATTCCGAATTATTACTAATTATTACTAATTATTACTAATTATTACTAATTATTACTAATTATTATTAATTATATCTAATTATATCTAATTATTACCAATTATATCTAATTATTTCAAATTATTACTAATTATTACTAATTAATACTAATTATATCTAATTATTACTAATTATAACTAATTATTACTAATTATTCCTAATTATTCATAATTATTCCTAATTATTGCTAATTATTCCTAATTATTCCTTATTATTTCTAATTATTACTAATTATTGCTAATTATTACTAATTATTGCTAATTATTGCTAATTATTCCTAATTGTTACTAATTATTGCTAATTTTTACTAATTATTGCTAATTATTACTAATTATTCCTAATTATTACTAATTATTACTAATTATTACTAATTATTTCTAATTATTACAACTTATTACTAATTATTACTAATTATTACTAATTATAACTAATTATTACTATTTATTACTAATTATTACTAATTATTGCTAATTATTACTAATTATTACTAATTATATCTAATTATTACTAATTATTTCTAATTATTACTAATTATATCTAATTATTACTAATTATTACTAATTATTACTAATTATATCTAATTATTACTAATTATATCTAATTATTACTAATTATATCTAATTATTACTAATTATATCTAATTATTACTAATTATTACTAATTATTTCTAATTATTACTAATTATACCTAATTATTACTAATTATATCTAATTGTATCTATTTATTCCTAATTTTATCTATTTATTCCTCATTATATCTATTTATTCCTAATTATATCTAGTTATTCCTAGTTATATCTAGTTATTCCTAATTATATCTAGTTATTCCTAATTATATCTAGTTATTCCTAATTATATCTAGTTATTCCTAATTATATCTATTTATTCCTAATTATACGTATTTATTCCTAATTATTTGTACATATTGCTAATTATATGTTCTTATTGCTAATTATATGCACTTATTGCTAATTATAACTAATTATTGCTAATTATAACTATTTATTGCTAATTATAACTATTTATTGCTAATTATAACAATTTATTGCTAATTATATCTAATTAATATTAATTATAACTAATTATTCCTAATTATATCTAATTAATATTAATAACTAATTATTTATAATTATAACTAACAATATAAATTTCTTAGTAAAACTAAATATAAATAAAAATCAATTGAAATCTAATTAAATTAGAACTAATAAACAGCAGTTAAAATTAACTTAAAAAAATAAAATAAATATAAAAAAATAAAATATAAATACCTTAAACTTTGATATTCTGAAGATATTGACCATCTCCGATTGATCTTATATAAAAAACTTCAACTAAAAGAAAATTTTTCTTTAAAACTGAAGAATAAAGAGAGAGAGAGAGAGGCCAAGATCTGAATGATTTGGAGAAAAAATGGATGGGGGTATATATAGGTTAGATTAGTTGCGACGGGGTTATTAGTGACGGGCTTCCCGTCGCAAATGGTGGTAATTGTGACGGGGCCCATCGCAATTAACCTCGCCTGCATTAATTACTGTCGGCGGTTAAAAGGTTATTTGCGACAGGTCTCATCGCAAATAGTACCTGCAGATAGCCTTTTTGCGACGGGACGACATCCTGTCGCAAAAAGTTATTGACGGCCGCCGGGTATTTGCGACGGGACCCGTCGCAAATATCCCTGCGCGGTTTGCCGCGCAGGTCATGCCAAACTATTTACGATGGGGGGACATCTCCCCGTCGCAAATGATATTCGCTCAGTTTGTCGCGCAAGTCGCGCCAAACCATTTGTGACGGGGGACAAAATCCCGTCGCAAATAATTGGTTATTTCTGAAGGGCACTTTTCCCCGTCGCAAATACCTTCCTGGACGGTTTATTTGTGACGAGCTTTCTTCCCGTCGAAAATAGTCACTTTTCCCGTAGTGCAGATATTTACTCTTTTTTAAGGATTTTATATTTTTATAGTTTTAAGGGTTTTATGGATTTTTAG
Organism: Viscum album; assembly: GCA_963277665.1. Classification (NCBI taxonomy): domain Eukaryota; kingdom Viridiplantae; phylum Streptophyta; class Magnoliopsida; order Santalales; family Viscaceae; genus Viscum; species Viscum album. The sequence continues at coordinate 347,554,295 of OY728122.1, forward strand.
GGTCTTAAGATTTTTAAGGGTTTGGGGTTTTTTAGTTTTTTAGTGCTTTTTATAGTTTCAAGGTCTTTTTGATTTTTTTATTTTTTGATAGTTTTTGGGAGTTTCATGGTATTTTATTTCAAGGGTTTTAGGGTTTTATGTGTTTTTTTGTTTTTTAGTATTTAGGGATGTTTATGAATTTTTGGGGATTTTATGGGGTTTAGGGGTTTTCTAGTTTGAAATATGTTTTTAAGGTTTTTATGATTTGGATGGTTTTATGGTGTTTTTAGGTTTTTAGGGGTTTTATGTTTTTAGGGGTTTTATGGTTTATTAGAGTATTTTAAAGGTTTTTAGGGTTTTTTAGGGACTTTTTTGGATTTTTATGGTTTTAGGGTTTTTAGGTTTTTAGGGTTTTAATTATTTTCTTAGGGTTTTTAATTTCTTTATGTTATTTTGGGTTTTTAATTATTTTTAGGGTATTTTAAATATTTAAATGTTTTTGGGTCTTTTAGGGTTTTTTGGGTTTTGTGGTTGCTAGGGTCTTTTCAGGTTTTTAGGGTTTTTAGTGGCTTTTAGGGGTTTTATGGATTTTAGTTTATTTTCATGTTTTTTGGAGGATTAGCATTATTAATGGTTTTGGGGGGTTTGTGTTCATTTAGGATTTTTAGGGTCCTTTAGGGTTGATTAGGGTTTTTTCAGGTACTTTTGTGTTTTCGGGGCCTTTAGGTTTTTAGGGGTTTTATGATCTTTTACGGTTTTATAGGGGTTGGGGGTTTTTATGGGTTTTTTTGGTTTTTTTGTTTTCTTAGGGTGTTTATAGTTTTGTTAATGTTTTTATGTCTTTTATGGTTTTTATGGGATTTGATGGTTTTGGGGGTTTAAGGGTTTTTAGGGTTTTTAGGTTATTTTAGGGGTTTTATAGGTTTCTATGATTTTTTAGGGTCCTTTAAAGAATTTTATGGTCTTTTAGTGTTTTTAGTGTTTTAAGGGGATTAATATATTTTAAGGGTATTTAAGGAATTTTTGTATTTTGATGGTTGTTCAGGGGTTATGGGGGGATTAGGGTTTTTTTTGTTTTTAGGGGTTTTCAGAATTTTAGGGTATTATGGGTTTTAGCGTTGTTTAGGTTTTTTAGGAGTTTCAGGTTCATTTAGGGATTTTTGGGTCCTTTTGGTGTTTAAAGTGTTTTTAGGTTCCTTTAAGGTTTTTAGGGTTTTTTGGTGTGGTTTAGTGTTTTTAAAGGTTTTTAGGGTCCTTTAGTGTTTTGTGATTTGTAGGATCCATTAGCAATCTAGGGTTATTTGGGGTATTTTAGGGTTTTTTTTTGAGTTTTAGGGTCCATTAGGGTTTCAGTGTTTTAGATACTTCTAGGGTTTAATGGTATTTTAGGTCCTTTTAGGTTTTTTAGTGTCATTTAGGGTTTTTATGGTTATTGGATCTTTTAAGTGTTTTAGGAGCTTTATGGTCTTCTAGGGGGATTAGGGTTCTTAGATTCTTCTAGGATTTTTAAGAATTTTAGGTTTTTAGGGGTTTTTAATGAATTTTACTATTTTGAGAGGTTTTAGGTGGTTGGGGTGGTAGGGTTTTTAGAGGTTATAGATTTTTTGGGGGTTTTATGATCTTAAGTGTTTTGGTGATTTTTATGCATTTTTAGGGTTTTAGGATCCTTTAAGGGTTTTTGGGTTTTTTTTATAGATTTTAAAGGGTTTAAGTTCTTTTAAGAATTTTTGGGTTTTAAAGGTTATTTAGGGGTTTTAGGGGGTTTTAGTAGTCTTAAGGGGTTTTAGGGGTTTCTGTTTTTTTGGGTTTTTATGTTTAATATGATTTTCTAGTGTTTTCAAGTGTTTTAGTTTTTTCATTTTTGCGGTTTTTAGAGGATTTTTGGGTGTTTTAAAGGGTTTATGTGTTTTTTTGGTTTTTAGGGTTTTTATTGGGTTTTAGGGATTTTAGGGTTTTTAAGGGTTTTAGGGTTTTTAGGGATTTTGGGTTGTCTAGGATATTTTAGATTTTTTTGCGTTTTAATGTATTTTTCGATCCTTTTATGGGTTTATGGTTTTTAGGGTTTAGAGTAATTATTTAGAGTTTTAGGATTTTTTTGGGTTTCTAGGGTATATTAGGTGATTTTAGTGTTTTCAGTTTATTTATGCGGTTTTATAGGTTTCTCATTGATTTTAGAGTTTTTAAAGGGTTTGGGGGAGGGTTAAAGTTTTTATAGTTTTTCTTCAAAGATTTTTTTTTGGATTTTGAAGTTTTTTAGTGGTTTAGGTGTTTAAAAGATTTTATTTTTTTAATGGGTTTAATGGGTTTTATAGTTTTTAATTTTTTGGGGTTTTTAGATTTTTAGGGTTTTTGGAGATCTTAATTATATTTAGGTATTTTAGGGATTCTATGGATTGTTATAGTTTTTAGTATTTTTCGCAATGTTTAGGGGTTTTAGTGGTTTTAGGTATTTCATGTCTTTTTAGGAATTTTTTAGGTTTTTTGGGGTTTGAGGGTTTATTGGTATTATTTTAGTTTTGTCATATGTTATTAGTTTTTTAGGGTTTTTAGGGAATTTATTGTTTTGAGGATTTTATTAGGGTTTTTTCGGGTTTTTAGGTTTTCTAGGGTTTTTAGGGTTTGCGGGGTTATATCTTTTAGTTTTTTAAAGGGGATTTAAGGTCTTTCAGTATTTTTATGGATTATAAAGTCTTTTAATGTTTTTTGGGTATTATTTTTTTAGTATTTTTGGGATATTTTGAGGGTATATGGTTTTTATGGTACTTAGGTAGTTTAAGGGTTTTTGGTATTTTAGGGGTTTAAGTGATTTTTTAAGATTTTTAGGGGTTTTATGGGGTTTATTTTTTTAAGGTTTGTTAGTTTTTTATAGGGGTTTTAGAGTATTTTAGGGTTTTAGTGGGTTTTAGGGTTTTTAGGGTCTTTTAGGGGTTTTAGGGGGTTCTAGGGTTTTTTTGGTTTTTAGGTTTTTTGAAGATCATTATGGGTTTTAGGTTTCTTTGGAGTTTTTAGGGTTTTGGGGGGTCCTATGGGGTGTTAAATTGTTTGAAGTTCCTTTATGATGTTTGGGTGTTTTTTCTATATTTTTAGGGTTTTTTTAGGGTTCTTATGGGTTTTAGTGTTTTTTATTTTTTTCTGGGTTTTATAAGGGTTTTTAGAGTTTTTAGGGTTTTGGGTTTTTTTGGGTCTTCTAGGGCATTAGGATTCTTTAGAGTTATTAGGGTTTTTAGGGTCCTTTAGGGTTTTAGGTGTTCTATGTTCTTTTATTGTTTTTTGCGTGGTTTTAAATTTTTTTTGGGATTTCTGATATTTTATGGTTTTAAGGGTTTTCTTGGCGGTTTTCTTGGGTTTTTATGGTTTTTAGGGTTTTATGGTTTTATTATTTGTTGGGTTTTAGGTGATTTTAGGATTTTTAAGGATTATATTATTTTATAGGTTTTTTTAGAGTATTATGGTTTTAGGGTTTTTAGGGTCTTTAGGTTTTTTTGGGGGGGTTTAGGGTCTTCTAGGTTTTTTTCTAGGTTTTTAAATTTTTATAGTTTTATGTTCTTTAAACTTTTTTAGGGTTTTCTAGGGTATTTTGGGTTTTGGGGTTTTTTTATCATCTATATAGTTTGGACGTGTTTTGTAGTATTAAAGGGTTTTTAGGGACACATGGTGTTTTTTGGGGTATTCCAGTGTCTTTTAGCATTTTATTTGTTTATATGGGTTTTTAATCATTTTTAGTTTTTAGATTCATTTATGTTTTTAAGGTTTTTAGGGTCTTTTAGGTTTATTTTAGGGTTTGTAGGGTTTTATAGTACTTTTATGGTTTTAAGGTCTTTTAGGGTTTTTAGTGTTTTTACGGTCATTTTGGTTCTTTTTGGGTATTTTAGGGTCATTTATGGTATCTTAGGTTGTTTTTCATTTTTAGGGTAATTTAGGGTTGTTTGGGTCTTTTCAGGGTTTTTTTGTCCTTTAGGGGTTTTTATTATCTTTCATGGTCATAGTGTATTTTATGGTGTTTTAGGGGGTTTCTTGAATTTTTACTTCCATTTAGTATTTTTTTATGTTTTTAGTGTCTTTTATGGGTTTTGAGAGTTTTTGTGGTCTTTTAGGGTTTTATAGGTTATATAGCATTTTTAGGGGTTTTAGGGTTTTTTAGGGTTCAAGGGTTTATTTGCATTTTCTTTGGGTTTTTAGGCTTTTTAGTTTTTTCTTGTTGTATTAGGGGGTTTTGGGTGTTTTAGGATTTTTATGATATTTTAGGATTTCATAGGGAATATAGGGTTTTTATTGGTTTTTATGGGTTTTTATGTTTTTTAGTATCTTATTGGGGATTAAGGGTTTTTAGGTTTTTAAGTGTTTTAGGAATTTTTTAGGGTTTTTATCAATTTAATGGTTTTGGGTTTTTTAGAGTGATTTAGGTTTGTTTATGGGGTTTTAAGGGTTTTACGGTTTTTTAGGATTTGTAGTTCTTTTTATGTTTTTTTAGAATTTTTGATGTTTTTAGGGGGTTTATGTTTCTTTATGGGCCTTTTCGGGGGTTTCAGTGCATTTTAGGGTTTTAATATTTTTAGGGTCCATTAGTTTTTTATGTTATTTATGGTCAATCATAGTGTTTAAAGGTTTTTTATTGTTTCTTTGGGTTTTTATGTTTTTTATGTTTTTTACTTTTTTTAAGTTTTTTGTTGTTTTAATTGTTTTTAGGCTTTTCAGGTTTTATGGTTTTAGGGGGTCTTACAGATTTTATGGTTTTTTATGTTTATTAGGTATTTTTTAGGGATACAAGGAATTTAAGGGTTTTTAAAAAAAATTAGGGGTTTAGGGTTATTATGGTTTTATAGGGTTTCATTGTTTTTATTGGTTTTAGGTGTTTTTAGTGTTTTTAATGTTTTTAGTATTTTTAGGGTTTTTTTGGCAGTTTATTAGTTTTTTATGGTTTTTATGGGTTTTAGGGTTTTTTTGGGTTTTTTGGGTTTTAGGGTTTTTTTCAAATTTGTTTAGGGTTTAGGGCCTTTTAGGTTTTTTTTAGGGGTTTTAGGGGGTTTAGGTTTTTTAGGGATTTTAGTGGTTTTTAGGGTTTTGGGGGGTTTTGAGTTTTGTTGGGGTAATAAAGGTCTTTTATAGTTTTATGGTATTTTGGATTTTTAAGGTCCTTTAAGTTTTTAATGGTTTTTGGGTTTTTAGGGTTTTTAAGGATTTTCAGGATTTTTAGAGGTTTTTTGGGCTGCTATGATTTTTAGGGGTTTTAAAAGGTTTTTATGGTCATTTTGTGTTTTTGGGTTTTATAGGATTTTTAGGTTTTTCAAATTTTTTAGTGTTTTAATATTTTTTGTTGTGTTTAGTGTTTTTAGTGTCCTTTAAGGGGTTTATAGTGATTTTATGGTTTTTAGTTTTTTTAATATATTTTAAGATTTTAGTGCCTTTAACAATTTTTGGATTTTTTTTTGTGTTTTTAGGTGATTAAGTGTTTTAATGGTTTTCTTGCCTTTTATTATTTTTACTATTTTTAGTGTCGTTCACTATTTTTAGGGTCATTATGGGTTTTAGGGGTGTTCGAGGTTTTTGGGTTTTTTATGGGTTTTTTGGTATTTTAAGGATTTTTTTGTTTTTTTCAGATGTTTGTGTTTGTTTGGGGGTTTAGGTGCATTTTTTTGGGATCGTTATGGTTTTTATGGGTTTCGGGTCCTTTATAATATTTTGGGGTTTTAATGGTTTTCTTGGTATTTTAATTTATTTCCGTTTTCAATCCTTTTTGGAATTTTTTATGTTTCTAGTGTTTTTAGGGTTTTTTAGAGTTGTTAGGGTATTTAGGATCTTTTAGGGTTTTTTATTTTTGTTGGGTGTTTTCATGTTTTTAGGGTCTTTTAGAGTTTTTGGTTCATTAGGTTTTTTAGAGTTTTATATGGCCTTTTAGTGTTCTTTTTAGTTTTTGGTTTTCATAATGGTATTCAGGGTTTTTAAGGTCTTTTAGTTCATTAGCGTTTTTTTGGGTTTTTAGAGTTTTTATGGTTTTTTGTGTCTTTTAGTTTTATTTTTGGTTTTTTAGGGTACTTTGGGTTTTAAGGTTTCTAAGGATGTTTACGAATTATTTAGGGGGTTTTAGGGTCCTTTGGTTTTTTCTGGTCTTTATGCTTTTTAGGGTACGTTATGTGGTTTTAGGGTTTTTTGGTTCTTTTAGGGTTTTTACGTTATTTTAGGGTTTTTTTTGGCATTTTTATGAATTCTTAGATTTTATTAGTTTTTTGGGAATTTTATGATGATTAAGGGGATTTTAACAGTTTTCTATATCTTTTAAGGATTTAATTTTTTTAGTATATTTTAGTTTTGTTAGGGTTTTAGAATCTTTTATGGGTTCTGGGTGTTTTAGGGTCTTTTAAGGTTTTTAGGGGATTTTAGGTTTTTTTGAGTTTTTTTATTGTTTTAGGGTTTTTGGGGTTTTTAGGGCCTTCTTTTGATTTTTTAGGTTTTTCTGGGTTTTAAAATGTTTTTAAGGGGTTTTAGGGTTTTTAGGGTCCTTTAGTTTTGTTGAGGTTTTATAGTTTTTTTAAGGTTTTTTTTTTATTTTAAGGGTTTTATAGTTTTTACAGTGTTTAGTGTTTTTTATCGTTTTAGGGGTTTTAGGGGTTTAATGTTTATTAGGGTTATTGGGTTTTTTTATGATTTTTATAATTTTAAGGATTTTTAGTGTTTTAGTGGGATTTAAGTGTGCTTGGGTTTTTATAGGGTCTTAGGGTTTTTGTATTTTGATGGTATTGTGTAGTTTTTAGGGATTTTAAGGTCCTTTAGGGTTATTTTAGGGTTTTGGGTTCCTTTAGGGTTTTTAGGGGGTTTAGGGACATTTAATGGGTTTATGGTCCTTTAGGGATTTTCAGGGATTTTTAGGGTCCTTTAGGGTTTTATAGGTTCCATTGGGATTTTAGGGTTATTTGGGTATTTTATGGTTTATTTAATAATTTAAGGGTCCTTTTAGTTTATTAAGGTTTTTAGAGTCTTTTAGGGGTATTTAAACTAATTTATAGTCTTTAGGGGGGTTATAGTTTTTAGTTTCATTGAGGGTATTTTGGTTCTTAAAGGATTTTCTTAGTTTTTAGGTTCTTCTTGGGTCATTTAGTGTTTTTTTTGGATTTTTTTATTCTTGTTCGGGTTTTTGGGTTTTTAAGGTCTTTTTTGGGGTTGTAGGGGGTTTTTAGAGTTTTTATGGTTCTTCAAGATTTTTAATGGTTTATTGGGATTTTTCATGGTTTTGGGGGTTTTAGGATTTTATGGGTTTTTAGTGTTTTTAAGGGTTTTAGAGGTTTTAGGGGTTTTTTGGTTTTTGGGGGGATTTAGGGTTTTTATGTTTTTAGGTTTTAAGGGGATTTATGGTTTTTAGGGATTTTTATGGTTTTAATTGTTTTTAGGGTTTTTACTATCATTAGGGTTTTTATGTTTTTAAGGATTTTAATGGATTTTAGGAGTTTTTAGATTTTTAGGGGTTGGTATGATTATTTGTTTCATTTTACAGTTTTTAGAGTTTTAAAGGTTCTTTTAGGGGTTTAGAGGATGTTTTTAAATTTTTTAGGATTTTTTTGTTGTTTTTAGACGTTTTATAATTTTTAGGGGTTTCTATGGTTTTCTAGGGTATTTTAGGGATTTTAAGGATTTTTTGGGGTTTCTATTGGTTTTATGGGTATTTAAAGTTTCTCAAGGATTTTAGGGTTTTTTTCTTTTAGGGTATTTTGGGGTTTTAGGATTTTTAGAGTTTTTAGTTTTTTAAGGATTTATATTTTTTTAGGATTTTTATGGGTTTTTAGAGTGTCTAAGGTGATTTAGGTGTTTTTAGTATCGTTAGGAATTTTTACAGTCTACTACAGGGTTTTTGGGTTATTTAGGATCTTCTAGGGGTTTTAGGATATTTTATCATTTTTAGGGACATTATGGTATTTTATGGGTTTTGGGGTTTTTAGGGCCTTTTTGGTGTTTTAGGATTTTAGGGTCTTTTTAGGGGTTTTAGGATTTTTGGATTTTTGGCGTTTTTAGGGGTTTTATTTTATTATGGGGGTTTTAAGAATTTTTATGATTTTTAGGGAAATTTGGGGTTTTTTATGGTTTTAGGGGATTTTAGGGTTTGGGGGGGTTTTAGGTTTTTATGGGTTTTGAGTTCTGTTTGTGTTTTAGTGCTTATAGGTGTTTTAGGGGTTTTAAGGGTTTTATGGTTTTTTATGGTTTTTAGGGATTTTATGTTTGTTTTAGGGTTTTTAGGGGTTCTATAGTTTTGTGGATTTTGAGGGGGTTTAGGGGTTTTATGGTCTTTTAGGGTCTTTTAGGGGTTTCTTGGTTCTTTCAGGGTCATCTCAGGCTTTTATGGTTTTTTATAGTTTTTAGGGTTTTTAGGGTTTTTATGGTTTTTAGGGGTTTTATGGTTTTTAATGTTTTTAAGGGTTTCATGAGATTTAGTTGGTTTTGGATTTTAAAATGGTTTTTAAGAATTTAAAGGTATTTTTTAGGGTGATTTAGGTTCTTTAGGGTTTTATTTGAGTTTCAGGGGTTTTTGAGACTTTTAATGGGTTTTAGGTCTTTTTTAGGTTTTTAGAGTTATTAATGATTTATGGTTTTTGTTTTGGGGTATTTATGGGTTTTTGGGTTTTTAAAGGGTTTTAGGGGGTTTTAGGGTTTCATAGGGTTTTTTATGGTCTTTATAGTTTTATTGGGGGGATTTTAGGATTTTAAGGGTTTTAGGGCAATTTGGTCCATTTTAGGGTTTTTAGAGTTTTGGGGGGTTTAAGGATTTTGGGGGGTTTTAAGTATTTTTTGGGATTTTAAGGGTTTTAAGGGTTTTATGGTTATTAGCTTTTTTGGGGGGGGGGGGGGTTAGGTGTTTTAGAGTTTTTATGGAATTTTAGGTTTTTTAGATTGTTCGGGTTTTATAGGATTTTTAGGGGTTTTGGGGATTTTAGATAGGTTTTTAGGTTTTTGGGGGGTTTAGGGTTTTTATGTGTTTTAGGTTGTTTTAGAGTTTTTACTGGTTTTAAGGCCTTTCTAGGGTCTTTTAAGTAATTTTATGGTTTTTAAGATCTTTTAATGTTTTGGGTTTTTTGGGGTTTTAGTGACTTCTAGAGTTTTTAAAGGGGGTTTAGGGTCTTTTAGGGGTTTTAGGTGGTTTTAGGGTCTTTTAGGTTTTTATAGGGTTTTTATTTTTTTAGGGTCTTTTGGTGTTTTTACGTACTTTTAGAGTTTTTTGGGTTATTAAGGTCATTTAGGGATTAGGGTTTAAGATGTAGGGTTTAGAGTTTGGGTTTTAGAGTTTAAGATTTATGGAGTATGGTATAGGGTTTAGGATGTATGGATTAGGATTTATGGTGTATGGAAAAGGGTTTAAGGTGAAGGGTTTTGGGTTTTGGGAGTAGGGTATGGGTTTTTTGAGTGAAGGGTTTTTGTTTAGGGTTGTAGGGTATAGGTTTTTCAGTTTAGGTTCAGGGTTTAACGTGTGGGTTATAGGGTTTAGGGTGTTGGTTTATGGTTTTGGTTGTAGGGTATACGGTTTAAGGTGTAGCGTATTGGGTGTAGGATATGGACTGTAAGTTTTAACGTGTATTGTTTAGGGTTTAGGGTGTTGGGTTTATGGTTTAGGGTGCAGGGCTTAGGGTTTGGGGTGTAAGGTGTAGGGTTTAGGGTTTAGGGTTTAGGGCTTAGGGTGTAGGGTATAGGTTTTAAGGAAGGTATGGTTTAGTGTTTAGGGTGTAGGGTATAGGGTTTCTAGGCCATGATTTAGGGTTTAGGGGTTTACATGTAGGGTATTGGGTTTATGGCTGAGGTGATATGGAATAGGGGTTTAGGGTGTAATATTTTGGGTTTAGGGTTGTTGGTTTAATGGTTTGGTTGTAGGGTATATGGTTTAAGGTGTAGCGTATTGGGTGTAGGATATGGACTGTAAGTTTTATCGTGTAGGGTTTAGGGTTTAGGGTGTTCGGTTTATGGTTTAGGGTGCTGGTCTTAGGGTTTGGGGTGTAAGGTGTAGGGTTTAGGGTGTAGGGTTTAGGGCTTAGGGTGTAGGGTATAGGGTTTGGGATGTATGGTTTAGTGTTTAGGGTGTAGGGTATAGGGTTTCTAGGGCATGATTTAGGGTTTAGGGTTTACATTGTAGGGTTTTGGGTTTATGGTTGAGGTGATATGGTATAGGGTTTTAGGGTGTAATATTTAGGGTTTAGGGTTTAGGTTGTAGGGTGTTGGCTACAAGTTTTAGAGTGTAGAGTATATGGTTTAGAGTGGTTGGTGGTTGGTTTAGAGTATAAGGATTACAGTGTTGGGTTTATGGTATAGGGTATAGGGTTTTGAGTGTTGTGTATAGGGCTTATGGTGTCGGGTTTAGTTTTTATGGTGTAGTGTATAGGGTTTATGGTGTATTGTGTAGGGTTTAGGGTTTAGTGGTTAGGGTTTGGTAGGGTTTACAGTGTAGGATATAGGGTTTATGTTGCACATTTTAGGGTTTAGGTTTTAGGGTATAGGGTATAGAGTTTAGGGTGTAAGGTAAAATTTTTATGGCATACGGTATAGGGGTTGGGGTGTAGGGTTTCAGTTTTTGGTTTTTTGGGTAGTTTCTAGGGTTTTGAGTGTGGGTTTTTTAGTGTAGGCTATAAGATTTTGGGGTTTAGGGTTAATGGTGTAGGGTTTAGGGTTTAGAATATAGGGTTTAGGTCTAGAGTGTAGGTTTAGTGTTTATGGTGTAGGTTATAGGGTTTTTTTAGTGTTTTAGTTTTTGTGGTGTTTTTTGGGGTTTTCTGGGGTTCTAAAATTTTCAGTGTTTTTCTAGGTTTTATTTGTGTTTTTAAGAGTTTTTAGGGGTTTAACGGTTTTCTGGGGTTTTTTGGTTTTTTTTAGTTTACAGGGTAATAGTGTTTTTAAGGGGTTTTTAAAGGTTTTTATGAGGTTTATGGTTTTTTTTTGTTTTTAGGGGTTTTAAAGGGTTGAATATTTTAGGGTTTTATCATTTTCATATTTTTAAGGTTTTAAAAGGTTTTGAAGGCTTGTTTTGCAATTTTTTGGATTTTCATGAGTTTTTCATGGGTTTATGGCTATTTTGTATTTTTATGGTTTTTTCTAGTTTTTTTGGGCTTTTAGGGTGTTCTTTTATGGGTGTTTTTTTGTTTTTTTTTGGGTTTTTAGGGGTCTTAGGGGTTTTAGGGTTTTATGGGTCATATAGTGTTCTTATTTGGTTTTTATGGTTTTAGTGGTTTTTATGGTTTTTTGGATTTTATGGTTTTTAGACTCTATTGTGGGTTTTAGAGTCTTTTAGAGGTTTAGGGTTTTTTAGGGTCTTTAGGAATTTTATTACTTTTTAATCGTTTTAATAGTTTTTATGATTTTAGGGGTTTTTATGGTTTTTTTAAGGATTTTAGGGATTTTTAGGGTTTCTAGAGGTTTTAGGGGGGTTTTGTGGATTATAGTGTTAAAGTTTTTTTAGGAATTTAATGGTTTTTAGGGAAAATCAAGCTCTTGACCAGGCTATTCCTGGACCCCCAAAAATTATTAGAAAAAAGAGGTAGCAAAAAATGGAGGGGGTGAGGTCAATCAACCCACACTCAAAAACCCAGGAAAGCCCCGCAAAACCCAAAAGTCACCAAAAAACCCAAAAGGCACACCAAACCAGACAAATCATAAATTCAAAATAATCTCCATCATCATCTCTTAGCCAATCATCAACCAGCACCTCGGAACACATTTTTCATCATCCATCACCTCTTTTCCAGGCATATCCACCACCAGCAACATAGAACCACCATCATCAAAATCATAAATATCACCTTCATCACATCGCATCCAAGTAGGATCTATCACCCAACAATTCATATTCCAGCAACCATCACCTCTTGACCAGTCAACTTCTAGTATTTGACACCTAGTAGCATAGCCAGAAACACAAGGCCACTCACATCGGTGCCTATAGCCATTCCAAATCACCCATAACTCCTTGTAAAAACCTAGAACTAGAAAACCCCTCTGGCTAGACAACTCCCAACACCTCGCAAAAAAACTAGTATCCAACACTAGAAACGACTCACAACCAAACTAGCCACAACTCAGAAACCCATAGTCCAATGTAGAAACTAGAACATAACACAACTTGACCAGACCTTCATCAGTAGTGTAAACCAAAGAAAAAGGTGAGGAACCAGAAACACGAACCTACATCTTCACCCTCTGCATCCACAATAACCCCTCATGAAGCCAGAATAGCCGGAAAACCCCTCCTAGACTCAGATCTGGAAGCACAATTTCAAGAACAGGACTCAGCACGCCACCACCAAGACTTCACAAATCCCACCGCACCCACCTTTCATCGTCGCGAAGCTAGAGAGGCCAACACATCCCTCTTGAACCTGGAAATAGCCACTTCACTGATGACCGAGATGGGCCCTATACAAAGCCTCTAAACCATATCGCCACACCTTCGACGAGAACCATCCTGCCAAACCCCAAGACACCCAAAATACAAAAACCAAACATAGATCTGACATACAGATGTGAGTTCCGAGCGGAGAACGCCCACTGCCAAGTTGTTGAAACGACTGTCACACCCACCTTTCACCATTGTGAAACTAGATAAACCACTGCAACTTACATATAGATCCATCATTGAGATCCGCATCGCCATCGACCTATAATGGTCCATACGAACCCTCCTTTAATATTTTTAAGGGTATTTAGGGTCTGTTAGGGTTTTTTAGTGTTTTTTTATTTTTAGGGTACTTTAGGGTTTCTTTTAGTTTTTTAGGGTCTTATTGGGTTTTTAGGGTATTTTAATTCCTTTTAGAGGTTTTTGTTTAATTGTTGGGTTTTCGGGTTTATATGTTCTTTTAGGGGGGGTTTAAGATATTTAGTGTCTTTTACGAGTTTTATGGTCTTTTAGGTTTTTAGGTATTTAGTGGGTTTTGGGGATTTTTATTCATTTTATGGGTTTTAGTTTTTTTAGGTTTATTTAGGGATTTTAGGGGTTTTATGGTTTTTAGTGTTTTTATGGAGCTTTAGGTGTTTTGATGGTTTTTTGGGTTTTGGTTTTTTTTTGGGTTTTAGGGTCCTTTCTGGGTTTTAAGGTTCTTGGAATTTTGGTATTTATTAATTTTTTATGGTTTTATGTTTTTCTAAGTTATATTGTTTTTTAAGTGGTTTTTAGGGTTTTAGGGGGGTTTTAGGTTTTAAGGGTTAAGTGGGGTTTTATGTTTTTAGGGATTTAAAGGTTTTATGGTTTCTTTAAGGTTTTTGAGGCTTATTATAGATTTTAAAGGTTTTAAGGTTTTTAATGGGTTTTTTTATCATTAGGTGGTTTTAGTGATTCTAGTGTTTTAGGGGTTTTTAGCGATTTTATGGTTTTAATGGTTTTAGGGTTTTTATGGGTTTTAGGGTTTTTTAGAGTTTTAAAAGATTTTAGGGTTTTAGGGTTTTTAATAGTTTTTAGGGGTTTTGTATTTTTATCATTTTATGGGTTTTATGGTTTTGAGGGATTTTAAAGTGTTTTAGAGATTTTAGGGATTGTTGGGGGTTTAGGGTCTTTTAGGAATTTTAGGGATTTTTAGGTTTTTTTCTGTTTTTTATGGTTTTTTGTAGTTTTGTAGGGTTTTAGGGTTATTAGGGGTTTTAGATGTTTAAAAGGTTTTCAGGGTTTTGATGGATTTTTAGGGGTATTTGTTTTTTTTTGTGTTTTTAGGGGTTTTCATAAGAGGATTGGGTTTTAAGGGGTATTTAATGAATTTTTGAGTTTTCATGGTTTTCAAGGGTTTTAGTGCTTTTTAGGGTTTTTAGTGATTTTTTGGTTTTTCAGGTTTTTTGGGGTTTCTAGGGTTTTTATTATGTTTAACTATTTTTGATTTTTTTGGGTTTTTATAGGGTTATTTATGTTTTTATGGTTTTTAGGGTTTTAGGCTCTTTTACTATTTTAGGTTCTTTTATGATTTTCAAGGACTTTGGGGGTTTATATTTTTTAAGGTATTTTTGGGTTTTAAATTGTTTTAGGGTTTTCAGTTTTTAGTGTTTTATGGGGTTTTAGGTTTTTTAGAGTTTTATTAGGGTTTCTGTGGTATTTGGATTTTTTTTAGTTTTTAGGGATCTTTGGTCCTTTTTATGATATTTAATGCTTTTTAGTTTTTCCGGTGGTTTTAGGGGTTTTTAAGGCTTTTCAAGGTTTTCATGATTTTTTTTGGGTTTTTAGTGTTTTTATAGTATTTTATCGGTTTTTAGGGTTTTATTTAGTTTTAATGGCTTTAGGCTTCTCTTAGATTTTAAAGGGTTTTAGGTATTTTAAGTGTTTTTAATTTATTTATGGGTTTTTATGGTTTTAGAGTTTTTAGGGTTTTTCGGATTTTATGGGGTTTTAGTGTTTTTAGGGTTTTTAGAGTCTTTTTTGTGTTTTTTGGTTTTTTTTTGTTTTTTATGATTTTTTAAATATTTTTATTTTTTTGGGTTTTTATGTTATTTCAAAGGTTTAAAGGAGTTTTTAGATTTTAAATTATTTATATGTTTTGAGGGGTTTTTGGTTTTTAAGGTTTTCTAGGGTTATTAATAGTTTTTCAGTTTTGTTATTATTTTTATGGGTTTAGGGTTATTTTAGGGTTTATAAGGTTTTTAGAGCGTTTTAGGATTTTCTAGGTTTATAGGGTTTTATGGGGTTTTTAGGATTTTTTAATGTTTTTAGGAAATTTTATTTTTTACAGTTTTTAGGGGGTTTAGTGGTTATAGGGTTTTCTATGGGTTTTTAGGGTTTTAAAGGTTTTTTGCATTTTTACGGTTTTTTGGGTTTTGTATGTTTTTTAAGGAATTTGGGTTATTTTGGATTTTTTAGGTTTTTTAGGTTTGTTTTAGTGTTTATAGTTTGTTTAGGATTTTTTACTATATTTAGAAGTTTAGGGTGTTTTTTGGGGTTTTTTATGGTTTTTAGTGATTTTAGGGTTTTTCTTAGGTTTTAAAGAGTTTTTAGGGGATTTAGGGGGCTTATGGGTTTTAAAAGGAATAAGGATTTTGGTTTTTTTTGGTTTTTATCATTTTTTATGGGTTTCAGCTTTTATGTATGGTTTTTTGAGTATTTTATGGTTTTTAGAGGATTTAGGGTGTTTTATGGTTTTTTGGGCCTTTTAGGGGTTTTTAGGTTTTTTAGTTTTTTGTGGGCTTCAGGGTTTTTTAGGGTTTTTAGTATTTTTAGGGATATTATGTTTTATGAAAGGTATTTTTGTGGTTTATGGATTTTTAGGATTATTTATGGTTTTTATTGTTTTTAGTTTTTTAGACAAGGAAGATGTGAGGGTCGTGCTATTCCCCCCCCCCCCCCAATTTATTAGCAAGAAAAAAGGAGACACAACAGACAGGGGAGGGGAGGGGTCAGACAACCCACACCCAAAAACCCCTTACAACCCAAGCCAAAAAAAGAAAAACAAAGAAAGAAAAAAGACTCAAAAATAGACACAAAGCGGCATCATCACGTCACATCCAGCCAGAACCAGCATCCATCAGCACCACATCCAATCATCCCAGCAACATAGCAGTAGTAACACATCCAAACCAACCAGCCCCAGCAACCAACATCACCAAATCTGACACCACAACCAAACACAACCAGAAGCATCAAACCACAGCACAAGCACCGCAACCAAGTGCAACCATCATCACCTTCCAACAAACAGAAACCAGCAACTAGCAGCACAACAACAAACTCATCCACAGCAGCAGCAAAAACCAAACAACCACACATCATCCAGTATTCACCAGCAGCCAGCAACTCACATCCAATCAATTTCCCACATCCAATCTCACAAGGTCCAGCACCCAGTACCTTCTCACCAAGAAGGTCCCTCTACAGCAACATAGAACCAACAACATCAATCGAACAAGATTCAGCTCCACCCAACAGAACTGATAGCCAGCATCCACATCGAAACCAAAACAGTAGCCAAAACGCAACACCTAACCTGCCCTCCAACAACAGCTTGGGGGGAAACCAGAAACTCAAAAACCGACCAAATTTCAGCAGAAACAGCAACCCAATACCAGGCCAGCCACCAATCAATAACACGCAGACCAGCAAATTAAAGCGAACACAGCACATTGTGACCATACCTTCGTCAACAACAATATCCAAGAACAAGAAAGAAGAACCAGAAGAGAAAAAAATGCATCCTCGCCCTATTCATCCACCATGAACCTTCGAGAATCCAGAGATGCCAGCAAAACCCTCCTCGGGTCCAAACAAGCTGCGTAGTTTCAAGAACGGAGCCATAGATGCCAGCACGAAGAATACGCAAAGCCCGTCGAACCTTCTTATCACCAAGGCGAAGCCAGAACTCCCCCCCCCCCCCGACAAAACCACCAGAGCGTCTTGCCACACCAGAGTTCCATCAGGCTGAACACACCTCTGACCATTCGACAATGCATCCATCTCGCCTGCGTTGACTTCACCAAAAACCTCTTCGACTTCATCCAGATCACTAGAAAGGCATCACCACTGCCGCCAAGGAGCGCGGAATCCAGATCTAGCAAAGCCGATCCAAATCGAAGCAAAAACCAAACCAAGCTTTCGCCACTGCAACCTGAAACAGCCCACCAGATCTCATCGTCGTCAACCATCTGCCTCAAGATCCACCATTGCGCCAAGAAAGAAAGCCTCTCGAACATCAAGCCAACAGATAAGTTGACCAAGCGTTGATGAATCCAAATCATGTGTCGTAGCTGCAACCCCCTCTGTCGTTGAAGCCTTCGACGTTGTTGACCCATCCGTGGAAACCCAAGATCTGCAAGCTCAACCCCGATCTGCAGAAGAGGACAAGAAGGGTTTCCATCCACCAAGGGTCCATCAACATCATCACTTTCAAACTTAATCCAAACAATTAGCACATCCGTCCGCGCATCCTCCATAGTTATCGATGCCCAAACACAAAGAATCTCGACTGGATCCATGGCCAGGAACCCATGAAACAACAACGCTTTGGGAAGTCGAAGTCACCGAGAAATGGAAACCACCACCGCCTTGAGGTTGAAAGCCTTCATAGCCCACCTTCGCTGAGAAATTGGAAGTAGCATGAATCCATAACCGAAGCTCCAAGAGGAATTCAGGGGAAGACCTGGACAAATCACTAAGTGAGAGAGAGACCCGGGAGAGTGTGCCGCCATCCTCCAACCCCAACACTAATCCCCTTAGTTTTTTAGGGTTTTAGGGTTTTTATTATTTTAGGTGTTTTAGGTTTTTAAGGGTTTTTTTGGGTTTTTTTAAGAATATTCTCTTCTCAGAGTTCATATTTTGATATAGTAATAATAATTTATAAGAAATATGTTCTCAGATATTGAAATGATTTTTGGATGAGAAAAGAGTATCTGGTTTGTAATCTTGTTCTTAAAAAAATTGTTTAATGACATTTTGTCCACTCATATATTTCTATGACTTCAGTCTCCTATAAAAGGAATAATTCTTATAAAAAGAACCATTGAAAACTAATTTTTAGAAACCATCATACTCGGAATGATATGTGTGGTTTATAAATTCTTATGAATAGTATTGAATTTTTTTTCCAGAAAATAGGTTATAAATATTATATAAATATAATATTTTAATTTTATCCAGAGCTGCTTCAAGTGTACCACATCATCTTCCATTGTAGATTCAACACTTTATCAAATTCTTATTGGATCTCTTAAAAAGACTTATGGTCAATCCCTTTTAAATTACATCTGATATGTAACTTTTTCAAATTCTGACTGCTTTCCACAATCAATTCACTTGGCCATGTGGTCTCTTCATCACTTAGACTGAAATCCAATTTTTTTTTCATATGGTCTCTTTTAGTAAAAATACATTGAATTTGAAATAAATGTGTTGTGACTCCAATTCTTCATGAAAAAATCATTGTTGATCAAATAGGCATTTAATCAATCACTTGGTTGTGTAATTAATCTAACTGATCATGTAGATAATATAAGCCTTTCCTAACAACTCAAAATTTTTGGTCACTCGAGATATATCATGAAATATATTTAGTCATTTTTAGTTTATATCCTTATAGATGCACATATAAAACAATCTATTTAGCACTTAAAAAATTTTCCGCATGTTCGATTGAAAACATTGTGAAATCTTACTTCTTTTAGACTCATGATTGATAGTATATCTTATTTGGATTCACGATCAATTCAAGACTTATGAAAATATATAAATCTTCCATAAAAATATTTTAATTTCTTAAAACATAGAAAATTTTAGTAACAACATAATCAATATTTTTTTTTATTAAAACAATTAATTGCTTGACTAATCCAATAGTTTTTATTGTAATTAGATTTCTTAGTTTCTTTTTGGGGATGTTTGGTCCTGAGAATTCTATATACGAGAAGAGGAGAATTCTAAAAACTCAGAAAAGGGTATAAATTAACCTAGAAGAATAATTAAGAAAGGTTTTAAAGGGGTCAAGACTTCAAAGGATGGGTTACTACCATGAATCAAAAATCTCATTATGGACCGCCACTTCGCATGGTGCTCCACAAATTCTTGAAGAACCACGTGAATCAAATCGTTCACAGGATGTGTTGGTACAATCGGTCCCCACAAACAAAACCAAATTGTTTACAGGGCAGAACAACGATTTATTCCCTCAAGAATGACCACCCCCATGAACTAAATCATTCACAAGATAGGATGGGACCTTCAGCCATTGAAAAAAAATTCTATTCATCTACAGGGATAGATAGTGATTTCTATCCACATCAATGACCACTTCCCACTGACTAATCCGTTTGCGGGTCGAGGCATCCCCCTAGGCTCCCACAAAATAATCCCCACAGGTCACCATGCATGAATAGACATGATAGTATCTGGTCCCTCCACTCTTATATAATAGGACCTCAAGGGGGATGAAAGGAGGAGACATTAAACTGAGTGGAGATGAAGGAGATAGGCGATGAGTTTACAGAAACATCACAGCCTCCAAGATGAATCGAGAGAGATCAGTCGATTCCCAAAAGGTAAAACTCCACCACATATCAGTGAGGGGGAAATAATAAATTTTTCATCCATTGCAAACTCAAAACCCTTTGTGGAACCTACTCTATAGGACAGAAACATATTACTCTTCTATTTCCCATCACCCATCATATAAAAACACTATGCAGGTAGAACCGTACTCCACGTTTCAAAATTATATATGGAAGGAAAGTGGTACCACATTGAAAATTTTTACACAGATAGAACCTTGTACTGTTTGGAAACACGGTATGTAGGTGGAACCTCAGTCTATATAGCACAATGCTATGCGAAAGGTTCCCACACCCATATAGCAACACACTATGCAGAGGGAACCTAATACATCCTAATAACATACTACATGGAATGTGGAATCCAAGGGTGTTCCATGCTCCAACTATAATCACTCTCTTCGGTCATGTCATTGGGCTCCATATTGACCCCTCTGTTGACCATTCTAATGGAATTTGGCCAGGTCCTCTTCCATATCCACCAAACATGTATGATCAGATCATCGGTCACATTAGCACGCCCTCTCAAGTATACATACTCATTGTAAATGGATTCACGTGTGTAACCTATGAAATAAGGAAGGCCCTTGTAATTTTTATAGGACAACATTACCATTTTAATGATGGTTAAAACCTTATGGTGCTCATGGGAACATCCCAGTTCAAGGTGGGGTGGGTGAGGGCCACTCTTTCTTTTCCCTTCGATAAGGAATATGATCCTCCCCCAAAGAACAATTTTAATAATCCCTCTTGGAGTATTCCCCTATAATTTATTAATGGAGGGGTAATTCTTGATCCTATTTTCCTTATCCTTGGTATGTATCCAGATAGATCCCTCAATGCGACTATCCCAATTACCAAAAGAAAAGAAGATATATGAATACTCAAACCCCTCCCCCTCCCCCTTTTGGCTATAGCACCTTGTCCAACAGTGGACAGAGTGGATCATGTGATCTTCAGGTCCACTAATTCAACTTGTTTCTCACAATGATCATGACTCACATGAGATTTTAGGTTACTGGGGATCATGAAATCCACACGGTCCCAAACCAAATGGGCCTCCTAAATGGTATAATCCCCTAATCACATCCATTTAAATGGGCAGCATCAATGCATAATCCCCACAAATAATCCAACCATGAGCAATTCTATTATGAATGGAATCTTCCATGCATAAGACCTGACCACAAGGGCCTATTATTAATTATAATACCCAATCATACATAAATCAAAATGGATTTATCCCATGCATAACCCCCATCACATGCTTCACAGGAATCATCCATGTATAAGCCCCATCCTCTAACCAATTTGGAAAAGTATATGCATAATCCTTAACTATACCCACTTAATCTATCCTCCTTATAAGAGTTGATAGAGTTGGTGTCCTAGGACCAACTATTTTTTACTTTTATTACAAGTATATTCAATGTAATGAATATTAATTAAACTTCTTATTACATATTGTTTATTTTTCTTCATGATTTTAATGTAATAATGTCCTAGAGTATACATTTCACTAAAAAGATCATAGCAGTTCCCCACTATGATGAGAACCTTGATGTGCTATGATGATATTCTCAAATAATGTTATGTGTTTGGATAATCTAATTTGATGGGAAACATAGTACATAGACTCTCAATTGCAAGTACTCATAAGAAGATGAGGCTTCTTCTCATGAAGTACGCACTTGGTAATCTCCAAGATGGGATATTATGAGAACATACCCTCCAATAGGAATTTATCATGTTTTAGTGTTATCAGATATTCTTATATATGAGTGTGTGTGATGGTCCTCAGACTTTATGATTTTTATAAATGTATGTTAGAACTTTTGTACTTAGATTTATTTTTTAAACCATGACGATAATAGTTCATAGAGAAGTTGGATATGTTGGGTGTTCCACGAGTGACATGTAATTAATGGATATATCGAGGAATTATTTTTCACTTCCATCCTTATGGAATTTGATATCTATTCCATTTTATTGGAATATAACCATTGCATTAAAATCCATGTCCATGGTGTAACGTTGTGTTTATTTTTGATACTCAAAGAAAGACGTATCGATCACATAGTTTGGTGACAATATTGTGCAACATTCTTGATGAGATATTATGATAAACGGATAGTATTACATAGTTAGTGTTCGTATGTGGTTGTCAATGATGAGACATTAAATTATTTCCCTTGGGTTCCTTGACTTTTTTCTATGTAGTAAACTTAGACATTAGGAAACCCCACCTAATGGCAACAAGAATGAATACAAGAGGGTCACACACTAAGTTTTTCCATTAATCTTGGTTAAATTCTATTTGACTTTTATTAATGCAATAAATGTTATTATCAAGTCCAAGTAATAATTTTATTCAAGTTATATTGATCACATATATTAAATAAATATTTATTCTTCAGCTTGTGAATAAAATATTTATTTTATTTATTAAATATTTCATTAAATATTTATTTGGTTGTTCGATAAATGCTATAGGAGTTCAAACGAACTGAGAAGAATCCCAGTGAAAAATATTAATTAATAATACCATTACATAATATTTATTATTTTATAGGTTGGAGTGCACTAAAAAAATAATAAAATATTTTATATTATGTGGATGGAGTTTATTAAAAGTGATAAATGTTATTTAATGGTTGGTAGCAATAAAATGAAATTTGATCTTAAATACTAACAATATAAATAGATGACTATTTATATTTTGTATAGTATCCAAAAAATGAGATTAGAAAATTTTTGTGCACAACGAATTCTCTCTCAACCCATTCTCTATCCCTATCGAGAACGATAAGTGAAAGAGAGATTTCATTAAGGCTGAAGGATGAGTGATTAAGAACAAGAAATGCAAGACAATTGACTCACCACTCTTGTAGTTGGAGATTTAATGACATTGATCGTAGATCATATGAGAAGGTGTTGATCACTATTAGAGGGATTCTATCCTTGGATCCTCACAGCACAATGATGGTAATATGTAAGGTTTTTTCAGATGATCCACATTCAATAATGAAGAACGTTCCAAAGCCCAAGTATTTGTTTATTAAATTGTTAAATAAATTAATTATAAATTTTATGTGTAATATCCTCACTCTTTGTTTTGAGAAATGATTATTAAAATAAATTTTTGTATATATTCCTCATATGCATGCTTCTATAATTCCTGGAACCATCAAGTGGTATGAGAGTGATCACATTTAAATTTATAATTATTTACATGCTGTTGTGGATATATTTTCTTTTCATGTTATTCTCTATTAAATAATATTTTAATTAACATGTTATCGACATATTAATCATGGTCCTTTATTGTTTCATTTTCATAGAGGCATAAGAACAAATGAAGAATGACCAGAGATTCCATCAGGAAAAATCCAAAAATTTCATTGGTAAAACTAACTTACACAACATGTAACCAGAGCACACATTTTATAACTATGCACATTTTATCTCTATGCACTAAGAAATTAATTACACACAGTTCTTTTATTTCACACCACATATTTACAAGGGAAACCTATCACACGAAAAGAAGATACATGGTGTATAGATGGCACATACATGCCATGTAGTCTATCCAAGTTAGCATACAAAGGCCCTATGTGTGTGACTTGGATATACCGAAACTGATGTACATGGCATGTAGCTGGATTTACACACCATGTAGTCTCCCATTAGTGGAAAAAATTAAAAAAAAATTCATTTGAAAACAACATCATTAAAACCGTATTTTATTTATTGGAACATTGTTGTGTGTTTGAAAATTTAATAATGGTTTTATAGAATTTTAAATTCTCAATTAATTTGTTTTAATTAAAATGTAATTATTGGTTTTAAAGTTTAATTTATATGAATTACATTAATTATGGCTATATACAAATAAGATCAGATGATCATTATGTTGAAATGAAATTAATTAATTAATTAATTAATACAAGTGTGTTTATTATTAATAATTAAAGAAAAAATAAAAAAAATTCTATCCATTTACCTTTTCTTTTTATTTTCATGTATGACTGTTCATCAGCTTGACCAAGGAATTTGTATGTGTTTTATGTTTTAATTTAATTTATTTCAAGAGCTTTCAATTATTTACTATTAAATTAAATGATGTCATGTGAGTCATCCCCCCCTTGGTTATTATGTAGAACCTATGTGTCCAAGGATATTTATGTAATCCCCTTTAACCAATCTTTTGGTTATCCCCACCTATGTGTGAGTAATAAATATTCGTAATTAATGGAGCATCCCAAGTCATGTGGAGGAAGTTCAAGATGGAATCGTAATGATTCTAGCCTAGGTGATACACGGGTGGACAAGAGGAATTCTATAACTCATGTCAAGACCAAAAATATGATATATTTCCCAAATGTTAAAGGTTTATTTAATGTCCACTCATTAAATAAACTGTTAGATAAATCTCATGAACATATCATTTAATTGATTATTTATTTTCCTATGAAATTATTTATTTTATGGATTCAAGGTTGTGATGGCATAAATAAATGATTTAATATGAAAGGATGGAAATTAAATAAAAGAATTATATGTAAATTTTTTATCCAAAATGGTTTGTTAATTAAGTAACATACACTTATTATTAATTATAATTTTAATGAATAAAACAAGATAAAATTTATACATAAAAAATTAAAATCCATAAATAAAATGTTAATTCACACTAAGCCTTCTATTTCCTGATTGGGAATGAAACCATATAAAAAGTGTCATAAATGCCCAATGTTTGGAAGCTTACTTTTATCAAGGAGTTCTCATGAGAGTTTTGGGTTGACTTAATTGAAATTTTATTGAGTTTAATGGAAAAAGTTTGTTAAATAAAAATTTAGAGGCAAGTGTTGAGGATATCCAAGTCAGGATTTTAGGATAGGAAAATCCACTTAATTGATCAATGAGTTGAAAGTCCACATTTTTAAATTCCACAAACCTAATTACATTATTACAGTTATCATATTCAATATCTAGATAATTATGAAAAGTAATGGGTATCAATTCCACTATAATGTTAATGATACTATACATTCCTACTTCAATGGTGAGGGATATTGAGACTTGATAAAATAGTGGGAGATTTAATAAATAAATAAATAATCATTTAATTTATTATTTATCACATTTTTTAATCAATAAAATTTATAATAATATTATCCTTTTAATTGTAGATTAAAATGAAAATTTCATTATCCAAACCATCCCTATGATCAATATAGGAGAAATATAAACTACTAACTATAACTAACATCCAAGATTGGTTTAGATGCCTTTAGGTTGTGTTAAAACATGAATGGAAAACTTACATTCTAGAATACTCAATTCTTGATCCACCTACTAATGAGGTGAGGGATGAAAAGTTCCTTTTCTATGAAAAAAATTTGAGCAATGTGGTCAATGTTCAATGCATGATATTTTCATTGATGTCTTGTGAACTAATAAAGTCTCATGAAAACATAGATTCGTATAGAACACATGAGAACCTACGTGGTATTTAACAAGATAGATCTATATAGGAATGATTTGATATTTTTAAGGAACTATTTCAGAGAAATCTTGAAGAGGTTACCTCTGCTGGGCCTCATGTAGTCAAGCTCATTGGACACATTGAGTACTTAGAGGTTATAGGGTTTATAATCCCCCATAAACTGGGCACCAACCTCATTTTGGAATCACTCCCTCATAGTTTCTCAAATGATAAATATTGATATGTATCTTCCATATCTTCTTACATTTCTTTTTCATGTAGATAAGGATATGAATTGTGAAAAACCTTCCTTCCATATATAGAACAAACAAAAAGGGAAAAAGGAGAGATTTAATCCCAAATATTCTTCACACCCTTATAGGAAGAGGAAGATCAATAGAAAATCATGGGAACATGATGTTGTCTATTTTTCATTTGGCAAGAAGAGTTTCTAGATGAAAAAATTCCCCTATAAAAATAATAAAGGGGGAATTTTTGGGTGCATTTCTTATCGAGTGTAATTTATTTGTTTTCTAAAAATTAGTTATTAGATACAGATTTTGGTAGTCACATATGTATTCAAATAATGAAATCATGTAGATTTACAAATACTTACCAAGGAGAGGTAGATCATTGAGCTACCAACAGAGCTAAAATTGAAACTATAGAAATCAGGGACTACCACTTCACATTATCAACCCAAATGATCTTGGTTTTAAAGGGTTGTTATTATGTGCCTTCAGTTACCAAAAAAAGTATTTATGTATCTAGAACTGATATGAATAGATTTATTTTAAAATTTAGGAATAAATTTTATTCTTTTATAAATATATACTTTTTATTTTAAGGAACATTTATATAATACACTTTATGGGTTGGATTACATGAACCAAATAATAGCAATCGGTAATGAAGTATCATTACATGACTCCTACCACACCCAAACATGGCATCATTAGCTATGTCGTGAAAATAAAACATGTTTGGATAAATTACCTCAAAATGGATATTTAGATACTTTTAAAATAAAACGACTTGTTGTATTTCATTCATATTTACAAGGAAATTTGAAAAAAAATCCACATTTAGTGGGAAAGGAGATTGGGATAAAGAGTTACTTGAATTTGTTCACACTGATGTGTGTGGACCATTTATTGTTGAAGCAATGGGTGGATACTCATACTTCATAAATTTTACTGATGATTTTAGTTGATATGAATATGTCTACATAATGAGGTATAAATCAATTTTTTCTATAAATTCATGGAATATAATAATGGTGTTGAGGACCATCTTGGTAAGAAGATTAACAAACATCACTCAAATCACAGTGTAGAATGTCTTAATCAAGACTTCATTGAATATATATGGTAGTTTAGTATTTTACCTCAACTCACTCCTCCTTATGTGCCTCAGTGGAATGGTGTAAGAGAGAGGATGAACCACACCTTTTTGGACATGGTGAGACCAATGATGTGTCATGCAAGTATTCTATTATCATTTTTGGGAAACATGTTACAAAAAATAGAAAACATACTCACCTGAGTCCCAACTAAAGAAATATATGGTATAAAATTCAAATTATGTAGTTAAAATAAACCCATGTTGTGTTACTTACATGTGTGGGGTTGAGAATCATTTTTTAAAGCCTCTTTAGGTTTCAATCTTGAACCTGAAGGAATAAAGTGTGTCTTTATAGGATATTCCAAATAAATAAAGGGATATTACGTAAAAAATCCTTTATCAAAAAAACATTTGGTTAAAAGATGTCCCAAATTTCAGGAGTATATTATCTCTAAAAGACCTAGTGTGAGTGAGATATACTTTGATAAAGTCATGGCTAAAGATACACAAGAGTTTGAATAAGAATGAAATCTACAAATCCTCATGGAAGATGAAATTTTTCTAGAGACACATTTTCTTTGTAGGATTTCTAGAGAGGTTAAAGAACTATAAAGATATGGTTTTATAGTCAGTAGGGATGGTGAGTCAATATTAGTTGAAAATAATGATCCTCCAACCTAAAATTATGTATTAAGTGGGATAGATATTTCCAAGGGGCAAGAATCCTTGAATTCTGAAATGGATAATATATACCAAAACCATGTTTGGATTTTGGTAGAAGATCCAGTAGATATAGATCCCATTGGTCATAAATGGGTATTCAAAAATAAACTAGACATGTAAGGGCAATTCAATACCTATAAGGTGTGTCTGGTTGAAAAATAGTTTAAAAACATTAAGCAATTGACTATGATGAAACCTTTTCACCAGTTACAGTGATGAAATCCATAAGAATTATAAATTTCATCATGACATTACATGACTATGAGATTTGGAAAATGTATTTCAAAACACCCTTCCTTAATAGGAACCTTCAAGAAAATGTGTATATGACACAAACAGAAGGGTTTATGACTCCAAAGGATTCCAACAAGGTATGCATGTTGTAAAGAGCCATTTATGGATTAAAGTAAGCATTTGGTTCTTAAAACATTTGTTTTTATGAGGAAATACCATAATTTTGTTTCATAATGAATGAATGTGAGATGTGTGTCTATAAATGGATTGTGTTAGTGAATTTATTTTCTTAATAGTATATGTTTATGACATATTACTCATTAGAAATGAAATACCCATTTTATAGTATTTTATGTAGTGGTTTAATAAATGATTCTCTATAAAGTTATTAGGTGGGGTAGGATATATTCTTGGGATCAAGATCGATTGTGATAGATCCAATAGGTTTCTCAACCTAATTAAATGTAAATACATTGAAAAGATACAAATGATATTCAGTATGGAACAATCCAAGAGGGGATTTCTTCCAGAATCACATGGAATTCATATTTTTAGGAAAATGTTTACTTACACACATAAGGAATGAAACAGAATAACAAGGATTCCATACACATCAGCGATTAGGTCATTATTCTATTCTATTCAATGGAATAGGAAATATGTATCCTATACACTAAGTGTGGTAATAAGATATCAAGATGATCCTAGTGACCATAATTTGATGGAATTCAAGATTATATTTAAGAATCTGAGGCATACTAAGGGTATGATAATGTTTTATAGAGGAGATGAGGAACTAATCATTAGGGGATATACATATTATAGTTTCCAAACTGATCAAGATGACATGAGGTCACAAATGGGATACATCATCAAATTGAATGGAGGTGTTGTGAGCTAAAAGATCCCAAAGAAGGATTTGGTTGTAGATTCAACAGTAGAGTCTAAGTATATTGCAGCATATAAGATAGCTAATGAATTAGTATGTATACATAACTTCATCCGAGATCTTTATGTGGTATATATCACTAAATATCTTATCACTTTATATTATGATAATACTACAGTTGTGGTTCTTACAAATGAGAAAAGGTAACATCAACAGACAAACCACATACTTTGGAAGTATCATCACTTTGGTACTTTTATTAGCAATGTGATGTTTCATTAAGCATTATTTCCACATAAGGAAATGTGGTGGGACCCTTGAATAAAGCTTTGACTCAATAGAAACATGACTATCATGTGAGGTCTAGAATATTGAAGGTCATAGGAATTTGGCTCTAGTCCAAGTGGGAATTCGTTAGAGTTGGTGTCCTGGGACCAACTTTTTGTAATTTTATAACATGTATAATTGATTTTTTGAATATTAATTAAACTTCTTATTACATGTTGTTTATTTTTCTACAAGACTATAATGTAATAATTTCCTAGAGTATAATTCACTTTGATAAGGTCATAGTAGTTCCCCACTATGAGGAGAACCTTGATGTGCTATTATTATATTCTCAAATAATATT
Organism: Viscum album; assembly: GCA_963277665.1. Lineage (NCBI taxonomy): Eukaryota > Viridiplantae > Streptophyta > Magnoliopsida > Santalales > Viscaceae > Viscum > Viscum album. Next base: position 347,582,549 of record OY728122.1, read on the forward strand.
TTTCAGTTGGATAACATACTATGATGGGAGACATTGTACATAAACTTCCAGGTGTGAGTACTCATAAGATAATGGGGATTCCTCTCATGAAATTCTCACTTGGAAATCTACAAGATGGGATTTTATGGGAATACAACCGATAGTATAAATTACAGATATTTTTTTGTCATCAGATATTTCTATCTATGAGCATGCTTGATGGTTCATAGTCTTTGAGATTATTATTAATTTATGTTACAAATTGAATACTTAGATGTATTTCGTAAACTGTAACAATAATAGTTCATGGTGAAGTTGTATTCATTAGTTGCTTCATGAGTTACATCTCATTAATGGATAAGCTAAGGAAGGATTTTTACCTTCCATATTTATGGATGCTGATATCTCAACCATTTGATTGGAATAGAACATTCACATTAAATTACATGGATATGGTTCAAAAATGTGTTTATTTTAGATAGAAAAATAAATAAATATTGATCTATAAGATTGTGATGTGATTGTGTAACCTACTGGATAAGATATTGTGAAAAGGGGTTATATTACACAATGAGAAATCATTTGTGGTTCTTGAAATTATGACATTAAGTTTTTTCTCTTGGGTACCTTGACCTATTTCTATACTGTAATATTGGAATTTAGGCAATCCCACCTATGGCTAATGAGAAATAATCCTAGAGGGTCACACAATAAGTGTTTATATTTATCTATATTAATTTTTATTTGAGTTTAATTAATGGGATAAATATTATTCTCATATTTGAGGAATAATTTTATTCATGTTATATTGAACACATAAATTAAATAAATATTTACCCACTACCTTGGGAATAAAATATTTATTTAATTTTTTGAATATTTTAGTAAATATTTATTCACTATATCTTTAATAAAATATTTATTTTTGAATAAAATAGTTATTCAGTTTTTCAATAAATTCCAAAGGACTTAAAACTGACTAAGATCAAGTTTGGTGACAAATATTAATTAACAAGACTGTCAAATAATATTTTTTATTTCATAAGTTGGTGAATGCCACAAAATAATAATAATATAATTATTATTATGTGGAATGGGGTTTATTAAAGGTAATAAATGTTATTTAAGGGTTGGTATGGAATTAAATAATAGTTCATCTTAAATCTAAACATTATAAATATATGGTTATGTATATTGTGCAGAGTAACCAAAAATTGAGAATAGAGAATTGTTACACACAACAAATTTTCTCTCTACTCATCCTTCTTTCTCCCTCTCAAGAATAATAATTTAAATAGAAATTTCTTCAAGACCGAATAATGAGTGCTCAGGAATGAACAAAATAAGAAATTGGGCTTATCATTTAAACTCTAGGAGATCAAATAGTGGTTCTCCAAGATCATAGGAGTATGTTTGGATTACAGCTGGCGGGATTCTATCCTTGAATCTTCATAGTGTAACAAAATTAATCTGAAAGGGTCTTTTGGGATGGTCAAAATTTATCAAAAAAGAAAGTTACTAAGCCCAAATATTTATTTCAACAAATATTAAATAATTAATTGTAAATTTTATGTGAAAGATCCTCTATCTTGGTTTCAGTAATGATTATTAAAAGAAATTTTTACATATCTCACACCTATACACAATTTTTCTATGCTTAAAACCATTATGAGCAAACCCCAATCATGTCCCCCCAAAATGGACCTCATCCATATATGTAATCCCCAAATTTCTAAACTACATGGTCTTTGATTTCCAACTAACTTAGATACATAGGAGGCCTCCACATGGTCCAAACCCAGCACCTGAATCCACTCTAATGTTCTCTAGGCCACATTCCAAGTATGGTCCTATCTATCTGGAAGACCAAATATCTTCTGGATCCCTTCGATTGCCTCAATGTAATTCCCACACCAAACCATGATTATAAACCTTTCGCCTATTAATTCTTACCACATGAAATTAAAATGCATGGTTTGACCCTTATCACATGAACTTAAAAAGAAATGTGTCCTATAAGTGGCACAGATCTATGTGGATTTTGATTCCTCTTATGAGGATATGTAGGAGGTCCATATAATGGGTTCGATCCGGACATCGAAACAAATTCCATCTCCCTAGATGATATAAAAATCCAGAGTGCCTTACCACATGGTATAAACCTAAAATCGTTCTAATAAATGGAAAAACACCTCATACCTGTACATAAAAGGGTACCATTACTGGAGAACCACAGATATATAAAGATCCCTCCATTTATGGTGAAAATATTATACATATAGACAATTCCAAACCAATTCTTATTCATAATGGTTCGTTAATTCTAGATAATCTGTGTACACATACTTGGGAATGAACAAAGGATTCCAAAAAATATCTTAAATCTATAAGATAGTCTCAAAATAGGAAATATTTCCCCCCAAAATGGTGTAAATATATTGACATCCCGTCCTTATTCCCACAGTGAGTTCTTATGTGTCGTTAGTCAAGTTACCCAATGAACATCTACCTTTGGAAAGTAGGTACATGAGTCATCATGGATATCAGAGACATTGGGAATTTTTGGATCCCTAAATGAGACCTATTGGAGAGTGTTAAAGAATAATGTAGCTGTTGGGATTGATTTCACACAATTCAACCCCATGAAATCAACCATAGAGAGATTGAATGTTTCCATCAGAAACAAATTGGTGAACCTGACATGAATCCTTTATGAAGGTCGTGGTGTTACCTCACACCAGGAACTATTCATATCCAAAAAAGAAAATCTCCAAGGGATACCCTAAATTATTCATTTGGTAATGAGAAGCTACTATTAAAAGGTTTTTTTGTATTTTTCACATATATTACAGTCACTATTTACCCTAACACACTTAAATCCAATGGAATCTCATCATATTTTAAAAACAAAAACATTATGCACTACACAGGCTAGGTCCACAACCAAATAGGGGACAACATCATCCACCCAACATATTCAATGCTAGATTTCAAATGCAATGGTTAGGGAGTACCACTATAATAGTACTCTCACCACCATGGAGGTAGCCTGACAGGACCTCCAATCCATGAAGCCCCACCATCCATCCACCCTAGGATGGGCGGTGGTCCAGAAACAGATGGATCCACTAGAAATCTCTAATAGTTTTAGGATGTTTTCTTGGGAATGTGATAATAAGTTCCTCCCTTATCATAGGGAGGCTGAGGAAGTGGCTATCATCAAATTCATCCCATCATCATAGGGGTACTACCCGAGGAACCCTACTTGAAATCATCTCCATTGATGTCGTATGACTCAGTATCCTGACCATGTTGAGCATAATGCTACATGGTCCCCTATCGAAGTAAAACTGACCTAGGTCCCTATGTTGTATTGTAGAGGGAAAAGTTTCAAAAATTAGGAAAATTCCATTATCCTCGTTCCAACAAAATAAGTCTGCCAAGTAAATATGGTGGAAACCCAAGAGTAGTTGTATATTCCTACTCACCCTCATGAATCCTATTATTTAAATTAAACAACAATTTATAGGTAGACATATATCCCTACCCATTCACCTAAATACCTCTATAAAAAATACAGTGGAAATTAGAATAAAAAAATTCATAATCGTTCACGTCAAGCCCTTCTTGAAAAAAGGGTTGAAAATTAAAGGTAGATAAAAATCCTTTATAATGAACATGAAACCTGCTATGTAAATATGATGGAAAATGATAAGAAGAAAATACATACTCACAAAGAAGAATACTGATATGAAAATACAATGGAAACCATGTATAGGTTGGCATGAACTATTGATAATTAATATGAATACCATCAGTATAATGTGAAGACCACCAAATACATGAAAAATTCAAATACATACAGATTCATATCATGAATTTCTATCAAATATGGTGAAAAACGGGAAGAAGAAAATATATTCTTGAAAATATTAATCCTTTCATTAAAATATGGTGGAAATTAGATAAAGTAGTTATCATATCCTAGATGTATGTTAGGGGTAGACTCATACCTCTTCCCATGTATAGAAGAACTATTCATACTTACTTGATGGAAATAGAGGACTAGAGAAGAAACATATTCCTACTCCAACATTGAAATGGGCATATATTCTGGTTCATGCTAAGAAAATATCTCAAAACATAATATCAATTATAGAGGATTGGACATCAATTCTTGACCATATCTTATATAATTTCCAAAATGTAATCATGTTTGTGGAAATACCAAGGAGTTCGGCCCATACCCCCACCTCCCCAAGTGGGGTGGCACACCCACATAGTGGGGTTGTAACTCATAAGAAGACATGCATCCATAATCTCATCCAATAGGTTCATTGGAAATATTCAATGATAAATTAGCAACTATATTAGGAACAAATACATTTTCCAATTGGTGGACTCTGGTCCACTTTAGTGGCTATTCCAATAAAGGCATATATCCCCCAACAAAATTTCAAAGGATTATAGAAATATCCTAACAGCACCACGGGAGCCACTCAAACATGAACAAATATATAAAGGACATCACTTAAAGCAATCATCCAAAGTTTCTCGAAAGAGATCACCTAAAAATAAATCATGACATAAGATTCTAGAAAATGAAAAGAAGACTCATGACCCTTCCTTACTAGAATCTATAGTTCATGAGGCCATCAAATTTCTATCAATGGTGGATCTGGATATTATTAATACATTACCAAATTAAGGAAGTTACCATAGAAATTGAAAAGGTCCTACCCACAACAATATTACTTGCCACTCTAGAGGTCCTCCCTAGAGCACATACCACAAAGGCCTCCTTCGTGGACTCCAATCAATAGATCATGGTAGCTTATCTGCATATGAGCATCATGATATCTCTCATTGTTTCTCAAAGATCAAATAGAAATAAGCCCCTCCCCTTTTTTTCATCCACCTAGAAATTCCTCCCTAGGGTATACGTAGGATAAATTCTACCTAAAATTAGACATTGAGCTATGATGGTAGTCCACATCATGATGGAAATCGCTATAAAGGCCCTCCCCACAGTGATACCTTTTTTTAAAAAGAAGGCCCTCTCCTTGTTGTTACCTTCCTTGAAGTTCCTCCCAAGGGTATATTATACAAAAATGCTCCTTACAGTAGGACAAAAATCTTTGATAGTAGTCCCTTCCATGATGGACTTTGATGAGAAGGTCCTCCCTATAGGGACATCCAATTTTAGCTAGAAGTACTCCCATTGATTTCATCAACCCTAAAGATCCTCCACATGTTATTCACTAAATAAATTCTACCTGTTGTTGGATATCTATCAATGATGGAAGTCCTCTCCATGATAGAAACTACTACAATGTTACCCCCCTCAGTGACACCTTATTTCAGCAATAAGGTCCTCCCCTTGCTATCATTTACCCTGAAGGTATTCGGCATGGTATATACTATAAAAATTATCCCTGTATTCAGCCATAGAGATTTGATGGTAGTCCTATCCATAATGGAATTCATTGTGAAGGTCCACCCTGTAGTAATATTTCATGTTGGCTGGAAGGTCCTCCCCTTATTGAGTCAAATACATGAAATCCCTTGTACGCCGAGGTGTTGATAAATATGGGGGAAGACATGTTAGAAACCTTATAAATTAAAATAAAACTTTTTTCTTAACAAAGAGATGGTCTGAGGCAATTCTCATCCTCCAAGACATATCTGGACCATTCCAAAACCAATGGGACCTATAATTTCCCCACTAATTATTAAAAAATAGGAAAGAAGCACCCGTGTTGGAAAAATAAAGTAGACGAGTATTTGGTAGAAGAATAAAAGGATATGTTGCTCATGAGAAGAAAATTGGAAAGGGATAACATACCCATCATGTTTTTTCCTTCATCCACTACTCAGTTCGGAATTCCAAAGTAATTTTTAGAAGAATACACAGATAACACCCATCTAAATCTCTACAAAACTATATGCCACATGAAATAAAAATTTATGTCTAACAACGGGGTATGTAGGCCATGTTAAAATATTGGTATCTCTTCTCTATCAAATTTACATAGAAGTCATTTCTTATTTCATGGATACCATAATCAGAGATGTGTAAAAATAATATTCAATCGACATGGCTCAATGTGTTTCATAAGTTTCATTGTCTAATTATCAATTCCCTTCCTTGCATTCATCTTCAGGGATGGTCAAAATTTTGATCTTTATATTTAACCTCATTCCCCGTTCATTAGAACACACTAGAAAGGAAATACTATAATATCTTTATTCCAAGGAGGATATCAAGAAAAACCATATCTTAGGAAGGTAAAAAGACTCAACTTTAGGTCTAATAAGAGAAATCCATTGAAAAAATCTTGAACCAAGAAACTGAGAGCATTTATTTGGATTCTCTCTTAACGGAATCCAATCATTAAGAACTGATAATGTCCATAGAAAAAAAAATTCACATTAAGACACAAAATTATACCCAACTCATGATCAAATAGGGATTCCCAAGATCAAGAGAGCGGTGATATGAGTAGTAGCTACCTTAGTATGAGATCAGCCTTGTACCATAGGGCTAGGGGCATTTTTTACAAAAAAACTCCCATAAGACAAAAAATTCCACGTCGAGGCATAACACCAACAAAATGGGAAAAACCCCAACCCACAGGACTGGGGGGAATTTTAACCTCAACCACTCCCTTAATAGAAATCATCCTTTTCACATTTATGTAGGGTGAAAAGAAGTAATCTCTCAAAATTCACCCCATATTGTGACCTATTTACCCCAAAAGGGAGGTGTACGACTAGGCTTCATATAGGTTCATTCTAAGTCACTCTTCACCAAGAAGCCTAAAGAGAATTCTAAAAAAGAAGGGGGAGGTCCAGTAGAGTGAGAAAACAACCTTTAAATCACTCAACATCCAATATGATTCCCAGAATGCATTAATCGTTGGTGAATGTAATGGATGAAAATCTTGTATATGACACTAAGAATTATGAAAATATAAAAGAAAAAGGGGTGGATGGTTCCACCTAGAATTCAGTCCACATTGAGAATGAAGGTGTGAATCTTTGGAGCCATAGAATCACCTTAAATTTGGGCTCTATGTCAACCAATACCCCACTACATTTTCAAATAATCTCTACTATTGTGAAGAATAAAATAAATGTGGTATATGACCCGCATACTCCTCCCAAGGGGGATGAGATTCCTACACTAGAAGAAATATTTTCTTAGAATGAGGAAGAAATGAAATAGTTGATTAAATTCATTGCTAACTTTCTCTAAGGAAGCATTACTATCAAATATAATCCTCAAGAAGAGCCTCAATGTACACTTTCAGAAGGTATACCTCATCCAGAAGGATTTATCCCAACAACAGAACCAAGCTAGGACATTTTCACACCCCCATTCCAAGACTATCAGTTTTCCTAGACCCAATCATGGATGAATATCGATATTTCCCTCCATTAGGAATATTTCCAGAGTAGGTTCCAAAAAAACCTCAAAAGATGTACCCTACCAGATATCTGCCAGAAATAGTGGAAGAAACGACATGTTAGATCTTTCTAATTACTACATAAATCCATGATATGGTTCAAAAAACACTCTCCAAGGGATTATAAATACCATAAAGTCATTTATAGCTTAATTAGAAGTTTTCAAGGAGTAGTGTACACCAGTGATGTTGGAATAGAAACCCTACCTCGACTGGGTGAGAGACACACCTCCACCTCCAAATTTGAAGAGTTTTATATTTCCAGTATTCAATGGATACAGTAACTCTGAACAAAATCTAATGAACTATATGTCCCATTGTGATTCCATTAATGGAATCCCAGAGTAGTAATAAGTAGTGAAAAATAGTTTTTTTTGGGTGAACTTTACAAGAGCCATCCTATGTATGGTATAATACTTTTCTAGCTCGGCCTGTCATGGGATTTGAGAATATTCATTGGTAATTCATCTTTCAGTTCATATCAACATTGAAAAGACAACAATTAGTGACCTATTGAACTAATAAAATTTAGAAAATAAGAGAGTTTCATATTTCATTTCTAGATGTAAAGGGAAAACCTACTCCATGAACCAATGGTTTCCCTAGGAGGATACGATCTCTCTCTGTAGTGATAACCTATGCGAAGAGCTGTGAACACCGCTCATCCTAATGAAATATATAGGTGGGTTTTGTTATTTCTCCCATCATTTCCCAAATAATGGAAGACTACATTCGACCGAATAATCTCAAGTCACAGATTACTCCACTAGTCCAAGGGAAAAGATAAAGAAATGAGGAGGTGGCGTCTGCCACACTTAAACCAGCCTCTACACCTACACCAACTTTGAAGCTCACACCATATCATGAAGCACCCCTATAGAATCAATATAATCCCCATCCTAGTAAATATGAGAAGAGGGGACCTAGGATAAATCAATTTGGGGTGAGAAGAATTAAATTTTACTCATTGTGAGATGATCATGTTTGGGACTATTTCATAGATGCTATAGAAAATTATTTACTGCACCTTCCAGAACCTAATAGGCATGACCAGGTAGGTTTCAATGACCAGTGGGATTATTTTCCCATTCACCTAATACTAGGATATAATATTCATGAATTCTTCATCTTAAAATACCTCCTTCATAAAATATTCAATTGTGGGAAAGTGAAATTAGGAAGGCCACCAGCACAGGTAGCATATGGTTCCATTACTACCCCTAGGGAAAGAGGTGAGTGGAATGAAGTTGTCAGAAGAATGGTACAAATGTTTTATAGTGGGATGACTCAAAATAAAATCAACTAAACTCATGGTATTCTCTAAGCATATTTGAAATAAATAATTATGCCCCATCATCTTCTGCAACAGCATAACCGACATCATCTCCCCCACCAACCTCCAAGGTCTAGCCTTTCAAAATGTTTTATGATATGAAATTCAAATATGGAGTGTAGTAGGATGAACATGCATAAATGAAAATTTTGGATTTGACCCTATACTATTTTATTCCATTAGGTTTAAAGCAATGGGCACCGCCCTGTCCCAAGACACCACCAGATATGGGCTGTTAGACTAATTATTCATTGGATGAGGATCAGGTCTTTGGTTCCATTAATTTCATTAATCTAATGGGTATATTCTATGTAGATGAGTATAGATATGAACTTGTGTTCCCTACATCTGATTGGGGAACTAGAGGAAGATTCCATATGAGACAAGGACCCCAAGTAAGGCACAACTATCACATAAGCCATACGTCTAGATACACCCCTTCACAGACGGTTGGTGTTGCAGAAAATTATCAAAGGTCACTCCTACGAGTTCTATTGGAGTAGGAAAATCCTCCTTAATTGGAAAAAATCCACCCTGAACCTATCACACTAGAATAATATTCTAAAGAGTAATATTTTTCATATCGACCTCAGTAAGAAAGTAGACCTTCCCGACCCAACCCAGGAAGGACATGAGTGCCTCCAAATCATGTCTTGAGGTCTGATCCATCTACATAAAAGACTAAATCCACTAAATAGCACATGAAAGATCATCCCAATATAGGAAATTTTAGTACTTTAGGAAAAATTTATGAAATTATGAAATAATTATCCTTGGTTCCATCCAAGATATCGATCATGGATGCCCTGTGATTTTTAAAAGACCATAGGGAAGCACTCATAGAGGATTTTATCATCCACCAAGAGTTAGAAGCCAAGAGGTTCACTGCTCAGTTCTATCAAATAGAGACCAACCATACAGAATTTCATGCGTCTATCTCTTTCACATATCAAAATAAAGACTAGATAACACAAGGAAACATCAGACCCCTGTATTTGTCTCGTAGGATAAATGTTTTCAATGTCTGAAATATTTTCATTGACGATGGATCTAGAGTTAACCTCATCACATTACTAACACATCACTGATTAGGTTGAAATTTGGATATCATGGAACCTTCTATTATAACACTATAGGGCTTTGAAAAAATCAATCAGAAGCCATTGGGCCAAATCAAGATCAAGGATTGGTTTGGAGACCTCGTAGCCGACACAAAATTTCTAGTGGTTCGGTAGAAAATAGACTTTTACAATAGTGAATTCTCACACCAATAAGGCCATGTTAAAATCCTATGAGTCACGTTATATTGATTTAGGATTCTAAAAAGGGAAAGGGAAATAACCCTTTGTCAATGATGTTTCATGGGTCACTACCCCAAATGGTATGGAAGTGCGCTTGGACAACCCCTTCAAAAAAATCAATTAAAATTATGATCAAGATATCAACTAGATAGAGCATATAAGACCAAATACTGGTGAATATTCAGTAGTATTAATGATTTCATCCATGAACACTGATTCTAGTAGTGTTGAATTTTTTTTTGACTCCCCGAAAAGTGGTGAAATCTTGGATAAAAATTCTTTTATTTTATCCACATAGATCTTGGAAATCTCTTCTTCACTAGTTGAGGAAGAAGAGGTTGTCTCATCACCCAAAGAGGATAAGATAACACCTTATCCATCCCTCACTTCATCCTATCCATAGTTCCAAAGAAACTTCCATGCTAATAGATGGGTCATAAGAGGTCACCTCTTCTTCAGAATACAAAGGAATCATCTTCTATCCTCACTCTATATAACTCACCCCAAGACATGCTTCTCTAATGGAATAATACAAATAAGATTAAGAAGAGGAAGAAGAGGAGGTGGACCTTAGGGTTTCCCCTACAACATTTGATGAGGGTGTATCTATAATAATTAATGAGCTTAAATAAATAAATCTGGGTATAGTGGAAGAACCATGACCCACAATGATATGTGTATCCAAATATTTCATAGAGATTGAGGTATATACCTCATTCCTGAAGAATCATCAATATGTATTCACCTGGAACTAAATAGAGATACTGAGCCTCGATCCTGAGGTGACCACTCTTCACCAGGGCCTTCTAGAGAACCAATGGGTCTATAAACAGGTTTCCAGAAGGATACCCATGACAAATTCTAGAAAAATTGTGGGTGAAGATGATGAGATCATCAGAAAAAACTTCATCTGGGAGGTACAATATCCCATGTGGATGGAAAATATAGTCTCTGTCAAGAAGAAGAACGTGCATATTAGAGTCTGCATCGAATTCAAAGTTATAAATCGAGACTACCCGAAAGATGATTTCCTTGTCTCGGTCATAGAACTAATGATCGATGTATTGACTCAATATCAGACCCACTCCTTAAAGGATGTCTATTAAAGATACAATTAAATATGAATGTCCTAGGAAGATAAAGAATACACCACCTTCTGGTCCACCCATGGAGGACCCCAAGATAAATAAAGTGGGGATGATATTCATTCTAATATATACTTCAAAGGCGGTCCTACCTTCCTCCTTCCTATTATTAGTGGTGTGAAAAAATAATGAAGCATAATATCAAGCTCTCATTGCAGTGCTAGAGTTCGCACTTCAGGTGAAAGTCAATCATTTGAAGATCAAAAGTGATTTAGAACCAGTCATTAAGCAGATTAACAATGATTATTCTATCAAAAAGGAAGAGATAATCCCCATTCCATTTCAATTTTGAGGGATAATGGCTGAATTCCATTTGGAATTGACATTGAATCATGTCTCACGTTCATAGAATGATCTATAATACATGTTGGAAAATGTAGCCATAGCTCTGGCCAACCCAAATATGGATGAAATATTCTTCATCATTTTGAAACACTGGATATTCTCACTGTTCATTTAATCCAACATGGAAGAGATAAATGAGTTCATTCCCATCTGGGAATCATACAATCCTACCACCAGCTATATGAATCCCATTATGTACTACCTTCAAAATGGATACCTCCCCCTGGATAGAGCCAAGAGAGAGAAAATTTGATGATGAGAAATTAAATTTGTTATATATAATGAAATGAATAAAAAAAGGTTCTCTATAATTGGACCCTATATGTGGTCCTTATTAGGTCCATTGATAGAGAAGAGACTACTACTATCATGAATGAAGTGAAAGCTAGAGCCCATGGCACTCACCAATCAAGTCTCATGCTTTCCCATTAAACTCATAGTCTTGGGTATTACTAGACCACTACAATGAAGGGATACACTCAATTAACCATGAAGTTAAATTACTTCTAGGTTCATGTGAACTTAATTCACCAACCCCTGAAGTTCCTTCATAAATCCAAGTACTCTTATCCATCTTCCATATAGGGAATGTATGTTTTGGGACCATATCCTCCAACCAAAACTAAGAAGTTCAAGTACTTTCTTACTAAAACCGACTTATTATTCATGTGGCACGAAGATATACCTCTCAAATAAGTAAGGGTGTGGAATATTTTATGATTTTTGAGAGATAACATCATCACCATATTTTATATCCCTCATAAAATACAGACAGAAAATGGAACTGATTTATATTATGTTTAATTTGAGAAGTTATATCAGGCATATGGAATCATGTCCAACCACTCATATTGATACCATGAAATGGATAATTGATAGACAAATTCACTTAACAAGACCCTATCAAATATAATACATAATATTATTGGTAAGGATAAAAATTATTGGCTGGAGAAGCTCTTACATGCCTTCTGGGATTACTAGACCCTGACCTGTAATGCCACCTAGGTAACCCCATACTCCTTAATATACAAAAAAGAGGAGGTCCTGCCTATAGAGTTTTAATTTTCCTTTCCCCATGTGGACATACGTGAGAAATTATCCATATATGAGAAATCCAAAAAATGTAAAGATGAATTGGAGTGATTGGATGTGTAAAGATTAAATACCATTCATCATTTTGATGTCCACAAAAATAGGATCATGTGACCCTTAAAAAAATGTTCATATCTGATCCTTCCTCAAAAGAGAGATGGTGTTGGTAATGATGACTCTAATGATAGCTAAAAAGAAACCCCAGTAATTGGATCCAAAATGGGTGGGACCTTAGACCATACACAAGGTTTAATCCAAATGAGCTTATTCTCTGATTTCGATGGAAGGATAGCTGACCAAAGTTCCCACAAATGCAAGGTTCCTAAAAATATTATTTCATGTATTTACATAAAATAATCATCCTGATGACATGACGTTAAACTATATGGTAGATCATCCTGATCACATGACATTAAACTGCATGATAAGTAAGTCTTTTTTCATGACGTCTAAATACGTAAAAGCCAGTATCCTAGCCCCTAGATGATAAACTGAACTGCATTGTTGATCATCTCTATAAGACCATAAAAAACAAATAACATCATCCAAACCACATAATAATAAAATTTTTCTCCACATCCCAGGAATACATTGTTAAAACTATACACTTAGTCCAAACTCTAAGGTCGTAAACTAGGAATTAACATCCTCAATATAAGAAATTAAATTGAATTCCTATCCTAAATATGTTTGGGATACCGCTTAAACATATAAGAGATGATTCTTACCCCACACTTTGAACATGGGATGTCTCCCAAGGATTGTGGGATGCTTCAGTTCCCTCACCAGAGAGGATTTCTCAAACTAGTGTTGGTCTCTCACCACATTGTTTTATACTATATTGGAATAATTATTTTAATCTATGATTCACCACACACAAGATAAATTGATGTAGGATAACAATGAAATGTCCCTATATCAATGTGGGTGTTAGATCCACATGGGAATTATTTTATCCAGAACTACATGTGGTTTGATTTCTATCATTATTGGATACATAGTGATGATCAGACCTCATGCCCTGGACTTAGCCATGAATTTCCCTCTGTTCTTAAGAGGATTTTATTACCATCCACTGGGATCAAGGCCTATTTTAACATTGGGATTTTGTTTCTTAAGGGTCTACAAAATCATACTTACCATAACAATAAGGCACAACCATCTAAACCACATGATGTTAAACTTCATGGTACATTGTCCATGTCATAAGACAATAAACTGTATGACACCAATATCCTTTTAATATAGGGTTAAACAAAGTTGAACCATAATGTTCTCACTTGAGAAGACATTTACCCTCACATAGGTCATCTACCATGTTGTATTCATAAACTACGTGTAGATTTATTCCTATCAACATAGTAAACATAGAGATGCCTGGATCTTATATCCTAATCTTGACACCCAAAAATTAAAAAAAAACTCCCCGTATGTGGGCCATACCTACATAGGATTATTTCCATCAAGAACTACATGTGGCTTGATTCTCATTTGGTGAGATATTTAGTGATGCCCAAACCTCATATCCTAGGACCAACCACGAAATACTAGAAATTTACCCTCCCCTGCATATAAATTAGATTAAACCAAGTGATTTCAGTGTTAGTCCTATTTATAAGTCCATTCAAGTAATACACCCCCTCCCGACATGAGATTCATATCTGTGAGGGGATGCTTTCTTAGAACTACATGTTTCTTGATTCCTAGCCATATAGGATACATGGTGACCCCCGAATAACTAATTATTGGTCGAAATACAACATTCACCCTCATTTATTTTGTGTCTCCCACATCCTCACCACATGAATTTAAATTTAATGGGGTCCCAGAGCCACATGTGTCTTGATTCCTACCCACATAGGATACATAGTGATGCTCGGATCTCTAATCTAGGGTCCAACCACAAAAATTAAAAATCAATTGAAAAAAATACCCCTATACATATTCATCAGACGCATAGAGAGAGTTCCCATTCAAAACATTGTGTGTCTTCATTCTTATCAACATTGGATATGTAGAGACACCTGGATTCTTCATCCTGGTACAGCCTCTATGAATTTAAAATGCCCCTATCATTCATTTCATCACCTTTGTGAGGAGTAATAAACCTTTTTTACCCTTGTTTCCCACACCAAACACAACTCATGTAATATTATGAGTTTCTATAGTGGATTCACCACATGATCAAGGTGTATCAATACACATCAGGATTTAGATGGTGCTGGTCATAAGACCTTAAAAGACACACCCATTGTCCTCACCGCATGATGTAAAGCTACATAGATCCAAAAAATCCATCTTCATTCATGTTGGATGACCTAAATCATTACTAAAATATATTAAATTTCATGACTAAAATTTTTACCACAAGATGTTGAACAATATAAAGAATATTCATTCCATTAGATGTAAAACAACAAGGTACCTCAAGAACTACATTGTATTGATTACTTTTTCCATGAGATATGTAGTGACACCTTGTACCTATATCATAGTCCCAAACCTAGGATAAGTAAAAAGGAAAATGTCCCCATATCTTGTGTCCAAACAAAGATCTATGAAAGAGACCTAAAGCTAGGTTCCTCTAAAATTGATCTATCAAGGAAAAAGAAATGACCCCCTACATATGAGTTGGATCTATGTATGGAATTTCACACAACATTTAAAATCATGGTCTAAATTTTTCTTATGTTCCAAGACTCATTCCTTACATTCATCATACTATTTTCCCCAGGAAATTACTAATATTTACAATATTCCTCTAGACATCAGAAACGGGAGGGGTTTAGTGTCCTAAGGATAACTTTTTTTGATTATTCATAATATTTTCAAGTGGTATTTTCATAAGTCTCCCACAAAAGGCCGATGACCCAAAATAAAATTCATCCCCATGAGAGGCCTCTTCTCTCTCAATATTTCCCAAGGATTTTTTCACCCCATATCATTTTCCCAAATCTGAGAATTTTGAGAATCATGGTTTAAAAATTCATTCCACCTCATGTATAAGGCATGTCAGAACATCCTGACCTGACAAGACTCATATTACTCATCATTTACATGACATCTGGTCCTAGTTTCATGACCTAAATCTGTAAGACCCCATGTCATCTAGGTTTTATACCATTAAACTGCATGAATGATGTCCATGTTTCCTAAAACTAATCTGCATGATGTCTAGAACTACATGTGGCTTGATTCATACCATAATTGGATATATAGTGACACCTAAATATCCAATACCAGGTCTAAACACAACAAAAGTAAAAAATTACCTTTCCATGTTCATGGTCTAGACCTGCATGGGGAACCATATAATATCTATGTATGACCTAATTCTCTCTTTGATGGGAAACATAACAAAACTTGGATCTCATATCCTAGTTCAGACATAGATAAATTTTTTCCCTCTATCTACTATACATGAGTTAGATCTACAAAGGAGGGTCCGATATGTGCATCACCCCATTCATGTTATCTCGTATTTAAAATAAAATTCCATTTTCCCCACCCAAGAGTTTGATAGATGTGTGGGGAAACCTTATAATAACTACATATTTATTGACTCCTGTTATCATAGTATATATAGTGAAACCTGGATCCTTAATACCAGTTCCATTCATGAGGCAAAAATGGAACCCCTTTTTTCTTATGTATGGGTCAAACCATCACAAAATGTTTCTAGAATAAGAACTATATATGGACTAATTATTATTTTTAAAAGATACGTAATGATGCCCAAAACATGAATATCATTCCTAGAAATTATAAATATATACATAATTCCAATGTATGGTTCATAACTATGTAATTGAAACCTTTTTAAACATTATCGGGAAATTATGACTTGAAATTCCGCTTTAATTTTACGGAACTCCTTTTTCACAAACCAATAATTGTGTCTAGAAAACTTAGAATCACCATAAGTATCACTAGATATTGAAAATGGTGGTTCATTTTCCTAAGGAAAACTCTGTTTGAATATGCACAATATGCCCAAGTTGGATCTGCATAAGTTTCCCATAAAAAAGGTGTATCTTCCAAAGGAAAATTTTTCTTCAGGATAATATTTTCATATATCTATACAACCTAATGAATTTTATGTCCCACATCACTCATAGGATTCAAAAACCCCCGAATCATAGCTTACAACCCCCCTTTATTCTTGAAGTTGATATAAAATTCTAGGAAATATTATAATTAAAATGGAAAATTGTTTATCCATCAGTCAAAGATAAATGAACTTAAACTATAGCCCTCAAACACCATCATCATAATACATTAAACCATAATTTTCATGTCATAGTTTTATGATGTTAATCTACACCATGATCTATCCCTCATTTACATAATCTAAATTCACGTGGGAGTGGTTTCTTATTCATATCAAGTGCCGATACAGGCACCCTCTTCAATTTTAGATATCATTCCCTTGAAAATACACTCATTGTGATATTGAGAAATCTGAATTCTCACAGATTACATGGAAATCAAAGATGGAGATTTATTTTACTATGGTAACCTTTTTTACTATTCACAATATTCCCCCATTGGATCTGTATTCATCCCCAACAAAAAATGGGGTCTATCAACCAAAGGAAAATTCATCCACATGAGAGCTTCTTCTAACTCTATAATCCCTAACAACATCATGCTGGAATCCATTCATGTGATTAATCCTTGTTTACTTTCCCCATATAATGTTTTTGATTTATAAATAATAAAACTAGCTTCATGAAAAATCCCTCATTCAAGTATGAAAAATATTGGACATTCTCAACTAAAAATCCCTATTGTGGACCTTGCCCCATAATTCATGGTCAAAACTATTTAAAATAAAACACTATTTGCATTATTCTTATTTGAGAGAATCTAAACATCCCATGAAAAAAGACACAAAACTCACCTGGTGGAAAACTCATAAAGGGTGACCTGGACAAAATTTGAGTTCTAGCTCCCTAAAACTATGTTATCCGTGGTTTTAGAAAAATATAGTGATGAAAAGAAAATCTAAAAGGCATGAAACTTGTTAGGTTGAAAACCCACAAAGGGATTACTAAGAAAAATCCATGTTATGCCTATTAATCCCACACTATAGTGAACAAAGGAAAAATTTGGGTAATAACATGAAACAGGTAGGGTATTTATGGTTCTCCATGTAACCCTAGAAATGGTTAAAACCACACCCACAGTGTCCCTCAAATCATGAAAAGTTAGATAATTATATGATCATATCAATTTGGTTATCCCAGATTGTGATTGAAAATGATATCCAGTGGAGATTATCTTCCAAAATATGACATGTTCTTATGGACTAGGGTTGTAGGAAATGATAATGGATAATCACTGTATAGTGAATGAGTTGTAATTTTACTAAATGAGAATGAAGGAATGTCTATAGCCTAGAGTCTCTCAATATGAGTGGTACATTGTGTTTATGGGGCTTGTTCAGTAGATTCAAAATTCAGGAGTAGTTCTTGGTCCAAGTCCTCTATGGCTTGGTGGAGCTCTGACAAGGTTGTGGTATCAATATATACAATGACCCATAGTGCATTTTCCTTCTCATCCTCGTCCAATCCTAAATTTTCTTCATCCTCCACCAACCATTTCCATTAATTTATAGCTACCTTAGTTTGATGCAATTATTTCTTAAGCCACTCCAGTTCCAGACTGAGCAGATCCACCTCTTGGTGAAGTCTCTCTACTATGGTACTCTTCTTGTCAACTTTGTTCTGTTGCCTCATGGAAATCTTAGCATGTTCAGTGGCTTCATTAAGAATGATCTTATTAGACATAATAAGATGATCCATTGAATCTGAATATTAAAGGTGATAATTGAGACTTCAACTGTTCTCATGAGTAACAATCACTTAATTTACTATGTCATAGATGGCATGATAGTAAAACCCCCATACCCTAGAAATGAAAATAGGTGGTGTAATTTGGGATATTTTTTCAGTATGTTTTCAAGGGGGTTGGAAAAAACAGCTTCCATATATCCTTCCATATTTTTTAATGGGTAGTGAAATGGTAATTTAGGGACTCTTGGTCTTCCTTGCAATCACTCTCATATGGTAGGAAATATTGAGGAATAATTGCCACTAGAGAGAGTCTTGATAAAACAACCTTCCCGTGTCTTGATCTCACAACAACCACTTCTCATACTGTATCATCTTGTGGAAATATTGGAGCATTGACTGTATAAAAATAACTTGTGGATATAATTTTGCAATTAGAAGATTGATACATTTAACACCTAAATCCTGGAATAAAATTTAATGGTTGGAGTGATGGAGAACTCACCTCCACTTACCAAGACATCGCCACCCCTAGCCAATATTTTTTCATTTACACCTCTTAGAATAGATGTAGCATCCTTAGTTTGAATGTTGGCCTTGAGTTATTCTAGAGACACCCATGGTGTAGACTCATTCTCATCCATATCCACAATTTTCAGAAGGAAAATCATTTTTACTATACTTAAAGGAATAACGATTATAGAACTAGGGATGACAACAGATTCTAACTCACCTAAAGCTTGAATCTCCCCACCACTTCATGTAAGTGCTCCCTGGACAGACATGATTAGTATAAACTACAATGAAATCACATCTAGAAAACACCATTTCTAATGGGGGAGAATTCATTTGATCATGATGGGTTGAACCCCTAGGACTTGGAATCTCCTTGGTGTCCTCATTGGGTCAAGTTTTTCTATATGGTTCACCTACCAGTTCTAGAGTCATCACATTCATTTATATAGGGTCATGATCAATATTCCCAGCTGAAGCTTTGACCTCTGAAGATACCCCTTCTATAAGGTAATAATTTGTTTTATTGGGAAGGATCGACCCACTAGGACTTGGGATCCCCCCAAAGACCTCAATTCTCCAGGGTTCTTTATCATGTTCAACTATCGCCACCAGAGTTATCATAGTTATCTCTAAGTATGTTGGGGATACAGATCCCCAGGAGATTCCATGATAATTACCCATTGGACCTACACCAATTCACTTGCATGATTATTAGTCAGTGAATGCAGATATATAACATGAAAACTAAAGAAAGAAATGCCACAATATCCTTTTATCCAATACTTTATACATATTTATATTTGTGATTCCTATCGATGCCTTGTTGTATTCCCTAGAGAGGATCCTATAGAAAGGATATACTATGAGGTCAGAGGTGGAAATTTACCTACAAGGTTCATAAGAATTTCCTCAATAATTTAAATTAACCTAAGGGATCCTTCTCCAGTGACTCTTGTATCCGAAGGGATATTATCCCCAGCAGTGGTAACCCATGGAGTATACTTCAAGGATGTAACTATCTCTAAAATCTCCCCAATATCCAAAAAGTCTAGGATTAGGGATTCAAGATCATAATATTAATAGGAATATGATCTTGTACAATGTTACCTCTTCATTGGTATCATCTTTCCCCTTTAGGTTTACCACCATGTTCTCTACTTGGTCGGACCAATAATGTCTTCCCTTGTTTGAGTGGAGGTAGGTGTCAATGTATTCCAAATATATATTCACCTTGCAAGGATATTCTTGAGAAGATATCCACATGTTAGTAGTCATCAACCAAAATTTTGTAAGTTCAAGGGGCTCTTCCTAGATAATTTCACAAATATCTTAAAAAGATAAAATTTATCTCAGGTTATCCCTTTATCACAAAGCATATAGTATGAAAATATTGATGGGAATGGATAATTCTAGGAGTTATGGTATGGGAAGTGAGGTGGGGTCCAACTACCTCAATTTATTTTTGGGCTCCTCGGCCACGTTGTAACCCTTTGTGGCTGAGCGCTTGTGAGTCCTCAGATGGGAGTGAGGAATTTCCATTGTACTGGTTTTTTTGGGAGGATTGATATCCTTGGAAACCCTAGGGGTGGGAATATCATCCACTTAATCAACATTGACATCAGAACATACCATTTTAAGGAATACTTGAGAATATTTTTTTAGTTTTTCAAGAATAAATTGAGTCATCAAGATAATGAAGATAGGTGTCTTCCCTGTCTGGGATATAATCATAAGAGATGGAGATGGGTACTGATACATAACTGTATCCAATCAATGTATCTTAATTATCTTGGAAAAAGTAACACAAAGTGAGAGCCATATGTGAACTTCTTATAGAATACCATTGCCTCTATGTCATTAGAAAGGTGGAATCGGTAGGAATGGATACTTGAGATTGGGATATATTGTTGACCGCCTGGTTAGTTGAACCCTAAGATCTCAAAAAAATCCTTAGGGGTTCATAAATGAGGGATTTACTTGGATGATTTATGGTCCTATATTTCCCAACTATTTTCATTTTATTTCCTCTGGCCACTAGCATTTTCTAGGCCTTGATAGTAGGAAGTGGGTTTTCTAGTTGATATTAATTGTATGATCATTTCCATACTTCAGCATAGGATCTGGTAAGTACAGACTCAAAACCCATTGAAGGTAAAAGCCCAATATGACAACTGGTGTCCTCTAGAGTAATGATTAGCAAGATTTGTTTCGCAATCATTAAGTGTTTTTTCTAGCATACGTTATTGAGGGCTAGGGGACACCTCATCTGGACATAGTTGAATAGATGTGCAAATATGAAGGGTCCATACTCCTCTCATATAAGTTCCCCATCGATCATGGAAACCAGGTTTCCTTACCTTAAAAAATAAGATATCCCTGTCTAGATAGCACTTCAGATCCATCATTTACCAGAGTACTGGAAGGAGGAATGTATGGATCATATGAAGAAAATCATGATAGATAGCTAATCCATAATTTCCATCTCACCCCCATCTAACAGAATGACCCCACTTATGTTTTGGTGGTATGGTCATATAGTATCTCCTAGGATATTTTGAGTATTACATATCTATATCCACTAATTTGGGTTGCTACCTAGCCCCAAAAAAAACCTATAGGGTAACCACCATTTGGTATGGTGGCCTCCACCCCAGTAATCTTCCCCCCAAAAGGTAAATCTTAGCCAACACTAGGGTAAAAAGGTCAATACACCTTCTAGTATCCAATTGAGCCACAATTTTAAAAGTCTTGACTCTAACCCTTGCACCAGAATAACACACTGGAAGTGTCCATCCACTCAGAAACATGGAAATAAAG
This sequence comes from Viscum album, assembly GCA_963277665.1. Taxonomy (NCBI): domain Eukaryota; kingdom Viridiplantae; phylum Streptophyta; class Magnoliopsida; order Santalales; family Viscaceae; genus Viscum; species Viscum album. Next base: position 347,604,344 of record OY728122.1, read on the forward strand.
GCTTCCATTTAGAAGAGCCTTTCATCATTAAGAATGATCTTCTAGCTTCAGTCGTTGAACTGACCCTCCTAAAGCATGGTCCGGCAAGAACCAAGATACCTTGGAGTTTTAATAGATGGGAAGATTTTCGACCTCATATCATGAGTCTCCTCACAACTTAATGTATGAAAGGAATTAATCTAATTGGAAAATTTGACATCATTCTTCATGTGAGGGTCACCCTTCAGTAGTTCATTTGCATTGTCAATAAGTTTCATGGAAAGAAATGGGGTACTCTCCATATTTTCTTAGGATAAAGTGGGAAGTAGAAACTCATCATACATATCACTCATGATTGGAAACTCAAAAATTAACCATACCTCACATAGATGGAGGCTGACATCCCTATGTACTAAGTATAAGGTTTTCATGTCTGAGATCCACCATTTGAGAATCTCTAAGGAAATATTTCTGTTTCAGTGAGAGTAGGTCTATGATACCCAAACTTCCTTGTATATCCCTAGAACCTACAAATTATTCTTGAATTCCTCACATCTCTGTTAGACCGAAAAGACAACCTCTATTACAAGATGAATTAGCCCATAGGTTTAAGGTAAAATTTTGAGGACCGCCTCAGTCGCTCATTTTCTATGAACTTCCATGAGATGCTATGATAGCAATGTACTTTTTCATATGGATCCCACATAGTCACCTCTAGTGATCGAGGAGTATATTTCAAAAGATATCCAATGGAATGGGTTTCCTAGATAAATTCCCCCTTGTTGAGATGTTGTCTTAGGGGATATTTCTATTTTTGATTATCCAGGCCATAGATTGATTTGTAGGGTGTGGATTTGGAATTGAAACATCGAATACATTAAGGGGAAGCCTGTGTAAGACCGGATACCCCATATTACCAGCACTAAGAAGTCACCCAAGATTTTATCAAAGGGTTTGAAGGTGATTTTATTGTAATCAAAATAAATCATAGCATTCTTCCATTCATTAAAATCTGAGAGAATATAAACATCAATATAATCAGTTGCTTGTAAAGATTTCATCTTGTTTTCAGCATAAAAATCCATAAGTAAAGGAATTATTTTTTCAAAAAAATGGAAAATTATTAATTCCGAATAATCTCTTTCCCAAAAAAATCACTAGAATGGTAACCAAAAGTTCATGAGGGAATTCATTCATGAACCGAAAGTTGGAAAAGGCACTAGATTGCAAAATGATAGTTCATAAAGCACCTGTTTTCAAATCATTATCCTGATAGGTTTAATATGTGTGACATTCCATCCATGAGGAATCTGGTCTTTATACAAGAATCACAAATTACCATTCAGAATCAATGAAGTTTAGTCTGCGGAATGGGCGTTCGCAATGAAAGCACGTTGCAGAAGAAATGTGTGATCAGAGAATCTGCAGAGCACTCAGTTCGCTGAGAGAATCAGTAAAGGAAAAATGATACATCCCCCCAATTTATAAGTGTGGTCCCCTCTACTGGGTCCCCTTGTGTACTATAAATTGGTTCAAAATATGACCTCTTTCAACATCGAAATATCCTACTATTTATCCTGATCAGAACCCATTTCAATGAGGGGAATTTTTTGGATCCTAAAAATTCAGCATATTAGAAGTGTACAATTCCCTTAAATTAGGAAATTTTAGAAATAAAACCAGAATAATATTGAAGGAAATGTTCAAAGTGGATGATCCCATAGAGTATGGGTAGCTCATGTGAATCACAAATCACTTCACCAACTACCGCTTCACATGGTGCTTCACCACTTCATGAGTAACCCTGCAAACCAAATTGTTCACAAGATGAGGTGGTACCATTGGTTACAAAAAATGAAGCAAAATCATTTGTGGGGATAGATTGTGGTTTCCACCCCTATTAATGAAAATCCCTATGAACTAAATCATGTTCAGATTGGGGCGGGAAAATCAGACCTCACAATCAAATTCAAGTCATTTTTTGGGATGGGCGATGATTTTTATCCACATGAAGGACCACTCACAACTAACTAGTTTATTAATGAGAATGGAGGATCCCAAAAAATAATCCCCTTGGCCCACCATATATTAATATCCATGCAAGTACCCGGTCCCTTTTTCTATTTATAAATGGATCCTGATGAGGATGAAAGAAGGATATACCAAACATAAGAGAGCTGAAGGAGATGAGTGATGAGGATATGCAAAAGCGGAGCCTCCAAGATGAATCGGGAGAGATCCATCAATTATCAGTTGGTAAAATTCCTCCACATATTAGTAAGGAGTAAATAATAAATTGTCCATCCATTCCTCAGGGCATAAATGGATGGCCCCTCAACAGTCCAACACCCCACATAGCAAAAAGCTATGTGGGCGGAACCCTACCCCATATAGAAAAATGGCATGTGAGAGGAATGTGGTACCGTATATAAGTACACTATGTGGATAGAACCTGGTCCTATTTATAAAAACATTGCACATGCTAAACCCATGTACACATAGCACAATGTTACATAGAATGTGTCCTCACCCACATAAAAACATGTTACGCGGAGGGAACCCCATAACACCTAAGCCCCTGCTATATAGAATGGGGAATCCAACGGTGTTCCATTTTCCATCTCTAATTACTCAATTCATTCATGTCATTGGGATCCATATTTTCCTCTCTATGAACCTATCTAGCGATATCAGGCAAAGGACTCTTCCAAAGCCACCTGACATGTATGACCAGATCATCAGTCACATATATCTTCCCTCTCAAGTCTACATACCCATGTTAAGATGAGTCACAAGTATAACCTCCCCAAGATAGAAGACCATTGGAATGTTTTCAATTCTACATTCTCATGGTAATAAGGGTTCTGACCTAGGGGTACTCACGTGAACATCCTAGCTCCAAGTGGTTAGGGCGATGATCATGCTTTCATTTCCCTTAGATAAGGAATGAGATCCTCCCCTTAGGACCAATTTTAGGGAATCCATCCTAGAGTAAGCCCATATAATTTCTTATTAGAGGCTACAATATTGTTTCTCTTTTCCACAGCCCCAGGATGTAGTCAAATATACCACCCTATGTGGCTATCCAATCTACCAAAATAAAAGAGGTGAAAATAAAACTAAAATCACTATCCATATCCCTTTAGGCTTTAGAACCTCATCCACCAGTAGATAGAGTGGATCATGTGATCTCCAGGTCCACTACTTCCTCTTGTTTTTCACATCAATCATGAATCACATGGGATTATAGGTTAGTTGCGTTCATAAAATATGCACAATCCCAAACCAAATGGGCATCCTATAGAGTATAATCCCCTAATTATATCAATTCAAATGGACAACTTCCATGTGTAATCCTCACTCCAAATCAAACCAAGATTAATCCTCTTGCGAAGGGAAGCTTCCATGTGTAAGTCCCAAACACACATGCCTCCTATTCAGTATAAACCCTAACTATACCTAAATAAAAAATTGACCTCTTTCATGAATAATCCCTAATCACATGCTTCACTGCAGCACCCTTGTGTAAACCCCAACCTCTAACCAATTGGGAAACATCTATGTGTCAGACCCAACCATATCCACTTAATCGGGCCTCCACATAGGATTAAGACCCAATAATGACTTCTTAAATGGGTATCATCTATAGTTTAATGCCCCAACTTTATAAACTACATGGTATTTTATTTCCAACTAACTAAGATATTTAGGAAGCCTCCATAGGTGCAAACGCAACACCCAAAATAACTCTAATGTTCTCTAGGACACATTCCTTGTAGGGTCATACATATCTCATAGACCACATATCTTCAGGATCCCTCAGATCTTCTCATCATAAGTATTACACAAAAACATGACTAGGAACGTTAATGAAGGATATCATTTCCACAAGACATTAAACTACATTATTTGGTCCTTATCGCATGACTTTAAAAGGATATGTGTCCAGTTAAGTGGCACCGAAATATGTTGGTTCTGACTCCTCTCAAGAGGATACATAGGAATCTTATCTCATGGGTTCAATCCTAACATCAAAACAACTTCTATCTCTCTAGATAATAGAAAAATATAGAATGACTCAATATGTGGCTTAAAAATGGAATCAGTCTAATAAACGTCCAAAGAACCTTTTATTTGTCCATAAAAGGGTACCATTGATGGAGAACCTTAGATACATACAGATCCCTCTGTTGATGGAGAACCTCATATACATATAGATGAGATAAAAACCATGCTTATTCATAATGGTTCATTAATTATTGGTAATTCATGTATGCATACTTGGGAATGAGGGAATGAACAAAGGATTCATGAACATATGTTAAATCTGTAAGTGAGTCCCAAAATAGGAAATAGTTCCCTCAAAAAAGGGGTAATGAGCCAAAATTCCCATTTCTCTGACCAATGTGAGTTCTTTTGTGTCATTTTCCATGTTACCCAATGAATTCCTACATTTGAAAAGTATGCCCATTAGTCATCATGGATATGAGAGTCATTGGGAATTTTCAGCTCCACAAATGAAACCCATCGGAGACTACTCTAAAATAATATAACTGACAAGATTTATTTCACAGAATTCATACCCTTTCAATCAACCATTGGGCATGAGAATTTTTCCTTTAGAAATACATATTTTCAGTGTTTTTAGGTGTTTTACGGTTTTTAGATTTTTAAGTGTTTAAGGGGTTATAGGTTTTTTATGGTTTTAGAGTTATTTTATAGTTTCTTGTAGTTCTTTTGCTGTGTTAGTATTTTTAAGGGGTTTTTTATATATTTTTTTGTTTTTTAGGTTTTTTAGGTTTTTGTAGGATTTTTAGGGGTTTGATATTTTTGAGGGTTGTTAGGGTGTTTAAGGGTTTCTTGGGTTATAAAGGGTTTTCTAGGGGTTTTTTATTTTAAGAGTTTTATTTTTTTGGGGTTTCATAATGGTTCAAGTGTTTCGTAGGTGTTTATGGTTTTTCACATGTTTTTAATGGATTTATTTTGTTTTTATAGTTTTTAAAGTTTTTTTTGGTTTTTAGGGATTTTAGGGATGTTAGGGTTTTTAGGTGTTTTAGGAGTTGTAATGGTTTTATAAGGTTTTTAAGGGGTTTTATAATTTTTAGGGTTTTCAATGTTGTTATGTTTTTTACGGGGATTAATTGGTTTTTTTTTCATTTTCCATGTTTTTAGGGTTTTTAGAGATTTTTATGGTTTTATAGTTATCAATGTTTTTAGGGGTTTTAAGTATTTTTAGTGTTTTAGGGTTTTTATATTTTTAGGGTTTATAGGGTTTTAAGGTTTTTAGAGGTTTTAAGGTATTTTTAGGGTTTTAGGACTTTTTAATGATTCTTATGGTTTTGAGTGTTTTATGTATTCCATGTTTTCAGGGTATTTTTTGTGGGGGTTTTAGGGTTTTTAGATTTTTTAGGGTTTATGAGGTTTTTTCGGCTTTAAAGGTTTTTATGGGTTTTAAAGGTTTTAAGGGTTTTTAGTGTTTTTAGGTTCTTTTTTGGGTTTTTAGGGTGTTTATGGGATTTTTAGTATATTTAGTGTCTTTAGGGATTATTATGGGTTTTTAGGATTGCTATGGATTTTTATGGTTTAAAAGGGAATTTTGGAATTTTTTTTGATTTTTAGGTGGATTTAGGTGTTCTTAATATCTTTTAGGTGTTTCAGGGTTTTAGGATTTTTAGTTTTTTGGGGTTGTTAGAGTTTTTTGGGGTTTAAGGGTTATTTAGGGTTTATGGTCTTTGGGGGGGGGGTTGGGTTTTTTGGTTTTTTGGTTTTTAGTGTATTTTTAGGGTATGTAGTATTTTTTAGGATTTTGAAGTATTTATGTTTTTTGGGGTACTTAATGGTTTTTAGGGTTTAGGGTTTTTATGGATCTTTTAGGGTTTACGAGATCTTTTGGTGGTTTAGTGTTTTTAGTGGTTTTTAGGGTTTGTAGGGTTTTTATGGGTATTGATTGTTTTAAATGTGTTTTAGGTTTTTTTTATGGGTTTTAGTTTTTTAGGGTTTTAGGGTTTGTTAGTATTTTTGTAGGGGTTTTAGGTTTTTTATGGTTTTTAGGGTTTTTTTGAGTTTTTTTATACTTTTAGAATTTTCAGGAATTTGGTTTTTTTTGTATATTTTAAGGAATTTTAGGTGTATAAAGGGTTTTAGCAGTTTTAAAGGGTTTTAGGGGTTTTTATGGGTTTTAGTTTTTTTTCAAGTTTCTAGTGTTTTTAGGGTTTTTAGGGTTCTTAATAATTTTTAGGGTTTTAAGGGTGTTTTTGGTTTTTTATGGTTTTTTGGATTTTAGGTTTTTTCAAGTCATTAGTGTTTTTTGGTGGTTTTGGATTTTTAATTTTTCTAAGGTGTTTTTGGTTTTTAGTGTTTTTTGGGATTTTAGATATTTTTTTAAAAAAATAGGGTTTTTTGGGTGTTTAGTTTAGCTTTATATTTTTTAGAATTTTAAAGGTATTTAGGGTTTTTTTATGTTCATTTTAGGGTTTTTTAGTATTTTAGTATTTTTTGTGTTTTAGGGGGGGTTTATGTTTTTATGGGTTATTCATGTTTTTAGTGTTTTTTTTTGGTTTTTAGAGTTTTAATGGTTTGGGGTTTTTTTGGTTTTTTTGGGTTTTAGGGTGTTTATGTGTTTTTATAGGGTTTTAGGGTCTTTTAGGGTTTTTAGTTTCTTTAAGGGGGTTTTATGGTTTTTTTAGTTTTGTAGGGTTTTTAGGGGTTTTAGGGTTTTAATAGTGGTTTAACGGTTTTAAAGGGTTTTTAGGGTTTCTAGGATTTATTAGGATTTTATGGTTTTTAGTGTTTTTATGGTTTTAAATGGGTTTTATGGGTGTTCATCATTTTTAGTATATTTTGGGTTTTAAGGTTCTTTTAGTATTTTTATGATTTTATTGGTTTCTAGTCTTCTTAGTGTTTCTAGATTATTTTAGGGGTTTTTAAGAGTTTTTATGGTTTTTAGGTTTTTTGTGGGATTTTTTGGTGATCGTTTTAGATTTTATGGGTTTTTATGGGTTGATATAGATGTTTTTTTTAAGATGTTTTTTTAATTTTAAGTTGTTTCTATGTTTTTAGGAGTTTATATTTGTTTTTTGGGTTTTTTTGGGGTTTTAGGGTATTTTTAGGGTTTCTTAGAGTTTTAGGGTTTTTTGGGTTTTTGGATTTATTTAGGTTTTAGGGTTTATAATAGTTTATAATGATTTTTGTGGTTTGTTATGTATTTTATTATTTTTAGTGTTTTTTAGGATTTAGATATTATTAATTTTTTTAATTGGGCTTTAGTGTTTTTAGGATCTTTTAATGTTTTCAGGGTTTTTATGATTTTTATTGGTTTTTATGGTGTTTTATTTTTAGGGGGATTTTGCTTCTTTTATGGGTTTTTGTTTTGTAGGTTTTGTAGGTTTTTATGGTATTTTAGGGGGTTTTATTGTTTTTAGGTCCATTTAGGTATTTTAGAGATTTTTTCAGGGTTTATAGAAGATTTAGTTTTTTTAGAGTTTTTTAGTTTTTTATGAAATATCTGTATTTTTGGGTCCTTTAGGGGTTTTATGGGAATTTAATGGGCCCTTATGGATTTTAGGGTCCTTTTAGGGTTTTAAAGGGTTTTTATGGTCCTTTAGGATTTCAAGGATCTTATGTTTTTTTGTGGGTTTTCAGCTTTTTTTAGTGTTTTAAGGGATTTTTAGGGTTTTCAGGGTTTTAGGGTTTTTTTGTTTTATGGATTATTAGGGGTTTTTAGGTTTTTTTTGTTTTTTTGTGTGTTTTTATTTTATTTTAGGGTCTTTATATTTTTATCGATTTTAATGGTTTTAGTGTTTTATAGGTCTTTAAGGTTTTATGGGGATTTTATAGCTTTTTTAGGTCATTTAATGTTTTTAGGTCTTTAATTTTTTGGGATTTTAAGTGTTTTCCAGGTTTTTAGGTGATTTTAGAATTTTTAGGGTCATTTAGTGTTTTCAAAGTTTTATATGGTCTTTTAGGATTTTAAAGGGGTTTAGGGTTTTTTACGTTCATTTAGAATTTTATTTAGAGTTTTAGGGTAATTAAGGGATTTTAAGTGATTTTAGGGTCCATTATGGGTTTGAGGTTTTATGGTCCATTAGGGTTGTTTTAGGAGTTTTAGTTTCCATTATGGTCTTTAGGGTTTTTTGGGTTGTTTATGTATTTTTAGGGTTTTGGGGACCGTTAGTATTTTTTCAGGTTTTCAGATTTATTTTTTTGTGTGTTTTTAGGGTCCTTTAGTGGTTTTAGAGTTTTTAGGGTCTTTAGGGTTTTAAGGGGATTAGTATCATTTTAAAATTTTTATGGATTTATAGAGACCTTTAGGGTTTTATGGGTTTTTATGGTCTTTTAGGGTTTTTATATCTTTTAGGTTCTTTATTGGTTCTCAAATATTTTAGGGTTTTAGGGTTTTTAGGTCCATTTGGGTATTCAGGTTTTTATTGGTTTTTAATATATTTAGAAGATTTTATGGTTTTAAGGGTCCTTTAGGGGTTTTTATGATTTTCATTTCAGTATTGGGGGTTTTTGAGATGGGGTTTTAGGATTTTTAGGATTTTTAGGTTTTTTATGGGGTTTTAGGGGTTCTTTATGGGTTTTTAGAATTTTTATGGTTTCTATGGTTTTTAGTGTTTGTAAAGGTTTATAATGTCATTAGGATTTTTAATGTTTTTAGTGTTTTTAGTTTTTTATGGTTGTTTCCAACAGAAATATGTTTGTGTATCGGTGAAAAAATTGCTCGATGAGCATTGGGTAGCATATCATTTTTTATCTTGTGAAGGAGGTGCAACATTTAATTCATTCACATCAAGTTCACCATTTTTTTCTGATGATGGTTTTTGTTGTTGACCCGAAAGTTGATTGTTTGTGTTTGAGTTTTGTGAAATCATTCATGTTGAGTTCACTATTTCAGAATGGTTTACAATTGTATTGTTCATGGAATAGGAAACAACCAATGGTTCTTTATCCATGGGGACCTAATTTCCAAAGGCAAATGCTCGTTGGAAGGTTTGGATTGGGATGATTAAAACTCACATTGGTGGACAGGATGGGAGGTCGTGCTCATCCTACCCTTTTGGGAGGAATTTTTTACTACTTCAGGACGCTCTTATAGATTTAAGATATATTCATGAATCATTCATTAATTCAAAATTATGATATTGGTCACCCTTGAATTAAAAATAAATTATTATCATGTATGGATTTTAGAATAATCTATATGTATATGGGGTTCTTCATCAATGGAGGTATCTATATGTATCTAAGGTTCTCCATCGATGGTATCCTCTTATGCTATGATTAGAGATTCCTTGGTCATTATTATGATGATTCTGGTTTTTTATTCACACAGTGGGGTGTTCTGGAGTGTATCGTCATCCAGGGGAATGGGAGTTGTTTTGATGTTGGGACAGAACTCATGTGATGGGATTCCTACATTTCCACATGAAAAATTAAAAACCCAAGTAGTTTAGTGCCACATAATAGGGAAGATCATACCTTTTAAGGTCTTGTGATAAATACCTAACCATGTAGTTTAACATCATGCGGTGAGGACATATAGGAGAAAGGTGACTAGTCAATGTTTGGTGTGGTAATTATGCCAAAGCGGCCCAGGTAACCAAAAAGGGATGTGAATTTCTAGGTTGAATTAGAACCTACATTGAATATGTCTTAGAGAAAATAGGGTTGATTTTGGGTGTTGTGTTTGGACCTTAGGAAGGCTTCCTACATATACCATTTGGATAGGAACCAAATCCCATGTAGTTCGATTGTGAGTGCTCGCACCTATGAAGGTCCTCAGTTTTTTCTCATAGGAGAATGTGACCCTTTGAGTGGATTAAGTTAGGGATTACTCTGGAAAATAATTCCCTATGAAAGGGTCCATGGGGGATGTCTCAACTCATGGTGATTTGGAAACTTGTTTGGGGATTATTCCTAAGGAAGAGGCCTATTGAGAACTTGCCTCAGCTAAGTGTCCAACATATCCTGATTATAGCATGAATGAGAGTTACCTTAGTTCAATAAACTATAACATACACACTGAGGTTGTTCGGGTAAAAGGGGTTACGAATAAGGATTACTCATGAGAGGATTTCCTATGATTGGTTTGGTTTGGAGATTTCTCCATAGAAAGATGCTCATAATTGGGGTTGGGGTTTACACTTGAAGATAATTCCCTTGATTATTTGGGTATTATACTTGTAATTTGGCCCTTGTGTGTATGTTAATGTGGATGTTGTGACCAAAATCAAACTCTAATCCCACAAGATTCATGCCTGGTGTGAAAAACAAGAGGAAGCCAAAGATCCAAGAAACAAAACAATATGCTTTTACCTGAGTTTGGATGTATGGATTTGAAGACTCGCGCCAAGGGAGTTACTCTAAAGGAAGGTGAGAGGAAAACTCAAAGGAATATTCTCTACCGAAACATGCATCCAACTATGTGGATTTCATGATCATTGATATCCCCTAAGACCACATGTCATTGTGAACCATTCTTGAACATGATAAACAAGAGGAATCAAAAGATACATCAATGAAAACACTCCCCCACCCCTCCCCCTCCAATGGTGGAAGAGGAGAGGGTGAAGAGAGAAGAAAAAGGGACTTGGGTGCACCCATTCACTCTCATGTTTCATGTCGATAATAGTTAGGTATGAATACCCATACAGACACAGCCCCTAGGGAGTGAGGAAAAGGAAAATTGAAACCTCCTTCAAGAAAGTCTATTTGATTACTCTTAGTGTGATTCATTTTTTATGGTAGAAGATTATTAATGAGGATAATTCCTATGTAATAGTTAGGGATTATTCCTAAGTAGGATACCCTTCTGATAGATAGGGGTTATTTTTAAGGGGGATTCCCTTCTCAGGGTTGGGGATTATTCTTATGGGTGATTCCATTGTAATGGTTGAGGAATATTCTTAAATAGTATTCCCTTGCAATGGTTGGGAATTATTGAAAATGAGGATTCCCTTGTGATGGTTGGGGACTATTCAAAATGAGGATTCCCTTATTTAGGAACCATGAGGAGGGTCTTGAATCATAGTGATTTGGAATGAGATGTGGGGTTGTATTTGAAAAAACCCCAAATGTCCTTTTTCTAGGCTGAAAAGATCATGGTGTGATTGTCCATTTTTTTATGGGGGTTAATGATGATAGTTAAGGGATAGGCCTGGAGGGCTAGGACAACAGATTTTCACTTATTATGAGTGGGGGTTCGGGGGACCATCCCATGTGGTATGGACTAGAAGGTTCAACCTTGTGGGTTCCCAGGTGGTTTTCATAGGTATGGGTCACCCGGGTATTGGTCACCCAGGTGTGGGTTGCCCAAGTGTGTGTCGACCAAGTTGTTCTCCCAGTCATGGGTTGCCTAGTTATGGGTCTCCCAAGCAGTATCTCACCCAAGTAGTACTTGGGAAGATTGAACTGCCTCACTTAGGTCTAGGTATCCCATGTTTGGGTCGCCCAAGTCCGGAGATGGGGGCCTTGACCATGTGAGGGCAGGGCATGCTAGGTTACCCAAGTAGGGATATACTACTTCATCAAATGATCTACATGACTAGATCCCTCTCATAGATTACCCATGGGGAGTTGGGATTTTCTCTAAAAATTTTAGGCATGGGGGTCTATTTATAGACCTAATGTTGTTACAATGTGAATTTACATTTGTGAATGTGGTATTGTTGATGGCCTGCACAATGACATAAATTCATTTACATTTTTTTTGACTTCTAAGAGACATAACTTTTGATATGTGAGTCCATTTGGGTTCTTCAACGATTCAAATAGAATCTTTCAAAGATATGTACGATTCATGATATGGTGAGGACACCAACTTTTCTCTATAGAAACATGGATATTTCATTTTAATTCATCAACGCCTTTTTATAACTGATCTTATAAAACTAAGACCTACTCCAAGAGGGGGTTTCTTTCCACTTCTCCGTCATTATAGAGTAGTCTCATGGAACATATAACTCCAAATAGCTACTTCTTTCTGTATAGAGACGCATCCCTAATCAAACATGACACTTTCTTTCTATGTTAGGGTTATGTCGTGAATTCTGTGATGAAGTGCATGAAATGTTTGATACAGTTTTAACAAGGGGTTTTAAGGATTTTTAGGATTTTAGGGGGTTTAAGTGTTTTTAGTGTTTTATGGTTTTTAGAGTTTTCTAGGTTTTATGATTTATAGGGGTTTTCAGGTTTTTTTGTCTTTTTATGTTTTTTAATTTTTTTAGGGATTTTTTGATTTTAAGTTGATTTAGGTATTTTTAGAGGTTATTGGGGTTTAGGGATTATAGGGTTTGGCGGTTAGGCTTCATAAATATTTTCTCAGATTTTAAGATTTTTTTAGGTTTTTATCATTTTTAATGTTTTCAAATTTTTTCTAGTGTTTATAGGGTTTTTAGTTTTTATGATTGGTTATATATTTTTTGAGGGTTTTTTCTAGTTTTTAGGGTTTTTAGGGTGATTTCATGTTTTTTATGAATCTTTATACTTTCAGGGTTTATAGGTTTTTCTTAGGATTTTTAGGTTTTTTAAATGGGTTTTGACATTTTTAATGTTATTTTAGGGTTTTATGGGGTTTTATAGTTTTTTTGTGTTTTAGGGATTTTTAGGGGGTTTAGGAGTTTTTTAGGGGATTAGGTATTTTTAGGAGGTTTTTGGATTTTTAGGTGGTTTAGGGGTTTTTGGATTTTTTGGGTTTTCAGGGTTTTCATGGAATGGTTTTTGGGGTATTAAGGTGTTTTAGGATTTTTAGTATTTTTTAGTGTTTATAGGTTTTAGGTTGTTTTAGAGGTTTATATGATTGTTTTAGGGTTTTTAGTTCTTTTAGGGTTTTAATGGTGTTTTTGGGTTTCTATACCTTTTACAGTTGTTATGGGATTTTTGGGTTTTTATGATTTTAGGTTATTTTAGTATTTTTTTCATGGTTTTTGAGTTTTTAGTGTATTATTGGTTAATGAAATTTAGGGAATTTTAGGGATTTGTAGGGTTTGAGATGGTTTTTGGGTTTTTGGGGGTTTAGGGTTTGTAATTTTTTTTAGGGTTTTTAGAGATTTTATAGATTTTATAGCTTTTAGGATTTTTTAAGATTTTAGGGGGTTTAAAATTTGTATGTGTTTTTACGGGTTTTAAATGTTTTTTGGGTTTTCATAGGGGTTTTTTGGGTTCGTAGGGACTTTTATTTTTGGGGGTTTTAGGTATTTTTGTTGGGGTTCTTATGGTTTTTAGAGGGTTTTCTGAGCTTTATGGGTTTTTACAGTTTTTTAAGGATTTTAGTGGCTTTTAGATTTTTAGGGTTTTTATAGTTTTTAGGGGTTTTAAAGTTTTCTTATGGGGTTTAAATATTATTAAGCGGGTTTTGGGGATTTTGGATTTTTTGCGTTTATTATTCTTTTTATGGGTATTAAGTTTGTATGGTGTTTTTAGGGTTTTAAGGGTATTTAGGGTTTTTAGATTTTTAGGTTTGTAGGGTGTTTTTGGGTTTTTAGGGTTTTTAGAGGTTTTTATGAACTTTTAGGTTTTTTCATGTATTTAGAGGTTTTGGGTTTTGAAGTGTTTTTTAGGTTTTTATTAGGGTTTCTTAAGCATGTATGATTTTTTAGGGTTTTTAGGGGTTTTATAATTTTTGGGGGGTTTTAGGGGTTTGGGGGTTTTTGAGGGGTTTTAAATGGTTTTTATGGTCTTTAATATTTTTATGGGTTTCAATGATTTTTAGAGTTTTTATGGTTGGTTTAAGATTTTTAAGTTATTTATGGGGTTTTAGGGTGTTTTATGGTATTTGAGTGTTTTTTTGGGTATTTATTATTTTTTAGGTTTTTTTTACAGTTCTTGTGGTTTTTTTGGGCTTTTAGGGATTTTAGGGTTTTTAGAATGTTTTAGAAGTTTTATGGGATTTTTATTGAATTTTAGGATTTTTGTAGGGATTTTAGGGACATTTTGGGGTTTTAGATTTTTAGTGACTTTTAGTGTTTATAGTAGTTTTAGGTACTTTTCTTGATTGTAGGTTTTTTTCAGGTTATAATGATTTTTAGGATATTTTAGGTGTGTTTTACGGTGTTTAGGGCTTTTTTGTGGGTTTTTTTGGTGGTTTAGGGTTTTAGTGTATTTATGATTTTTTGGGATTTTTGGGGGTTTTAGGGTTTTTTCGAAATTTTATGTGTTTTTATGGATTTTGTAGGGGTTTTTTTAGAATTTTAATGTATTTTATGGTTTTATAGTTTTATGGGGTTTTACAGCCATTTATGTTATTTGGGTATTAATGGGTTTTTAGGGGTTTTTATGTTTTTAGGGTTTTAGAGTGTGTTACATTTTTTATGGTTATTAGGATTAAGGGTTTTTAGAGTTTTATTGGTTTTTAGGGTTTGTTTTGGTTTTTGGAGGTTTTATGGTTTTTATGTTTTTTAGTTATTTTTAGTGTTTAAGGGTTTTTAGGTGATTTGAGGGTTTTGAGGGGATTTATGAGTTTTTAGGTGTTTTAAGTGGTTTTATGTCTTATGCTGGTTTTTAGAGTTTTGTAGGGTTTTAAGGGTTTTTTGGGTTTATGATTTTTTGGATTTTTAGGATTTTCTATTTTTTATGAGGTTTAATGTTTTTAGAGTGTTTAAAGGTTTCGATGGCCTTTGTGGGGTTTTAATGTTTCTTATTTGTTTAACGGTATTTTATGGTCTTTTAGGGTTTTTTAGTGTTTTTTGGGTCATTTCGGGGTTTTCGGGGTTTTAGTGTTTCTTAGTGTGTTTATATATTTTAGGGTCTTTTAGGGTGTTAGGGTTTTAAGGTACTTATAGGTTTTTAAGGGTTTTAGGGTCCTTTAAAATTTTTGGAGTTTTTTAGCGTCCATTAAGAGATTTAGGGTTTTTATGTTTCAATGGATTGTTAAGGTTTTAGGGATTTTAATGTTTGTTTGTTTTTAGGGATTTTAAGGTTTTTGAGAGTTTGGGTTTTTATGGTTTTTAGGTTTTTTAGGTTTTTTTAAAGTTTTTAGGTATCTTAAATGGTTTTTATTGTTTTCTAGGATTTTTTGTATTTTTTTTGTTCTTTTAGAGGTTTGGGGTTATTAGGGGTTTTAGGGTTTTTTGGGGTTTAGGTTTTTAAGGTTTTTAGGGGCTATTAGTGTTTTTAGGGATTTTATCGTTTATATACTTTAAATGATTTATCGTTTTTTATCATTTAAGGTTTTTTTAACATTTTTAGTGTTTTATGGTGTTTTCATGTTTCTAGGTTTTTCATGGGTCTCTTATGTTTTTATGGGGTTTCATCATTTTTTAGTGTCATTTATGGTTTTTAGGGTACTTATGGGTTTATTATGGTTATTAGGATTCTTTAGGGTTTTCAGGGACCATTGGTGGTTTTTTATTGTTTGTGGTCCTTTAGGGTTTTTAGTGTTTTTTGGGGTCATTTTAGGGTTTTTATTGTTTATTCAGGTCATTTAATATTTTTAGGGTATTTAGGATCCTTTAGGGTTTTAGGGTTTTTAGGTTACTTTAGGGTATTTAGGATTTTTATGGTATTTTAGGGTTTTTTTTCAGGTTTTTTAGTTTCCTTTAGTGTTTTTAGGTTTTTTAGGGGTCTTAGGGGGTATTAAGGTGTTTAAGTTTATTTTTTGGGGGTTTTAGTGGTTTTAGTGCTTTTTATGTGATTTTAATTTGATTTTTATGGTTTTTAGTGGTTTTAAGGGGTTTTAGGTTTTTAGGTTTGTAGGGTTTTTATGGGTTCTAGGGATTCTAGTGTTTTGATAGTTTTTAGATGTTTTAGGTATTTTTAGGTTTTTTAGAGTTTTAAGGTGTTTTAGGTTTTTTGCATTTTTTGGGGTTTAAGGGTTTTCTGGGGTTTCTTAAGGTTTTTAGGTTTTTTCATAGTTTTTAGGGTATTTAGGGGTTTTTAGTGTTTTTAGGGATGTTTAAGGGTTTTATGGTTTTTAGGATCTTTATGGGTTTTGAGGTTTTTAGGGGTTTTCAGGGTTTTAGGTTTTTTTTTGTTTTTCTTTTAGTGGTTTTAGGGGTTTTATGTTTTTTATGGGTTTCAGCGATTTTAAGGAATTTTATGGTTTTAATTTTTTTAGTGGTTTTTTTGGCATTTGGGGTTTTTGGGGTGATTATGGGTTTTAGGTTTTTAGGGTGTTTTAGAGGTTTTTTTGTATTTTTTGGATTTTACGGTTTTAGAGTCATTTTAGGGTTTTTTACGATTTTAACGGGTTTTTTGGATTTTTTGGGGTTTTAGAGATTTTTAGGGTTTTTATTTTTTTATAGATTTTATGGTATTTTCAAGATTTTTAGTGGTGTTTAATGGTTTTCCAAATTTTTAATGTGTTTTTAGGGTTTTTTAGTTTTTTGGATATTTTATTCTTTCTATAGATTTTTGGCACTTTTTAGGGTTTTTATTGATTTTTAGGGTTTTTAGGGTTTTTAGGGTTCTTTAGGTTATTATAGGTTTTTTGGGGATTTCGGGTTTTTTAGTCGTTTTAAATGGGTTTTACTAGGTTATTATAGTATTAAGTTATTAATGGGTTTTAAAGGGTTTTAAGGGTTTTAGTGGTTTTAAGGACATTTAGGGGTTTTGATTTGTTTCGTTGGGTTTTAGGGGTTTTAGGATTTTATTTGGAGTTTTAGGGTGTTTTAGTGGTGTGTTTTTTTAATTTTAGGGTTTTTTGGTTTTTAAGGATTTCAAAGTTTTTATTGTTTACTTAGAGATTTTAGGATTTTTGGGGGATTAAAGGTTTTTAGGGGGTTTTAATGTTTTTTGGGGGTTTATATTTTTTTATGGTTTTAAGTTTTTTTGGTATTTTAAGGGTTATATGGGTTTTATTTTTTTAATTTTTAGTATTTTGTTAGTTTTTCACAATATTTATGGTGTTTAAAGGTTTTTATATTCTTTTATGGGTTTATAGGGTTTTATGGTCTTTTAGGGGGTTTTAATGTTTTAGTGCTTTTATGATTTTCATGGGATTTTAAGGGTTTTTATTGTTTCAGTGGATTTTAGAGTTTTTGAAGGATTTAGGATCTTTTAGTGTGTTTTAGGGGGGTTTGGGTGTTTTAGGTGTGTTTCAGGGTTTTTAGGGTTTTTTGTGTGGTATAGGGTTTTTACGGGTTTATGGTTTTTATAGTTTTTCTTTGGTTTTGAGGGGTTTTAATATTATTTTTGGTTTTTATGGTTTTTAGGGTTTTTATTTTTTTTAGGAATTTTAGGGTTTTTATGGTTTTTAGTGTTTCTTTAGGGTTTTCATGATTTGTTTTTTAGGTTTTTTAAGGATATTAGGATTTTTTTTCGGATTTATCTATTTTTAGTGATTTTCGGGATTTTCAATTTTTTCAAATCATTTTGTGTGTTTTAGGGGTTATTAGGGACTTAGGGTTTTTTTCTTATAATTTGAGTTTTCTGGGTTTTTGGGTTTCATTATGTGTTTTTGGGGTCCTTTTGGGTTTTAGGGTTTATAAGGGTTTTTAGGGTTTTAAGGGATTTTTAGGGTTTTTTGGTTTTTACGGTTTTTACTGGTTTTTTGGATATTGAGGGTTTTTTGGGTTTTTAGAGTCTTAGGGTTTTTTTAGGGTTTATGGGGGTTTATGTGTTTTAAGAAAGTTTGGAGTTTTTTAGGGTTTACCCTGATTTTATGTTTATAGGGGGATTTATGGTTTTTAAGAATTTTATTAGTTTTTAGGGGTTTCAGGGGTTTTAGTGTCCATTTAGGGTTTTTATTGTTTTTTAGTGTTTTAGTAATTTCTAAGTTATTTTTAGGGTTTAGGGTATTCTTATGGTTTTATAGTTCTTTTTTGGGTTTTAGGGTTCCTTTAATGGTTTGTGTGTTTTTTTTGGAATTTTAGGGTTTTTAGGGTTTTCTGGGGTTTTAATGGTTTTTGGGTTTTATATGTTTTGGTATTCTATTAATCTGGGTTTTAGGATATTTAGGGTTTGTTATGGTTTTATGGGTGTTTCATGGTTTTTAGGGTTTTTAGGGATTTTAGGGTTTTTAGGGGATTTAGGGTTTTAAATGGTTTTCATTATTTTTAGGTTTTTATGGTTTCGTAGGTTTTTGAGGTTTTTATAGGGTTTCATAGCATTTTTAGGGTATTTTGGTATTTTATTTATATTTTTAGGGGTGTTATGGTTTTTTGGATTTTTTAGGGTTGATAGTTTTAGGGGGTTTTAAAATGATTTTTGTGTTTTTTAGTGATTTAATGGTTTTTATATTTTTAATTTTTGAGATCTTTTGAGCTATTTTAGGGGGTTTTGGGTTCTTATGGTTTTTAGGGTTTGTATGGTTTTTTGTTTTTTTTGGGTTTTTTAGGAGTTTTAGGAGTTTTAGGGTTTTTAGGTGTTTTTTAGGTTTTTTTGTTTCTGTATTTTTATTTTTTTAATGGTTTCTAGAGTTTTTAAGGTGTTTATGGATTTATATGGTCTTTTAATTTTTTAAATTTTTAGTTACGTTTAGGGTCTATTAGGTTTTTATGGTGTTTTAGGGATTTTGTATACATTTTAAGGTTTTTAGGGGTTTTATGGGTTTTATAATCTTTTATGGGTTTAAACGTTTTTATGGTATTTTAGGGGTTTTTTGGAATTTATAGTGTTTTTAGGGTTTTTTGGGTTTTTAGGGGTTTTTAGGGTTTTAGATGGTTTTTAGGGGTTTTTTACTATTTCTATGGTTTTTAGGGGTTTTATGGTTTTTTAGGTTTTTATGGATTTTTAGTGTTTTTAGGGGTTTTGGAGTTTTATTGGTCCATTGGGTTTTTTTCTTAGTGTTTTAGGAGTTTTAAAGGGTTCTTAGTGATTTTATGGGTTGTCTAGATTCTTAATTTTTTTTATGATTTTTGGTCTTCCAAGGTTATTTTAGGTTTTTGAGGTTTTATGGTAGAGGGGTGGATTAATATTTTTAGGGGTTTTTAGGGTATGATGGGTTTTATGGTATTTTTGGGTTTTTAGGGATTTTAGGGTTTTCATGGGGTGTAAGGGTTTTTTTGGTTTTTAGGGTTTATAGAGTTTTAGATATTGTATGGTATTTGTGGGTCTTTGAGAGGTTTTAATGGTTTCAAGGGTTTTAGGGGGTTTAGGGGTTTTCTAAGTTTTTATATTTTTAATAGGTTTTTAGGGTTTTTGGGCTATTGTGCAATTAATTTCTTTTAAAGATTTTGAGATTTTTAGGGTTTTTAAGGGTTTTTAAGTTTTTATGTTTTTTTAGAGATTTTGTTTTTTTAGCTTATTTCTGATTTTTGGGTTTTATAGGGTTTCTTTTGGATTTTTTGTTTTTAGGACTACTGGAAAATGTACCTATCCCCACGGTTTTCACCAAAACCGTGGGGATAGAGCCCCCTATACCCACGGTTTTGGAAAACCGTGGGTATAGGTGAATTTTGATGACCTATACCCACGGTTTGCCAAAACTGTGGGTATAGGGGGCTCTATCCCCACGGTTTTGGCAAACCGTGGGTATAGGTCATCAAAATTCACCTATACCCACGGTTTTCCAAAACCGTGGGTATAGGGGGGGTCTATCCCCACATTTTTGGTGAAAACCGTGGGGATAGGTCTGGGATAAAATACCTATACCCACGGTTTTGAAAAATCGTGGGTATAGGTCAATTTTGTGTCCGCGGGAAATTTTTTTTTCCGCGGGAAGGAATTTTTTTTTGGCGGGAACCCTATACCCACGGTTCTTCCCTCTATACCCACGGTTTTTATAACTATATTTAACAAAATAGATATATATATACATATATGTGAAGTTAGGGTAGTGGTTAGACGCGGTGTTTGCAGCGAAGAGGTTGCGGGATCGAAACTCGGCGCGTGCATTATTTTAGGACCAATACCCACAGTTTTGAAACCGTGGGTAAAAGCCGTTGAAACTGTGGAAATTCTCTATGTTTCGGTGACACGGTGGCAGGACACCTATACCCACGGTTTTCCAAAACCGTGGGTATAGGCTGGGGACCTATACCGACGGCGTTCCAGCCCGCGGTTCCCAAAACCGTGGGTATAGGCTATACCCACGGTTTTGGAGGCTATACCCACGGTTTTGAACCGTGGGTATAGGCCGTTTTTCCAGTAGTGTAGGGTTTTTAGGGTTTTAGGGGTTATAAATGTTTTTATCATTTTTTAGGGTCTTTATGGTTTTTATGGGTTTTGAGAATTTTTAGGTTTTTATGGTTTTTAGTGGCTTATGTAGTTTATAAGGGTTTTAGTGTGTCTAAGGGATTTTTAGGGGGTTTTATGTTTTTTATTATTTTTAGGGATTTTTGTGTTTTTATGGAATTTAATGTTTTGTGGGTTTTGCGATTTTTATTAATTTAAGGTATTTTAGAGTTTTCAAGTGTTGTAAAGGTAATTTAGGGTTTTAAATTTTTTTAGGGTTTTTAGCGTTGTTAGGATTTTTTTAGTTTTTTACTTTTTCAGGTTTTTTGGATATTTTGGGTTTTAGGGTTCTTTTTGATATTTTATATTTTTTATATATTTTTGGTTTTTAATATTTTTATGGGTTTTTGGGTTATTAGTGTTTTAATGGTTTTTATGGTTTTTAGGGGTTTAAGGGTTTTAGGGGGTGGGATTATAGGGATTTTAGGGGTTCTATGGGTTTTAATGGGTTTTATGGTTTTTTGTTTGTTTGTTGGTTTTAGGGGTTTAAATGGTTTTCTTTGTTTTCAGGGTTTTTTAGTGTTTTAGTGCTTTTTAGGGTTTTCAGGGTTTTTGGATTTTTTGGTTATTAGTGGTTTTAGGGATTTTTTTATTGGTTTTTAGGGTTTTAAAGTATTTTAAAGATTTCATGGTTTTTAGTTTTTGAGGGATTTTAGGGGTTTTAGGGTTTTTAGGATTTGTTATATATTTTTATTTATTTTTATGTTTCTAGGGTTTTTAGGGTTTTAGAGGGGTTTTCAGGATTTTTTCAGTTTTAAATATTTTTATTGGTTTTTGGTTTTTATGGTTTTTTGGGTTTTTTTAGTTTTTTGGTTTTTATGGGGTTTTGGTGTTTTTTGGGTTTTTTGGGTCCTTTGGGGTTCTTCGATTTTTTAGGGTTTTTATGTTTTATTGAGGGTTTTTATTATTTCTTATTGTTGTTTAAATATATTTTAGGGTTTTTAGGGTTGTTTAGTGTTTTTTAGAATTTTTTAATGGTTTTTAATATTTTTAGGTATTTTGGGTTTTTATGGTCCTTCCGGGGTTTTAGGAATTTTTTGTGTTTTTTGGACCATTTAGACATTTTTAGAGTTTTTTGGAGCATTTAAGCATTTTTAGGTGTTTTAGTGTTTTTAGGATGTTTATGGGTTTTTAATGGTTTTAGTGTTTTATTGTTTTATTGGTTTCATGGTGTTTAAGTGTTTTTTGGTTTTTCCCGGTTTTCAGTTTTTTTTGGGTTTTATGGATTTTTAGGTTTATTTAGGTTATTTAGGGCGTTTTAAGTTATTTATAATTTTTAGGGATTTTCATGGGTTTTATGTGTTTAGTGTTTCTCATGATTTTTTGGGATTTTTAGGGGTTCTTGTGGTTTTAAGTTTCTTTTGGATTTTTAGTTTTTTTCTAGATTTTTAGGATTATTTAAGGGGTTTGGGGTTTTCATTGTTTTTTTAGTATTTTTACAGTTTTAGTGTTTTAGAGATTTTTAGGCTATTTAGGGGTTTTAGGGTTTTAAACGGAATTTATAGGATTTAAGGATTTTTAGGGTTTTATGGTTTTTTATAATTTTTTGGTCTTCTATGAATTTATGGGGTTTATTATGTTTTTAGTGTTTTTATGATTTTTGATTTTTGGGATTTTTGGGTTTTTAGGTGATTTAGGGTCTTTTTTTGTGTTTATGTTTGATTAGGGTTTGTAGGAATTTTTAGGGTTTTTGGAATTTTTAATGCTTTAAGGGAAATTTAGGGTTTTTTGTTCCTTTTATGAGTTTTGGGGGTTTTGGGTCTTTTGGGGATTTTTATAGATTTTTACGGGCTTTAGGGTATTAAGGTCCTTTTATAGATTTTAGGGTTTTAAGGGTTTTTATATTTTTTAGGTTTTTAGTGTTTTTTAGAGTTTTAGTGTCTTTTTATTTTTTTTGAATTTTTAAAGGGGTTTTAGTGTTTTAGGGTATTTATGGTTTCTAATGTTTTAAGGATTTTTGGGTTCATTCGGGTTATTTAGGGATTAAGATATTTTTAGGTTTTAATGGTTCTTATGGGTTTTTAGGGTCTTCTAGAGGTTTTATGGTTCTTTGGGTTTTTAAGGTATGTGAGGGTTTTTATTTTTTTTAGGTTTATGAACGTTTTCCAGTTTTGTATGGTTTTCTAGGGGTTTTTAAAATCTTATGGTCTTGAGTGTTCTCTTATAGTTTCTTAGTGTTTTTTGGGGATTTTAGGCTTTTTATAGTTTTCAGAGTTTTTTTAACATTAAAGGGTTATTTAGGGTTTATAACATTTTTTAGTGTTTTTAGGAGTTTTAGTTTTTTTATATTTTTGGGGTTATCTTAGGGTTTTAAGGTTTTTAGAATTTTGATGGTTTTTGTTTTTTTAGGGTATTATGCTACTTGAGGGTGGATTAGTGTTTTTAGTGTTTTTTGGGCTTAAGGTGTTTTATGGTTTTTTATTGTGTTTGGGGTTTTCATGATTGTTTAGGGTGTTTGATGGGGTTTTTATGTATTTAGTTGTTTTTATTATTTTTTGGTGTTTTAGGGTTTTAAATGGTTTTTAGTTTTTACGTGATTTAAGGGTTTTTTAGGTTTTTAGGGTTTTTAGAATCTTTATGGTTTATAGTTTTTAGCGGTTTTAGGGCATTTAATGTTATTTATGGGTGTTTAAGGAGTTTAATATGGTTTTTAGAAACTTTTATGGTTTTAGTGATTTTATAGTCATTTAGGGTTGGATGGGTTTTTAGGGGTTTTTAAGTTATTAGGTTTTTTTGGGTTTTTTGGTTTTTAGGGGTTTTATTGCATTTTAGGGTTTAGGGGATCTTAGGTTTTTTATGGTTTTATGGTTTTAGTGGATTTTAGGGTTTTATTCTTTTGAGGTGGTTTTATGGTTTATAAGGGTTTATGTGTTTTTTAGGTTTTTTTAATTTTTATGAGTTTTTAGGATTTTAGGGTTTTTAGGGTTTTACGATTTTTATGGGTTTTGGGGTTTTAGTGTTTTTATTATTTTTAGGGTTTTTAGGTTTTTAGGGAGTTTAGGGGTTTTATGGTTTTAGTGTCTTATAGGGTATTCAATTGTTTTTAGTTTTTTATGTTTTTTTTGTATTTTTGTTTTTATGGGGTTTTATGGGGTTTTATGGTTTTTAGGGGTTTAAAATGGTTTTGGTGGGTTTTATGGTTTTTATGATTTTACGGGGGTTTGGTTTTAATGGGTTTTAAGGATTTTTAGAGATTATAGGGTTTTTACTAGTTATAAGGGTTTTTAAAGTTGTTTATGGATTTAGGGGTTCCTTATAATTTTAGGACTTTTTAGGGATTTTTATTATTTTTTAGGATTTTAGGGCTTTAAGGACTTTTGGGGTTTTAAAGGTTCAAGTGTATTTATGTTTATAAGGTATTTAAATGTTTTTATCATTTTAGAGACTTTATTTTTTTTAGGTTTAATGGGTTTTAGTTGTTTTGGTTGTTTTAGGATCATTTTGTAGGTTTTAGAGGGTTTTTTTGGGTCTTTTAGGGTTTTAGGGGGTTTTGGGTTTTAGAATATTTTAGGGGGTTCGGGATCCTTTACAGGTTTTTAGGGTTTTTTTGAGTTAATTATGGTTTCTCGGATTTTTAGGGTCTTTTTGGTATTTTGGAGTTTTTATGTATTTTAATTCTTTTTAAGGTTTTTTTGGGGTTTTACGGCTTTAAGGGTTTTTTTATTTTTAGGGTTTTTATTGTTTTTAGTAGTTCAAGTCTTTTTAGGGGTTTAGGGGTTTTATGTTGGTGTTTTAGGTTCTTTTAGTGATTTTATGAGTTTTAACGGTTTTTAGGGTCTTCTAATGTTTTTAGGGATTTATAGGTTTTTGTTGTTTTAACGTTTTACGTATTTTTAAGGTGGTTTAGTGGATATATGGTTTTCCAGGTTCTTCTATGGGTTTTCAAGGGTTTTGGGTTTTTAATTTCATTAATGTTTTTTGGTACCTTTTAGGATTTTAGGTATTTTAGGATTGTTTAGGGATTTTTAGAGTCCTTCTGGGTATTTTAATGGTTATACGCTCCTTTAGTTATTTTAGGGTTTTTAGGAACCATTAGGTTTTTCTTGACTTTTTAGGGACTTTTATGTTTTTTGGGTTTTTTTGTGTCCTTTAGGGTGTTTAGGGCCCTTTAGGGCTTTTAGGGCTTTTAGCATTTTATGTGTTTTAGTGTCCTTTATGATTTTTTTGTGTTTTTACACAACTTTAGGGGCATTTAGATACTCTAATGTTTTTAGGGGTTATTTGGTTATTTTATGGTCTTTTAGGGTTTTTTGGGGGTTTAGTGTATTTTAGGGGGTTTTATGGGGTTTACGACCAATAATAATCCAAGTTTTTAGGTTTTTATGGTATTTTAGTGTTTTTAGAGGGTCTTAGTGTGTTTTTAGTTTTTTATTGTTTTTACGGTCTTTTATGTATTTTTAATAGTTATTTGGTTTTCTAAGGGGGTTTGGCAATTTAGACCTTTTTAGGGTTTTGGAGGTTTTTATGCTCTTTAGGGGTTTTTTGGGTTTTTGGTTTTTATGGTTTTTTATAGTTTTTAAGCATTTAGGTTTTTATGTTTTTTATGGGGTTTTAGTGTTTATTTGGGATTTTTAGGGATTTTTAGGGTCTTTATTAGTTTTAAGGTATTTTAGGATTGTTAGGGTTTTATAGTTTTTCTGATTTCATAGGGGTTTTTTATGGTTTTTTAGTGTTATTAATATTTCATGGTTTTTTGGGGTTCAAGGTTTTAGAGGTGTTTTATGGGTTTAAATGTTTTTATTGTTCTTTTAGGGGTTTTTAATGTTTTCTATGGTTTTAGTGGTTCTAAAGTGTTTTTAGAGTTTTAAAGGTTTTTAGGTTTTATGAACTTATTTTTAAGTATTTTTTGATATTTTTAGGGGTTTATATTTTTTTGAGGGTTTTGGGATATTTATTAGTTTCTATGAATTTTAGGGTTCTTCTTTCTTTCAAGGGTTTATGGGTTTTAGAGGTTTTTTTAATTTTATTTTTTTGGTTTTATAGATTTTTTAGGATTTTTAAAGGATTTTATGATTTCAATGGTTTTTAGGGTTTTTAGTATATCTTGGGATTTAGTAGTTATTAGATTGTTTAAGGTTTATTGTAGATTTTTTTGAGATTTTAAAAGGTGTTAATAAATTTTAAAATTTATTTTTTGTTTTCCTGCTTGATAGTGTTTTTTAGGGTTTTTAGAGTTCTTAATGTTTTTTTAGAAATTTTAGGGGGTTTTAGCGTTTTTTTGGAATTTTTAGAGTTTCTAAGGGTCTTAGGGTTTTAAGGGTTTTTAGAGGTTTTTAGGGTCTTTTAGGAGTTTTGGGGGGTTTTGCGGTGTTTTAGGGGGTTTTAGTAGTTTTTAGGTTTTTTAGGGTTTTTAGAGTTTTTTGGTTTTTAGAGTTTTTTGGTTTAAGGGGGTTTTTATGGATTTTTAGTGTTTGTTAGGTTTTATTAGTGTTTTTTCTATTTTTTGGGTTTTAGGTTTCTTTTTAGGAATTTTTTTTAGATTTTAGAGTTTTCAGTGTTTTTAGGGTTTCTTGTGGGTTTAGGGTTTTTAGGGTCCTTTTAGAGTTCTTTTGGGGGTTTATTTGGGTTTTATGGTTTTTAATATTTATAGGGTCTTAAATTTTTATAATTTTGAAGGATTTTAAGGGATTTGGGTTTTTTGTAGTTTTTATGGTTTTTATGGTTTTGGGTTTTTATGAGTTTTATGGTTTTATGGTTTTTGGGATTTTTTTTGTTTTTAGGGAAATTATATGATTTTTAGGGTTTTAAGGTTGTTTTCATTTTTTAGATTTTTTCAGGGTTTTCTTATTTATAATTGTTTTAGGGTTTTTATGGATTTATTGTCTTTTAAAGGGTTTTAGGGTTTTAGGGGGGTAGGTTTTTATTTATTTATAGGGTTTTTAAGGCTTTAGCATTTTTGTGGGGTCTTTTCGGTTTTCATGAATTTAGGGTTCATAGGGTTTAATGGGGTTTTTCATATTTTAAGGGTTTTTAATGTTTTTAATATTTTGGGTGATTTTTGAGTTATTTTATGATTTTTAAATATTTTTAGGGTTTTGAGGTTTTCATGATTTTGGGGGTTTTTAATGATTTAAGTATTTTTAAGGGTTTTTGGGTTTTTGGGTTTTTTAGGGTGTTAGAGGTTATGAGTTTCTTAGGGGTTTAAGGTTTTTAGGTAATTTCAAGGTTTTTAAAATTTTGTAATGGGTGTTAGGGGGTTTTAGGGTTTTCTGGGATTTAGTGTTTTTAGGGATTTTAGTATTTTTTATGTTCTTTTATGGGGTTGAAGGCTTGTTTGGGGTTTTCTTTAGATTTTTTTGGTCTTCTGATGTTTTAGGTTTTTTTTGTATTTTTTAGATTTCCTGTGTTTAGAGGATTTAGGGTTTTAAAGGTTTTTAGTGTTTTATTATTTTGAAATTCATTTGGGGTTTTTAGGGTCTTTAGGGGGTTGTATGTTTTTTTGGATTTTTAGGGTTTTTTAGAACTTTTGGGGGATTTTACGGTTTTAATTCCCTTTAGAGTTTTTTTGGGTTTTAAGGTCCTTAAGGAAAAGAAGATGCGAGGGTCGGGCTATTCCCAACCCCCCCAAATTATTATAAAGAAAAAGAGACTCAGCAGACAAGGGAGGGGAGGGGTCAATCGACCCACACCCAAAAACCCTTAACGACCCAAGACAAAAGACCCAAAAAAAGAAAATTCAAGAACGAAAAAAGAAAACACACAAGGGAAATCAACCACCACCATCATCCAGCATCCCAGCATCCAGCACCTCGCAGCATCCAAACTCAAAAAACCAGCATCCAGCACCTCCCAGCCAAACGACAACCAGCGCAGCGAACATCTATCAGCACCAACAACACCATTTCAAACCACCACAACCATTCACCACTAGAAAAATAGACCACAACACCATCCAGCCAACCAGCACCAGAATAGTATCCAGCACCAACACAAAAACATCACAGCCACGCAGCATAACCATCCCATCCGATCCAACTCGCCCCAGACAACCATTCCGTCAAACCAACTGGCCAGCACCCAAATCAAATCCTCCATTGCATGTCAAAAACCAGCGCACAGAACCACAACCAAAGACCATAAGTAGCAGCAAGAGACAGAGAATCAGAAGAAGAACCAAAGCCTCCCTCCTCCAAGCAACAGGACCCGAAACTGAGCACACCAAGCCATACCTGCAGCCGACATCGAACCAGGAAGACATTTGAGGGTCCGGAAGCATGTCGGGGTTGACACCGCGCCCTCCAGATCTGGCGCAAGGCAAACAAAATGGAGGAGCCCTGCAAACAAGCCGGCGACGGGACCACCAGATCTGCAACTGATCAGGAGCTGGAAGGGGGAGCAGCAACCGAAGTCGGGTCTTGAACCAGGCACGCCAGAAGCCGACTAGAATGGACCTTGAGCCGGGAGGGGAACCTTCGCAGCAACAAAACCGGGTCCCGAAACAAGGCACACCAGAAGTTCGGAACGAACCTGAAGAATGAGAGGGCATTTCGGAACCCGAAACCAGGCACCAAGAAGCAAGATCAGGAGGTGGGACGTGCATCGGGAAAGCCGGGAAAGATCCCCCCATCCGAAGACCCAACGCTCCAGATCTGGAGAAAAATGGGCGCGACCAATCCACCACCGCACCGACCAGAACACGCAAAGCCAACACCAGCAGTTGCCAAGCCGAAGCGGGACAGGAAGCACCGAGGTCGGACCTCACCGGAGGAGGAAGGAGGAAGACAACAAAGGAAAACCTAGGCGGCGCGAGGAGGAGAATAGAGCCGCCGCTCAGAGGCCTCTCTCTTAAGGTCCTTAAGGTTTTTCTATGTTTTTAGGATATTTAAGTGTTTTTTTTGTTTTTATGATTTTTAGGGTTTTATTTTTGTAGGGTTTTAAGGATTTTATGGTTTTATCATTTTAATGGTTTTTATGGTTTTAATGATTTTGGGGTCTTTAGAGTTTTTTTGGGTTTTTTGGGGTTTTTAGGGTCTTTTAGTGTTTTAATTTGTTTTATGATTTTAAGGGTGTTATAAATTTTATTGGGGTTTTGGGGGATTTATAAAATTTTGAGGTTTTAAGTGTTTTTAGGGTTTTTGGGGTCGTTTGGTGTTTTTATGGTTTTCTGTGGCCTTTTAGGGATTTTAATGAGTTTTAGGTTTTTAGGGGTTTTTATTGTTCTGAGGGCCTTCCAGGGTACTTTAAGGTTTCTTGGGTTCCTTTAGTGTTTCTAGGGATCTTATGGTCTTTTACAATTTTAATTTATTTTTTCAGGTCATTAAGGGTCTTTTAGGGTTTTGGGGGTCCTTAAGGGTATTTCAAAGGTTTAGGGTACTTTTTAGTGTTTTGTGGTAATTTTATGGTGTTTTAGGGTGTTTTTATCATTTTTAGTGTCTTTTAGGGTTCTTAAGGTTTTTACTATCATTTTAGGTTTTTAGAGCCCTCTAGGGGTTTTACGGTCTTTTTGGGTTTTATAGGGTATTAATGGTTTTTTTGGGTTTTAGGGGTTTTATGGTTTTTTATGGTTATACAATTTCCTTAGGATTTATTTGGGGTTTCAAGGTTTTTTATTGAATTTAGGGTTTTAGTGGGTTTAAGGGGTTTTTAGGATTTTTTGGATATTTTTAGTTTTTTAGGGGTTTTAGGGTTTTTATGTTTTTAGGTGTTTATGGTTTTCTAATGTCTTTATAGGTTTTAGGGTTTTTAGGGGTACTAGTAGTTTTTTTGTTTTTTTTGGGTTTTAAGGCTTTTTAGTTTTTTAGGGTTTTAGGTTTTTTTATATTTCTAGTGTTTTTAGTTTTTTATGGATTTTATGGATATTTTTTGGTTTTTAGAATTTTAAAAGTTTTACAGGTTTTAGGATTATTTAGGGTTTTATTGATTTTATGGTTTTAGGGTTTCTATTATTTTTAGTCATTTTTATGGTTTTTATGGTTTTTAGGTTTTTATGGTTCTTATGGGTTTTTAGGGGTTTGAAAATTTTTTATGGGTCTTTAAGGGTTTATATGATCTTTTAGTGCGTTTTAGGGGTTTTTATAGTTTTATAGTTGTTTTTATGTTTTTAAGGTTTCTATAGGGGTTTAGGATTTTATTTTTTTAGTGTATTTTGGGTTTTAGTGTATTTAGGTGGTATTCAGGGGTTATAGGGTTTTTAGTGTTTTTAGGGGTTTTAGGGTTTTAAGGGGTTTTATGTTTTTAGGGTATTTTGGGTATTTAGGGTTTTTTAGGGTTTTAATTTTTTTTAGTGTTTTATGGTTTTTTTGGTATTTTTTCATTTTTGGTTCTTTTGTGTTTGTAGGTTTTTTCAGGTTTTAGGGATTTCTTTGAGTTTTTAGTAGATTTTTGGTTTTTAGTGGGTTTTTTGGTTTTTGGGGGGTGTTTGGGTTTTTTGGGTTTTTTTGAGGGTTTAAAGTTTTTTAGTGTTTTTTATTGTTTTAGGATTTTTAGGTTTTTTAGGTTTTGTAGGGTTTTATTTTTTTTTATGGTTTTTAGTCTTTTTAGGGTTTCTAATGTTTTTTTATAATGTTTTGAGGTTTTGGGGATTTTTAGTGGTTTTTGGTTTTTTGAGTTTTCTATTGGTTTTTTGTTTTTTATGTATTTTAATGTTTTTGGGAATTAGGGAATGTAATGATTTTTATTTTTTTTAGGTTTCTAAGGATTTTATGTTGTTTTGGGATCTTTTATATTTTTATGGGTTTTTTGTCATTTAGGGTTTTTAGGGTTTTTATGGACATTTAGGGTTTTATGGAGTTTTATTGTTTTTTTGGTTTTATATGGATTTGGGATCTATTTTTTTAGAGTTTTTATGGTACTTTAGGGGTTTTATCGGTTTTATATTCCATTAGGTTTTTAGGGGTTATATGGTACTTTAATATTTTTTGGGGGGTTTTATGGTTTCTAGGGTTTTCAGGGTATTTAGGGTTTTTTTTTCAGTTTTTGTATTTTTATAGTTTTTAAGGTATTATGGTTTTAATGGTTTCTTGGTTTTTAGGTTATTTAAAGGTTATTTATGGTTTTTAAGGTCTTTAGTGTTTTTCGGAGTTGTTAGGATTCTTTTGGTCTTTTAGGGTTTTACCGTTTTTATTTTTTAAATATCTTTTAGGGTATTTTAGGGTTTTAGGGTTATTTGGTATTTTTGTGTTTTTATGGTCTATTATGGGTTTTAGTTAGTTTTAGGGTATCTTAAGTTTTTTTGTTTTTTTTTCTTTTAGGATTTTTTGGTTTTTTTTTGGATTTTTTGAGTATTTATGGTTTTGGTGATCTTTTAGTGTTTTAGGGGATTTATGTTACTTTAGGGGTTTTATGTTTTTTCATTCAATTTAGGGTTTTAGTGGGGTTTTTGGGTCCTTTAGGGTTATTTAGAATGTTCATGGTTTTAAGGTAATTTAATGTTTTTTGGGTTTTTAGGGAGTTTTAGGGTTGTTATGGATTTTTAGTTTTTTAGTGTCTTTTGGAGGTTTTCTCAGTGTTCTATGGTATTTTCTAGCTTTTTAAACTATATAGCGTCTTTTTTAGGGGTATTTATTATTTATAGAGTCTTTTATGGTTTTTGAGGTTTTTAGGGTCATTTAGGTTTTTGTGGGGCGGTTTAGGGTCATTTAGGGCATTTATAGGGGTTTTAAGCGTTTTAGGGGTTTAAGGTCTTTTAGGGGTTTTGGGGGGTTTACGATTTTATGGTTTTAGTGTTTTCTTACAGTTTTATGTTTCTTAGTGGTTTTAAAGTATTTTTGAATTATTTTTCTAGTTTTAAGGGTTTTTTTAGGTATTTTGTGTTTCTTGGTTTTTACAGTTATGAGGGTTTTTATGGTTTTCTAGGGTGTTTTAGGGGTTTTGGATTTTTATGCTTATTTACAGTTTTTTAGGGATTTATCTTTTTTCATTTTTCTAAGGGTATATATGTTTTATTGATTTTTAAAGGGTTTTTGGGGTTTTTATTGGGGTTTTAAGGTTTATTTTGGGTTTTCACAGATTTTTTTAGGTATTGTGGATTTTAAGGACATTAGGATTTTCAGCATTTTTAGGGTTTCCTTAATGGGTTTTAGGGTATTCTTAGTTTTTTTAAGATTATAGAATCTTTTAGGGTTTTACTGGTTTTTAGAATATTAGGGGTTTTAGGGTTTTTTGGTTCTTTTAGGGTTTTTTGGAGCTTTTAGGTTTTTAGTGGTTTTTAGTGGTTTTATGGTTTTATGGTTTGTATGGGTTTTAGTGTTTTTTATGGTTCCTAGAGTATTTTTTTCTTTTTAGGATTTTTTAAAATATTTTTAAGTGTCTAGTGTTTTTTTGGGTTTCAGGTATGTTTTTGGGGTTTAGGTGTTTTATTGTTTTTAGGGGTCTAGCAGTTTTAGAGTTTTTCATGGAATTTTAGGGGTTTTTATAGTTTTTATGGTTTTGAAGGTTTTTAGGGTTTTTAAAAGCTTTTATGATTTCTATAGAGTTCAGCTATTTTATGGTGTTTTTCAGTTATTAGGTTTGTAATGGTTATAAGGGTTTATTGGTGTTTTTTGGGCTTTTGGGTTCTTATGGTTTTTAGAGTTCTTTAAGGATTTTAGGGTATTTTAGATATTTTTAGGGGTTTAATGGTTTAATGGTTTTTTGGATTTTTTACAGTTTTAGGGGTTTTTGGGGGTTTTACGTTTTTATGGTTTTAGGGTTATTAGGGTATTTTAGGAGGGTTTATGGGTGTTTAGGTTCATTTTGGTGATTCTATGGTTTTTTTGGTGTTTTAGGGTATTTTTACAATTTTTAGGTTTTTTATAATTTTTAGAGTTTTTTAGGGGTTATTAGTGTTGTTTAGAGTTTTTAGGGTTTTGGGTTTTTGGGTTTTAGTTTCTTTTAGGGTATTTTAATATATCAACGGTTTTAATTATTTTTAGGGTTTTTTATGGTTTTTTGGGTTTTAGTGTTTTTAGGGTTATTTTAGGGTTTTTATGGTTCTTTTAGGGTTTTGGGGGTTTATAGGGGTTTCAATGTTTTTAGGGTTTTTTAGGGTTTTAATTTATTTTTTTAGTTTTTTAGGGTTTATTAGTTTTTTATGGTTATTAATGTTTTTTTAGATTTTAGTGTTTTAGGGTTTTTTTGGGTTTTTATTTATTTTTTATGTTTTTTGAGATTTTTAGTGGTTTAGGGTTATTTTAGGGTTTTTAGCCTTTTTAGGGTTTAGGGATTTTTGTATTTTATGGTTTTTAATTTTTTTAGTGTTTTGGGAATTTTATTGTTTTTAGAGTTTTCAAGGATTTTATGGTGTTTTATGCATTTTATGGTCTTTTTTATGTTTTAGGTTCTTTTAGGGATTTAGGATTTTTTTGGATTTTACGGTATATTATGTGTTTTAGGGTTTTAGGGGACATTAATGGTTTTAATAGTCTTTATGGTGGATCAAGGGTTTTTAGTGTTTTTAGGGGTTTTATAATTTTTAGGGTTTTTAGGAGTTTTATGGTGTTTAGTGGTTTTTGGGGTTTTGGGATTTTTTGGGTTTTTATCAGTTTATCTTTTTTTATCATTTTTGGGGTTTTAATGTATTTAGGGTTATTTATGGGTTATTTTAAATTTTCTGGTGCTTTTGGGGTTATTATTGTTTTAGTTTTTTTTTGTTTTTTTGGTAGTTTTAGGGTTTATATGATTTATTTTTTATTGGTTTTATGTTTTCCAGTGTTTTTTGTGTTTTTTGTTATTTCATGGGGTTTAAAGTTTTTTTTTCTTGCTTTTAGGGTTTTTAGGGTTCTTAGGGGTTTTAGATTTTTTTTGTTTTAGGGGTTTTAGGATATTTTATGGGCTTTAAGGTGTTTTAGCATCTTCTACAGTTTTTAGTATTTTTGGGTCTTTTAGAGTTTTTGTGTTTTTAGTTTGTTTAGGGTTTTTAGTGTTTTTTCGGTTCTTGTGTCATTTGAGGGGTTTTCATGTTTTTATATTCTATTAATATTTTTAAGGGGCTCTATGGTGTTTAATTTTTTTATAGTTTTTTATATCATTTAGGGTTTTTATGGTTTTTAGTGTCCATTATATTTTTTTGGGTATTTAGTTTCATTTAGGGTTTTTGGGTACATGATGGTTTTTTTGGGGGGGGGGTTTAATTTTATTAGTTTTTATCTATATTTTAGGTTTTTAAGGGGTTTTCAGGTTTTTATGTATTTTTGGGGTTTTATGATTTTTAGGGTTCTTAAGGATTTTTAGGGTTTAAAAGATTTTATGGTTTTTTGGTTTTTTATCTTCTTTTAGTGTTTTTATGGTCTTTTGGGTGTTTTTTTAGGTTTTTTACAGTTTATTGGGTATTTTAATGTTTTAAGGGTTTTTTGAAGCACATTTGGGTTTTTAGATTTTATAGTGTTTTCATGGTTTTAAGTGATTTTATGGTATTTTAGTCTTTTTCGGTTCATTTGGTGTTTTTTATGGTTTTTATGGTATTTTAGGGGTTTTGGTGGGTTTTAGGAGTTTTAATGGTTTTTAATGTTCTAATATATTTTAGGGTCTTATACGAATATTTTAGGGTTTTTAGGTTCTTCTTGCGTTTTTTGGGTTTTTATGGTCTCTTAGGGGTTTAAGGTGGCTTTTGGGTCATTTATGGTTTTTCGGGCGGGGGGGTTTAGGGTCCATTAGGGAATTTTAGTATACTTTTCCGGGGTTTTAGGGTCTTTGGGATCCTTTTGGAGTTAAGGATCCTTTAGGTATTTTTATGGTTTTAAAGACTTTTAGGGTTTCAATGCATTTTACATTGTTTTAGAGGGGTTTTAGGATTTTTAATATATTTTGGGGTATTTTATATTTTATAGTGTCATTTAGGGTTTTTATAGTCTTTAAGGTTTTTTGGGTATTTTAGGGTTTGTGGGGGGTTAAAGGGTCTTTTAGGGTTTTTAGGGTTTTAAGGGGATTTAGGGGATTTAGGTTTTTTTAGAGACTAGGGTTTTTTGGGTTTTCTTTGGATTTTTAGGTTTTTCTAGATTTTTTAGGATAATATGTGTTTTTAGGGGGTTTTATGAGTTTGTTGTTATATTTTCTTTATTAGGGGTTCTAAGGTTTTTTTGGGGTTTAAGGATGTTTAGTGTTATTAGGGGTAATATTATTTTTAAGTGGTTTGTACAGTTTTTTGGGTATTTTATGGTTCTATGATTTTTTTATCTTTTTTGGGGGTTTAGGTATTTTTTCCATATTTTTAGGGATTTTTTTATTTTAAGGGTTTTATGGTTATTTTAGGCTTTTAAGTATTTTAAGGGTTTATGGTTTTAGGGAGATTTAGGATTTTATGGTTTTTAGGGTTTTTAGATGTTTTATGGTTTTTATGGGTTTTAGTGTTTTTAGGTTTTTTAGGGTTTTTTAGGTTTTTGTGTTTTTTTAGTTTTTAGTGGTTTTTAAGGTTCTTGTGGGTTTTATTTAGTTTTATTGTATTTTAGGTGTTTTAAGGATTTTTTTTCTTTTAGTGTTTTTTGGGTTTTTAATGTCTTTTAGGGGTTTTAGGTGGTTTTAAATATTTTTAGGGTTTTTGTGGGTTTTCATGTTTTTAACGGGGTTTATGATTTTTATTGTTTTTTGTGGTCTTTAGGTTTTTGTGGGATTTTAGGGATTATGGGGTTTTTGGTTTTTTAGATTTTATTATGTTTTAAAGGTTTTTATGGCTATTATCTGTTTTAGGGTTTTTTGGGGTTTAGTAATTTTTAGGGTTTTTAGGGGTTCTAGAGATTTTAGTGTTTTAAGGATTTTATAAGGTTTGGGGGTGGGGGTTAGGGATTTAAATGTTTTTATATTTTTTAATGATTTCATGGTTTTTTTGTTGTTTAGGGATTTTTTAGGTTTTTAAGGGGTTTTAGGTATTTTTTACAATTTTAGGGGGTTTTGGGTTTTTATTTCTTTTTAGTACTTAAGGGGGTTTAGGGCTTTTGGAGTTTTAAATTATTTTTAGTGTTTTAGTGCTTTAAGGGATTTTTATGAAATTTTGGGGTTTTAGGGGTTTTCAAGATTTCTAACCATTTTTTATAGTTTTTATGTGTTTTGGGGTTTTTAGGGGTTTTAGGATTTTTAGTTTTTTTAGTGTTTTATGGTATTTAATAAATTTTTATGGGTTTTAGGTGTTTTAGGGTCATTTAGTGGGTTCTTAGGGTTTTTAAATCTTTTTAGTTATTTTAATGTTTTTAAGATTTTAGGTTATTTATGTTTTTTAGGGTTTTCTGGGATTTTTAGTTTTTTAGGTTATTTTAGGATTTTAGGGGTTTTAGTGTTTCTTAGGGTTTTTAGTGGTTTTATGTTGTTTTGGTTTTTTATGGGGAGGTTGATTTTTCAATTTATAGGGTTTATTGGGATCTTTTTGGGATTTCAAGCACTTTTAGGGTCCTTTAATGTTTTAGTGTTTTTAGATTCCTTTAGGGGTTTTAGGGGTTTTAGAGTCCTCTAATATCTTTTTGGTGTTTCAATAGTGTTTAGATTTATTAGGGGTTTTAAAGGTTTTTAGGGGTATTTTATGATTTTTAGGAGTTTTAAGATTTCAGGGGTTCTTAGGGGTTTTAAATGTTTTTATGGTTTTAGTGTTTTTTATATTTTTTATTGTTTTTATGGTTTTTTTATAGTTGTTAGTGTTTTTAGGGTCCTTTATATTTTTAGCATTTTTTGGGGTTTTAGGGTATTTTTGGGATTTTGTGGTTTTTAGGATCATTTTATAGGGTTGTTAGGGTATTTTAAGATTTTTAGTTAATTTTAGGGTCTCTTTTGGTTTTTAGGCCTTTTGAGGTATTTTATAGTTTTTAAGGATTATAGGACATTTTATTGTATTTACGGTACCTAGAATCCTTTTTCTTGTATTTGGATGTTTAGGGCCTTTAGATTTTTTAGGGGTTTATGGAACTTTATATTTTATAGTTTTTTATGATAATTTATGGATTTTAGGGTTTTTTTGTCCTTTAAGGGTTTTGTGGTTGTTGACACTCCTTTCCATCATAGAGTATCAAGAATTGAAAAGAGAAATACCTTGAACCCAAAGTGATTCATCCTTTGAAGAAACATCAAAAATTGACAGAGGCATCAACAAAGATTCAAATGCACTTGGGACATGCATGTTCCACCAAGGTCACACAAGTATACTTGTGCGCCGCCCAATGGTCGCACAGGTGACTTGTGCGCCCTCTTTGAAATTTCGCCCAGGGTCTTCACCAGCCTATAAATACCCTTAGTGGGCCCCCCATTTGAAGAAGGAAAAATTCCAGAAACTCAGATTTGAGCTCCCGGTGCCCTAGTCTCTTCTCAAAGCTTCCGAACACTTCTAAGGTAATTTCTTACCTAGAATAGAAGATCTAAAGAGGGGGAGTAAGGCCTAAGTGTTGAAACTCATCAACACTTGCGCGCCTAAGTGGCCAGCCCTTAGGGGAAATGGCCACACTTGTGTGCTGCCTTACCCCTTCAACAGAACTTGCGTGCCACCCTTCTAGAAGCCCCTATGTATAATACTAAGGGATTGAGCAAAGTCTCTCACAAGTATTACCTTAAGGGTTGACCACCGCGCAAGTACCCATGTGTCACGCAGGTACACCTGCGCGACCATGACTTGTGCGCCCAGACAGGACTTGCGCGCCCCTCTCTTTTTGGGTGCCCTTCCTGCCTATTTCACCTCTTTTATGCCTATCCACCTCTCTTATTCAAGATTCAACCTTAAAAACCCTCTTCAAAGACATTTATGGTGAGGTTCCTTTATTGGCTTCTTTATCTGAAAGGAATTCTGTGGAACATCTCTTAAAACCTAGTGATTAACACATCTTTATGTCACTAAGGTTAGAGATTTCAATCATTCAACGTCATCCTTTAAATATGAGAGAATCATTAACATGGGCCTTCTTTTGAGGAGTAATCCCTAGTCCAAGTTCTCTTAATTTGGGCATCCTCCTTAGGAATAAGCCCCAAGTCCCCTAAAATGGGCATCCTCCTTAGGAGTAAGCCCCAGTCTCAAAGTTCCCAAATCTGGGCATCCTTCTTAGGAGTAAGCCCCAACCATAATTCCCTTAACCTGGGGATCCTCCTTAGGAGTAAACCCCAACCATAATTCCCTTAACCTGGGGATCCTCCTTAGGAGTAATCCCCCGTTTTCAAATCCCTTTAACCTAGGCCTCCTCCTTAATAGTAAGCCCCAGTTTTCAAATCCCTTTAACCTGGACCTCCTCCTTAGGAGTAAGTCCCAGTCACAAGTCCTTTAACCTGGGTCTCCTTCTCAGGAATAAGCCCCAGTCATAATTTCTATTAACCAGTCTTAATTTACTTTTGATTTGGGCTTCCTTCTTAGGAATAAAACCCAATCATAAGTCCATCTTAATTAAGGCATCTTCCTCAGGAGTAAGCCCCAAGTTAGAGTATTCAAATCTTTATAAAAGCACATATACCTTTATGGACCCTCTTCCTGGACTTCTTCTCTGAAATAAGTCCCAATCTCTATCTATTTGGGAAGTCATACATACATAATCCCCACATCATTTCTTATGATTGCATCTTTCATGGTACAATTTTCTGGTTTTACCAATACCTCTTGTTTCTCACACCGAGCATGACTCACGTGAGCTTAGAGTGTAAAAGTAATTATGAAATCTTTCTTTGAGCCATCAATCTTATATATACATCATACTCCCTTACTCGAACTACGTGGGTTCTGATTCCTTTTCTAATAAGGATATGTAGGTAGCCCATCTGTGAGTATGATCCCAACTCTGAAATAACCCATGTCCTTATGAATGACAAAAAACATCATGTTCCCCACTGAGCGACTTTAAAACAAATATGGTTATCATAATGACCAATATATTTCTATATAATGTGTCGAAGGATACCATCGAATAAGAATATATAAACAAATACAGATGATTCTCTATCGATGAAGAACCTCTAATACATATAAAAGACTCTCTAAATTTCCTACGTATCAATCATTGATTTTCAGATCTAAAGGAAATCTCATTTTATACTTTGTAATGTAATAAGGATTCACGAACATAACTTAAATCTATAAAGAGAGTCTCGGAGTAGACAATAATTCCCCCCCAAAAGGTGTGATGAGTCCGACCTCCCATCCTCTCGACCAATGCAAATTCTTAAGCCTCATCAGTTCACAACTAATGAGTACCTACCTTTGGAAAGTAGGTCCAAATGGATATAGAGTCATTGGATGTTTCCTGTTCTATGAACAAACCCGTTAGAAAAAACTTGGAATGTTTGAACCTTAAATCAATGAAATCATTCCCATTTCCAGAGGAAACAAAAAATGGTGAACTCAATGTGAATACTTAACCAAGTTGAAATGATGGTTTACCTATTTGTTAGGCCCCTATTTAAACTCAATGAGAGGGCCAACAAGACAATAAATAACATATGTTCTTATCCAAAAGATATAGTGGCCAGACTTATCTTGATTACGTCTGTTATATCAAACATGAACTCTTTTCCAAGATCTTTTGCGTCACAATAATGGATTCCCTTAAGTTCACACTCATGAATACTTCTGTTGTGAATGGCTCTGCTGCTACTTCTGCTGGATCTTCATCCGCTCTGAGGATGACATCACCTACTCAGCATCTTCAAAGCTGTGTATCAAATGCGCTGGTTAAAGAGTACCATCAAAATGGTATTATTCTGACTTTGGAGGCCGCTCGACAAGCCCTCTAAGTCAATAATTCACCCTGGTCGGACGAACAACGACGACCAGCGATCAAGAAGCAGGTAGTTCCAACCACCGCCTCCAGCTATTTCAGGTTGTTATCCCCAGAACGCAATCACCATTCACTCCCATATTCTTGGGAGGTGAATGAGTAGGTCCCTCAGGGCCTTAATTCAAGGATACAGAAGTTCTTCCTGAGGGCTCCCATCAACAATTTCCGCCAAACTCGGGTGGTAGTGTGCCTTCAACATGATGAGGGTATCGTCTCTAGGTGTTCGGATCAGGTTCCTCGAACCCAAGCAGGCAAGACGAACCGCCAGAGGTGAAATCTGGTCAACAGTGAGCAGCTTCTCATCTCTGCCATCTCTGAAGAATTCCATCAACCTAACTTGGTGGCAAGCAATGAACGGGCACACACACACGTCCGTTTTAATTCCGCTGTCCAGAAGACTCGTCTGACAACAACACGCCAATCCCTCCAGGAAATTCCGGTGGAGTACTATAGACAGGAACATACACCTGTTTATAAATCATCAGCTAGTCAGCAAGCTCATCTGACTACATATGATGGAGCCTGCCAGCCCAATGTGTTAACAACTGGTAAACATGCATATACACCTGATTATACTCATCAATCCTGCCAGCATACTCATCTGTCATTATTGAATGAAGCTCGTCAACCATGTTCAATGGAGTTCAATCACCAAGCACATACACCTGGTAGTATTGATCAAGCCTACCAACAATCTCATTTGTTAGCATTCAGAGAAGTCATTCGGAAAGCTCCGGTGAAAAACAGGAGGCAGACTCAACTCTCTTCCCCCACACATGAGTAATGTCAGGATTCATTGATAGGAAAAGAAGGACAGGAGTAGGAAACCACACATACTCCAAGCACAGAATGGATGTATATCCCCGTTCCAGCAGCTGAAGTCACCAAGGACATTCTGTTAATGGTGAAAGAGCAGAAGAAAATCCCTGCTCATGTTCTAGATGCCTACCAGGTTATTATAACATCTTCAGTAGCATCTCAGGGAAATATACATAAATCTATCCCTATCAGTGGAGTGACACATCAACAGTTCACTTCAGAACATACACACACCTCTGTTCCAGTCCAATAGGGTTGTGGGGAATACTCCCCCATATCATACGGACAACCAAGTTAGGCACATACACCTGATTTGAGCAGAGATAATTAGCCTAACCTGATCATTTATCCTAAGCAGGCACATACACTTGCCCATAATGACCACTTTTTTCAACAAGTGGTTCCTAAAGTGAGTAAGAAGGCGTCTAAGAAGAAGACCCACCCAGCACAATCAAGAAATCAAGATCTAATCTGTAACATGGCCTTGCTCGGTTCTGGAGTTCTTGAAGCCCTCAGACAATTATATGTTGGAATTCAGGATTCTACTCCCTCATTTACCAATAGTGGAAACTTTAATTCTGAAGGTCTTCATCAGACACTTCCTCATGAAGGATTGCTTCATGACAATTCGGTCGATCACAATGTTTAATCTTCAGATGAGAGCCACAAGAACCCTCTCTGTGGTCAGAAGACTAAGGAGAAAAATGTTTCATCTTTTGCTGTAACCCACCATGGTGGTCCTCCCCATGATGATGAATTTAGCTGCGAAAGTCCTCTCCCCAGTTATAATACACAATGCCTGGAAAATGCTCTAATGGACAATGTAGTGACGAGAAATCCCTCTTATCTTGAGGCACTTGCAAATGTGAAGCCAGTCATGTCTGATGATTTACCACTAGAAGGTGAAATAATTTCACAATTAAAAGATAGCTCGGGGTGTATTTCATTCTCTGAACCACCCCTAGGTCGTTCATCTTCTATTTTGATCAGTGAATTCTCTACCGATCTAGTCAAATCCGATGAAGCAACATGGAATCACCATCTTTGGTCTAATCAGGTAGAATAATCTTCAATGAATGATAAAGAGGAAATTCTGAATTTGAGAAAATAGCTAGTGAAAGGTGATGTGCCAGTCATGTTTTGGCCTCTGGATGATTCTCAGTATGACATTACAGAGATGTTGACGGAAGATGGAATTTATGATATTCATCTCAACATATGGAAAAATATTTGTCAGTTGAAAAAACAATATTATATTATGATGAATATGAAAATCTTGTCAAGATAATAGAAGGGTTACAACGCCAATATGACTTGGCATCTCTCTCAGTTTCTCGATACCCGAAGGCTGAAAATTAGCAGAGAGCCCTTCAGCATTCATGCCTTGGCGCACTAAGAAGATTGTGCCAGTTAATTTCCAATGCCCCATCTGGTATTCATATCAGGGGATGGGGTGTTCATGGAGCATTACATTTCATTGTACTCTCCAGTCAACAAAGCCCACCGAAAATGGTCTCATGCAATGTTATTTCCCATGGTCAGCCACAGTCAATTGGCATTGTTTGTAATCAAAGGCTTGCCCAAGAATAAGCCTCAACTAGTTCTTCTCAAAATCAAACATACAGAGAACAATTTTTTGAATTAATCCTGCATCAAGCAAACGAGAATATTGAACATGCCTCTCGTTTAGAGCAAGCACATCATCAAGTGACAGAAGTGTTAGAAATCATCCAACGGTATTTTGAGACGGGTGATAAAAGTGGATGCAGGTTGATGCATCTAGAAAATTTCAAGACTAAAGTCCGCAAGATCAGGAGAGATTACAAGAAATTCTCAGATATAGCATGTCAAGAACCACCCTAGCTTGCCAGATTGCGGACTCTTTTAACCCAACCCTCAGAATCAACAAATATGATTCGAGGAGTTGATCGGGATCAGCAGGAACAGCCCTAGTCCACAGGACTGGGGACTTTTTCAAATCATCAATCTCTTCCTCAGAGAAAGTCAGTTTTCTCATGATTAGGGAAGAATCCCCAAGAGGAACGAAGAGCCAAATTATCAGGAGATTCCCTCCAAATTATGGTTCGTCAAGAAGTTCCTGAGGGATCAAATCAACAAAATTCAATGTCTCATCAAGGACATGGAAGAATAAAATATCGCAGAAATTCCAATAGAAAAGATGAAATGCATTATGAATCAATTAATGTCATCAATGCTGTTGTTGCTGATCCACCTGATGAGGCTCACTCAGAGGGATCAGATGAAGAGGTTCATGCTCAAGAAGTTGTATGCACAGTCACAAATGAAGAAGGTGTGTGTACACGAAATCAAAGGCTTACCCAGAATCTGGGTGTTCCTTCAAATAACCCACTTCCCCCTCTCTAAAAGGGATCCGAAAAGGGGAAAGGAAAGAATCAGGTTATATACCCTTCCTCTAGAGAAGTCCAATCGCTCTCATTAGATCAAAGATTCACACAACAAGAGGAAGAAATAAAGTAATTGAGGAGGTTGAATGCAAAATTACTTCAAGGTAGTTTTCCTCCTAAGCGTGCTGGAGTCAGTCAGCCAAGGGAATTTTTTGTGGCTACTGAGATGGATCAAGAATATCCTCCTCTACCAGTACACCCTCATAGGTCTAATCCTATGGGTCAAGTGCAACAACAATTGGCGGTGATACCATCAGTTGCAGTACCAGACACCACATCTGTCCAAGCTCCAGTCATTGCACCTATTCATATCCAAGCTCAACCGGCTCAATCGGATGTTTCTCAAAAGTTAATAACTACTATTGAGTCATTAACAGCTCAGTTGGAAGCTATGGAGGGAAAGCATGCTCAAATTCAACCATAAAAGAGTGTTTACCCGGAATGGGTTGATGCAATTCCTCCCCCATCAAATTTTGAAAGTACCAAATTCCCAATCATTAATGGTTCAGAAGACCCATAGCAACACTTAACTCATTTTGTTTCTCTTTGCGATCCTATTATGGGAACCCCTCAGCAACAGGAAGCAGTTAAGCTTAGGTGTTTTGTACAGTCATTACAAGGGCATGCCTTTGTCTGGTACAAAAGCTTGAAATCCCAGTCAATTACCAAGTAGGAGGATCTCCGTAAATGATTTCTTCTTCAATTCAGCTCAACTTTTCCAAAGGCAATAGTTTTTGATCTTACAAACTGTAAGAAAATGTAAAATGAAAGGGTTTCTAATTTCATTGCTCACTGGAAGGGATTAATATATTCCCTGAGCTTATCAATCCCTCAAGAAGAATTATTGCCAATCTTTGTGGAAAATCTTCGTGATGAGTTACGCACACCGTTGATCCCTGTGAAATACACAAGAGGGTTTCGAGACCTTACTTTGATCACTCAACAGATTGAAGATTATCTTATGAAGAATAAGGGAAAAACTCATGTAATTCCATCAGCTCCAGGAAGGAGAATGGGTAAAGCAGGGACTGCTACAGTTATGCTTAAACAAGAACATGTACCTGCTTCTACTTCAAAACCTTGATCTTCTCGAAGGGCTCCACCTCCTGAGTGTCAATAATAGAGGATGTTTCGTCAAGATGATCAAAGAGATCAAAGACGGAAACAATTTGAGTATTTAAAGAGTAAAGTTTACTCTTTCTGAAATGAACAACATTTGGGATACTTCATTTCGGCTTTGGAAAATAATTTGGTTTAATTTCCAAGGCCCAAAAGGCCGAACAAGGAAGGAGATGAAGACCGTCCCAATTATTTCCCATTTCATCAGATGTTGGGGCATCCCATCTAGGAGTGTTTTCTCTTCAAGGACCTTCTACAAAAAATGGTTGACTTAGGACAAGTCAAACTGGAAGGTTTTTCAGCTTAGGTAGCATGTGTTACTACTATATATCCAGAGGAGGAAGGTGAGTGGCAAGAAGTCAAGAAAAAAATGCACAAAAATATGATGATTAGATGGTTAGAAAAATGATCAACCGAACTCATACTATTTTGAGAACACATTTGAAGAAACCAATTGTGTCTTCTGCCATGAATGCCACAGCAAAATCCTCTTCATCAGAGGAAAAATACTCAAAGAAACGGCATAATTCAAAGAATGAAGAGCAATCAGAAGAAGATGAAATTGTGTCAAAGCCTAAGTTGTCTTTGACTCTTGCATATTTTATGCCATCTACTTCGAAGCCACGGGAACTATCCCACCAAATGGAATCGCCTAAATTGGCTAATCAGGTAGAGTCTTCATCAGATGAAGAGTTAATCTTCAGTTCTGTTAATATGATTCGC
Source organism: Viscum album (assembly GCA_963277665.1). Taxonomy (NCBI): domain Eukaryota; kingdom Viridiplantae; phylum Streptophyta; class Magnoliopsida; order Santalales; family Viscaceae; genus Viscum; species Viscum album. Next base: position 347,648,166 of record OY728122.1, read on the forward strand.
TTAACAGATCCTTATTCCAGTCGTAATTTTGAATTTGATGAGCCTGGGTTCCCTGTATAAAATAGAGGAATCAAAGAAAGTTCTAGAGGTCTGGGATACAGAGGAAGACGTGGATATCCCATAAGCCACTATTCCAATTATACCCCTGCTAGAACTGTGTATGTATCAGTAACTCGTGGTAGAGCCCTTCAACAAGTTCAACAAGAACAAGCAAGTTATTCCACACAAAGCAGATTCAGTCTTGGCCTAGTTATTCTAGAAGATTGGTTGGAGGTTCCATCTTCTTCCTCACAGTAAGTAAATAGACCTATTCGGTCTAATATTCTAAAGCCAGGAGTATTGCCAACTCCTACCAGAATACAAGATGCATCTACTTCCAATGCACCAACTTCTAAGGTACCTGAAAAACCACATGTTCCTGTTGGGAAACATAGACCTTTGGATCAAAAGTATGATGTATTGAAACACTTGGCCCAAGTACCGGCCACGTTATCAATTTTAGATGCCTTGAATTTATCAAAGGATCTTCAGGAGGCACTCATTGAGGCTTTTTCAAGTCCTCAGGAGTTTGAAACTGAAATTGCTGTAGCAAAAGCCTACCATGTAGAGAATAATCCTGCAGAATTCCATGTAGTGATATCTTTCACAGATGAAGATGAAGATGATGTCCTGCATGGACATATTAGACCTTTATACTTATTTGGAAAGGTCAATGATGTATATGTCCTAAGAGATTTCATTGATAATGGTTCAGGATTCAACCTCATCCCAATTCGTACACTTCGTCGATTGGGCCTCATGGAATCAGATTTATCTCCTTCTATTATGATGTTACAAGGATATGATAAAAATGAACAAGAACCACTGGGTGAGATTACACTCAGAACTCAGTTTGGAGATCTTGTATCCAATTCATATTTCATGGTTGTTGATCAAGACTCATCCTTCAACATCTTGATTGGAAGACCATGGCTACATTAACATGCGGCTATCCCTTCATCATATCATCAATGTCTCAAATATTGTTTTGATGGTCAAGTTGAGACATTGTATACTGATAAGGCCCCGTTCAAGACATGTCAATCTCAATACATTGAGGTGGAATTCTATCACATGAAGGGAAAGGAGAAATCCACAACAAGGGAGATTCCCAAAGTTAATGCTTCATATGGATTGGAAAAAATTCCAGTAAATCCATTTACACATGTGAGTACAGATTATGTGTTGCCTATTAGTCAAATTGACAAGATAGACCCAAATCAAAATATTCTTATGGAAACCTCCATAATTTCAATTACGGTAATCAAGCCAGACATCATGGAAGAAATTTTTTATTCACCAAGCAATGATGAAAGCTGAAATGGGGATGTCTTCATTTCATCTGCTAAAATCCAACAAGTCTATACTTCGCCAACCAGGCCAGAAGAAGTTATAGCTATGTCAGAGGTGAATGATGATGTCGATTATCAATCCATCATCTCCTCTTTAATACCCAAGAAAGACCCTTCATCATAAATCGGGTCAGAAATGGAAGCTTCTTCTTCAAGATTTTCAAATTTTAACATTTCTTCTGATCATAGAAATTATACTTCATCATCTACTATGAAAGTAGAAATAGAAGAAATAAAACTTGTTGAAGTAGAAGAGGAAGATCTCAGGGATTCTACTCTAGCATTTGAAGAGGGTATATCTACCACCGTGGATGAACTCAAAGAAATAAATCTGGATACAAAAGAAGATCATCACCCCACTTTAATTAGTGCGGCCATGACTCTTGAAGAGAAAGAAATGTATATTTTATTTTTGAAGCAAAATCAAGATATATTTGCTTGGAACTATAGAGAGATTCCAGGCCTTGATCCTGATGTTGCTACTCATCATTTGGGTTTTCCAGAAGAACATCAAGGATTCAAGCAAGCTACAAGAAGAACACACCCAACTTATGCTTCCAAAATTGAAGCTGAAGTGGATAAGCTTATCAAAGCTAACTTCATCAGAGAAGTTCAATATCCCAAATGGTTGGCTAATATTGTCCCTGTGAAGAAAAATAATGGAAAAATTAGAGTTTGCATTGATTTCAGAGATCGTAATCGGCATTGTCCTAAGGATGCTTTTCCAGTTCCGATCACAGATGCAATAGCTGGATATGAAGCACTTTCCTTCATGGATGGATATTCTGGGTGTAATCAAATCTGAATGCCTCCAGAAGATGAAGAATCTACAGCCTTCAAATCCCCTTAGGGTTTGTTTTGCTATCGGGTAATGCCCTTTGGCCTAAAGAATGCAGGCGCAACAAATCAGCATGCCATGCATCGTATCTTCAAACCCTTTTTAGGGATGTTTGTTGAATGTTATGTGGATGATTTGGTGGTTAAATCCAAACAACGTTCTAATCACTTGACTGATTTGGAGTTCATATTCCACAAACTTCGGCAACATAATTTGAAGATGAACCCCTTAAAATGTGCTTTTTGGGTAACCTTTGGAAAATTTCTCGGCTTTTTTGTACTCCATCGTGGTATCAAAGTTGATCCTGAGAAGACAAAGTCAATACTTGGTATGTCACCTCCTCGAAATTTGAAATAATTGAGAGGACTTCAAGGACACTTATCCTATATTCGGCGTTTCATCGCCAATTTGGCAGGAAAAAGTTTACCCTTCCCCAAGTGGATGAAGAAGGGAGTCACTTACCAGTGGACTAAAGAATGTCAATAAGCATTCGATGCTCTCAAGAAGTATCTCTTAAGTCCACCAGTATTAATGCCACTTGTTGAAGTAAGGAAGCTTATCCTCTATGTGACAGCTTTAGAGTGATCATTGGGTACCTTTCTTGCTCAGAAGAATGATGCTGGGAATGAAAACAACCTCTAATATCTCAGTCGAACTATGCTTGAAGTAGAAACATGATATTCAAGTATTGACAAGTGCTGCCTATCATTAATTTTTGCAGTTCAGAAGTTGAGAGATTACCTGTAACATCACGAGGTCCAATTGGTATCTCGCAATAACCTGCTCAAATTCATCCTTAGTCATCCAATGCTTACAGGATGTCTTGTAAGGTGGGCAGTTATTTTGCAGCAATTTGATATTCAATATATGTCTCAAAAAGCAATAAAGGGCCAAGATCTAGCTGATTTCCTTACTGAAAACCCTTCAGTAGAAGATACATCTTCAAATATTGAACTTCTTGATGAGGAAGTCTTCTTTATTCAAGATATTCTTCAAACATGGGAAATTTACTTTGATGGTAATTCTAGAAGTCCAACAGGGAGGAAAATGGAAAATCCAAAATTCAACAAAGTTGGGTTAGGAGTTGTGCTCATTTCTCCAGAAAAGGAAGTGTTACCCTAGTCCTTCTCATTGTTGGGAGGTGGAACAAATAATGAAGTGGAATACCAAGCTGTCATCGCAGGCTTGGAGTTGGCGCTTCAAGCACAAGTGAATCACTTAAAGGTGAAAGGTGATTCAGACCTGGTAATCAAACAAGTCAATGGGGATTATGCCATCAGAAAAGAAGAATTAATCCCTTTGTATGATTACATCAGAGAGTAAATGGTGTAATTTCCTACGAAAATGACATTTTCTTATGTCCCGCGATCACAAAATGCCCAAGTTAATGCACTGGCTAATATAGCTACAGCTCTGGAAGATCCAAATCGGGACAAGACAACCCTCAGTATTTCCCACCGTCGTACAATTTCACCTTATGTTCAAACCGGAATAGAGTAAATCAATGAAATTAGTCCTATTTCTGAACCATATGGTCATACTATAGGATGGATGACACCTATCAGGGAATACCATCAAAATGGAACACTTTTACTTGATAGATCCAGGAAAGAACATGTCTAGATATGTGTGGTCAATTTTACTCTTTATGATAGCCCAGATCACCTAGAGAAAATTCTCTACAAGCGTGGTTTTGATGGAGTTCTCTTCAGATGCATTGACGGTGAAGAGACAATGGCTATCATGAAAGAAGTGCATGCAGGAGTCTGTGGTGCCCACTAGTCTGGACATAGACTATCTGATCAAATTCGAAGGCTTGGATACTTTTGGCCTTCAATGATACAAGATTGTGTTGATTTCACAAAGAAGTTTCATAATTTCCAAGTACATTCCAACTTCATTCATCAGCCCCCAGAGTTACTTCATACAGCTAAATAATCATGGCCATTTTCCACATGGGGAATGGATGTAGTGGGACCTTACCCTTTAGCTACAGCCAAGCAGTTAAATATATTCTTACTGCTACTGACTTCTTTTCCAAATGGGAAGAGGTAATACCTATCAAATAATTCACTTCTAAATGCATTTTTAGCTTCATCAAGTCTAACATCATTACCAAATTTGGTGTCCCTCATACCATATTAACAGAAAATGGCACCAACTTCTATTCATCATAGGTGAGGAAGTTGTATCAATAATACAACATCAAATCCAATCATTCATCTCAGTATCATGCAGCAGCCAATGTCTAGATAGAAGACTTCAAAAATAATCTTTCAAATATACTTCAAAAGATGGTGGATAAAGATAAGAAATCATAGCCTGATAAACTCTTTCATGTTTTATGGGATTATCGGACCACCACTCGCACTGCAGCGCGGTCAACTCCATGTTCACTGGTATATGGAATGGAAGTAGTCTTTCCCATTGAGGTTCAATTACCTTCACTCAGATTATCCATTTGGGACCATTCATCTATAGATGAACAATCTCAATAGAGATTGGATGAATTGGAATGATTATATGAGAAAATATTGTGCACCCTGCATCACTTGGAAGTCTATCAGAATCGAATAACATGAGCTTTCAACAAAAAAGTTCATATTCGTTCATTCATTTAGGGAGAATTGGTATTGGTTCTCATAACTCCAATGATACTAGGAAAGAAACCTCCCATGTTTGAGACAAAATGGGAAGGACCTTTTTCAATACATAAGGTCTACTCTAATGGAGCTTATTCTTTAATCTCAATGGATAGAGAACTTATCACTACTCCAACCAATGTCAGATTTTTGAAGAAGTATTTTGTATAAACACAAAATACATCATCAATGGTCCATGCATATGACCTTAAAATATTTGCATGCCTCATGTCCAGAAAGACGTTAAACTATACCATTACGGTCCATGCATATGACCTTAAACTATTTGCATTTCTATCGTCCAACATGACATTAAACTGTGACGTCCTAGCTACATGATGCTAAACTCTACAGAAGTCCCTTACATCTAGCAAGACGTTAAAGTTCATCATCAGTTGTAGTCCATGCATATGAACTTAAACTATTTGCATCCCTTTTGTCTAACATGATGTTAAACTGTGGAAAAATTCCTAATACATCCAACATGATGTTAAATTGTGTCCTCTTTTTCCTTACTTCATGACATTAAACAATACAGTCCCTCTTTCATCCAACATGACATTAAACTATATTGTTCCCATCGTCTTAGCTATAGGACGCTGAACTATACAACACCCTTATTGTCCAACATGACGCAAAACCGTGTTCACGTCCAACATGATGTTAAATTGTGTCCCTATAATACATCCTACATGATGTTAAATTGTATTTTGTCCATGCTACATGAAATTGAATTGTGCAACACCAATAGTCCTCACTTCAAGACTTTAAATTTCATAATCCCTTCATACGTCCTACATGACATTAAACTATTCATCGTTAAGGTTGTTGCTACCTCTTGTTTCTCACACCGAGTATGACTCACGTGATCTTAAAGTAAACTTCAACCATAACACCCTCTCTGGGCCGCTAACCACACGTAAGTCCCAACACCATTTTTTAGGTCCTTTTTCCCCAAGAACAAATTGATAACTAATTCATTTTTTAATTGAACTACACGGACTTTGATCCTTGCCTTCTAGGATGGGTACGTAGGCAACCTCCCAAGGTTCAATCCCTAAACCAATCCCTTCATGTCAATTCACTTCCATCTCATACGATGTTGATTCGTGAAACCGCCCCCAGAATCAATATCTTTACATTGGTTCACCTTTGTCCTTACTACATGATGTTAAACTGTACAACACTTATGTCCGGTATGAAAATAAACTACAACATTCTTTGATACCCTCACCCAAGAGGGAATCGTTATTTACGTTGATCTGCAATCATGTTATATTCTAAAGACTACGTGCATACATGGAAATGGCCGAACCTTTTATTTTGGGTCAAACCATCATTGCACTAAAGTCCCCTTTCACCCTTGACATGTACGAACCAAATCTGTATAGAGGGTATTTTTAGAACTATGTGGGCTTGATTCCCATCCTTATGGGATACGTAGGAACATTTGAGTGTCCCTCGAATCCAGCACCAAGTATTTTGGGCCTAACCCCAAATTCCATTTTTAGTCCCCTGGATGAAAATTACCTATGAAAACACGCATTGTGTATTCATTATTATGGTCTGAGATCTATGACCCTAAACTAATATTTCCCACACTTTCATCCCACATTACATTAAACTGTATTTCAAGAACTATGTATGGATTGATTCCAATACTTATGGGATACGTATTGAAGTCCAATATTTCAATTCAGGACTCAGCCACAACATGATTATGGTTAGATTTGGTCTGTGTATCTCTACATGCATTGAAACAATTCCCATTTTTATGTGCCATAATCCTAACATTAAATATTTTTAGATCACCATACCCTTTTTCTCGACTTCTGGTCATAAATTGTCCAATTTCTGAGAGATCTTTTTCCCGACTATGCAGTACGTTCCCTTAAGCGACCTTGCATAAGTAGTCTACATAACGGACCTATCAGCCAAAAGATGCTATTATTTGACTATGCAGTCAATGCCCTTAGGTGGCCTTGCATAATTCAACCCCCTAACGGGTTTTTTAAATAATGGTAACTTTATTATTGGGAACAAAACCTATTTTGTCCTTAGTTGTCTTAATGAAAATATGTAGGGATCCGCAAAAATAGTCATCTTTAATATATTTGTCTCATACTCTTTTTCATGATATGAAAGTATTCAATTCTATGGTTTATATTTTCCTTCCCTACGCTTGGGTCAGAACTTCATAGGAGTGGCATTCATCCAGTCCTTAGACAACCTTGTTTGGAAATATTTTCTCCATATTCAAGTACCTCTCTCTATATAAAAAACTCTATGTTTTGGAAAAGATGAATCTCCATAAACTTTCACTGGCTTTTTATTAGTAGAAAAGTAAATTTCTAAGAGTTCTTTTTCATGACTATACAGCACGTGCCCTTAGGCGGCCTTGCATAAGTAGTCTACATAATGGACCTGTCATCCAAAAGATGCTATTATTTGACTATGCATCAAATTCCCTTAGGTGGCCCTGCATAATTCAACCCCCTAACGGGTTTGTTAAATAATGGTAACTTCATTCTTGGGAACTACTTATTCTAATTCCTTTTATCCCTTTTTTCATATCATTTCTCAGATTCAAAATTTCTTAAGTCACAGTTTACATATTTTTCCCTCATACTTGAGTGTGGTAATATGTTTTCAGATAAATTGTCAAGGAATTGAGTCAATTTTAATCCATTCGGTCGAAGCTATTTCGACCTTAAATATTATCCTTTTTTATGTCTGACATGAATGAATTTAAAGTACCCATAAAAGACAAGGGAACTCTGAATTAAAGTCAAGTTCCAGCTCACTAAACATACATTTTGTATGATTTTAGGTAATATTGAGCAATTAAAAGATTCAAAGTTTTTAGGGTTATTTATAATAATCCTAAAAAAAATCAAACTATTCTTACTAGGCCCGTTGGATTAGGTAAAAATATAAAGAAGGTAGAAAAATAAAAGGCATGCACAAATGATTGAAGATGAAAGTGTTTTTCATTGATGCACAAGAGTTATAGGGACATCCACAGACTGGAGTCTCTTCTATTTTTCAGGAATTATGAAAGGCTTTCAACATAACTCTTCATTTGATTTACGGAATCCCGAGTTTCATCAGCAGCCACCTGGAATTCATTCATTCAACTGGATACGATAATAGATGCAATGATACCAGCTCTTATTGGAATAATTGTAAAAGGATGTTCTTGAGTGCGGTTTGAGAAAATTTTCTGCTGATCAAATAGTGGCTCTGTTTCTATCCAAGAGACTTAAAAGATGGATACATGGATTTGAGAATAGATAATTGGAAGTAAAGAGCCATTTGGAGAGAGTATTCTTTTCATATATGGTTCTATCTCTCCACCAATCAGCAGTGGAAAACATTTCAGCCCATGGGTTTTCCATTTTCATATCTGCAAGGAAATGGAATGGAAGAAAATTTTGATAGTTCACACCATTGTTGTTTCTCTTAATGCACAACATAACCAAAATAGAGGAGTAACAGTGCAGCTTCATCTCAGGAAGATAGTTCTTTTCATCTGGAATGTTGACTCCTTGCAGATGACCATGCCCATACAGAGCCAGGTATATGCTCTGTGGGAAATTAACATGATATTTCTTCAAGCACTTAGCCAAATCTGGGAGAGTGTTGTCACAGATATCATAGTAACCATGGCCAACAACGTTTATCAAGTCATCAATATGCTTGATATCCATTTCATCAGCCATTCTGATTCTCTTGGGAGCCATTTAATCTTCACAAAAGTTGAATAATTAACTCTTAAGTAAGTTGATTTTTTATAAATTTTGTGAAGAAAAGTGAAAAAATGGTTATGTCATTAAGGAAAAAAATTCCCAAAATTGGCACGCAATAATAAGTGTGTCGCGAAAGTCGTGGCGTGTAGGTATCACCGCACAAGTCCAAATACCTCTACAGTAGCGCGACGGCAAATAAACAGCGGAAAATAGAGCGACTTGTGCGGCGAAGTCAACTTGCACAGAGAGAGCTCAAAAATTTTGAAATTCGGTTCTTTTGTGCGAGGAATGACCGTATATATATAGGCCAAGCCGCAACCCTGCGCACCTAAACGCCTGCGCGTCTCACACTTGCATGCCGAAATATGCGCGCTCAGCAGAACTTGTGTGCCGCAAGTTCCTTGGTCTTCTTCTTTTCCTCATAATCACATTCTCACTTCTTTTAGATCTAACTCTGAGGGGGGACTTTTGTTGACGCTCCTTTCCATCACAGAGTCTAAAGAATTGAAAAGAGAAATACCTTGAACCCAAAGTGATTCATCCTTTGAAGAAACATCAAAAATTTACAAATGCATCAACAAAGATTCAAATGCACTTCGGTCGCGCAAGTTCCACCAAGGTCGTGCAAGTATACTTGCGCTCCGCCCAATGGCCACACAGGTGACTTGCGAGCCCTCTTTGAAATTTCTCCCACGGCCTTCACCAGCCTATAAATACCCCTGGAGGGCCCCCCATTTGAAGGAGAAAAAATTCCAGAAACTCATATTTGAGCTCCCAGGGCCCTAGTATCTTCTCAAATCTTCCAAACACTTCTAAGGTAATTTCATACCTAGAATAGAATATCTAAAGAGGGGGATTAAGGGCTAAGTGTTGAAACTCATCAACACTTGCGCGCCTAAGTGGCCAGCCCTTAGGGGAAATGGCCACACTTGCGCGCCGCCTTACCCCTTCAACAGAACTTGGGAGGCACCCTTCTGGAAGCCCCAATGGATAATACTAAGGGCTTGAGCCAAGTATCGCCAAAGTATTACATTAAGGGTTGACCATCACGCAAGTACCCATGTGTTGCGCAGGTACACCTGTGTGACCATGACTTGAGCGCCCACGTAGGACTTGCATGCCCCTCTCTTTTTGGGTGCCCTTCCTGCCCATTTCACCTCTTTTATGCCTATCCATCTCTCTTATTCAAGATTCAATCTTCAAAACCCTCTTAAAATCCATTTATGGTGAGGTTCCTTTGTTGGCTTCCTTATCTGAAAAGAATTCTGTGGAACATCACTCAAAACCTAGTGATTTACACATCTTTATGTCACTAAGGTTAGAGATTTCATTCATTCAACCTCATCCATTAAATATGAGAGAATCCTTAACCTGGGCCTTCTTTTCAGGAGAAATCCCCAGTCCAAGTTCTCTTAATTTGGGCATCCTCCTTAGGAATAAGCCCCAAGTCCCCTAAAATTGGCATCCTCCTTAGGAGTAATCCCCAGTATCAAAGATCTAAAATCTGGGCATCCTCCTCAGGAGTAGGCCCCAACCATAATTCCCTTAACCAGGGCCTCCTCCTTAGGAGTAAGACCTAGTTTTCAAATCCCTTTAACCTGGGACTCCTCCTTAAGAGTAAGCCCCAGTTTTCAAATCCCTTTAACCTAGGCCTCCTCCTTAGGAGTAAGTCCCAGTCACAAGTCCTTTACCTGGGTATCCTTCTCAGGAATAAGCCCCAGTAATAATTTCTCTTAACCAATCTTAATTTACTTTTGATACGAGCTTCATTCTCAGGAATAAAACCCAATCATAAGTCCCTCCTAATTAGGACATCTTTATCAGAAGTAAGCCCCAAGTTAGAGTATTCAAATCTCTATAAAACCACATATACCTTTATGGACCATGTTCCCAGACATCTTCTCTGAAATAAGTATTGATCTCTATCTACTTGGGCAGTCATACTTAAATAATCCCCACATCATTTCTTATGATTGCATCTTTCATGGCACAATTTTCTGGTTTTACCAATACCTCTTGTTTCTCACACCGAGCATGACTCACATGAGCTTAGAGCATAAAATTAATTATGACATCTTTCTTTGAGCCATCAATCATATATAAACATCATACTCCCTTACTCGTACTACGAGGGGTTTTGATTCCTTTTCTAAATAAGGATATGTATGTATCCTATCTGCGGGTATGATCCCAACTCCGAAATAACCCATGTCCTTCTGAATGACAATAAACTTCAAGTGCCCCACTGAGTGGCTTTAAAACCAGTATGGTTATCATAATGACCAAGAGATTCCTATATAATGTGTCTAAGGATACCAATGACTAAGAATCTCTGAAAAAATACAGATGATTCTCTATCGATGAAGAACCTAGAATACATATAAAAGATTCTCTAAATTTCCTACATATCAATCATTGATTTTCAGATATAAAGGAAAGCTCATTTTATATGTGTTAATGTAATAAGTATTCAAAAACATAACTTAAATCTATAAAGAGAGTCCTAGAGTAGGCAATAATTCCCCCCAAAAATGTGTGATGAGTCCGACCTCCCATCCTCTCAACCAATGAAAATTCTTAAGCCTCATCAGTTCACAACTAATGAGTACCTACCTTTGGAAAGTAGGTCCAAATGGATATAGAATCATTGGATGTTTCTGGTTCTACGAACAAACCCGTTAGAAACCACTTGGAATGTTTGAACCTTAAATCAATGAGGTCATTCCCATTTCCAGAGGAAATAGTGGTCCTTTAGGGTTTTTAGGGGTTTTAGGTTTTTTTAGGGGGGGGTTTATGTTTTTAGTTTCTTTTTAGGGGTTTATGATTTTTAGATTCTTTTAGGGGTTTTATGGTTCTAGTTTATTTTAGTGTTTATTTTGTGGTTTTATGGTTTATAGTGAATTTTTATGGGTTTCTAGGATATTTTGGTTATTTGGGATTTTAGGTTTTTAGGGTTTTTAGGTTTTTTAGTGTTTTGTTAAGATTTTTAGGGGTTTTCAAGGGTTATAAATTGTTTTTTGTGATTTTTAGTTATTTTTAGGGTTTGAAGGGGTTTTAGGTTTTTTAGTGTTTTAGTATTTCTATTATTGTTTGGGGTTTTTTTGGGTTTTGTGGGGTTTTAAGAGTTCTTATGGGTTTTTTGAGTTATCTAGGGTTAGTTAAGGGTTTTGTGTTTTTTTTCTAGTTTTTAAGGGATTTTAAGATTTTTAGGGTTCTTATTTTTTGTAAATATTTTATGGGTTTTATGAAATTTTATGGGCTTTTAGGGTTTCTTTAGGGGTTTTAGGGATTTTTACGGGTTTAACGATTTTTAAGGTCTTCTAGGGTTATTTTAGTTGTTACTATTTTTAGGGGATTAAGGTTTTTTAGGGTTTAAGTGTTTTTAGGGTATATATGGTTTTTATGGTTCTTTTGGATGATTATAAATCCTTTTGGTTTTATTTTGGTTTTTAGGGTTTTAGTTTATTTCAGTGTTTTAGGGTTTTTAGGGGTTTTAGAGTTTTTTTGGTTTTTAGAGAATTTTATAGATTTTTAGAGTATTTGGTTTTTTCGGTTTTTTAATATTTTTAGGTTATTTAGGTGTGTTAGGGGTGATTATAGTTTTAGGGGTTATTGATGTTTTCCATGTATTTTTATATTTTTAGAGAGTTTGTAGGGTTTAAATTTTTCTTTGATGGTTTTAAATGTTTTTCGGAATTTGGGGCGTTTATGGATTTTATGGTTTTTAGAGTTTTTTTTATAGATTTTATTATTTTTTGGATTTTTATGTTTTTTAAGTTATTTTAGTTTTTAATTTGTTTTTTGGGTTTTTTGGGGTTGTTAGGTTTTTATTTTTATGGAGTTTTTAGAGTTCTTTAGTGTTTAATGGAATTTTAGTGATTTTATAGGTTTTATAGTTTTTAGGATTTTGTAGAGATTATTTGGGACTCTAAGAAGTTTTGAGTTTTTAGGGTATTTTAGGGTTTCTAGTGTTTATTGGGGTTTTTTATGGTTTATTATTGTTTTTAGATATTTTAGGTGTTTTTTGATTTTCAGTGAGTTTTTAGGGTCTTTTATGGTTTTTAGGATTTTCAGTATCTTAGGGTTTTATGGGGTTTGGGGGGGTTGGGTTATTTTAGGGTTTTTAGGGTTATTTAAAGGTTTTTTTCTCTAAAGTTTTATATTTTTTAGGGTTTTTATGATATTTAGGGATTTTACAGTATTTTAATTTTTTTGGTGTTTTTAGTGGTTTTATGGCATTTAGTGTTTTTATGGTTTTTGGGAATTTTAGGGATTTAATGTTTTTTTTTGGATTTTTTATGGGGTTTGTGGTTGTTTTAGGGGTTTCGTCATTTTTTGGTTTTCATGGTTTTTATAGTTTTTCTGGTATTTAATGTTTTTATAAGATTTTACGGTTTTTAGGGACTTTTCATATTTTTTTTATGTTTTTAGGTAATTTTTAGGTTTTAGGTATTTTTATGGGATTTATTATTTTTATGGGATATAATGTGTTTTAGGGATTGTTTTGGGGTGGGGGTGGGTTTTTTAGTGTTATTTATCATTTCTAGGATTTTTATGGGGTTTTAGGGGTGTTTAGGGTTTTTAAACCTTTTTAGGGTTTTGGGTTTTTTTTGTTTTTCTGATTTTTAGGGTCTTCCGGGTTTTTAATATTTTTTGTTTTTTATTAGAGTTATTTTGGTGGGGGGTTGGAATTTTTGGTTTTTTCTATTTTAGGGTTTTTTAAGGTTTTAGATATTTTGGGGGTTTTATGGGTTTTATGGTTTTAGGGTATATAAGCTTTTTTGAAGTGATTTTATTATTTTTGGGGTTTTATTATTTTTAGGTTTTTAATGATTTTTGGGGTCTTTTGGGTATCAGGGTTTTAGGGTTTTATCAGTTTTTAGGGTTTTTAATGTTTTTGTGTCTTTTAGGGTTTTTAATGTCTTTTGGGTTTTTATATTTTTTGGGTTATTTAGGGACTTCTGGGGTTTTAGTGTTTTTATAGACTTTTGGGGAAAAGAAGGCATGAGACCAGGTGAACTAGTTCCCCAAAAATTTATAAAGACAAGAAAGCAGCCAAGAAAGTGCTACAAGGGGGGATAGCAAACTCGGGTTGAGACCTCACCCTTCATATCAGACTCCACAAACCTTAAGCAGCACGGCGTGGCAACATGCGACCATATCGAACTCCTCTCTAAAATCACCTGCATGGAGAGTGCATCCGTAGCCGAGTTCACCTCCCGATAGGCATGCGTAACATGAAGGTTCATCCCTTGACAAGAAGTGAGGCATTCCATCCATTGGGGAAGGATCCTCTAAGGGACTCGCTCTGATTTGGTTTTAAGGACCTCCACTGCAAGCCAAGATTCCGATTCCATCTAGAGAGGGTTCCATCAAAACTACATAGCAAAGTTGATCGCCTTTATCATGGCCCAAAGTTCAGCTTCAAGAGAACACCCATTCCCAATGAAATGGTGAAATCAGCCTTTAATGAAGCCACAGTGGGTATAGAAAACCCCGCCACACCCTGAGAGTCCCGGTTCCCCCAGTGTCACACCATCCACATTGACATAGATCTAGGAAGAAATCAGGGGGGATCCAGTAGTTGTACTTAAGAAGTAGCCGTATCTTTGACCTTCTAGCAACACCAAGCAGCCATAAAAGGATAAGATCATTCACATCATTTTCCATCGAATCATATGTAATATGAGATGCTGCATGAATCTCCGTGTGGAGAGTAACAACACCACTATGAAAAGAGAGTCATTTTTTGTTGAAATCAATAGCAGTCCAAGCAGCCCAGGTGTAGGAGACGATGGTAGCAATGACAACCTGCAGAAAATTAGACACCTGCCTACTACAGGGCCAATTTACAAATCTTTCTAGCTGCTCAAAAATCGGCATGTACAAGCAGAGGGGAAAATTGAACAACGTCTTCAGGTACTTCCAAAGCACTGCTGCAAACCTGGATTTAAGAAAAGTGTGCTAGATAGATTCCTTGGCTCAAAGGAAGATGAAGCATACCGATGCCAGGCTGTGTATAGCCCTCTGTAGTTGTCCTTGAAGTGGCATCATGTTCTTCTAGAGCTTCCAGAGTAGTAGATGGTTAGATGGAGGGATAAATGATCTTTTCAAACATGAAATCTAGGTTAGAGGATACAGAATTTTTTGGTTTTTAGGGGGTTCTTGGTTTTTTTGGTTTTTAGTTATTTTAACTTCTTTTTGGGATTTTTAGGATTTATTTCCCTTTAGCATTTTGGGGATTTTTATGGTTCTATAGGGTTTTTAGGGTTTTATAGTCCTTAATGGTTTGGGGTTATAATGTTTTTAAGTTTTTTGTTGAGTTTTTAGAGTTTTTAATGGTTTTTGGGATTTAAGTGTTTTTAGGGTTTTATGGTATTTAGATTTTATAGGGATTTTAGGGTGTTTAAATTTTTTTATGATTTTCATTGTTTTATGGGGGGTTTAATGTTCTTATCTATTTTAATGTTTTTTGGGTTTTTAGGGTCTTAAGGGTTTTTGGTGGTTTTGGAATTTTAGGTTATTTTAGTGTTTTTAGGGTATTAAGGGGTTTTTGAAATTTTAGGGTATTTTATTATTTTTAAGGTTTTATTGGGTTCTTTTTGGGCCTTTTAGGGGTTTTTTTGGGAATTTTAGGGTTTTAGTGTTTTTATGGGATTTTTGGGATTTTTGGTTCATTAGATGTTTTTAGTGTTTTCAATGGTCTTTTATGGTTTTATTGGATTTTTGGATTATATGGTTTTTTAGTGTCTTTAGAGTATTTTAGTGTTATTTAGGATTTTTTAGAGTGTTTTCGTATTTTTAGGGTTTTAAGGTTTTTTTATGGATTTAATTAAATTTTGGGTCATTATGGGCTTATTATGGTTTTTAGGGACCTTTAATGAATTTTATGGGTTATAGTATTTGTAAGGTAGTTTTGGATTTTTAGGGTCTTTGGGGTCTTTTAGGATTTCAAGGTTCCATCTGATATTTTTTAGGTTCTGTAGAGTCTTTTAGATTTTTAGGGTATTTCAGGGTGTTTTAGATGGGTTTTAGTATTTTTAGTGTCTCTTAGAGTTGTTATGTTTCTTTTCTGTCATTTTGTATTTTTTAAGTTTTTAGGTTCTTTTATAGTTTTTGGGGTATTTAGGGTTTTATGGGTTTTAAGTTTTTTTTAGGGTTTTAGTAGTTTTAGTTATTTAATATTTTTTTAGTATTCTAGGGTTATTTTTTGTTTTCTATGGGTTTTTGTGGTTTTAGTGAGATTTAAATGGGTTTTTTTATTATTATGTTCCTTTTGTTTTTCTAGGGTTTTTGGGGGTTTTATGGTTTTTAGTGGATTATGGTTTTTTAGTGTTTTTAGGGGTTTCAGGTTTAAGGGTTTTTATTATTTTTATGGCATTTAGGGTTTTAAGGTTTTTTAGGGGTTTAGGGGGTCATTATATAAGGGAATTTATGTTTTTAGTGATTTTAGGAAAATTTAGGGTTTTTACGGTTTTTACAGTTTTACAGTTCTTAGGATGATTTAGGGTTTTTTGGTTGTTAGGGTTTTTAGGAGTTTTATGGATTTTATAGCTTTTTTGGTATTTAGGGTTCTATTTGTTTTTTAGGCATTTAGGGTTTTAGGGGTTTTATGGTGTTTAAGGGTTTTATGGGTCTTTTAGTGTTGTCAGAATCTTTTAGTTATTTTTAATGCTTTCAGATTCATTTAGTATTTTAAGTTTCTTAGGGTCTTTTCGGTGGTTTTAAGGGATTTGTGGGTTTCTGAGGGGTTTTTATGGTTTTTATGGCTTTAGGGGTTTTTTATAATTTTTATTATTTTTAAGCAGTTTTACGGTTTTGTTGGTAAATATGGGGTTTTAGGTTTTTTAGTATTTTTAGGGTTTTTTTAGTTTTTTTGGGGTTTTGGGGGTTTTTTTATGGATTTTATCATTTTTTGGGTATTTTAGGGGTTTCTTGGGGTTTTAGAGTTTTTTGGGTTTTGCATGTTTTTAATGGTTTAGGTTTCGTTAAGGTTTTTTGGGGTTTGGGGCGGTAGGTTTTTTTGTGTTTATGGGTTTAGGGTTATTAGCGTTTTTACAGTTTTAAGGTTTTTAGGGGTTTGGGGGATTTTTACTCGTTTTTAAGGGTTTTAGATATTTCATTGTTTTTAGGGGTTTTATGGGTTTTAGGTTTTTTAGGGTTTTAATGGGTTTTTTTATTTTAGTGTTTTTAGGGGTTTTAATGGGTTTGATGAGTTTTAGGGTATGATGGTTTTTTGGGAAGTGGTGTTTGTGGTTTTTGTGGTTTCTAAAGGGTTTTTATAGTTTTAGGGGGTTTTTAGGATTTTTTATTGGGTTTATACTATTTAGGAATTTTGTGGTTTTTAATATTTTTCAGGAGTTTTTGGGGTTTTAGGGGGTTTAGGGGTTTTTGGGTCTCTTAGGGTTTTGGGGATATTTCATGGGATTTTTATGGTGTTTAGGTCTTTCAATATTTTTATGGATTTAGGGTCATTAAGTGGGTTTTTAGGTTTTTAGGGGTTTTTATGGTTTTTAGGATCTTTCAAGTTTTTTTGTTTTTTGTGTCATTTGGGATTTTTATGGTCTTTTAGGGTTTTTAGGGTGTTTTAGAAGCTTTCAGGCCTTTAGGATTATTGCAGTTTTTTTACGTTTTTAGCATTTTAGGCTCATTTAGGGTGTTATAGAGTTTTTATAGTCTTTTAGAGATAATAGGGGTTTTAGTGTCTTTTAATGTTTTTTGGGGTTTTAATGGTTTTTAGGGATTTTAGATGTTTTTTGGGTTTTTATGTTATTTTTTATTTTTTTAGGAATTGTAGGGGATTTATGGATTTTTAAGGGTTTTAAAAAAAATTATGGTTTTTAGGGTGTTTTGAGTTTTTAAGGCCTTTAGGGATTTTAGGGTTGTTTAGAGTTGTTTTGGTTTTTAGGTTCTTTTACGGGTTTTTAGAATTTTAGGGTTTTAGGGTTTTTAGGGTCTTTTTGGGTATTTAGGATCATTTGGTTTTTTGAAAGTTTTATAGGTAATTTTAGGTTCTTTATTTGGTATTAGGGTTTCTTAAGTGGTCTTAGGGTACTTTTGGTGTTTAAAGGGTTTTCATGGTTTTTATGGGTTTTTAAGGTTGTAAGGGTCTTTTAGTGTTTTAATTATTTTTATGAACCTTGAGGTGTTTTTTGTTTTTTAGGATTATTTAGGGTTTTAGGGTTTTTTAGGACCTTAATGGGTTTTAGGTTACTTTAGGGTTTTAGATTTTCAAGATTTTTAGGTTCGTTTAGTGTTTTTTGGGACCTTTAGGTGTTTAAGGTTTTTTTAGGTTTTTCAGAGTCATTTATGGGTTTTGATGGTATTTAATGGTATTTAAGGGGTTTTACAATTTCTAGTGTCTTATTGAAGTTTTTTATGGTTTTTAGATTCTTTTAGGGTTTTTTGGGTTTTAGGATCATTTGGTTTTTTCATTTTTAGGGTATTTTAAGGATTTTTAGAGGTTTTTAGGGTTCTTGGGGTTTTTAGGGTTTTATGGTTTTAGGGATTTTAATGGGTTTTAGGGGTTTATGGGTTTATGGGTTTAGGGATATCTTATGGTTTTTAGGGGTTTAGGGGGTTTAATGGATTATTTGTTTTTAAGGTTTTTTAGGGTTTCATGGGTCCTTTAGGATTTTTATGAACTTATAAGGGTTTTTTTTTTGGGGTTTGTTAGATTTTTAATCAGTTTTAATGGTTTTAGGGTTTTTTAGTGTTTTTAGAGTATTCTGGGTTTTTAGGATTTTAGGGATTTTAATGGTTTTTAGGATTAATAGAATTTTAGCGTATCTATGTGTTTTTAGGGTTTTTAGTATTTTTATGATTTTTTAGGGTTTTTAGGGGCTGTTAGAGTTTTTTTGGGTATTGAGGGTTTTTTAGGATTTTATATAGATTTTTATTTCTTTAGGTCTGTAGGGGGTTTTATAAGATTTATAGGTTTTTATGGATTTTAGCATTGGGGGGGTATTTTTAGTGGTTTTAGGATTTTTAGGGTTTTGGTTTTTTGGGTTTTTAGGGTTTTTTATTGTTTTAAGAGTTTAAAGGTTTTGAAGAGTTTTATGGTTTTTATAATATTTTAGGGGATTTAGGGGGATTTATAGTCTTTTATATTTTTAGGGTATTTTATGTTTTTTATGGTTTTAGGGTATTTTAGGATTTTTTAGGGTTTTTATGGTATTTTAGGGGTTTTATGGGGTTTTAGGGTCTTCTTATTGGTTTTTATGATCTCTAGGGTATTTTAACTATTTTTGGGATTTTAGGTTCCTTTTAGGAGTTCCTTACATTTTTAGTGTTTTATGGTTTTTAGGGTGTTTAGGCTCTTTTAATGTTTTGAAGCCTTTAATAAATTTTTATGGTATTTAGGGTTTTTTATGTGTTTTATTGGGTTTTAGGTGTGCTAGGGTTTTAAAGGGTTGTAAGGTTTTTTAGTTTTTATATTATTTTTAGGATTTTTAGGGGTTTTAGGTTTTTTAGGGTCTTTTAGGGTCTTTTTTGGTCTTGTAGGTTTTTTAGGTTCTCTTAGGTTCTTTTAGTGTTTTTATGGGTGTTAATAGTTTATAGGATTTTTAGGGTGTTTTAGGGTTTTTATGTGGTATAGGGTTTTTTATAGTTTGAGGGGTTTTTTGAATTTTTAAGGTTTTTAGTGGTTTTAAGGTATTTTATTGTGTTTTATAGTCTTTTAGGGTTTTTTAATTTAAGGGGTTTTTTAGATATTTTAGAGTATTAGATGTTTTTTTGGGTAATAGGGATTTTAAGGTTTTTTGGTTTTTTGGGTATTTAAGTGTTTTTTGTGGGTGGGGTCTAGGTTTTTAGAGGTTTTTTTGGGTTTCTTATATTTTTATGGTCTTTAAATTTTTCTATATATTTAGGTTGTTTGGTTTTTTTAATGTTTTTAGGGTTTTGGGTTTTTGGGTTTTAGGGTTTATGTGTTTTTAGGGTTTTTTATTTTTAGGTTTTATAGGTTTTCTAGGAATTATTTATAGTTTTTACGGATTTTGGAGATTTTAGTGATTTTATTTTTTATATATTGTTGGCTTTGTAGATTTTTTTGTTCTTTTGTGTTTTTTTGGTATATAAATGTTTTTAGGGTTTTTAGTGTTTTTATTGTTTTATGGTTTTTAGAGTTTTAGGTTGTTCTTGTTTTTTAGTGGTTTTATGGTTGTTAGGGTATTTTAGTTCTTTTATCGTTTTTAGTGTACTTTAGTGGTTTTTTGTCTTTTAGGGACTTTTAGAGTTTCTAAAGGGGTTTTATGGTATTTTTTGGTTTTCAGGGGTTTTCATGTTTTTTAGGGGTTTTAGGATCTATTAGGTTTTTTAATGGTTTTTAGGATCTTCTAGGGTTTAGGATTTAAGTTGTACGGTTTAGAGTTTAGGGTATATGTTTTATAGATTATGGAGTAGGGTATATGATTTATGGTGTAGGGATTAGTGTTTAATGTGTAGGGTTTAGGGTTTATGGGGAATGGTTTTCATTTTAGGGTTAGGGTATAGTGTTTCAAGTGAATGGTTTAGGGTTTAGGATGTATGGTATAGGGTTTATAGTTCAGGGTGTTTGGTTTACGGTTTAGAGTGTAGGGTACAGGGTCTTGGGTGTAGGGTATTGGGTTTGGGATGTATGTTATAGGTTTTACCATGTAGGGTTTAGGGTTTGGGGTGTAGGGTATATGGTTTAATGTGTAGAGTATAGGGTTTATGGAATATGGTTTGGGTTTTGTAGTGTAGGGTCAAGGGTTTTGGATGTAGCATTTAGGTATTAGGGTATAGGGTATAGGGTTTTGTGTGTAAGTTTTTGGGTTTAGGGTGTATAGTGTAAGGATTATGGAGTAGGGTTTATGGTTTAAGATTTAGGGTATTGGGTGTGGGGTTTAGGATCTAGGGTTTAGGTTTTACAGGGTATGGTGTTGGGATTATTGTATAGGGTCTAGGGTTTAGGGTTTATGGGTTACGGTTTAGTGTTTAGTTTTTGGGGTTTAGAGTATAGGTTCTTGGGTATAGGGTTTAGAGTGTA
Organism: Viscum album; assembly: GCA_963277665.1. Lineage (NCBI taxonomy): Eukaryota > Viridiplantae > Streptophyta > Magnoliopsida > Santalales > Viscaceae > Viscum > Viscum album. Next base: position 347,668,793 of record OY728122.1, read on the forward strand.
TATTATAGTGTTTAGGGTGTAGGATATTGTGTTTAGGGTGTAGGGTTTTGGGTTTTTGGTTTGTATTTTAAGGTTTAGGGTATTGGGTTTAGGGTATAGGTTAAATAGTCTGTGGAATAAGTTATAGGGTTTATGGTGTAGGGTATAGGGTTTTGGGTGTAGTGTATAGGGTTTAGGGTGAAGGGTTTAGGGATTATGGTGTAGGGTTTAGGTTTGAGGTCATAAGGTATAGGGTTTATCAGTAATGTTTAGTTTTTAGGGTGTAGGGTTTAGGTTTTAGCATGTAGGGTTTAGGGTTAGATTTTTTGGTGTGGTGTCTAGGGTTTTCGGTGTTGGGTTTAGGGTGTAGATTATAGGTTTCTGGGATTATGGTGTAGGGTTTATGGTGTATAGTTCAATGTTTAGAGTGTAGGGTTTGGTTTTAGGGTGTAGGTTATATTGTTTAGTGTGTATGGTTTTGGGTGTGGGTTGTGGGTATAGGTTTTTGTTTTTTGTCTCTAGGGTTTGTAATGATTTTAGGGTTTTGGGGGGGGGGATTAAGGGGTTTTATAGGGTTTTTAGGGAAGAAGAGGTGTGAGGGTCAGGATATTGCCGACCCCCAAATTTATTACAGAAAAAAAGAGACACAACAGATAAGGGAGGGGAGGGGTCAAAAGACCCGCACCCAAAAACCTTTAATAGGCCCAACCCCAAAAACCCAAACAAAAAACCCCAAAAGCACACAAAGGCAAGAAAAATAGAAAATCAGAAAAGTTCCCATAAACATATCCTAGCCAAATCGTAGCCATCATCTAGTAGCAGTATCACCATAAGCAGCAAATTCATCACCTCTAAGACAAGAAATCACAATCCCCAAAAAGCCCATAGATTACCAGACACTCACCTTTAACACCTCCCAGCTAAGTAGCGACCCACATCCAGCAACACAATTCCAGCATCCATTGGCTTCTCTCTAAGCGAGTTCACCACCAGCAACACAGAACCACCAACGCTAGAAGTATAAGAAAGGGAAACATCACATTTCAACCAAGCAGCAGCCAGTGTCTAGCCCATCATATTCCAATATCCAGCACCTATTTCAACAGTTCCCAGCGAAGTAGAAAATGGTACCTAGAAGCACCAGATCCAGCAACCAGCAACATCAAACCACCAGCACCATCGGACCACCCGAAACTTTGAACCACCAGCCACAAAATTACCAACCTCTGCAACATCCAGCACCACCATGCTAGGTGGGTCCATCACCAGCTGCATAGGACCACCAACAACAGAAACAAAACCATCATCTTCATCACAACTCAGCCAAGTAATAACCATAATTACAGCATATCGCACCCAGAAACACAACCATGGGCATAGAACCTCCAGCATCCAAGACAAGAACCAGTACGCATCCCAAACAGACCTTCCAGTAGCCCATAAACTGCAATGCATAACCAACACACAACGCCTCATATCATCCCCATCAAATAGAAACAGAACACTTTGGAACCATCAGAAATCATAGACCAAAACCAGATCGCAGCAAAACACAATCAGACTAGGATCAACCACATGAATCAAAGATAGAGTTGAGGAACAAACCTGGATCTTCTGAGCAGACCAATAACTGGTCTTCATCTTTTACATAATCCACTTCCAATATGAACTCATCTGCACCTCCTTTCCATGACTTCTCACATACCACCAGATTCGAGGCGCTATCGTAGAGGACTAAAACTACAAACTAGGAATCACTCGTTGAAGCCAGAAACCATGACTCCAGAACTTGCAACATTGATGAGGACCCCAACTTCGCTAATCTTCCCAAGGGAACCCTAGATCTGCAAAGTAAACCCAAAACCACAGCTGATTTCCAGAAAGGTATCCAAGCTCCAAGGAGGCATCTGCTTCACCGCACGCCAGATCGGACCGATATGATACCACAGAAGCCCACACAACCTTCAAATCCGACGAAACCCAGGTGCACCAGTAGAGAAGTCCTTCCAAAGCTGAGATCCAGACCGAGGAACAGGGAGAACGAAGCAGTCGAAGACAGAACTCCATCTCCATCTTGAGTCTGAAGAGCACGGTTAGAGAAACCCATCATTGAGGAAGCAAGTATCCAGCTTTAAGATCCCGATAATAAACTTGGGGAAAACCTGGGGGAAGCTTCGATCGAGATAGAGATCTGGGGGAGTTCACCGCCATTTTTCTTAGGGATTTTAGGGGTTTTAATAGTTTTTAGGGGATTTAGGTTTTTAAAGTAGTTTTCAATATTTTTTGTAACACCCCAAGATTTCATAGTGTGTTATTTCTTCAAAATAATTCAATAACTTGCACTACACGCAACACCGAGTTCAATCACACCATGACTTACAAAAATAATCCATTCAAAAGCGGTTATGAATAGTATTATCTAAATTTTAAACTTTATATAATCCTTATAATTTTAGAATCCATATTATGAGTTTCCTTGATATAATGCAAGAACAAATTCATTTTCAGTATTGCACTTTTATCAACTTTTAATAGTGAAACCTTTTTAAATACAATATTTTAAACATTTTGACTAAATGGGGACATCAAAAAATTTAAAATGAAACATCCCAAGCTTCCACGGTACGCTTTCCTTTGAATAATACAGTAGCGTGTGTTATACGCAACTTCGAGTTTTAACACACACCGAAACCAATCAAACTAGCTGTTATGAATAGTAATACCTACTTTTTGAAATCATATATATTCTATATTTCAAAATGGACTTCATTTTTGGATTCGGAATATCGAAATTAACCTAGGGTGAAATTTTGGTACTTTTCGGAAAACTTTTATATTTTGATGAATAGTGAAAATTACTAAATTTTAATTAAAAACAACTTTTTTAATCAAAATAATTAATAGTGATAAATTATTAATTTGAGTGGTTTTAAAGTATATTTAGAATATATTTTTACCACTTAATATAATGTTGGTCATTGGACATAATTTTACAATTAAACCGAACATAAACAAGTGTCAATCTTTTGATAGTTATTATCTCTTAAAAACACGCTTTTTGTTTTGACAGCGGGAATTAATTTTAAATTAATTTCTGCCACTTCTGTGTTTTGAATTTAGGAAAATGGATTCCATATTTGGAATCAGGATGTTCAAATTGTGTAAATAGGTAACTTTTATTTTTAGACATTTTGAATAATTACTGCGGTAAATATTTTATTTACCATGGTTAAGGGTAAATCCGGTAAATAAGGGTTAAAAAAATAATATTATAATAATACTAAATTACCCTAAAAACGTGTCTTAAACCTATTGGTTGATACATGGTCGACCATGGGAATCTTTGGGTCTATTTTGGGACCCCATGGATCCACTTGTAAGTGATAATGACACTTTATTTTAATTAAGTTAAAATGAATACAAAAATGACACAAGCATATATTTTTTTAGAAGAACAATTTTTACATAGGGTTATACATGTTGGATTTTCGATTATAAATATTCATTAGAAAGCTAAAGAGATTTCCTACATAATTATATTTTATTTATAATTTTTAGACATTAAATAATTTATTTTATTTATGACACAATGATGATGCAGTAATTACTAAAATAGTGAAAAATTAAAATAATTGATATTATAAATACCCAAATAAATATAATATGAAACTTTTAATGAATTAAACAAATTTTCTAGGCTAATATGATATATTAGGATTGATTTAATGGACTTTGTTCGAAGTAATCAATCTGTTATGAGTTTCACAAAAATCAACTATTGAATAATGTCAAAATTGACATAAAAGAGTTCTTAAAACAAATATTATATTATTAATTGATATTAAATTCCTAAAAATCCAAGGTTCGGCCAAGAGACTTATATTATGATAGGTTAATCATTAATGGACCACTTGGGGGTCTCTTGGATGTATATAGTATGTTTATTAACCATATTATATAAAAATACAAAGAGACATTGTAAAAGTGAAACTAATTAACTTAGAGTTAATACTTAAAGATAAGGTTAATATAAGTACCCAGACCTGTCTAAATTCTATTGGTTGAGTGGTTTTCGACCTATCCCCACCTTAACCTTTGAATAATCAACTTTTGAGCCATTAGAAACCGAATATGAATTTATTATAAATTAATATTTCTAGCTTTTCCAAAGGTGCCCCTCACCCCTCTTATAAAAGGGCACTCCTCCTTCTCATTTCTTCACACCTCTAAAGCCTTTTGGTTCGGCCAAACTCTGCCCAAATACTCTCCCAACATCCCTCACTACAACCTAGGGGCCTTAGTTTGATCAGAAAGCCAACCTAAGGAGCCCTTTTGATCAAATCAAAAGGAAGAACCCGAAGAAGAGGTAATGATTTCACCACCCTTTTCTAAGTTCATTTCTTCTTCCACTTCTTCTTCCTTTGTTATTACCATTCTAAAATAATAACTCCAGTATCTCACATATACTGTGATGTTATTATAAGTATGGTACAACCATATTCAGTATTCTATCCACCCTTTGAATAACATGTCACCATACGTGCGTACGTACGGCTTACCGTCTCCACGTCGTGGTGTAATTGTTATTCAATATATTATTATTTGGATGGGTATAATAATGATGTGTAACTCATGTAAATAATAAATATAACATATTAATGATTCTTTATATATGATATACCATCCATTTATATATTATTTTAATATCAAAAGAATGATATTGTCGCTCGTGCGTACGTACGGACTACCGTCTCCACGAACGCGATGAGATTCATTCTCCATCGTAACCATTAAAGTATAATTATCATTTTATGATTTAAAAATGATGTCTAAGGACTTGATATCATTCTGGATATGAATAATATACAACCTATCCTTTACAAACATGTCTTACGTAACAAAACATATAAAAGAAAATGAGTAAGTTAACACCCGAAACGATGATAATTCTAAGATATTATTAATAAATCAATGTTAAAAGATCATATATGATATCATATTAATATATATGATTCTTGTATAATTTAATAACAATTATTTCACCATTATACAGGAGGTTAACCTACCCCAACCAAGGAAAAGTACAAGGTAAGGGTTATTTCACAATCTCTTCATTATCCGAGGTTGTTTATATGTAATAATCTACTGGGATCTCTTTATCATCCACATCCATGTTTCTTAAAAATGTATTTCAAAACATTTTTACTATTTACAAGAATATGGGTTAAAGTCATTTATACCCTTTTTTGACTTTTTATAAGAGGTTTATAAAGGAATCTTTCCGTCGTTTTCAAAACAAGGTCCTTTTTAACCTTTTCGACAGAATTGAGGTAAGAATGTTTTTTTTAACTTATACGGCGGGTGCGGTTATTTTATGCCGTTATAAAATCTTCAAAGCTTTCCTTACAAGATCATAAGAATATTTTCAAAGAAAATGTTTTATTTTATATGGATCTTAAATGATTTCAAAATAAAAGGAGATATTTCTTTAAAAAGAATTTTGATTTCATCTATGTCAACATCCTTTGATGGATTTTAAGATTATTTGAAGTTGATTTATTATGATACAAAACTTCTATATTGTATTGAAGGTTTTGTGATATGTTTGACTATGGATGTGCTATTTTTATACCATTCATAGTTTATGGTGAAATTATTGACATTTCGTATGCTAGTTTTAATACGAATGTTTATGTTATGTTTAAACCTTTTCATATGGGAATGCATTGGACTTAATAAGTGACGGGTGGAGCCCGCTATAGCTCCTCGATGCATCGGTAGGTCTCATGAGACAAACTAGTGTCTTGGCACAAGGCCTTGACAAAATCTTATTTGTAGTCTTGGCACGAGGCCTTGGCTATGTGGTTATGATAGTCTGGCATTATGCATTCCAACATTATGAAAGTGGTTATTGATTTTTGCATGTGATTATTCATTTAGTAGAATATCCATGTGAATAAGTAAATGGCATTATTTCATTTTATTTATGCCATACCATGTTGAAAGTTCGTATTTAAAAGGCTTTTGTTTTAGTTATACATTGCCTTAAATGTTTATTCTTATTTATGAAAGTTTCCACTTTATTGTTATCCTTACTGGGCATTTGAGCTCACCCCTTTTTTTTATCTTTTATTTTTCCCAGGATGTGAAGAAGTAAGTTATGAATGACCTGCAGGGATTTTATGAGGGGTTAATAGTGTGGATTGTGGAAACATTATGTTGTTGTATTAGTTTTTCATTTTATGATGTAATGTAAAACTTATGAATATATCTAGTGTTTCCAAGGCTACTAAACCAATCGGTCTTTCGAGATTTGATCTTTCTTGTGATCATGCCAATGTTACGAAGTAATGCACCGACTCTGGGTAGCTGGGGTCGGGGCGTTACAGTTGGTATCAAAGGAAGTTTAGTACAAACCTTGGAAGCTAGATTTAGATAAACTCTGATTAGAGCACGTAGACCTAAGATGAACTTTGAGGATTAGTATAGAAGAACTTCCTAGAATTTTGGTATTGTAGAGATTTTGTGAGTTTTCCGAGCAATACATCCTTGTCTGGATACGAGCAGGTAGAGGCGGCTCTGGCACAGATGTACCTAGGGATAAAACCCGAAAACACCGCTTTGAGCTAGACTCGAACGGGAACTGGTGCACGACAACGGGCCTTGCTGCACTCTTGGTTACGACACTCCCGGGGGATATGCTTAGGATAATTCTCATTTTCTTTACAAACCATTATGAAGGGTTTATGAGTATATACATCCTCAAATGAGACATTTTTATGATTATGGATTATATCCATAAATAGTTCAATTTATGTTAAGTGTTTTATAAGTATGGGATTATGTATTTTGATTCATAAACTGATCTAGTTTATGCCATTGTTTAGAAATGGTGCCCAGTAGAAGGAATGAGAACTCCAGAAATGCACATGATCCAAAGAGAAGGAAGGATCATATCTTTCATGGTTTTAAGCTATAATTGATAAGAGAAATAGTCTCCCATGTATTATCATCATATGAAGAAATAATATCATGTGTTGATAAGATAAGTAAAGAGTTTACTGAGTCCTATGTCTTTGAAGGGAAGCAAGAGAAGAAAAGGATGGAAGAGAGAAAGATGGATAAAGGGAAAAGGGAAAAGAAGAATTTTCCCATATGTGGTAACTGTGGAAAGAAACACCCTGGAACTTGCCTGAAAGGAATGGGAGTTTGTTATAAGTGTGGAGGAAAAGGACACAAAGTACGTGACTGCAAGGGTAAGAAAATGGTTTTAAATGTACAAAGCTTCATTTGCAAGGAGTTTGGACACTACGCGAACCTATGTCCCAGTCATCAGACTATGCCGAAATGATGTTATTGGATAATAATCAAGTTATGATACTACCACAGATGAAGAGGAATGATTAGAGTTCTTATGTTGATTATGTCAATTGAGTGTTGTATCAACAATGTACTTGTTACAATAATCATGGAGTATATAAGGATTGTACTGCAGTACTATTTCATTAAGGACTTGAGATTGTGTGGAACAAAGAATAGTGACTCAATAGCAGGATAAATTTTTGGAAAATATATGGTTGAGAGAATGATAAATCATAATATAGTTCTGATACTGAGGTAGTAATTTTGGATAAATTATATTGGATATTCTTGACTACCTTGGAACTGATTAATGATTTGTATATTCCATCATTGTTGGGGTTTAAAACATTTTTGGATTAATGAAGTATATCCAGCATTCTATATGGAATAGGGGAGCATGAATGTAATCAATAAGGAATATGGTAATTCATGATGTTTCAGTTTATTAAAAGAATACAAGATGAAGGTATTCATATGCTATTGTGGGGTAAAAAGGATCTATATTATGTTTACCTTCCTTATAAATGTTGGACTGTGAGTTTGGACAGAAGTATTTTGGATAGTTCTAGTTTGGATTATTTTGGATTTCCATAAAAGGACAACCCGGAGGTCGGGCGACAACCCGTCGCGTCCGGCAAGGCTGCGAGACTTGAACCCGCAACCGAAGGGCGACAAGGGTGTATCACCTACCACTGGACCATGAGATGTCCTGGATTAAATAATGTAGTTTTTATTAAAAGATCATGTAGATGAATTATAAATTCGTTTATTTTGGAACCCTGTACGAATAGTATAAATAAATAAAAAATTACATTTTATTGTCTTTTAGAGTGAAATATGAGTTGGTGGTAGAAACTTATTAATGGATAAAACTCTGATTATAAAGTAAGTATATCTCCTTATGATCTTAGCCAATATCATAAATAAATTCCTCAACATTAATAAAAGGAACTTAGAACAAAAATGTTTCCCTAGATGGTACCTTAAATCATCACTAATTTATGGCTTTGGGATTGTTGGCCTTTTCATAGCCATGTTCTCTACCACTCTCCATCAGATAATTGATGGTTAGATTTCTCCTCCATATCCATATTTTCCTACATGGAACCCTAGTATGTGTTATTTTTGGTAATCTTCATACTTTCCACTCTTTATTTTAAATAGAGGCCTCATTAATTCATTTTTCGATGTGGGATTTCAACTAAGATATTTTGAAACGTCAAAAATGTGTTATCCTAATACCCTATGTTTTGTTGAACCGATGGTATTTCAAATCATCATAGATTGATGAATTTAAGGACCTCAATTTTACACTTGTTTGTGATTGATGACTTCAATCACTACCTATAAATATTTATGTTTTTCCTCCAATTATATGTCTCTAATTGCCACCAATGTTCTCCTAATCGAGATCATAATTTGGTGGTGACCCTTTCATTTCTCTTTTCCTCATATTAAGACTAAATTTTAGTAACCCAATTTCCGATGTGGGTTTTCCCACAAATATATTTTCTATTTTCAACCTTTTATTTTTGAAGAATAATTTCAAATTGCGAGGACGCAATTTATTGAAGGAGGGGAGAATGTAACACCCCAAGATTTCATAGTGTGTTATTTCTTCAAAATAATTCAATAACTTGCACTACACGCAAAACCGAGTTCAATCACACCATGACTTACAAAAATAATCCATTCAAAAGCGGTTATGAATAGTATTATCTAAATTTTAAACTTTATATAATCCTTATAATTTTAGAATCCATATTATGAGTTTCCTTGATATAATGCAAGAACAAATTCATTTTCAGTATTGCACTTTTATCAACTTTTAATAGTGAACCCTTTTTAAATACAATATTTTAAACATTTTGACTAAATGGGGACATCAAAAAATTTAAAATGAAACATCCCAAGCTTCCACGGTACGCTTTCCTTTGAATAATACAGTAGCGTGTGTTATACGCAACTTCGAGTTTTAACACACACCGTAACCAATCAAACTAGCTGTTATGAATAGTAATACCTACTTTTTGAAATCATATATATTATATATTTCAAAATGGACTTCATTTTTGGATTCGGAATATCGAAATTAACCTAGGGTGAAATTTTGGTACTTTTCGGAAAACTTTTATATTTTGATGAATAGTGAAAATTACTAAATTTTAATTAAAAACAACTTTTTTAATCAAAATAATTAATAGTGATAAATTATTAATTTGAGTGGTTTTAAAGTATATTTAGAATATATTTTTACCACTTAATATAATGTTGGTCATTGGACATAATTTTACAATTAAACCGAACATAAACAAGTGTCAATCTTTTGATAGTTATTATCTCTTAAAAACACGCTTTTTGTTTTGACAGCGGGAATTAATTTTAAATTAATTTCTGCCACTTCTGTGTTTTGAATTTAGGAAAATGGATTCCATATTTGGAATCAGGATGTTCAAATTGTGTAAATAGGTAACTTTTATTTTTAGACATTTTGAATAATTACTGCGGTAAATATTTTATTTACCATGGTCAAGGGTAAATCCGGTAAATAAGGGTTAAAAAAATAATATTATAATAATACTAAATTACCCTAAAAACGTGTCTTAACCCTATTGGTTGATACATGGTCGACCATGGGAATCTTTGGGTCTATTTTGGGACCCCATGGATCCACTTGTAAGTGATAATGACACTTTATTTTAATTAAGTTAAAATGAATACAAAAATGACACAAGGATATATTTTTTTAGAAGAACAATTTTTACATAGGGTTATACATGTTGGATTTTCGATTATAAATATTCATTAGAAAGCTAAAACGATTTCCTACATAATGATATTTTATTTATAATTTTTAGACATTAAATAATTTATTTTATTTATGACACAATGATGATGCAGTAATTTCTAAAATAGTGAAAAATTAAAATAATTGATATTATAAATACCCAAATAAATATAATATGAAACTTTTAATGAATTAAACTATTTTTCTAGGCTAATATGATATATTAGGATTGATTTAATGGACTTTTTTCGAAGTAATCAATCTGTTATGAGTTTCACAAAAATCAACTATTGAATAGTGTCAAAATTGACATAAAAGAGTTCTTAAAACAAATATTATATTATTAATTGATATTAAATTCCTAAAAATATAAGGTTAGGCCAAGAGACTTATATTATGATAGGTTAATCATTAATGGACCACTTGGGGGTCGCTTGGATGTATATAGTAAGTTTATTAACCATATTATATAAAAATACAAAGAGACATTGTAAAAGTGAAACTAATTAACTTAGAGTTAATACTTAAAGATAAGGTTAATATAAGTACCCAGACCTGTCTAAATTCTATTGGTTGAGTGGTTTTCGACCTATCCCCACCTTAACCTTTGAATAATCAACTTTTGAGCCATTAGAAACCGAATATGAATTTATTATAAATTAATATTTCTAGCTTTTCCAAAGGTGCCCCTCACCCCTCTTATAAAAGGGCACTCCTCCTTCTCATTTCTTCACACCTCTAAAGCCTTTTGGTTCGGCCAAACTCTGCCCAAATACTCTCCCAACATCCCTCACTACAACCTAGGGGCCTTAGTTTGATCATAAAGCCAACCTAAGGAGCCCTTTTGATCAAATCAAAAGGAAGAACCCGAAGAAGAGGTAATGATTTCACCACCCTTTTCTAAGTTCATTTCTTCTTCCACTTCTTCTTCCTTTGTTCTTACCATTCTAAAATAATAACTCCAGTATATCACATATACTGTGATGTTATTATAAGTATGGTACAACCATATTCAGTATTCAATCCACCCTTTGAATAACATGTCACCATACGTGCGTACGTACGGCTTACCGTCTCCACGTCGTGGTCTAATTGTTATTCAATATATTATTATTTGGATGGGTATAATAATGATGTGTAACTCATGTAAATAATAAATATAACATATTAATGATTCTTTATATATGATATACCATCCATTTATATATTATTTTAATATCAAAAGAATGATATTGTCGCTCGTGCGTACGTACGGACTACCGTCTCCACGAACGCGATGAGATTCATTCTCCATCGTAACCATTAAAGTATAATTATCATTTTATGATTTAAAAATGATGTCTAAGGACTTGATATCATTCTGGATATGAATAATATACAACCTATCCTTTACAAACATGTCTTATGTAACAAAACATATAAAAGAAAATGAGTAAGTTAACACCCGAAACGATGATAATTCTAAGATATTATTAATAAATCAATGTTAAAAGATCATATATGATATCATATTAATATATATGATTCTTGTATAATTTAATAACAATTATTTCACCATTATACAGGAGGTTAACCTACCCCAACCAAGGAAAAGTACAAGGTAAGGGTTATTTCACAATCTCTTCATTATCCGAGGTTGTTTATATGTAATAATCTACTGGGATCTCTTTATCATCCACATCCATGTTTCTTAAAAATGTATTTCAAAACATTTTTACTATTTACAAGAATATGGGTTAAAGTCATTTATACCCTTTTTTGACTTTTTATAAGAGGTTTATAAAGGAATCTTTCCGTCGTTTTCAAAACAAGGTCCTTTTTAACCTTTTCGACAGAATTGAGGTAAGAATGTTTTTTTAACTTATACGGCGGGTGCGGTTATTTTATGCCGTTATAAAATCTTCAAAGCTTTCCTTACAAGATCATAAGAATATTTTCAAAGAAAATGTTTTATTTTATATGGATCTTAAATGATTTCAAAATAAAAGGAGATATTTCTTTAAAAAGAATTTTGATTTCATCTATGTCAACATCCTTTGATGGATTTTAAGATTATTTGAAGTTGATTTATTATGATACAAAACTTCTATATTGTATTGAAGGTTTTGTGATATGTTTGACTATGGATGTGCTATTTTTATACCATTCATAGTTTATGGTGAAATTATTGACATTTCGTATGCTAGTTTTAATACGAATGTTTATGTTATGTTTAAACCTTTTCATATGGGAATGCATTGGACTTAATAAGTGACGGGTGGAGCCCGCTATAGCTCCTCGATGCATCGGTAGGTCTCATGAGACAAACTAGTGTCTTGGCACAAGGCCTTGACAAAATCTTATTTGTAGTCTTGGCACGAGGCCTTGGCTATGTGGTTATGATAGTCTGGAATTATGCATTCCAACATTATGAAAGTGGTTATTGATTTTTGCATGTGATTATTCATTTAGTAGAATATCCATGTGAATAAGTAAATGGAATTATTTCATTTTATTTATGCCATACCATGTTGAAAGTTCGTATTTAAAAGGCTTTTGTTTTAGTTATACATTACCTTAAATGTTTATTCTTATTTATGAAAGTTTCCACTTTATTGTTATCCTTACTGGGCATTTGAGCTCACCCCTTTTTTTTATGTTTTATTTTTCCCAGGATGTGAAGAAGTAAGTTATGAATGACCTGCAGGGATTTTATGAGGGGTTAATAGTGTGGATTGTGGAAACATTATGTTGTTGTATTAGTTTTTCATTTTATGATGTAATGTAAAACTTATGAATATATCTAGTGTTTCCAAGGCTACTAAACCAATCGGTCTTTCGAGATTTGATCTTTCTTGTGATCATGCCAATGTTACGAAGTAATGCACCGACTCTGGGTAGCTGGGGTCGGGGCGTTACATTTTTTTATATGTTTTTATGGTTTTTTTGGTAATTTTTTTCATTTCCAGGGTTTTTAAATGGTTTTTGGTTTCTTTTTTGGGGTTTTTTTTGGTATTTTACCATTTTTATGAGTTTTTCTGGGTTTTATGGTTTTAGGGATTTTTCTGTTTATTAGGGTTTTCAGGGGATTCAAGGATTTTGGGGTGTTATGGTTTGAGGGGTTTCTAGGTTTTTTTAGGATTGTGTGGGGTTTTTAGACTTTTTTGGTTTTTAAGATGTTTTAGGAGTTTGAAGGTCATTCAGGGTATTCATAATATTTTTTTAGGTTTTTGGGGTTGTTATAGTTTTCAGGTTCTTTTTAAGTTTTTTGGATTTTATGTATTTATTTGATTTTTTAGGGATTTTAGGGTTTTTGTAGTTTTTTAGATTTTTGGTTTTTAGGGGTTTTAGGGGGTTATTATATGCTTTTGTGATTTTAGGATTTTTAGGGGTTTTTAGGGTTTTTAGGGTTTTAGTGGGTCTTTGTGTTATTTGGATTCCTTATATTTTAGTGTTTTAGGAGCATATATATTTTTTGTGGTTTTATTCGTGTTTTTAGGGGTTTTAATGGTTTTAAGGGATTTAGGTGTTTTTAAGGTTTTTGTGGATTTAGGTTTTTTAGGGGTTGTTTGGGGATTCTTTGGTATTTAAGGGTTTTTGGGGAATTTATTTTTTTAGGGATTTCATAGGATTTTTAGGTTTTTTAATGATTAGTTATTGGTTTTATAGTTTTTATGGTTTTAGGGTCTTTTAGGATTTTAGGTAATTTTAGGGGTTTTTAGGGTTTTTGAGATTTTTAATGTTGTTTAGGGTTTTAGGTGATTTTAGGGTTTTTAGGGTCCATTACTATTATTTTTCATTTTTTTCATTTATGGTATTTTAGGGTTTTAGGGCCCTTTAAGTGTTTTTAGGGTTTTTAGGCTCCTTTAGGTTTTAGGGTTTTTAGGTTTATTCAGTGTTTTTATACTTTTTATCATACTTTTGGGTTTTTAGGTTCTTTAGGGGGTTTAAAGTCCATTAGGGGTTCTTTTCGGGTTTTTAGATCCTCTTAGGGGTTTTAGGGTATTTTATGGTTTTAGTACTTTTAATTTATTTTGGGGGTTTTTGGATTTTTTGTTTCTTTTAGGGGTTTTTTATGGGTTTATGGTCATTTAGGTGTCTTAAGGTGTTATGGTATTTAAGGGATTTTTGGTTTATCAGGTGTTTCGAGATTTTTAACGGGTTTTTAGGGGTTTTAGGGGTTGCAAGGGTTGAGGGTTTTTTTGTTTTTAGGGTTTGAGGCGTATTTATTATTTTTTGGGTCTTTAGGGTTTTATTCCCTTTTTTAGAGTTTTAAGGGTTTTAGGGTTTTTAGGGTTATTTGGGTTTTTAGGGTTTTTAAAGAGTTTCTAAGGATTTTAGGGGTTTTAATGGTTTTAAGGTTTTTTCGGTTTCTTATGGTTGTTAAGGGGTTTTAATGTTTTTTATGGTTATTATAGTTTTTAGGTATTTTAGGTTTTTAAGGGGTTTTTTTATTATTATTTGGTAATTTTAGTGTTTATAGGGGTTTTAGGGTATCAAGGATTTGTATGTATTTTTTAGGTATTTCAGTGTTTCAAGGGGTTTACTAGTTTTTTACAGTTTTTACTTATTTTTAGAGTTTTACGATCTTTAAGGGTTTTTAGAGTTTTTTTGTTTTTAGGGGTTTTAAGTGTTTTTTGGGTTTTTTATATTTTAATATTTTCTTTTGATTTTTATTTTGTTTTAGTTTTTTGGCATTTTTAGTCTATTTGTGGATTTTTTTGGGGGGTTTTAGGGAATTTTACACATTTTATGGATTTTTATGGATTTTAACGACTTTTAGGGGTTATGGATTATTTAGGGTTTTTGGGGTTTTTGGGGTTTTTGGGGTTTTAAAAAAATGGATGTTTGATTTTTTTTTCTAGGGTTTTTAAGTTTTATAGAGTTTAACATGGTTTAGGGGTTTTTAGGGATTTTTATAGTTTTAATGGTTTTTAGGGGGTTTTAGGAATTTTTAATATTTTTATGTTTTTTATAGTTTTCAAGGATTTAATGGTTTTTAGTGTTTATGGGTTTTTAGTTTCTTTTTGTGTGTT
Organism: Viscum album; assembly: GCA_963277665.1. Taxonomy (NCBI): domain Eukaryota; kingdom Viridiplantae; phylum Streptophyta; class Magnoliopsida; order Santalales; family Viscaceae; genus Viscum; species Viscum album. The sequence goes on from OY728122.1 coordinate 347,683,937, forward strand.
TATAGTGTTTTTTATGGAAATTTATAGATTTTAGGGTTTTAGGGTATTTTATTCTTTTTAGCGAATTTTATTTGTTGTTAGAGTTTTTATTTGGATTTAAGGGTTTTTTGGTTTTATTGTTTTCTTAGGGGTTTTAGGATTTTATTGTTCTTTTGGTTTTTAAATGTTTATTTGGGAGTTTTAGGATGTTTAATTATTTTTAGAATTTATTATTTTTAGGGGTTTTCATGGGATTTTAGGGTTTTTGAGGGGTTTTTGTTTTTCCATCTTTTATGGTTTTTTAGCTTTTTATAGAGTTTTATGGGTTTCATGATTTTTTAGGATTTTTAATATTTTTATTGGTCTAAAGGGTTTTTACGGTTCTTATAGGTTTTTATGGTTTCAGGGGTTTTTATGGGTTTTTAGTGATTTTAGTTTGTTAGAAATTTTTTTCATTTTAGAGCCTTTTCAGGGGTTTTTTTGGTTGTTTACTATTTTTTGAGATTTTTTGGGGTTTTTAGATTTTTTTGTTTTTATGTTTTCTGGGGTTTTATTTGTTTTAGGTTTTGTAGGGGTGTCTTGGTTTTTTATGGTTTTTTGGTATTTAAAGTGTTTTTAGGTTTTTTATGGTTTTATGAGATTAGGGTTATTTTAGGCTTTATATGGTTTTTAGGTGTTTTTTGTGTTTTTCATGGGTTTTTTGGGTTTTAGGGTTTTAAAGTGTTTTTAGAATTTTTTTAGGGTTTTTAGGGTTTTATGGTTTTTATAAATTTGTGGTTTTTAGAGTTTTCTTAGGGGTTCTAATTTTATTAGTTTTTCTTAAGTTTTGTGGGTTTTTTATTATTTTTAAAGTGGGTTTATAAGGTTTATAGAGTTTTTAGGGTTCTATTACGGTTTTTAGTTTTTTTAGGGTTTTTGGGTTTATTTTTAATTTAGTGGTTTTTTTGGGTTTTTTGGGGTTTTAACATCTTGAGGGTTTTTATGGTTTTTAGTATTTTTTTATAGTTTTTATGATTTTTATGGGGTTTTGGTGGGATTAATGTTTGTATGGTTTTTATGTGACTAAATGGTTTTTGGGGGGTTTTATGGTGTTTTTGGGTTATTATGGGTCTTTTAGGGTTTTATATGATTTTTTGGTATTTTAGGGGTTTTTGGGTTTTAGGTTCATTTTAGGGTTTTAGGGTTTTATTTTCTTTGAGGGGTAATAGGTTTTTTAGAGTCTTTAGTGTTATTTTAGGTTTTTAGGGTTTTACAGTTTTTATGGGTTTAGGGTTATTTAGGGGTTTTGATGTTTTGTTTGTTTTAGGGTTTTTATAGGTTTTTTGGTTTTTTGGGTTTTTAATATTATTATCTTCTGGAAGTCCATATTTATATTTGGAAATAATATCTGAGACATAAGATGTTCTAAAATATCTCAATGAAGTTCTAATGAGAATAGAGTGTCGGGTTTACATTATTGTTCATAAAAAAACAGTTTTTTCACTTTTTCCACTCATATACTTCCCTAACTTCAGTCCCATATAAAATTTATAATTCCTTCAAAGAGAACCATTGAAAACTAAATAATAAAAATACTCAAACTCAGCATGAAATCCAACATCATTAAAATATTCTGAACAATATCAAATTTTTGTACAAAAAAGTGGTTGGAAAATATTATATAAATATAATATTCCAATTTTAGGCATGGTCACATTAAGTGATCCATTTTATCTTCCACATAATCTTTGACACATTACGAGAACAGTGACTAGATATCTTGAAAATGTTTATGGTCAATTGCTTTAAATTTGTGGTCAACCTCGTACGTTTTCAAATTCTTACGACTTTCCATAATCAGTTCCCTTAGTCATGCAGTCACTTCATCACTTAGCTAAAAATACAATTATTTTTATGATTTATTTACTTCAACATGTGGTTGATTGGAAATAAATTTGTAATTAATACACCACATTATAAAGAATCATGGTCGATGAGAAAGGAATTAATTAAATCACTTGGTCATACGGTCGATCCAACTGATCATGCAGTGGAACCAAGCCATTGAAAAGAATGTTGTGGTTACTTGAGATATAGAATGTGGTCTCTTGAGTCCTTTATTATTTCTATCATAGTAAATTTACTTTTAATGTAGTCTCTTTAATACATAGATAATTTTTTTCACATTTTATGGAGTCCTCAGGTAGTCAATTGATCCTTTTGTGAAATCTAGCTTCTTTCAGACTCACGATTGACATTATGTCTTATTTTCCTTCATGGTCGTTTTTAGACAAAGAAAAATATCAAAATATTCTGAAAAAGTATTTCACATTAATAAAACACAAAAAAAAATTGACACAACATAAACATGATTTTTTATTATTAAAATGATGAATTACTAGAATAAGACAATAGTTTTTTTTGTTTTTTTTGAATTTAGTGCATTTTTTGGTTTTTACTATTTTATGGATTTTATGGATTTTAGGGTTTTTAGTTTTTTAAGGGAGTTTATTTCTTTAATATTTTTTAGGATTATTTTATTATTACTATGGTTTTTATGGTTTTTATGATTTTTTAGTGTTTTTAGGGTTTTGTAGGGTTTTAGAATATTTTTAGGGTTCTTAGGGTTTGTTGGGGTTTTTAAGGGTTTTTCCTGTTTTTTATAGTTTTGTATAATTTAGTATAATTTAGTATCATTTTAAGGGTTTTTATGGTTTTCATAAGGTTTCTTCGGGGTTTTTTGTTATTAGGTTTTTGGAGTATTATTAAAAGATTTTTTGGTTTCTAGGTATTTTAGGATTTTTTAGGGTTTCTAGGGGTTTTTAACGGTTTCTTATAAATTTAAAGGTTTTTTATCATTCTTAGGGTTTTAGGGTTCCTTTATAATTCTTCTGGGTTTTAGGGTATTTGGGGATTTTAGATTTTTATGGTGTTTGTTTGGTCATATGGTATTTTATGGTATTTATAGTATTTTAGGGTTTGAAATATTTTAAGGGTCTTTTAGGGGTTCTTAAGGCTTTTAGGCTATTTTAGGGTTTTAGGGTGTTTTATGTTCTTTTTGGGATGTTAGGTTCTTTTAGGAGTTTTATGGCTTTAGGGAATTTTAGGGGAGTTTTAGAGTTTATAATAGGTTTTTTGGTTTTTAGGGTTTTAAAGGTATTTTAGTGGTTTTTATGGTTATTCTAGTATTTAGGGGTTTGGGGTTTTTTATAGTTTTTATGGGTTTTAGGGGTTGGGGGTTTATGGTTTTTTGGGGTTTTATGATTTAAAATGATCTTTCAGTCATTTATGGGTCTTTAGAGTTTATAGGGTGTTTCGTGGCTTTTAGTGTATTTTATTTTCTTTAATATTGTTATGGTTTTATGGTTTTATAGATTTTAGGGTTTTTTGGGGATTTTTGGACGTTTTAGGGGGTTTTAGGGGTTTTTTGGGTTTTTTTGGGGTTTTAGGGGTTTTTTATTTTTTAGTGTTTTTAGTTGGTTCTATGAATTTTTGAGGATTTTAAAGGGTTTTTATTTTTTTAGGGGGGTTTAATGGTTTAAAAGGTTTATATGAAATTTAGGGTTTATTAGGGTTTTAAGTTTATTTTATTTTTAGGGGTATTTAGTGTTTTTATTATATTATGGTTTTTAGGATTTTTATGTTTTTTAGGTTTTATTGATTTTTACTATTTTTAGGGTTTTAGGGTATTTTTGGTTTTTATTATTTTAAGGGTTTAGACTTTTATTAATTTTATGTTGTTTTTTAGAGTTTTTATCATGTTACTATCTTTTATTTCCTTTTAGGGGATTTTAGGTTTTAAATGGTTTTTATGAGTTTTCACGGGTTTTAGGTTCTTTTTACGATTTTATGGTATTTAGGGTATTTTAGGGTTTTTAGATCCTTTTAGGATTTTATGGTTGTTAGGGTTGTTAGGGTCACCTAATGTTTTTAGGGTTTCTGGGGTCTTTTTGGTTTCCAAGGGGGTTTAGGGTTATTAGAGTTTCTTCTAGGATCTTTAGATTTTTTATGGTTTTAAGGATTGTTAGGTTGTTTTGTGTTTTATTGAGTTTTTTGTATCTTTTAGGTATTTTTTTATGATTTAAAAGGTTTTTTTGTGGGGGGGGGGTTTAGGGTCATTAAGGCTTTTTATAGTTTTTTTGTTTTTAATGGTTTTGGGATTTTACGGGTTTTTAGTGTATTTACCGATTTAAGGGTTTTAGAGATTTTTTAATGTTTTTCATAGTTTTTAAAGTTCATGTTAGATTATTCATGGGTTTTTAGTGTTTTTAGAGTTTTTAGGTTGTTTCAGGGTTTTTTATGTTTTTTGGGTTTTTAATGGTTTTTAGTGTCTTTAAAGAGTTTTATGGGGTTTAGGATTTTTATGGGTTTTAAAATCATTTAGTGTTTTAGGATTTTTTAAGTTTTTCTTACTGTTTTTTTGTTTTCATAATTTTTTTTATTTGGGGTTTTAGGTTTTTTATGTGGTTTAAGAGTTTTTACGGTTTTGAGGGGTCCTAAGATTTTAGAGTTCTTAGTGGTTTTTTGGGTTTTTAAGGGGTTTTTGGGTTATTATGGATTTTAGGTTTATTTAGGTTTTTTTAGTTTTACAGGATTTAGGGTTTTATTTTTTTTATGGGTTTTAAGGTTTTTAGTGATTTTTTGGATTTTCATGGGTTCTAAGGTATTTATGCTTTTTGGGGATTTTTAAGAATTTTTCGGTTTTTAGGATTTTTTAGGGATTTGATTGTTTTATTATTTTTAGGGTTTTTTTGGATTTTAGGGGGTTTAGGTTTTTTAGATATTTTATAGTTTTTAGTGGTTTTAGGGTTTTTATAGTTTTATCATTTTAGTGTTTTTTGGGTTTTTAATTATTTTATTTGGTTTTAGAGTTTTTAAGTATTTTTTGGGTGTTTTGGGTTTTTGAGTTATTTAAGGTTTTTAGGGTTATTGTGGGTTTTAAGAGTTTTAGATTATTTTTGGGTGGTGAGGAATTTTAAGGATTTTTCTGTTTATTTTAGTGTTTTTAGGCATAATTATTGGTTTTTAGTGGTTTATTGTTTTTTGGGGGTTTTAGGGTTTTTAGTGTCTTTTAGGGTTTATAGTATTTTTTAGGTATTTTGAAGTGTTAATGGGTTTTAATGGTTTTATGGATTATGATTTTTATATTTCTTTTATATTTTAAGGATATTTAAGTTGTTTTTAAGGTTTTTATGGTTTCTATGGTTTTCTAGGGTTTTGAGGGTTTTAGTGTTTTGTTAGGTTTTAGGGTTTTTAGGGGGTTTTAGGGTTTGTTAGGGTTTTATGGTTTTTTAGATTTTTATGTTTTATTGGCTTTTAGGGTTTCTATGGTTTGAGAGTTTTAGGATTTTCTTAGAGTTTCATGGTTTTTAGAGTTTCTTATATTTTTTAGGCTTTTAGGATTTCTAGGTTTTAGGGGTTTTAATGATATTTAGATTTATTTAGTATTTTTAATGGTTTTTTATGGTTATTTAGGGTTTTTGATTTTTTGTGTTTTTTGGGTTTTTCTAGGTTCTTAAGGGTTCTATGGTGTTTCAGGGAATTTTAGTGTTTTGTGACTTTTACGGGTTTTTTTTCAAGTTTTTAGGGTTTTTAGGGGGTTTAGTATTTTTTGATATTTTTAGTTCGTTTTATGGGTTTTGGTTTTTAGCATTTTTAGGGGGTTTAGGGATTTAAGGATTTTTTGGATTTAGAGAGTATTTATGATTATTTTATGGTTTTATAATTTTAAGGGGGGTTTAGGGTGTTTTGGGGTTTTTATAATTTTAAGGGTTTTGGGTTTGGGAGTGTCATGGTTTTTAGGGTTATTGTGGTTTTTTTGTTTTTGTGGGTCATAGGGATTTTTTTAGGGTTTTTTGGGTCTTTAAGGGGTTTTATTGTGTTTTTAGGGTCTTTATGTAATTTTATTAGTTTTATGGTTTATTATAAATTTTAGGAGTTTTTATAGTTTTTATATATTTTTATAGTTTTAAGGTTTTTTAGGTTTTTTTATTTTGGAGGGTTTTAGGGTTTTTTATGGTTTTTAGGGTTTTAGGTGTTTTTAGGGGTCTTAGATTTGTTATTCTTTTTAGAGGGTTTTAAAGTTATTTAGGGTTATTATGGTTCTTTTGGTATTTAGGTGTTTTTTGGGGTTTTAGTATTTTTAAGGTTTTAAGGGATTTTATGTTTTTAGTGCTTCTATTGTATTTTGGTTTTCAGGTTTTTTTGAAATTTAATGATTTTTTTGGGTTTTTTGGGGGGTTTTGGATTTCTGTGTTTTTAGGGGTTGTTAAGGTTTTTTACGTGGTTTTAAGGGGGGTTTGGTGGTTGGGAGGATTGAGGTTTTTTGTATTTTTAGGGTCTATATTGTTTCAAGATTTTATGGGGTTTTCTTGGTTTTTAGTGTTTCTAGGGTTTTTTGGGTTTATTAGTGTTTTCTAAATATGTTTCTAGCCTTTAGGGTGTTATGGTTTTTATTGTTTTAGGGGTGTTAATATTTTAATGTTGTGTGGGTTTATTAGTGTTTTTAGGGTATTTTGGGGTTTAAAGGTATTTACCATTTTTTGGCTTTAAGTTCTTATAAATTTTGTGTTGTTGTTAGGGTCTTCTAGGACTATTTGGGGATTTTTAGTGTTTTTAAGGATTTTAATGTATTTTAGGGGGTTTTATGTTTTCTGGTTCATTCAGGGTTATTTAATATTTTAGACTTTTAGTGTTTTATGAGGGTTTTAGGGTTTTTTGGGTGTTTTAGGTTCTTTAAGGGTTTTTGGGATACTTTAGTGTTTCAAGGGATTTTTAGGGACCTTTAGAGTTTTTTGGTTTTTAGGGTCCTTTTGGGGGTTTGGGGGTTTTTAGAGAACTTTATAATTTTCATGGTTTTGTGTGGGTTTTAAATGGTTTTAGTGTTTTTATCGTTTTAAGGGGTTTTTAAGGTTTTAAGAGTTTTTTCGTTTTATGGGGTTTTAGGGAATTTTAGGGTCTTCAAGGATTTTTATTGGTTTTTTTCATTTTTAGTGGGTTTTAAGGGTTTTTATGTTTTTTATGCTGTTATGGGTATTTATTTGTTTTTTAAGGTTTTTATGGGGTTTTACAGTCATTTAATTTTTTTTGGGTCTTAGGGTCTTTTATAGTTTTCATGTCCATTTAGGTTTATTTAGGTTTTTATGGTGTTTTAAGGGTTTTTAGGTGTTATAATGTTTCTTCAGATGGTTTTAGGATATTTTAGTATTTTTTAGTTTTTTTAGGTTTATCTAGGGTTTTTATGTTCTTTTAGGGTTTTAGGGGTCTTAGGGTCCTTTTGGATTGTTTTAGGGGTTTAATCGTGATTTAGGGAATTTAGTTGTTTTTTGGGTTGTTTAGGGTTTTTAGGATTTTTAGGGACCATTAGGTATTTTTAGGGCTTTTATATTTCTTTAGGGGTTTTAGTGGTTTTTAGGGCTTTAGGTTTTTTATGTGTTTCTAGGTTTTTATGGTCATTTAGGGTTTTTATGATTTCTTATCGTTTTTTGGGGTTTTAGGGTATTTTATGGTATTTAGGATTTTTAATGTCATTTAGGGTTCTATATGGGTTTAGTATCTTTTAGGGCTCTATGTTCTTTTAGGGTTTTTATATTTTATATGGTTTTAATGGGTTTGGGTTTTTTAGGGTTTTAGGGTTTTTTTGGGTTCTTAAGGGGTATTTAGGGGTTTTAGGTCTTTTTAGTATTTTTTTTAGTGTTTTAGGATTTTTGTATTTTTTAAGTGTTTTTATGTTTTTCCTGGATTTTTAGAGTTACTTTAGTGTTTTTTGGGTTTTTTGGGTTATTAATGTTTTCAGGGTTTTAAGGTTTTTTAGGTGTTTTTAGTATTTTTAGAGTTTTCTGGGTTTTAGGGAATTTTAAGGTTTTTATTTTTTCTATTTTTATAGTGTTTTATGGTTTTTATGGGATTTTTAAGGGTTTGGGGGGTTTTTAAAAGGTTTTAGTTTATTTAGAGCTTTTAGTGTTGTTTTATATTTTTCAATGTTTTTTGGGTTTTTAGGGATTTTTAGTGGTTGTTTGGTTTTTTGGGATTTAGGGATGTTTAGAGCTTTTAGGGATTTTTAGATTTTTGGGGTTTCGGGGTTTTAGGATTTTTAGGGGTTTAATGGATTTTTTATAAATTTTAGGGATGTTGGTTTTTTAAAGGGTTTAAAAGTTTTTTTTGTGTTGTTTGGTTTTAGGGTTTCTAGGAAGTTTTTTATTATTTAGATATTTTAGAGTTTTTTGGGTGTTTTCATGTTTTTAAGGAATTTCATAGAGTTAAGGGGTTTTTAGGTCTTTTTATTATTCTTTAGGGTTTTCAACATTTTTTGGGTTTTTAAATATTTTTATGGATTTTTAGGGTTTTAGGGGTTTTTAAAATTTTTAGGGTTTTTAGGGTTTTTAGGTTGTTTAGGAGTTTTTAGTTGTTTTAAGAATTTTTAGGGTTTTTTGGAGTTTTAGGGGTCTTTTCATTTCATGGATTTTTTAGGTTTATTAGGGGTTTTTAGGGGTTTTAGTGTTTTTAGGGGTTTTGGGGGGTTTTGGATTGTTTTAAGGTTTTTAGGGGTTTTAGGGTTTTAATGGTCTTTTATGATTTTTAGGGTGTTTAATGGGTTTTTGGCACAATTAGGTGATTTATTGTGATTTTGGGGTCTTTAATGAGTTTTTAGGATTTTTGGGCATTTTAGTGTTTCTTTGGGGTTTTAGGGTTTTATGGATTTCATGGTCTTTTACAAGGTTTTATTGATTTTTAGGATTTTTAGGGGGTTTAAGGGTTTTTAGGGGTTTAGGGGTTTATAGGATTTTTGGGGTTTTGGGGGGTTTGGTGTTTTAGTGGTTTTTAAGGATTTAAATTTTTATTGGGGTTTCTTATGGGGTTTTAAGGGGTTCCGTGGTTTTTATGTCTTTTATCTTTTTTTTATGTTTTTAGTGGTTTTTAGGATTTTTTGAGTTTTTTATGTTTTAATGGGTTTTTATGGATCCTCTAGGTTTTTGGTGTGTATAGTGTGTCTAGGGGTTTTTTATATTTTTGGGGTTTTTAATGTGGTTTTAGGGGGTGCATGGGTTTTAAGGGGTTTTTAGGGTTTTTAGGTGTTTTTGGGTTTTATGGTTTTATGTTTTTATGGTAATTTTAGGGTCATAAGGTTATCCAAGGGGTTTTATGGTATTTTTTGGTTTTTTATGGGTTTAGGGAATTTTAGGGTTTTTAGGATTTTTGGGGTATTTTAGGGTTTTTATAGTTTATTAGGGTTTTATCATGGTTTCTTAGGTTTTTTTATGATTTTCATTGGGATTTTTAGTCTTTTAAGGTTTTTTGGGGGTTTTGGGGGGGGGGGAGGGTTCTATTTTTTAGAGTTTTATAGTTTTTTTGGGGTTTTTTGGGTTTTGAGGAGTTTTAGGGCTTTTTATTAGTTTTAATGGTTTTTTTAAAAGTACATTTTTGGTTTTCAAGGATTATTATCTATTTTAAGGGTTTTAAATGTTATTTTAGGGTTCCTATGGATTTTATTGTTTTTATGGTGTTTTAAGGTTTTTAGGGATTATGGGGTCTTTGAGATTTTTTGGGTTGTTTAGTGTTCTTAAGAGTTTTCAATGTTTTTTAGGTTTTTTAGGGTTTTTGATGTTTTTAGGGTGTTTAATATATTTTCATATCTTTTAGGTTGTTTATTTTGTTTTAAGGGTCCTCAGGTGGTTTTTATGTTTTTAGGGTCTTTTAAGATTTTAGGGGGTTTGGGGGGGGGGGGGGTTATGTTCATCTCGAGTTATAAGGGTTTTTAGGATATTTTAGGTAAGTTTTACAGGGTTTTAGGCAAAGAAGGCACAGAACCAAGTGTGCCCAGTCCCCCCAAAATTTATTAAAAAAGTAAATTCAATGCATTACAAGGTTGGGTTACAAACATGGGTGTGAGGATCACCCTTTATATCCAAGTCCACAAAGGAATCAAAAAAATGTGGCCTGACAGAGGACCACATTGAGAACCTCTCCTCAATTTATTTCTTAGAAAGCACATCTTCCACCACATTTTCCTCCCTCTATGCATGTGTCATTGATTCATAAAATCTACTGAAGAATAAGTCTCCAAGGTGCCCTTCTTGATTGGTTTTTGAGGGCATCCACCACCAACATTGGGTTGGGTTCAATCCAAAGGTGATTCCATCCCAATTAAATTGAAAATTTGACCACTTTAATCATTGGAAATAGATATGACTCATAAGAATGTACAATCCTAATAAATAAAATAAAAATTGTTTAATTAAACCTCAATACATATGGAATACATGACCGCATCCTGAAAGGCTGGGTGCACCCAAATCCACATCATCTGCGTTGACTTCGATCTGTGATAGAAGTTGGGGAATCCACCAGAATAACATTAGAGTAAATGTCCTATTTCACTTTCTAAAAACACCAATTGTTTTCAATATGTTCATATCATTAGTATCATTATCCATTGAACAAGTTAGTAATCTATATGCTGCAGGGATTTCATTGTGGATGGTCACCCCTCCTTCATGAAATTATCTCCTTTTGTTGGAAAAAGTTGTTGCATTTCGTGAAGCCCATGTATGTGCAATAATATTGGATGAGGATATGAGTATCAGGTTGTGCAGCTTCTCATGAAGGCCAATATGAGCTATATATTTCAGAAGGTCATCCACCCAAATCTGAAAAATTCCAAGATTAATGGATATCCCGAACGTTGTCTATACATGCCGCCATAGGCTGGCCAAAACTCTACATTGAACAAATAAGTGAATCTCATTCTCCTTGGCCTGTAGGAATATATGGCATCATGAGGACATCTTCAAACCATACCTATTAAATTTTTTATGTAGTGAAAACCTATTCCTCTATGTTTTCCACAACAACATGTTCTTTGATGAAGGAATTATAGGTTTCTTGAATTTGAAAACCCAGCATGGAACATTTCTATCCTGCAGGAATTTGTGCTGGTAGAAATCATTATTGTTGAGTTTATTATTCATATTTGATTTTCGGATGAGGCTATCTATGTCAACAAAGTTATATCTCTAAATTTCCCGGATTATATTAAATTAAAGGATCTAAAAAAATCCTCCCACCCTCTAAATAAAATCACCAATGGACAAGGGATGTTTGTTTGGTGTAGGAAGCACCATGTTAGCCATGGGCCCGTCCAAGTAGGTTATGGTCTAGAAGTTATGATTTGAATGTTTTGAGAGAATCCATTTTGATTAGTACATAATGTCTTTGAATGAGGATATGATGTTAGACCATATAGAAGATGAAATGTACCCTGAGTATCCATTGTGGAGTCGTTGAGTAAATCTGTCACTCAAAAAATTCATGCCTTCATCCTGAGATGTAATCAATTTATAGGATAATTTTCCAAGGATAAATGCATTTAATTTTCTGATTTCCTTGATACCTAGACCACCTGTGTCGACTATTTTAGTGCAGTCCTTCCAAGAAACAGTTATTAGCTTCCTTTAATTAATACTGGTCATCCAGGCAATGTTCTTGATCTTTCCTTGAAGTCCTTTAATGAGAGATAAAAACCATATATAAATAGAGAAATAATGTACAATCATCAAGGTGATGACATAGTTAATTAATAAGACCCTACCTGCTTGGGACATTAATTTCCCTTTCTATTTAGACAGTTGGTTCGTGATCTTTATCGAAGTACTTTTAAGGTGGAAGCTTTTGACCATACCCCAAAATAGAGGTATACCATGGTCTTCAAAGGGTGAAACTCAAATTTTAACCCTAATATCTATGGAGATTATAATTTTTCTCGAGGTTGAAAACACTTTTCAAAAGACCATCGAAGACTTATTCCAAATAACTAATTTTCCTACTACCTTTTCATAGTGGATAAATATCCCTTTAAATGATACAAGGTTTCCTTTGTTTCTTTCCTGAACAGAAAGATATCATCAATATATAATAGGTGAGAGGGAATAAGAAGATCTCTTCCAACCCTTATCAGCCTATAAAGACCATATTTAGTGAGGTCAGTGATGAAATGACTCGAATAATATTTATAAATTTCAAAAAGGAGGTCTAATGTTGGGTCTCCTTGACTGACACCACGAGAGAATTTAAAGATCCCCTTCAGGGAGTCATTGATAAGGATTAACACCCCAATAGTTGTCAATATGGTCGAGATCATCCTAAAAAATCTGGAGGGGAACCCATATTTGATAAGGACTTGAAGGTGATGCTCTTCTTTATAGTGTAAAAATCCTTCAAGATGTTGAGTTTCAAAGTAATATTCCCTTTCTTGGTTTCTTTAACCGTGATGTTGATACCTTCTGAGGGAGTATAGAGGTAATTTTGGTGATTTAATCCAGGAAAAACACAAAATGATTGGGTGTGATAAAATTCTATATAATATTACCCAACTTCATGGTCTAAATTTTTCTAATGATCATTGGAATGGTGTTCCAAATGTAAATTGGTCAGAAGTCCCTTTTATCGATTATATTTTAATCCTTTAGAATTAAGAAATTAATGTAGGAATTAATTCCATAGCTAAAAAATATAGAATTTAAGAATTCCCTTATGGCACTTGTGATCTCCACATGATTGATTTCCTAGTATAACATTAATAACTTGTTGAAAAATCAATTCAGACTCTCTGAACTCCCTATATTCAAAGTCTACATGGTATTTTTGACCTCTTCTTCAAAGTGGGAGAGGTTAAGGCATTGTTCTTATGATTCTCTATGAAAGGAAAAATAGAATTATCAAGTTGTATGTTCTCCCCATATCCATTATTGTCATGGAGAATCCTAAAGTAATCCATAACATATCCTGAGATTTCATTCATAGATGTGAGAATAGAACCATTTATTTGAATTTCATCCAGTCCTCTCTAGGATTTTTTTCTCCTTGTGTAACTGATGAATGAACTTGGAGTTCCTATCCCCATATTTGATCCATTTAACATTGAATCGATTCTTTATTAGATTTTAATTGAGAACCACAAGGTCATCCAGCCTGGCATGGAGCTCGATCTCTTCATTAGAAGTTTAGATCAGATGTTGGTTAGAGATTGAGAAATTATAAATTTGATGTTCAACTGCCTTGATTTCCTCATCCAGCTTGTAAAAAGTGGTTTTACTCCGTTACTATAGGCTAACCTTTATTCTTTTGAGATTGTAAGCTATAACGTAGAGGTTAATTCCAATATATGTGTTATTACATTCATTTATCACCACTTCCCTACATCCCAGGTTAGTGAGAGAAGAATTATTAAATTTAAAGGGAATTGGGGATGACCTCTTGTTGTCTATCTTGATGTCAACAATTAGAGGATTATGATCAGAATTAAATTCGAGAAAAGTGATCCCGAAAAGAGAAGTGTGGGAACCCCAGTCATTAATATGAGATAATAATCTATCAATATTACTTTTTTACCTTTCATTAATGGTGAATCTACCCCATGTGAAGTCAGTTCCAGCAATGGGAACCTCAGTTAGATTATAATGATCAATACATCGATAAAATTCATCATTATCAGTTCATAAGAAGTGAGAGCCTATATTTTCATCCAATCATATAATAGTATTAAATTCACCAATTGATGTCCAATTCCATTCCATATCCTCATTCTGTTACATCAATTTTCTCTAAAAATACCTTAATATGATATACAAGAAGGATGTATACATAATAGAGAGGGTGATGGCAGCACCATGGAAGAAGATTGAGAGTAAGATAAGTTGAGGGCTCATCTAAAATGAAAAAATATAGATGTAATAATATTTAATAAACCATAAGGATTCCATGATAGATTAATATATGTTTTATGAGATAAGAGAATATCCAAGAGAATACCAATTAAAATCCATCATGTTCTCAAAGTTCATCTTGGGTTCAACAATTCTAAAAATCCTTGTCCTATTGGAGATAAGAAAATTACTATGGGTTATAGCCATGGGAGAGTTCACAAGCCCTCAGAAATTCCAAAACATGATCTTCATTAATTCATTGTTCTGCCCATAGGGTGAGGATATTTCTATTTTGTTGTATAAGTGAAGGTAGGACTAGCCTTCCATTTATTTATCTTTCCCTTTTTCATGGGCCTACCTATAGGCTTCGTGAGTGGTTTGTATTTTCTAACTTTATCCATCTAGTCACCATTCTTAGGGGGATGGTTATCCTCATCATCATCAGCCTCAATATTATTAACCCTATATTTTCCACCAAGGATGGTTAATTTATTGATGGAGGATAATCATTTTTTTGGTGGTTGACTACCTAGTAATCATTTAGCAGCCTTGTTCAAATACAAAAATGTAAATTAAGCCTCACTAGGATCACTTAAGGATTGAATTTATGATAGGGAGTCCACTATCATGTTCAGGAGATCATTGATAGGTATAGAGGAGGGGTCAGATGTGAAACCCTTCATATTATAAGGGGAATCAACCTTGAGTGTGCAATCATGATGGGTGGAGACCTCTAACTTCCTAGAAGTATCATGAGACACTTGTGTATGCATGATGTGATAGGGAATGTCCCCTACCTGAACTGAGGAAGTATGGGAAGAAGAGGCACCCTTCCCCTGAACATATAGGGGGTTGAGCTCCATTTCCTCTAGATGGATACACTTCCTAGAAAGGTTATGATACATCAACATTCAAAGATTGGATACATCCAGAGTTACATGGGAATGATTTTTATTTCCCCATGTCTCAGAAACCAGAGATACATCATATTACATCCCCTCAACTTGGATGGGGACCTTGGGTTCAATAATATAAAGATAAGATGGCTTCTCAACATTGATAATGGGAAAAACACCCACGATAACATATTGAAAATGTCTCTCTGAGTCACTGGGAAGCACCACAATCCTAGGACCAAAAATTATTTGTAGGTTTGGGGGTGTTCAGAACAATATCAGTAGGACATTACCCAACCACATCAGGTGATTCTAGGTCAGGAGTAGGGTTCCTATCCTCAGTCTGAAGGGAAACTCTTAAATTGGGAAGTAGGTGGGTATCGGCAACATTCATAGGAGGAGTCAGATGGTAAACATTCCCAATAAGAGTAGGATTTTAAGTGGTATAAATGATCGGGATACTATCCATCACCTAAACTAGTGTGGTGGGTGGTACCTCAATCTATTCTGGAGGGGGCTCAAGAGTGAGAGTCTCAACATTGACCAAATCATTCTGATAAGCCACAGAGATCTTGGGGTCTTGGAAGTAGGATTTAGGATTTTCATCCTTAACGTGGTTATTGGGGGATTTTAGGTGGAGGGACCAGGGGCCTTATGTTTCCCTTTACCATTTTTCATCTATCAGGTGCTAGCATTATGGCCATGAAGATTACAAACATTACAATCCTTAATCCTTCTACATCCAGAGAGTATATGACCAAATAATTTATAATTGAAGATTAATTTGAGCCTTCTTTCATTTTGGATTT
The DNA here is from genome assembly GCA_963277665.1 of Viscum album. Lineage (NCBI taxonomy): Eukaryota > Viridiplantae > Streptophyta > Magnoliopsida > Santalales > Viscaceae > Viscum > Viscum album. Next base: position 347,699,300 of record OY728122.1, read on the forward strand.
CAATATTGTTTTATCCACATGTTAATTAAGGACAACCTCCTCAAATAGAGTTCATTACATGTTAACCTCGACAAGGACTATAGAATAGAACCCATATCTTAGGTTGTTTGTATCCCTATCAATTCTGATTAGGAAGCCAGTTGAAGAGGCAATTTACCACAGGATCTTGGGATACCATTAGAGCCAATTCATCTAACAGATACAGATCCTAACCTGAGTGAAAGAGTTATTTATAATGGATGGGTTAAAATCTCGATCCCAATCTAAGATCCAAAGAAGACCTAGCTTGATATTGAGGGTACCAAAGATATATGAAATCCCATTTCTATTCATCTAAGGGAAACAAAATATGGTAATATACCCTCCCCATGGATGTCATCTTATATTTGTTGAACCCCCATATTTCAGTAATGTTCTTCGTAAGGTCACCAAATTTCCAAATCTTTTCACCTTTCTTGATCATAACCCTAGAAATGATATAGAAGCAGTATATGGTCAGATGTTCCTCCACTACCACACGATTAACAGAGACATGCACCACACACACTTTTTTAATAACTTTCCCTGAATATGGAATGCTAAATTCAGAGAAAGAGATCGAAGCTACTTCTTTCATGGCCTCCACAAAATTCTTATTCTATCCAGATATCTCTAGAGCTATAAAATGATCATCTGGTTTTGATATGTTGGGATTACCAAGTTTAAAAAGGTCCATGTTCCAAACTAAATCAAACTGATCCATTACTAGATCTTCATTCTTTCAGTTATAATATCTCAAAAGATTGGTTCTTACATGAACCTCATTGTCACCTGGAACCATTCCTTGGTTATAACACCCAATCACACCTAATTGATATGTAACCAAATTTCCAGTCTTGAAATCAGAAGGATTCAATATTTTTGTAGCCAGTTTATCTTCGAGATCACTTGGCCCCCTTCCATGTTCTACTATTATCCTTCTTTAGCTTATGAGGTTTTAGGGGTTTTAGGTTTTTTAGGGTTTTGGGGTTTAGTTTTTTTTATGGATTTAGGATTTTTAATCATTTTAGTATTCTTAGAAGTTTTTAGAAGTTTTTATTTTTTTTAGGTCTTTCATAGTATTTTTATGATTTTTTAGTGTTTTATATTTTTAGGGTTTTTGTGTTTTTTACAGTTTTTAGTGGTTTTATGGGTTTTTAGGGTGTTTTTTGTTATTTGGTTTTTTAATTATTTTTAGTGTTTTTAAGGTTTTTAATATATTTTTAGGGTTTTTAGAGTTTATTAGGTTTTTTCTATCTCTTCGGGTACTATTTGAGTGTTTGATGTTTTAAGGGTTTTTATACTTTTGATGGGTTCTTGAATTTTCATGGTTTTTTAGGGTTTCCCAAATTTTTTGGGGTGTTTTCTGTGTTTTTAGGGGTTTTAGTGTTTTAGTTATTTTTGATTCCTTAGTAATTTAATGGGTTTTAGGTGTTTTAGTGTTTTTTAGGGTTTTTTGGATGTTATGGTTTTTTCTGGGGTTATAGGGGTTTTAAGGAGTTTAAGGGTTTTTAGGGACTTTGAGGGGTTTGTAGAGATTTTAAGGGTTTTTAGGGTTTTTAGGGTTTTTAGGTTTTTTTGGGTTTCAAGGGTTTCTAATGCATTTTAGTGTTTTTAGAGGGTTTTAGGGATTTTTAGTGTTTCTTTTTCTTTTATGGACTTTTAGGGTTTTTATAAGTTTTAGTTAATTTTAGTGTATTTGGGGTTTTTAAGGTCCAATATGGGTGTTGGGGGTTTTAGGGTCCATTATCAGTTTTAGGGGTTTTTAGGTTTTGATGTTTTTAAGGTTTTTAGGGTTTTTATGATTTCATATTTTTTTATTGTTTGGGGGGAGGTTTGTGATTTTATGTTTTTTAGTTCGTTTGTATATTTTGGGTTTTTTGGGGGTTTAAATATTTTTTATGGTTCTTAGGGTTTTAGGTTTTTTGGGTATTTATGGGTTTTAGGGTTTTATGGTCTTTATGGATATTTAGGTTTACTAGGATTTTTTAAAGATCATTATTGTTCTTTTGGTTTTTATGGTTGTTATGATATTTTAATGTTTTTTGGGATTTCTGGGTCTTTTGAGGTCTTATGATTTTTAGGGTTTTAGTGTTTTTAGGGACTTTTACGGTATTTTAGGGGTTTTAGGAGGTTTTAGATTTTATGAACATTTTAGGGTTCTAAGGGTATTTTTTGGGGTTTTAGGGTACTTTAGGGTTTTTGGTATTTTTGGGGTTTTTGGGGTTTTTGGGGTTTTGGGGTCCTTTATAGTTTTTTAGGTTTTTAAGGTCCTTATGGGTTTTTAGGGGTTTTTAGGGGTTTATGGTTATTTATATTTTTTTTGGTTTTTAGTGACTTTTATGGGTTTTAGTTTTTTATGTTCCTTTATGGGTTTTAGGGTTATTTATGTTCTTTTAGGGGTATTTATGGTCTTTAAGGGTGTTTTTAGGGTTTTAGGGTCCTATAGGAGTTTTTTGGGTTTTTATAGAGTCTTTTCAGGTTTTTATAGTATTTAATGGACTTTTAGGGGTTTTAAGGGATTTTATTATCTTTTAGGGTTTTATGGTTTTTAGGGAGTTTAGGGTTGTTTAGGTTTTTTAGGGTATTTTAGGGTATTTTTTGGGGAGTTTTGGTCTTTTGGGGGGTTTTAGGATTTTCTGGGTTTTGTTGGGTTTATTTTGGGTTTTGAGGATTTTTAGGGTTGTTTATGGGTATTTTAAATGATTTTTAGGGTTTTTATGGTTTTTAGGGGTTTTAGGATGTTTAAGGGTTCAGGGTATTTTAGGGTGTTTATGGGATTATTTAGAGGTTTTTCAGTGATTTTAATGACTTACATTTTTTTATGATTTTTAGGGTCTTTTAGTTGTCTTAGAGTTTTAAGGGTTTTTTGTTGCACTTTTTATGTTTTTATATGGTTCTTTTTTTACTTTTTTTTATTGAGGTTTCTTATATTTTTTCAGTTTTTTTGGGGGCGTTTAGGGTTTCAAAGGGTTTAGGGTGTTTTCTGGTTTTTAGGCGTTTTGGTTTTTATGGTTTTTAGGATTCTTTTTATGTTCTATAGGAGTCTTAAGTTGTCTATGGTTTTTAATGGGTTTTTGGGGTTTTTTGTATTTTAAAGGTTTTAGGGTGGTTTTAGGGATTTTAGGATTTCATTTTGTTTTTTTGGTTTTTACTATTTTTAGGGTTTTTTTGTGTTTTTTGGGGTTTCAAGGATTTACATGTTTTTAGGGGTCTTTAGGTGTTCTAGGGGTTTTTATAGATTTTTGGTTTTTTAGGAAAAGAAGGCTCGGGTCCAGGCTATTCCCGGAACCCCCCAAAATTTATAAACAAAGGATACAGACACTGCAGACAAGGGAGGGGAGGGATCAATCAATCCACACCAAAACCCCTTACGACATCAGCCCGAGGGCCAGAAAAGGAAAGAAAAAAAAAGAAAAAAAAGAAACAAAGCGCAAGACCAAAAAAGACACAGTGCCCAAAAGAAAATCACACACAGATTAGGTCAGTCAACATCGCTTCCAAAATCCTCCAGCTCCGCATCACGAAACCCCATGCCAACACCAAAGCCGCCGCCATCATCAGCAAAGCTAAAATCTGATTCATCACCCTGGTCCATTGAGTCCCATCCAGGGTCAAAATCGTCTTGCATGCCAAGTCTGGACCGCAGCTTCTCCATAGCTTTTACCTGCTCAGTAGAAAAATAAGACCTCTCTCGCTTATTCACCTTTAGATTCAGTTTGACAGCTCGTGAGGAGGCCGTAGTTGCCATTGGGCGTGGGAGGGCAGAGTAATCCCTCCTCCTTCTTCGTCTTGGTGGGGCATAGGAGGTTCCCGCAGCAGGCATCTTTGTTCCATTTCCACCATCACTAGGGGATAATGGTGACTTTCCCTTCTTGCTTTCTACCTTAAGAGTTTCAGCACCTCCGCTGATTTTTTTCTCCCATGATGTGACCATAGCAGCATTTATCCGTTGATCAGCCTCATCAAACCTCTCCCCAAGCCTCCTTGCCTCATCTTTAAGAGGGAACCTTTCCCTTTCAACCCATACCATCTCATGGAGATGCACACAAAATTCTTCAGCAGAGGGAACACCATGAAGGATCATCGCCCTCTGCAGGTCCATGGAAGGACCACCAGCATCACCAGCATATCAGAGCTAGTCACTAGGCAGGTCCTCAACACTGCCGTCAGAGGGGAATGATAACCCAGGACCCCTTCCAGGTCCCCCCATGCCAGGATACCCATGCAGGACCAGCGGGGCATCACGCCAGTCTATATCCCCATCCAGTATGGGCTTTTCCTCAGTTGAGCATGAACTCCAGTCATCTCCAGACCTGGTTTTCTGAGAAACAGCATCCTCCTTTGCAGCATCTTCCACCCGTATCCCAACCATGGCAGGCTCAGCCGAACCTGCAGCCTGAGAAACATTCAAAGGAGCCTCATCTGTTAGAGCAGATCCACCAACATTCTCATCAACCTTTAAGCCAGTTGTGTCATCCCATCCCAGATCCTTGCAGGAATTTTTCACATTTCCTGGCCAGACATCCATCGCAATTGTCCTATCTATCTCAGTTTGCTTCCTAATATATTCACCAGACCCATGAACACCTTCAGCAGAGCCATGAATTCCTCCCTCAGTGAGCATGACTTCATCCTCAACAGAATTCCCTGAGACACCGGCTCTTGCTTCCAGACTCACAAAGAAGCCACCCGAATCCATCAGAGAGATTTCTAACCCATTACCAGCCAAAATATGAGACGAGCAGGGCACATCGGTATCCATAGAGTGGGAAACCTCCCCAATCATCCCCTTCACCTCCACCCGAGGGAGGCCGCTCCCACCAGCAGACAGAGATTCACCACCCCTAGAAGTGCCAGAACAAATTCCAGAATAGTCACTGTGCCCAAATCTCCAGCACAAAGAGCAGAAGACTGGCCATTGCTCGAAGAAAAAAGATTGTCTCCAGCTGAGCTCCTCTCCCACAGCAATCCAGACAGAGTCCACATGGGGTTTCGACGCATCAATTTCGAAAAAATCCCTTGGAGAAACCGGATGACAGAGGGCCCTCGTCCTACTATCAACACAGAGGAATTTCCCCACTAGGTTTCCAAGCATCGAAATAATTGAGAAATTCTGAAAGGGGAGTGGCAGTTCAGGAAAATGCACCCAGGTAGCAGAAATAGGGGAGCTTCTCTTCATATGAAAATCAAAGCTCCATCTAAAGAGGTAGAATCGAGCGCCATTTCATGACTGAGGAGCCGCTGACCAGGCAAGGATGAGATCATCCTCCATTGCAAACCGAACCATGATATGAGAGCTGTCGAGCAGGCCGATAGTCGCGCGAGCCCTAAGATTCCAGGAAGCCACAATGAACCTGTCGATGGTGACCACCGGGGGTCTCCGCCTCGGAAAGCTTGCAACTAGAGTCAATCGGTGGAGATCTGCGGCCTCAGTGAACTCCCTAAATGAGAGAGGAAGCTGAGGGCATCCATCGAAGAACTCCGGAACCTTCGGGCCAAGCACCGTTCGCGGGAAGGCGGGTAACAGATCAGCAGAATAGAGCGACGAGAAATCATCAGGGAGAGGATCCTCCCCCGTAGAGATAGGGGGAGGAGCTTCGATTGCCATTGCCTTCAACCCAAGGGAAAATCGCCATCGCAGGGGAGCAGAATCGCCAGGAGCGCCCGAGCCGCCATTTTCTACTCTTGGTTTTTTAGGGTTTTAATGTGTTTTAGTGGTTTTTTTGGTTTTTAATGTTTTTTTGGGTTTTTATGGAATTTTGTGTTTTTAGGGGCTTTAGACGTTTTTAGTGGTTTTATGGTTTTTTAATCATTTTATGGTTTATAGGGTTTTATAGATTTTTGTTTTAGGAGTTTTATGGTTTTTTAGTTTTGGGGTAATTTTTAGAGGTTTTTTACTGTATTTAGTTTTGTAGGGTTTTTTGTGCCATTTTGTGTTTTTGGGGTTTTTAAGGTTTTTTCTAGTTTTAAGAATATTTTAATTTTTTAAGGAAATTATGTGGTTTTAGGTTTTTTATGGTTCTAAGGATTTTACGGAATTTTATGTTTTATTGGGTTTTTAGTGTCATTTAGGTTTTTATAGGGGTTTTATAATCTTCTTGTGTTTTTAGGGGGCTTTAGGTTTATTTTGGGTTTTTAGGGTTTTGAATTACTTTATGGTATTTTAGATTTTTGAAAGGGTTTTAGCATTCTTTTGGGATTTTTGGGTTTTTAGTTCCCTTTTTGGTTTTCATATTTTTTAGGGCCCTTTTAGCTTTTTGGGGTTTTTTTGGTTTTATGGATTTTAGAATTTTTAATGGATTTAGGGTTTTTTAGGGTTTTCAGTGTAGGGTTAGGGGTTTAGGGTGCTTGGTATAGGGTTTGGGTGTAGAGTTTAGGGTTTAGGGTTCTAATTATAGGGTTTAGGATGTATGGTTTAGGGTGTAGGTTTTGGGTGTAGGGTATAGGGTTTAGGGTGTAGGGTTGAGGCTGAAGAGTGTAGGGTTTAGGGTTTTGTGTGTAGGGTTTCAGTTTTGTGGTTTAGGGATTATGGTTTATGGTGTAGGGTATAGGGTGTAGGTTATAGGGTTTATGGTATAGAGTTTAGGGTGGAGGGTGTAAAATGATGGGTTTAGGGTTTAGGGTATAGGGTTTGGGGTTTAAGGTTTAGGATGTAGGATTTATGGTTAATGCTTTAGGGTTTAGGGTGTATGGTAGAGGGTTTATAATTTTTCAAGAGTTTTAGGGGGGATTCATGGGTTTCTAGTGTTTTTTGGGGGTCTTAGGGTTTTATGGTTTTTAGGGTGTTCAATGTTGTTTGTGGTTTTAGAGTTTTTAGTATTTTGGGTTTTTTAATTAATTAGGGGTTTTAAGAGTTTTTTTGGGTTTTTCATATTTTTAATGGGTTTTTGGGTTTTAATGGTTTTTTTGTGTTTTTAAGGGTTTTGGGTTTGTTAGTGATTTTTGGTGCTTTCCAAGATTTTTTTAGGGTTTTAAGTACTATTTATGGTTTTAAGTGTTTTTAGGGGGTTTTAGGGGGTTTGGGGTTTTTACGGTTTTTAAGAGTTTTCTAAGGCATTATGGGATTTTATGGTTTACTTGGGGTTTTTTGGGTTTTTGGGTTTTAGGAGATTTACGGTTTTAGGGTTTTGTTAGGGGTTTTATTGTTTTATGGTATTTCGGGTTTTCCTAGAGTTTTAGTGTTTATTAGTTTTTTATGCTTTTAGGGTTTTTAGGATTGTAGGGGTTTTAGGGTTTCTAGGTTTTAGGGCATATTATGGTTTTTATGTTTTCTATGGATTTTAGTGTTTTTGGGTTTTAGTGTTTTTTAGGGTTTTAAACTTTTTAGGGTTTATGGTTTTAAATATTTTTATCATTTTTTAGGGTTTTGGGTTTTTAGGTCCTTTTAGGTTTTTTAGAGTTCTTAAGGATTTTTATGACTTCTTATTATTTTTAGGGTTGACAGAGTCTTTTAGGGGTTTTATATTTTTTTTGGTTTTTAGGGTTTTTTTGCGATATTTATGGGTTTTATAGGTTATTTTGTTTTTATGGTCTTATAGGTTTTTAGGGGTTTATGGGTTTTATAATATTTTATGGGTTTTGGGTTTTGGGGTTTTTATAGTTTTTAGGTTTTTTAGGGTTTCTTTGTGGGGTTTTAAGTTCTTTTAGGGATTTTCAAGTTTTATTAGTATTTTAAGGGGGGTTAAGTGGTTTTTTATCAATTTAGTGGTTTTTAGGGTTTTATGGTTTTTAGGCCTTTTGGGGGTTTGTGTTTTTGTGAGGCTTAATGTTTTCTGAGTTTTTTGTGGTTTTCTTAGGGGTGTAGGATTTTTTTGGTTTTTTGGGTGTTTTAGTATTTTTATTCTTTTGTAGGGGTATTAGGATTTTTAGGGGTGTTTAGGATGTTTTACGGTTTTTTGGGACACTTAATATTTTTAAGAGTTATTAGGGGTTTTAGCGTCTTTTTTTTGTTTTAGGGTATTTTATGGTTTTTAGTGGGTTTTAGGTATTTTTAATTTTTTTAAGGTCTTTTGGGGTTGTTGGGGTTTTAGGGGTTTAGGTTCATTAATTATTTTTAGTGTTTTTTTGTAAACTTTAGGGGTTTTAGTACTTTTATGTTTCTTTGGGGATTTTAGATATTTTAGGTTCCTTTAGGGTTTTATGGTCCATTAGTAGTTTTTAGGGACTTTTAATGTTTTCATTGGGGTTTTAAGGGTCCTTTAGGATTTCTAGGGTCTGTAGAGACATTTAGTGGGTTTAAGTGTCCTTTAGGGTTTTTTTGACTGATTGAAAAATCTATAATTACTTTATTTTCAGAATAGGCACTTTGTGGTTGTGTGGTAACCAATAACACCAGTGAAGATTAAAAATTTGACAAGATTCCAACTCCAAATTGAAAATTTGAAGTAAAAAAACACATTTGGCAACACAGAACCCAAGGATACCTCGATCCTTAGATCACATACATTATCCAAAGTCACATTACCTTCGATAATCCTCATGAGATCACTACAATCATCATTATCTCCCTATAACCATCTGAGCCAATAATCATAATATGATTTCTGAAATAACCTCACCAGGATAAAGCTACAAAACACCAAATACACTCTAAAAACGAATCAACCAGAGAACAGATAATCACTCCAGCTTCATCATCAAACTTTAGTAGAGTAGGAGAAGATTCCTTAAGAGAGAACCCTAACCATTTATAGAACCATCCATTGGGACCACCACCATACAAGATAATCACCTTTTCACAAATATGAAACAAAACAGAGTCTACATTAATGGCCTCTAGACAACAGTCTATTACATCAAAAATGCATCATCATTGCTCACATTTTCCCCCACCGTAATACATCACATCATATTCATCATTCCTAAAAAGAACTATCATCATAATCAACAACATCTGAAACAAAATGATATAGTCTTCATCAAAACCAACTTATACCATCACAATGCACACCAAATGTAGGTCTCACCTCCTAAAACACTATTGGCCAATCAAATAACACATCCCAAAGATTCCCCATGAACCACCACACCAGACTGACCATGGGAGGAGTGATGGGAAATGAAGCTAGGGCAAGTTTGAATCATATTAAGGACTCCAAAGAGAGTCATGAAATTCACTAAGAATAATCCAAGAGACACATTTACCAACTCTAAACAACATTCTATAAAAAAATACAACTTAAAATATAAAAAAAGTTGAAAAATATTTTTTTTAGGTTTTTGAGTATTTTAGGGTTTTAGGTTATTTTCTTAATCATTTAAGTTTTTAGGGTTTTTAATGTCTTTTATGGTTTTAGGGGTTTTATGGAATTTTATGTTTTTTAGTGTCTTGTAGGGGGTTTTAGGGTTTTTATGGTCATTTAGGGGTTTTAGTGTTTGAGGGTATTTTAGGGGATTTTTATTGTTATAAGGGTTTTTAGGGTGTTTATGATTTTTTGTGGGTTTTATGGGTTTTATAGATTTTGTGGTTTCTTAGAGTTTTAGGTATTTTTTGTGTTTTAAGTTTTTTTTAGGAATTTTATAGTATTTAATTTTTTTTGGTGTTTTTATAATTTTTAGGGATTTAGGTTTTTTTGGGATTTTTGGTTTTTTTTACTTTTAATGATTTTTAGGTGTTTTATTATTTTTATGGTATTTTAGGGTTTGTTAATATTTAATTTGGTTTTCCGGATTTTTAGGTTGTTTTATTATTTGGGGGTTTTAAATTGTCTGTTATGTTTTAGGGGTTTCTATAGTTTTTAGGGGATTTAGTTTTTTAGGGTTTTTATTTGTATTTAGGGTTTTTAAGCGTTTTAATGGTTTTTTAGGGTTTTACAGTTTTTATGGTTTTAGGTTTGTTAGGATATTTATGTATTTTTAGTGGGTTTTAACGACTTTAAGTGTTTTTTAGTGATTTTTATGGGTTTTAGGAGTTTTATGGGTTTCTAGGTTTTTAGGGGTATTAGGGTTTTCTCATGGGGTTTTAAATATTTTAAAGGTTTTTTTGTTTTAGGGGATTGAAGTGTTTTTACGGTATTATTTATTTTTAGGGTTTTTAATGTTTTTTGATGCTTTATCGGGTTTTTAGGACTCTCTTGTAATTTTTGTGGTTGTAGGGGTTTTTTACGCTAGGATTGATTTATTGTTTTTATGGTTTTTATGGGTTTTTATGTTTTTGGGTTTTTTAGGGAATTTTAGTCTCTCTTGGGATTTTTAGGGATTTTATTGTGTTTAAGAGATTTTAGGATATTATAGGGTATTTATATAGTTTTTTATGGTCCTTATAGGGGTTTTAGGATATTTTATGGTTTTCAGGTTTTTAGGGTTTTTAGGGTTTTTAGGGGTTTGAGGTATTTTAGGGGGGGTTATGATTTTTAAGGGTTTAAGGGGTTTTTTGGGTTTTTGGGTATTTAGGGGGGTTTTGAATTTTCATGGTTTCTTTTGGTCTTTAAAGGGTTTTAGTTATTTTCTAGTTTTTATTGATTTTTACGTGTTTAGGATTTTTTCGTAGTTTTTTGTTTTTCTTAACTTCTTTTGGGATTTTAGAGGATTTAAGTATTTTTTTAGGGGTTTTATCATTTATACATATTTTAAGGTTTTTTAGGGTTTTTAGGATTTAAAGGTTTTGAGTGTTTTTAGGGGTATTCAAGGTTTTTCAATGTTTTTATTGTTTTTATGTTTTTAGGATTTTTAGGTTTTTTAGGGTTTTTTGTGATTTATAGTTGTGTTAGGGTCATTTATGGGTTTTAAATGTTTAGAGGGTCTTATAGGTCTTATATTTTTATGGATTTTTGGGGATTTTGGGGTTTTTATTATTTTTAGGGGTTTTAGGAAGTGTTAATAGTTTTAGGGGTTTTTTTTGTTTTTATGGTCTTTTTAAAGTTATTATGGTTTTTAGGGTTTTGGGGTTTTAGGGGGGTTTTGGGTTTTTAGGTGTATTTTTAGGGTATTTTGGGTTTTTATGATTTTTAAGGGTTTTATATTTTGATTTTTTTTATGGTTTTGATGAGTTTTTAGGGGTTTGGGGGTTGTTTTGGGTTATTTTAGGGTTTTATGGTTTGTAGGGTTTTGTTGGGTTTTATGGGATTAAGGTTTTTTAAAAGTTTTAGCAGAGTTTTTTGGGGTGTTACGATTTTTACGGTTTTGAGGTTTCATTGGGTTTTTAGGGTTTTTAAAATTTTTAAACAATTTTAGGGTTTGAGGGTTTTCTTGGGTTTTTAGTGTTTTTAGGTATTCATGTGATTATTTTAGGATTTTTGGGGTTTTAGAGTTTTCATTATGGTTCTTTTGGGTTTTTGGATTTTTTTGGATTCATAGGTTTTTTTGGGGTTTTAGGGGTGTTTAGTATTTTTAGGATTTTTAGGGGGGGTTAGGTTTTTTAGGGATTTAAGAAGTTCTTTGGTTAACTAGTGTTCTTTAGGAATTTAGGGTTTTCAGGCGTTTTAGAGGTTTTTATGGGTTTTTTCATTTTTTATTATCTTTTAGATCAATTAGGATTTTTATAGGGTTATTTAGGACTATTTATGGGTTTTATTTTTTTATAGGTTTATTAGGGGTTTTAAGTGTTTTTTTTGTTTTTAGGGATTTTATAGTGTTTATGGGTTTCTAGTGTTTTTAGTATTCTTATGATTTTAAATGGTTTTTAGTGGTTTTTAATATTTTTAGAGTTTATAGATTTTTTAGGGTTTTTTAGGGTTTTATGGTTTTTAGTGTTTTAATGGATTTTGGGTGTTTTTAGGGTGTTTTAGGTTCTTTTAGGGTTATTATCATTTTTTAGTTATTTTAGTTTTCTTATATTTTATAGTGGTTTTAGAGGTTTTTAGGGGTTTTAAATGTTTTTAGGGGTTTTAATAATTTTAAGGACCGTTATAGAATTTTTTAGGGTTTTGGGGTTTTCTTATGTGTTTTGGGTTTTTTAGGGTATTTTGTGTCTTTTAAGGGTTCAATATTTTTAGGGGTGTTTTATTTTTTAATGTTTTATGGAATTTTTAGTGTTTTTTGGGATTTTTATATTTATTTGGTTCTTAGGTTTTTAGGGGTTTTTTGGGGGGTTTAGATGTTTTTTGGGTATTTTAGGGATATGTAGGGTTTTTAGGGTTTTTTAAGGTTTTTGGGTTTTTCGGGTTTTTTAGTATTTTTAGGGTTTAGGGTTTTAGGTATTTTTAGTCATTTGAAGGAGTTTTTAGGTTTTTTATGGTTTTAAGTGTCTTAATAGGTTTTAGGGATTTTAGTTTTATTTTAAATTTTAATGGGTTTTAGGGTTTTTGGTGGTTATTTTTAGGTTTTTAGGGGTTTTCAAGATTTTTAGTTTTTTAGAGTTTTTTCAAGGTTTTCTAGGGTTTTAGGTTTTTAGAGATTTGTGGGATTTAATTTTTTGTGGGTTCTCGTAGTTTTTTTTTGGGTTTTGAGGAGTTTTTTTTGGTTTTAGGGGTTTTCATTATTTTGAAGGGATTTTATGGATTTGTGATTTTTAGGGGTTTTAGGGGTTTAGGGTTTTAAAGTCTTTTGGGGAGTTTAGGGTATTTCATGGTATTTTAAGGGTTTTAGGGTTTTAGTGTCTTTTATGGTATTTTGTTCTTTAATATCTATTTGAGGGGTTTTAGGGTTTTAGGGGTATTTAGTTTCTATTAGGGGTTTTATAGTATTTTTTACTCTCTGTTCCGTTAGAGAGTCTAAAAATGACAAAGGGAAGTACCTTAGAAAAAATAGGAGAAACGACATGAAGAAAATCAAGATTTTCAAAGGCTTGAACATTGTATCTCCTTAGTCTTGACAATCACCGCCAGCACTCAAGGACTTGATTGCCAAAATTTGGCCCCAAAGGAACTTGCGCGCCCAGTATCTTTTCACCCAGGGTCCTATTTTGCCTGTAAATAGACCCTTGGGGTCTTCATTTGTATGGACGAATTTCCCTGAAGTCTAATTTTTACTCTGATCACCCTAGTGCTTCTCCAAAGTCTTCCAAAACTTTCAAGGTAGTTCTTTAACACTTAAAGTGGAGGAATTTAATGAGGATAATAGGATTTAAGTCCTTTTATTGTTTGAAATCCATAACACTTGCGCGCCTAAAGCTCCCAACCTCCTAAATCAGAAACACATGTGCGCCACCTATTCCTCTCACAGGAACTTGAGCGCCCCACTTTTGGGAATACCTGTTAATACTTCTGAAGGCTTGAGTCAGGTCTCACCCAATTATTGACATCCATGTTTTCTATAACTTAAGTGAACATCAGGTCACCTGATCCTTCTTGTGAACCCATACTTGTGCTCCAGTATCTACTTGGGTGCCCCTCTTTGATTCACCAACACTCTTCATTCTACAAGATTTTAAGCCCTCCTCAAATCCATTCATGGAAAGGATTCTTCTTCAATGTATCCCCTGTATAAAAGTTATTCTGTTGAGACCTCCAGCAAAACCTCATGACATATCAAGAACTATGTTTAGCTTGATTGAAATCATTACTATGCCTTATTTGTACATGAGTTTCATTCCTCCCTATGTCTGAATTATACTGGCATAGGGGCCTCATTTCAAGAACTATGTTTAGCTTGATTCTAATCTAAATGGGATATGTATAGATGCCTAGATCTCCAATCATGGGACCAGCCACAACCAAAAAAAAATTATTTCATTTTCTATTGCTTTATATGAACCAGATCTATACAAAGTTTTCATTCAAGATACATGGTTTGATTTTCATATTATTTTGTGTCTTAGTTTAACTATTTTTCTCAAATGTAGTAAAATCCCATGTATCCCACATTAATATAAATTGGTGTGGGAAATGATTGATCAAGGACTACATTTGGATTCATTATCAACTATTTGAGAAATGTAGAGATGCCTGGATCTCCAATCATGGGCCCAGCCATGATAAAAAACCCATTTATTCCCTATGTAAGAATAAAACATGCATAGAGAATGTTTAAAGAACTATGTATGGATTTATTCTCATCCATATGAGATACATAGTGAAACATGGGTTTAATTACTTGGCCCAGCCACAATATTACCTTTTTACATCAGAATCACTTCTTGTCCTCACTGCATGACTCTAAACTGCACAACATAATATTGATTCAAAGGAAACAAGGAAAGTATCCATTTTACATTTGAGTCAAATCTATGTAAAGGACACAAAAATCATGTCAATGTTGATTCAAATATTTCTCATATTAATTTAGAATTACCCCTTCCATATTTCACACTCTTAATCTTGAATATTTTTAGATCGTTATAATCTTTCTTACGGTTTCTAGTGACAAAGTTTCTAATATCTGAGAACTCTTTTTCCTGGCCATACAATATGTTCCATTAGGTGTCCTTGAATATGTTTCCTATATAACTGTCCTATCAGTCAAAGCATACCACTATTTGACTATGCTGAATTTAGCCCAGTTGGACCTACATAATACAGCCCCCATAACTGATTTGAAAAGTAGTGGTAATTTTGTTCTTGGTTAAAGTGCCCTTTATCCCATTCAAACTTTGATAACAATACACATGAATTTTTATTTTAAATAATTCATTCAGGTAAAGTTGTCCCATTACCTTTCTCTCAATCTAAATGTCTTCAAGACCATGGTTTACACATTTCCCTCTCCATGTGTTCAAAGCAGTATGAAATAACCTCGGATTACTTGACCACATATCATATTTTGTTTCCATTTTTGGTCCTCGTCATATGAACTAAAAACTACAGACATCATACTTCTTACGTTTGGGTCAGACCTTCGTATAAATCTTATTCCTCTAATTCTTTGGAAATCATGATTGGAAATACCCTTTCCATATTCAGGTACCTTTCTTCATAAACCAAACTTTGTGCTTTGGAAAATCTGAATCTTCATGAACTTTCCTCATCTTTTAAAAATAAAATGTAAAAATTTTGAGAGCTCTTTTGACTGACTAGTTAGTATGTGACCCTAGGTGGCCTTGCATAAAATTTTCCTACATAACAAGCCTATTAGTAAAAGGATTCCACTATTTGGATGTGTAGAATATTCCCAAGTCGACCATGCATAATTTAGCCCCCATAACAAGTTTTTCAAATAATGGTAACTTCGTTCTTGGAAAAGACATCCTCTAATGAATTTAGATCTTTTTTCCTCATATCATCTTTTGAATTCAGAAATTACTAAATCAAAATTTACAATTCTTCCCTTCCATACCTGATTATGGTAGTATGTTTCCGAACAAATTATCAAGAAATTGGGAGAGTCTCATCCCATTGGTCAAAGCTAAAGACCTTAAATTAAAGACCCTAAATGTCCTTATTGCATGAATTAAAACTACACATTATAATTTCCTCACTACATGACTTAAAACTAAAATGTACAATGTCCTCACTGCATGACTTAAAACTGCATAGGACAATGTCCTCAATGCATGACTTAAAATTGCACAACACAATGTCCCCACTGCATGACATAAAACTACATAGTTCAGTGTCCTCATGACATGACTTAAAACTCCACAGTACAATGTCCTCACCACATGACTTAAAATAGCATTACACGATATCATAAATTCTCCTTTCTGACAACTTTTAACCATTTATTATACACCAAATTTGTGTAGAAGTGGTTTTCCTATTCATGACATATGTCAGCATTGATGACTCTTTATTCTTAAAATCCCTTTCCTTGGAAAAACCACCTACTATGTTCTTGAGTCACCTAAATCTTATTTTATTTTTTATATTAACAATAAAATGTTAAATTACTAAGAGCTCTTTTTTCTAGACTATGAAGTAGGTGCCCTTAGGTGGCCTTGCATAGGATGCCTACATAACATTCCTGTCAGTTAAAAGATGTCACTATTTGGCTATGCAGCATATGCCCTAGTCGTCCCGAAATAACACAACCCCCATAATAGGTTTTAAAAAAAATGGTAACTTCGTTCTTGTAAGAGACATCATTTATTTTTATACAAGTTTTATATTTGGTGACCAAAAAAAATCATGATCCAAGATTCCACTTTGAGATATTTAAATAATATTAGATCAATTCTTATCCACTAAGACTTATTTGGGATTTAATTTCAAAATTTATGGTCAAAGTTGTTCGAACCAAAAAACTAGACCTTTCTAGTTAAATATTCATGACTCTAAACTACCGACAACAAGGGAAATGGTACTCACTTGATTGGAAACCTGAAAAGGTAACTCTGAAAAAAAAAGTTGAGTCCCAAATCATTAAACATACATTTTTGTATGGTTTAGGTAATATTGATAAATAGAAAGTCAAAAGATACAATGTTTGTAGGGTTGTATGTATAACCCTATAAAAAATCAAACAATGCTTACTAGGGCCATTAACCTAGGTAAAAAAGTCATCTAGGAAGACTGAAAACATAGATGATTGAATATGAAATGTTTTTTGTTTATGAGTACAAAATTCATAAAGGATCATCCACACACTAGATTCTCTATTTGGTTAGAAATCACAAATGGTTTTCTACGTAACTTCTAATTTGGTTAATAACCACTTGAGCCCCATCAGCTGCCTGTTGAAGTTTGTTCAGCCGACCAGCTTTGTTCTCTTCTGCATGATTAAGTGCTTCCTTAGCACCAAAAATGGATTTCACACCATCCTTCTAGACTTATCCTATTGAGTTATGAAGCTAGTAAAGATCCCCTGGGAAAATATCTAATACCTATTGAAGACGTAGCTGCTGAACAGTCATTTATTTAATCTCCTGCTTCGGTTTTTTTAACTTTTCAGTATGATTGGCCTCTGCTCGGGATAACACTGCTTGGAATTTTTCAGCATTGATCAACTCTTTAGTTTTGATCAGATCGTACCGAAGCTTCTGCTCTTTCTCCCTCTTTTGGATAATATCTTTCTCTATGGTATGAATTTCGAAGTATTTAAAACTTCCAAGTCCCATCATGATAAACAGAGATGAAATTCATGTAATTCTTGAAGAAAGTTCATCAAGGGGAATTTTAGATATTTGTTTCCATATTTGTTTCCATGCATTTCAATGTGCAAGATGAAGGGCCTTTTCAGTTCAAGGTTTGATTCAAAATTACTATCATAAAGAGGGAAATATTCTCAGATTAATTCACTTAAAGAAGTTCCCTATTCTGCTCCTTCCTTAACAGTGGTTTCTTCACCTCCTAATATTGTTTGATCTGATTTAAATACATCACCTCTTGACCTATCCATTGATGTTGAAAGACCTATATGGTGAGTTAAATTATGGATATGGTTAATTTTAAGGGATAAAAAAAGTTTTTACAATCAAAATATCAGTATCTCTTACGTAACAGTAGGTCAACATCTTGATAAGACTCCTCCCCAATATTCTCAATTTCAATGGTTTTGATTGATGTCTCTGGGTGAGTAATGATCTCTTTAATTTTCTCAAGATCCTCGGAATGAATCTTACAAAGATATTTTATCTCAATATTCACCTAAGCCAGTGACTTTGAAATGGTATGACTGACATTAATATCAATGCTTCCTACAAGCATCATCGCTATAGAAGTTTCTTTAGAGGTAAATTCATATTTCAACTAATCATGGTTGTAAATTTAATCATAAGAAGATTAATTGGATGAATAATGAAAACTTACATCCAGTTGATTCTATACAAGGAACTTTAAAATCTTCTATAGAATTTGGTATATTAACATGTTTTAATACTTCTTCAAAAGACATTACAGGGTTAATCATAGAATCCAATGATATCCCATATATCGGGTTAGTCTCACCCATGGGAGCACTCTGTTTTTTTGCTTCGCAACCTTCCTCTGACAAAATTTGACCCCGAACAACTTCCTTAGCAACAGTTTTGGGGTTAGAATTAGTTTTCACAGGATGTTCGGGTGCATGTGATGAATCTAAAGTATCAAAGGATGGAAGTAAAATGTTGTCACATTTGATGTCTTATAAAGCACTATTGATTTACAAGAGGTTTACTCTCTTCTGATAGCAGGAAGATGAACAATGATTAGAACAGACTTTGCTTAGTTTAGCTTCAATTCCTCTTCAAGAACCACCAAGTTAGCAGGAAGTTGTGCCTATTTAGAATCCACCTCTATAGTTCCTCAAAGATTATCAATATTTTTATTTAGATAAGAAACAGAAGAATCTCTTGAAATTCCAAGATTTTTAAACACTTTTTCATGAAGAAGGATAAAATTCATGTTATTATGAAGGATTAACACTGCTGAGAATTCATTTAACCATGGTATTCTTTCTTCAATACTTTTTTTATTTACCTTCCTAGGAGGAATTGCATCATCATCTCCAAAAAAATGTATTGGGGACTGAAATTCCCTTTCTATCTCATCCTCAGTGGCCTGTTGGCTGGGAGATATTTCTCCCGATTAATGGGGTGATCCATTATATCCAAGAGCAGTGCCACTAGGGATACATCGTGGTGAGGGAAATTTAGTTGATTTTCCTTTATCCAACTACATGTTAAGATGATGTTTACCCAGAGTAACAAAGCTTTGACAAAATTCAAATTTTAAAGAATAAGATGATGTGAGAAAAAGGAAACTTACATCTTCAAGATATATAAAATCACACCATTCTACATCCAATGAAAGATCAATCCCTTCAGTGGTACCATGATCTATCATTTACTTCACCCACTTTTTGGTGGGAATTGATTCTTCATTAGTGTATATGATCATTTCCAACTCTCAGATGTAAGTTCTCACTTTATTAGGATTGTTCATAAATAAAATATCAGAAGAGGCCCATATATCCCCTATTCCTGGAATACACACCCCTTCACATAGATCAAGCCACTTTGTTTTGGCATCACAATGTATACTTTTCCATGTCTGAACAGCCTTTGGTCATATATATTCAGAATGAATACATTAGGGTTGTGAAGAGGACCCTGTAGTCTTGGATTTATGTTTCTTCCCAATTCCCGCAGTCACAGATAGGGGATGGGAAACTGGGACTTGTTTCTCTTTGTAATGATGGAGAAAATCTTGCCTCACTACAGCCTCAGTATGGATCGATGGGGGGGATCCCTTAATTCTAACGGGTGGATTATATCTTTCATGAGGTCGCTTCAGGGAATTTGGATCCTCATCACCTCCACCCTCTTACTCTAGTGAGTCGCCCGTTGACGATGAAGAATTACCTTACAAACAAAGGATTTCCTTATTAATACCTATCTTTATCCCCACTCTAAGGAAAACATGGTTTAATACCTCTAAATGGTAAGATGCGGCCCAATTTTTAGTATACCAGACAATCAATCTACTTATCACATCAACAGTAGGTAAATTAAATATTTCCCAATATTCTCCACAAATATCAACAACCATAGTTGTCAGGAAACCATTATATGTTTATCTAATCTAACATTTACAAGGCGGGATAAAATAATTTGTTAGAGATATTTGAATTGATGAAAAAATCTATAAGGAACATAGGCCTTGGATATGATTTCTCCGTCAATCCTGTTGGCCAATACGCCATCTCTTCAAGCTAACATGTATGCCCTTAGCTCTAAAATGGACATCACATCATTAAAAAATCACCCTATTGGTGGATTCCCATAAGGGAAGAGTTGAAATTCCTTATACATACTCAAACATCCCTTGATATCATAAGCATTTAGAGACAAAGGTGAAATACTAGAGAAATCCTAAATAGATGGTCGGAAAGAACATCAAAGGACCTGTACCCCACTTTAAATAGGATAAGTTCTGAAATGAGCGGCGGTCCTCCCCCATAACACCCAGAAGTTTCCCACTATTCTAAAAGTATACTTCCCACTATAAATATGCAGTAATATCCTATGAATATTTTCCAAAACAGGAGTGGCCAACCCTACCATCCTTCTCTCATCCATCTTGTTCGTGATAACAAAAGTTTTTGGCCACACGCCTCCTTCTGAATCTCAGACTGGTAATAAATACAAGCTAATCGACATGGCTAGAAAACCTGCCAGATGTTTCTTTGCATGAATTTTATAATTTACTTCATTTCCCCACCTGTTAAACTCTCTTTTCTATAATACTTTACAAAAAGTGTTAGGTGTGCCTCTCTTCTCTGCCTTTGGATATCTGGTCAGATGAGTGTCGGTGGGACGTTTTTTCTTTTGTCCTTACTAGGAATATTTCCATCCACTCCTCTGGATGAATATGCCTTATAGTGTGGGACTTCATGGTGGTCAAATTATTGAGTTTATAAAATATTTTCATCAACTCACAAACCAAGGTTGGTGTCTTCTCTGAGTCATTCCTTGTCACCTTAGGGGGAATAAACTCATCTTACATATCTACAAGGAATAGAGATCTAGAGATATTGTAGACATACTACAAACTGATGCCTATTTCTCCATGTTTAAAATAGAAGGAGTTAGTTTCTGGACTCCCTCGGCTTAGTATGTCTAGAAACAAATTGTCATTCCTATACACATAGTTTTTCCCAATCCATATAGCCTCATAAATCCCAACACCTTTTAAGTCATCAGTAAATTCCACACACGTCTTGCGCACCCAATATGACCCACATCCATGCAAGTTTTATGCCCCCTCCAGGGCGTAAATCACAATTTTTCTTCCATCCTTTGGATTGATTCATATCAGAATCTTGAAATATGGATGGATAAGATTGTGGCTGCATATTGGGTGTGTGTGCTTTAAAATTAGAAGCACATGGGCTATGATGCATGATATGATCCTTATCTGTTGTCCCAATACTATCATATGAGCACACAAAATAAATATTGGAAAATGGGATGTTTTTATTGTATTGAAACTAGGAAATTTGGATATAGTTCTTCAGGTCTAGAATATTTACATCTTTTAGATGGCCATACCTATACAGAGGAAAACAAGCACTCTAGGGAAAATTGAAGTGATATTTCTTCAGAAATTTTTTCATGTATGGGAGGGTAGTATCAATGATGTCAAATTAGTCACGACTGACAACATTCATCATGTCATCAATCCTCTTACTGGCCAATTATTCAGTGATTCAGATTCTTTTGGGAGCCATTGAACTTGAAAAAGAGATAACAAATCATCTTTAAAGTAACATCATTTTTTATGATTTGAAAAAATAATTGAGAAAAATTGGAAATGGAATTAAGGGGAGTAAGTATGAACTTGGAGCACAAGTATAAAACAATACAAAAGTGTGGAACCCTAGTTCTGGAATGCAAATTAAAAACATATAGAAGAAGCATGACTAAAACTGGTGTGTTAGAACGAAAGGACTTGTGTGATGAGAGCTTGATTTCTAGAAGTCGTGAGAATTTTCACAGAAGTGAAGCTGATATATATAAGTGACGCCAGTCACCTTGTGCTCCAAAATAATTTGTTCTACCACTTTCACACCCCATTTAACTTTCACACTGAAACTTTCATGCCACAATCCCCTCTTTTTTCTTTTTCAAAAAATTACCTCAGTATAGAATCCTCTTTTCATTCCGGATCCAATTATGAGGGGGGGTGATTTTTTGACACTTTGTTACATCGCAGATTCTAAAAATGATAAAGGGAAATACCTTAGATAAAAGAGGAGAAAATAAAAGAAGAAAATCAATATTTTCAAAGGCTTGACCATTAGATTGCCTTAGTCTAGCCAAACACTGTCAGCATACAAGTTCCTTGCGCGCCAAAATTTGGTGCACAAGCCATTTGCATGCCCAGTCTCTTTTCTCACAGGGTCCTTTTTTGGCCTATAAATAGACACTTGGGGCCTTCATTTTTATTGAAGAATTTACCTAATGTTTAATTGTTGCTCTGGTATCCCTAGTGTTTCACTCAAGTCTTCTGAAACTTTCAAGGTACTTCTTTAACACCTAAATCAGAGGTATTGAAGGAAGATCATTGGATTTAATCCTTTTAGTGTTTGAAATCCATAACACTTGCACACCTAAAGTGTCCAACCTACCTAAATCATAAACACTTGAACGTCACCTATTCCTCTCATAGGAACTTTAGCACCCCACTTTTGGGAATACCTGTGAATACTCTTAAAGGCTTGAGTCAGGTCACGCCAGAGTATTAACATCCAAGTTGTTCATCACTTAAGTGAACATCAGGTCACCTAAGCCTTATTATGCACCCAAACATTCATGCCAGTATCTACTTGGGTACCCCTATTTGATTTACCTACTGTCTTTAGTAGATAGTCCATCAAGCCATACTCAAATACATTCATGTTAAGGCTTATTCTTCATTAGCTCCCTTTTCTGAAATGGATTCTGTTGAGACCTCCACCAAACCTCATGACTTATCAAACCTTTGGTATAGGCACATTAGCATGTCTCCTATTTGGGTTTTTATATTTGCAGTCATAGGTTTCTCAAAATTGTTTGAAAATGTGGTTAGGATTCATGGAGTGTCTATGGGTTTGTATATCCACAGTCACATGGACCTTTCTCCCAAGAAAAATGTTGGGATGTTCCTGGTTTGGAGTATTAGGGTTTGTGTTCTGATCTCCCCTTCTCATCTCTAAAACCCAGAACCTAATGTCTATTTTAAGGAAGGTACAGTTCACACATTATTTTTTATTCAATCAGAGGAAAAGTCTCCCTCCACTACTAGGATCAATTTTAGGGAAACCATCCTGGTGTAAACCCATAACCTTTCAAGTAGGAGGTTTTAGCCTTTCTACTTTCTACTTCCTTAACCTTTACTCCTTCCTTTCATTGGACCCTTGTCCAATGTAATTTGAATAGAGGGAAGGCTCATCGCCTCTCCCTCTTTCCCATTCACCGCCATAGGTGTGCCCTCTTTCACCCATGGAGGAGGAATGTGTGTGTGACTTTGTTTAATTTTTTTCATCCTATTGTTTCTCACACCATGCATGACTCACGTGGTCTTAGATATTTGTCATGATCATAAGATTTTCACAAGACCTCTTAAACTATGATAACTATGATTCCTATTCAAACCAGGATACACAGGATGCCTTCATGAAGGCATGATCTCAAAAGGGTGCCCTTCCAAAATGGTTCACGCCATCATGTCCCCTAAAATGATAATATCTCATTTATAAGACCTAACACAATTAATGAACTATGAGAACTTTGATTCCTACCATAATTGGGATACATAGGATGCCTTCTCAGATCTTGAGATATTTGGATATCCTATTTAAGAATCAAACCCTAATTCCCTTAATCTGGTCATTTCCTTATGAGTAAGCCCCAAATTAAACCCCAAATCACCAAGTCATCCTTTTTTGGAAGTATTCCAAAACTCATTAATCTCAAATGACTACACTTTCCTATGAGACTCATCGAAATATGTAGGCTTTGATTCCCACTAAAATGGGATACTTAGGAAGCCTCTCTAAGGTTCAAACCCAACACTTCAAATCAACCATGTTCTCCTTGGGCCATATTCCCAACATGGTCAAATCTTACATGGAAATCCATATTAATTCCATGTTCCTTGGGATGCTTAGGCATAATTCCAGCACAAAACTTTTACTAAGAACCTTTTTCTCAGATGTCCTAACCAAATAACATTAAATTGTATGGTTAGGTCCTTATCACATGATCATAAAAGGTATGATGTGTCCCATTATGCAGCACTGAACTACAAGGGTTCTGATTCCTTTCACAAGGATACATAGGTAGCTTATTTTTATGGGTATGGTCTCAATATCAAAACAAACATTTGTCTCCCTGGATGACAATAAATTATAGAGTTCCCCACTGAGTGGCTTAAGAACTAGTATCATAGTAATGATTATTAAAAGAATTTATAAATAGTATATGTGAGGATAACATTGATGGAGAACCTCAGAACATACAGATATTTCCATTAATGTAGAACCTTAAATACATAGCGATGATTCTAAATTTAATACAAGTTAATAAGTGATTGAAAATTACAAGGGAATCATATGTTATACTTGGTGAATTAATAAGGATTCATGAAAATATCTTAAGTTTATAAAAAGTGTCCCAAAGTAGACAATAATTCACTCAAAAAGGGTGTGATGAGTTTGACCTCCCATACTCTAGGACAATGAATGTTATTAAGTATCGTAATGTTCAAATATAATGAAATCCTGCATTTGGAAAGTAGGTCCCATTTAGATAAACAATTGTTGGATGTTTCTAGTTCTATGAATAAATCCAATGGAAACTACTTGGAGGTAATGATTATTAAACTAGAACACACGTTTCAAGGAACTACGAAACGATTATGTTAGGGTTTTTAGGGTTCTTATGGGGTTTTTTCAGGTTTTTGGGTTTTGGGGGTCTTCTTAGGGGTTTTATGTGTTTTAGGGTTAAATAGGGGTTTTGTGGGTTTTAGGCCTATTTAGGGTTTTTAATTTTTTTATGGTCTATAAGGTTTTTCAGTGTTTTTCATGTTTTTTAGGATTTTTAGAGATTTTATGGATTTTAAGGTTTTTTAAGGGACTTCTATTTTTTATATTAAAGGGGTTTTATGATTTTTATTGTTTTTAGTTTTTGTAAGTTTTTTTTTGTTTTTTGGGTTTTTTGGGTTTTTAAAAAAATTAGGGTTATTATATTTTTTTAGGGTTTTAGGTTTTTTACAGTTTTAAGAGGTGTTTAGTGTTTTCAGGGTTTTTAGTTTTTTCTAGTTTTTTCTAGTTTCTTAGGAGTATAAGGGTTTTAAGGATTTAGGGTTTTTAGGGGGTTTTAGGGTATTTTAGTGGTTTTTATGGATTTTTTTGGTTTTTTGTGTTTTTTGTCTTTTTAGGTATTTTAGGGTTTTTTGGGTGTTTTAGGGTTTTTATAGTTCTATTAGTGTTTTGGGGGTTTTAGGGTATTTTAGTTTTTTTTATCAGTTTTGGGAACCTTTATGGTTTTGGGTGTTTTTGTTTCCTTTAGGATTTTTAGGTTCCTTTATGGGGTTTTGGGGGTTTTAGGGTCCTTTTGGGGTTTTATAGTCCTTTAGAGTGTTTAGTGTCTTTTAGGTGTTTAGTGGTTTATAATTGTACTTTAGAGGGTTTTAGGGTGTTTATAGTATTTTTACGATTTAAATAATTTTATGGACTTTTATTGGTTTTAGGGGTTTTTTGTTTCATTTAGTGTTTTTAGGGTTTTTAGGATTTTTTATGGGGTTTTGTGGTTTTACTATTTTTAAGGGTTTTTAGGGTCATTTAGGGGTTTTAGGGTTTTTATCAACTTTTTGGGGGTTTAGGGTTTTTAGGGTCTTTTATGGATATTTTATATTTCTTAGTTTTTTAGGTATTTTTAATGTTTTTACAGGTTTATGGTGTTCTTAGTGGTTTTATAGTTTTTTTTGTTTTTAAGGGTTTTAGTGGTTTTAGAGATTCTTAGGGTTCTTATTGTCTTAGTGTTTTTTATGTTTTTAGTGTTTTTTGGGGTTTTTTCATTTTCTATGGTTTATAAGGTTTTTAAGGGTTTTTTATGTTTTATGTGGTTTAAGGGTTTTTATATTTTAGGTTTATTTATGGTTTTATAAGGTTTTAAGGATTATTAGGGGGTTTTAGTATTTTTATGGTTTTTAATGGTTTTTATGATTTTTGGGGGGGTTTAGAATTTTTTAAATGTTATTAAGTTTTTTAGAGACTTATGGTATTTTTGTTATTGGTTTTTAGGGTTTTAGGTTTCTTTTAAGGGTTTTTGGGTTATTTTTGGATTTTAGTGCTTTTAAGGGTTTTAGAGTTTTGTATGGTTTTATAGGTTTTTAGGGGTTTTAGGGGGTTTGGGGGTTTTGTACAGTTTTTATGGGTTTTTTTGGTTTTTAGGGTTTCTTAGATATTTTAAATGTTTTTAGGTGTTTTTAGGAGTATTATGGGTTTTTATGGTTTTTGGGGGTTTTGGGATTATTTAGGTTTTTAGTGTTTTTAATTTTTTTATGGGTTTTTAGGGTCTTTTGGGGTTTTTGGGTGTTTTATGGATTTTTAGGGATTTTAGGGTTTTAGGGTTTTACGGGAATTTTATGGGTTTTAGGATTTTATGGTCTTAGGAGTTTTAGGGGTTTTATCATTTTTTAGGTTAAATTAGGGTTTTAGGGTCTTTCTTAAGGTTTTAGGAATTTCATGGTATTTTAGGTTTTCAATAGATTTTTATGATTTTTAGTGGTTTGGGTTTTTTTAGGTTTTCCAAGGGGTTTTTTGTTTTTAGTGGGTTTTAGGGTTTTAGGTGTTTTACAGCTTTTAATTCATTTTAGAGTTTTTTAATTTTTTAGGGTCTCTAGTGGTTTTATGGTTTTTAGGGGGTGTAGGGTATTTTTATGGGTTTTTTGGTTTTATAAGGTTTTTAGGGTTTTATGGTTTTTATGGTTTTTAGGGTTTTAAGTATTTTTTTATAATTTAAGGGTTTTATATTTTTTATAGTGTTTTTTGGGTTTCTATAGATTTTTAGAATTTTTAGTGGTATATGTTTTTTAGGTTTTCCTATGGTTTTTTGGTTTTTTAGTGGGTTTTAGGGTTTTTAGGTGTTTTTACAGCTTTTAAGGATTTTTAGATTTTTTTAGTGTTTTAGGATCTTTAGTGGTTTTAGAGTTTTCAGGGGGTTTAGGGTATTTTTAATGGTTTTTTGGTTTTATGGGGTTTTGAGGGTTTTATGGTTTTTATGGTATTTAGTATTTTTTAAATATTTTTTAGCATTTTTTGGGGTTTTACTATTTTTAGGGTTTCTATGGATTTTAGGGTCCTTTATGTTTTTTGGGTTTTTCAATCTTATGGATTATTAATATTTTTATGTTTTTTTTGCGGTTTTAATGGTTTTGTCGGTCTTAGAGTATTTTAGAGTTTTTAGGTTTTTTAGCGATTTTTAAAGTTTTTAGGATATTTACATTTTTAGGGGTTTTATAGTTTTGAGGGGTTTATGGTATTAAGGTGTTTTGGGGGGGGGTTGACTATTTAGGGTTTTTTAATTTTTAAATTTTTAGTGATATCTAGGGATTTTTTGTGTTTTAAGTGGTTTTTGTAGTTTTCAGGGTTTTCTAGGTTTTTTTTCCATTTTTTTCGGATTTTTCAGGGGTTTTAAGAGTTTTATAAGGATTTATAAGGTTTTTTTCTTTTTAGATGTTTTTTTGGATATAAGTGTTTTTTGGTTTTTAGGGTATTTTAGGGTTTTTTGTGTGTTTAAGGTTTTTTATGGTGTCTAAGATATTGTTATGGGTTTTAATATTTTTGAGGAATTTAAGTGGTTCTTATGGGGTTTAGGAGGTTTTAGGGTTTTTTGGGTTTTTTGGTTTTTTAGTTTTAAGGGGTTTTATGGGGTTTAGGGGTTTTCGTGTTTGGGGTGTAGGGTAAAGGGTTTCAGTTGAAGGATTTAGGAATTAGGGTGTATGTTATAGGGTTTAGGGTTTAGGGTTTAGGGTTTAGGGTGCACGGTATAGGGTTTAGGGTGATAGTTTTTGGGTTTAGAGTGTAGGGTATAGGGTTTAGGGTTTAGGGTTTAGGGTTTAAGGGGTAGGGTATATGGTTTAGGGTGTACAGTGTACGGTTTAGGATTTAGGGTATATGGTTTTGGGTGTAGGGTTTGTGGTTTAGGGTTTTGGGTGTATGTTATAGGGTTTAGGGTGTTTGGTATAGGGTTTAGGGTGTAGTGTGTAGAATTTAGGGTTGGTGGTTCAGTGTTTAGGGTGTAGGGTATAGAGATTAGAGTGTAGGTCATAGGGTTTATGGTGTAGGCTATAGGGTTTAGGGTTTGGGTGTTGGGTGTTGGGTTTAGGGAGTAGTGTTTAGGGTTTTAGGTGTAGGTTATAGGGTTTAGGGTGTACGATGTTGTGTATAGGGTGTAGGGTTAATGGTTTGGGGTGTTGTGTATTCGTTTTTGGTTTATAGTAAAGGATTTAGGGTGTAGGGTATAGGGTTTTGGCTATAATTTATTGGGTTTAAGGTGTAGGGTTTAGGGCATAGGGTTTTCGGTTTATCATTTAGGGTATGGAATTTAGGGTGTAAGGATAAGAGCTTAGGGTTTAGGGTGTATGTTTTAGGGTTTAGGATGTGGGGACTTGGAATTAGGGTGTAGGGTTTAGAATTTATGTTGTTGGGTATATTGATATCTTTTGGGTGTAGGGTGTATTTTTTGGGGTTTTGGTTTTGGGGTGTTGGGAATAGGTAATTTATTATAAGGTTTCGGGTGTATTTTTAGGGTTTATAGTGTGTGGTATAAGGATTTTCTTTTAGGATTTAGTGTTTATATTAGGGGGTTTAGGGTGTGGGGTATATGAATTTTTTAGGGTTTGGTGCATAGTTTTTAGGGTTTAAGGGGTTTTTAGAATTTTTTAGGATTTTTAGGTTTTTATATTTTTGGGGGAAACTTAGGGTTTTTAGAGTTTTTAGGTTTTTTGGGTTTTAATTGTTTTTTATAATTTTAGTGTTTTTGGGGGTTTTTTGGGGTTTTTAGGGGTATTTACTTATTTTTGGTGTTTTAGGGTTTTTATTTTTTGTAATGTTTTTGTGGATTTTTAGGTTCTTTGGGGTGTTAGGGTGTTTTAGGGATTTTTAGGGTTTTTTGAGTTTTAAGGTTTTAAGGGAATTTTATGGGTTTTAGGATTTTACATTATTTAGGGGTTTTAGGGTTTTTATCATCTTTTTAGTGTAAATTAGGGTTTTAGGGTCTTTCTTAAGGTTTTAGTAATTTCAGGGTATTTTTGGGTTTCTATAGATTTTTAGGATTTTAGTGGTTTATGGTTTTTAGGTTTTCCTAGGGTTTTTTGGGTTTTTAGGTTTTCCTAGGGTTTTTAGGTGTTTTTACACCTTTTATGGCTTTTAAAGTTTTTTAGTGTTTTAGGGTCTTTAGTGGTTTTTCTGTTATTAGGGCGTTTAGAGTATTTTATAGTTTTTTTGGTTTTATAGGGTTTTTAGGGTTTTATGGTTTTTAGGATTTTTAGGGTTTTAATGATTTTTTCATAATTTTATGGTTTTAAATTGTTTTATAGGGTGTTTAGGGTTTTAGGGTTTTCAGGATGTTTTTGGGGTTTAAAAGGTTTTTAGGGTCTTTTATGTTTTTTGTGATTTTAAGGGATTTTAGGGGGTGTTTGAAATTTTTAGTGTCTTCTAGAGTTTTTATCAGGTTTTAGGGTCTTTTAGGAGTTTTAAGGGGGGGGTTTGTTTTTTGGGATTATAGTTTTTTGGTTATTTAAGATATTTTTGGATATTTTTGGGTTTTATAGAATTTTTAGTGTCTTTTAAGGTTTAGAGTGTAGGTTTTATGGTTTAATATATAGGGTTTATGTTTTAAGGTGTAGTTTTTAAGGATTATTCTATAGAGTTGAAGGTTTAGGGTTTAGTGAATATGGCTTAGAGCATAGGATTTTATGGTTTAGGGTGTGGGTGTATGGTTTAGTGTGTGGGGTTTTTGGGTTTGGGGTGTAGGGTAAAGGGTTTTAGTTGAAGGGTTTAGGGATTAGGGTGTATGTTCTAGGGTTTAGGGTTTAGGGTACATGGTATAGGGTTTAGGGTGATAGGTTTTGGGTTTAGAGTGTAGGGTATAGGGTTTAGGGTATAGGGTTTAAGGTTTAGTGGGTAGGGTATACGGTATAGGGTGTACAATGTACGGTTTAGGATTTATGGTATATGGTTTTGGTGTTGGTTTTATGGTTTAGGGTTTAGGGTGTATGTTAGAGGGAATTGGGTGTTTGGTATAGGGTTTATGGTGTAGGGAGTAAAATTTGGGGTTGATAGTTTAGGGTTTTGGGTTTTGGGTATAGATATTAGAGTTTAGGTAATAGGGTTTACGATGTAGGGTTTAGGGTTTATGGTCTTGGGTGTTGGGTGTTGGGTTTATGAAGTAGGTTTTAGGTTTTTAGGTGTAGGTTGGAGGGTTTATGGTGTACGATATTGTGTATAGGGCGTAGGGTTTAGAGTGTAGGGTGTAAGGTTAATGGTTTGGGGTGTTATGTATATGGTTTAGGTGTACAGTAAATGATTTAGGGTATGGGGTATGGGGTTTTGGATATAATATATTGGGTTTAAGGTGTAGGGTTTAGGGCATAGGATTTTTGTATTATCATGTAGGGTATTGTATTTTGGGTGTATAGATAAGGTCTTAGGGTTTAGGGTGTATGGTTCAGTGTTTTGGATGTAGGGACTTGGAATTAGGGTGTAGGGTTTAGGGTTTAAGGTGTAGGGTATATGGATATCTTTTGGGTGTAGGGTGTATTTTTGGGGGTTTTGGTTTTGTGGGGTTGGGAATAGGTATTTTATTATAAGGTTTAAGGTATAGTTTTTAGGGTTTATAGTGTATGGTATAGCGATTTGGTTTTACGATTTAGGGTTTATTTTAGGGGGTTTAGAGATTAAAGTGTGGGGCATATGGTTTTTTTGTAGGGTTTGTAGTTTAGTTTATAGGGTTTAAGTGGTTTTTAGGATTTTTTTAGGTTTGTTAGATTTTTATGTTTTTTGGGGGACGTTTAGGGTTTTTATAGTTTTTAGGGTTTTAGGGTTTTAATAATTTTTTATAATTTTAGGTTTTTTTGGGTTTTTTGGTTTTTAGGGGTATTTACTTTTTTGAGGTTTAATGGGGTTTTAGGCGTTTTAGTTTTTATAGTTTTTTTGTGTTTTCTGTTTTTTTATTGTTTTTATGGTTTTTATGGTTTTTGGGGTTTTAGGGGTTTTTATGATATTTAGGGATTTTATGGTTTTTAGGGATTTTAGGATTATAGAGGTTTTAATTTTTTTTCAATGTTTTTTATTATTTTTGGAATTTTTTTTGTTTTTAGGTGTTTTATGAGTCTTTTAGTTTTTTTTGTTTTTCTGGTTTTTTAGGGTTTTATGGTTTTTAAGGGTTTTTACATTTCTTATGGTTTTTATGGAATTTAGGGATTTTTAGAGTTTTTAGGGTTTTTAGGGTGTTTTGGGTTTCTAAGGGTTTTTATTATCAGGGTTTTTAGCAGTTTAGGGTTTTAATGGTTTTAGGGTTTTTTGTGATTGTTAGGTGTTTTATAATTTTTTGTGTTTTAGGGTTTTTTGGGGTTTTATTATTTTTTATGGGTTTTAAGACTATTTATGGTTTCTTGGGGTTTTCATGTTTTGGGGGTTTTTAGTTTTTTTTTTTGATTTTATGGGTTTTAGATGTTTCTAGATGTAAGAGCCCAGACCTCCTAGTTCATGCATGGGTAATATTTTGGTAAATGTGATCAGAGGAGATACAAAGAGTTTAGAGGTGTTTAGGATGAAAAGGGGGTGTTTTAAAGGATAAAGGTAGATCCTGATAGTAGATCCTAAATGGTAGATCTTGATGGTAGATCTTGACGGTGAATCGTGATGGAAAATGATGTCAGTGGTAGACTTAATCTAGTGGTAGATGTTGGTGGTTGATTTTGAGAGTAGATATAGGATTTAGTTGACATAGAATGGTGGTATATTTTTCAATTAGATGTTGAAAGTAGATGTTGGCAGTAGATCCTAGCAGTTGCAAGTCCAGTTTTTCGTTAATTTACAGTTCAACAATTTTTATGTTTATTTGATGCAAAATGGTTTTAAGTCCTTAATTAATGGAATTAAGTATTGTTTTAAAAGAGTATATTAAATCCCTTTATTTCTTAAAAGTTTAGAGCTTTTAAATGGTTCTTCTGTGTGGATTTAATGAGACCCAAATTAATGGTCAATTAAAATCATATCTACAATCTAAAATCCCGATAGTTTTGTATATGTTAATTCTAAAATGATGATCTTCCCTTCATTCTTTCTTGTTATCTTTCATTGGAGACTGGAGGTTCCAAAGCGTTTCCCTTATAGTTTTGGAACCCTATTTTCTTTGTTGGTTCATGTTTATCTTGTGAGTGGTTCCATCCTATGTGTGTAAACCCTATTTTTAGTACAACGAATCTTATGAAGCTTCTTTCTATCTTGTACTGGGACCCGTCATTTATCAATAGTTGTATCATGCAGAATGGATTCATGGTTTTTTTATATTTTATGAAGATGATTGTATCCAGTTTAACAAAGATAAATTAATCAACATAATTTAATTAAAGGGGAAGGGAAATGAAATACCATGTTTTTACATCTTTGATATTATTGATATTGTGATTCTATAGGCTTGATGCCTTATTGAAAATCATTTTCATTGGGGGATTTATTTTATGTTGTAGTTGTGGTGTTATAGAACCCCTATTTTTTGAATTTTTATATCACCATAAATATAATTGGATAGTCTTGTATATTTGATTAATGAAATGGTTCCCCTGAAAAAATTTTCTTATATGAGAATTCCCTTAAAATTGAAGTGGTATAGGTGAAAATCCCAAATGAAAAATATAAAAACTATTTTGTGGTTAATGTGGAATGTGTTTTTGAAGGTGGATTTTTGTGTGTTGGCCATATTGTGGGGTGATGGTGTGTAGTTTTTTATGGGAAGTGGTTGAGATATGGTTTTCATGATAAGATGGATGTGGCTAGAAAATGGAGGTAATGCTGTCTGGTTGGAAAGAAGATAATGGGATGTCTATTGTTTTGATGTTTTATGTTAGGATATTTTCATGAGTAGAGTGGAATTAAATAAATGGTAACATTGAAATCAAAATCACATGGGATGAAAATGGTAAATTAATGGATAATAATATGTTGTGTGGTTAAATGGGGTTAATATTAAATGTACATAACGGGTAGGAAAAATTAGATGATTAGGAAAGAAATAATGGAAATAATTGGATATTTAAATGAAATGGGTTGGTAATAGATAATATGTAAAATGGATTAAAATGAGAAAGGAGATGAAATGTGAAATGTGGCTTGTGGACTGTTATGTGGTGTTATACATTTAGTGTTGGAAGAAAAAGTGGTGGTGGTTTCGAGGTGATGTTGTGATGTTATGAGATGGGATTGTTTCCCTCTGGAATTGGGGATGACCTCATTTTTTTATGGTTCAAACATTCCAATCGGTTTCTAATGGGTTTTTTCATAGAACCAGAAACATCCAATGATTCTATATCCATTTTTACCTACTTTCCAAAGGTAGGTGCTCATTAGTTGTGAACCGATGAGGCTTAAGAATTTGCATTGGTCGAGAGGATGGGAGGTCGGACTCATCAAACCTTTTTGGGGGGAATTATTGTCTACTCTGGGACTCTCTTTATAGATTTAAGTTATGTTCGAGAATCCTTATTAAATTACCAAGTATGAAAATGATCTCTCCATTAGATCTGACAATCAATGATTGATATGTATGAGATTTAGAGAGTCTTTTATATGTATTTGAGGTTATTCATCGATAGAGAATCATCGGTATTTGTTATAGATTCTTAGTCAATGATATCCTTCAATACATTATATAGAGATCTCTTGGTCATTATGATAACCATTCTGGTTTTAAAGCCACTCAACGGGGCACTTAAAGTTTATTGTCATTCAGAAGGACATGGATTATTTTAGAGTTTGGATCGTACTCGTAGATGTGATACCTAGGTATCCTTGTTTAGAAAAGGAATCAGAACCCATGTAGTTCAAGTAAAGAAGTATGAGGTTTATGCATGGTTGATGGTTCAAAGAAAGATTTCATAATTACTTTTACGCTCTAAGCTCACGTGAGTCATGCTCGGTGTGAGAAACAAGAGGTATTTGTAAAACCTGACAATTGTGCCATGAAAGATGCAATCATAAGAAATAATGTGGGGCTTATGTATGTATGATTTCCCAGATAGATGAGGATTGGGATTTACTTCAGGGAAGAAACCCAGGAACAAGGTCCATAAAGGTATATGTGCTTTATGGAGATTTGGTTACTTAACTTAGGGCTTACTCCTGAGAATTATGCCTAAATTAAAGAGTAATAATGATTGGATTTTACTCCTGAGAAGGAAGCCCAAATCAAAAGTAAATTAAGACTGGGGCTTACTCCTGAAGAGGAGGCCCAGATTAAGGGAAATTTAAGACTGGGGCTTACTCAGGAAAAAGGATGCCCATGTTAAGGAACTTGGAATTTGGGGCTTACTCCTAAGAAGGAGGCCCTAAATTTTGGAACTTGGGGATTACTCCTAAAGAGGATGCCCAAAATTAAGGGAACTTGAAGACTGGGGATTACTCCTGAAAAGGATGCCCAAGTTAGGGGACTTGGGGATTACTCTTAAGGAGGATTCCCAAATTAAAGATCTTATCATCTTAAAGGATGAGGTTGAATGAATGAAATCTATAACCTTAGTGACATAAAGATATGTAAATCACTAGGTTTTAAGAGATGTTCCACAGAATTCATTTCAGATAAGGAAGACAACAAAGGAACCATGCCAAAAATGGATTTGAAGAGGGTATTGAAGTCTAATTCTTTAAGAGGAGAGGTGTATTTCAAGAAAAGAGATGAATAGACAAGAGGGGAACCCAAAAAGAGGCAGGCACATAGGTTTTTTTTTGGGCGCGCAGGTCCTGGTCGCGCAAGTGTACTTGCGTGGAACAGGTGTACCTGCGCGGCACAGGTGTACCTGCACGCTGGTCAACCCATAGGGTAATACTTGGGCAAGGTTTGGCTCAAGCCCTTAGTATTGTCCCTAATGGCTTACAAAAGGGTGGTGCACAGGTTCTGTTGAAGGGATAAGGTGGAGTGCAGGTGTGACCATTTCTCTTAAGGGTTAGACACTTAGGTGTGCAAGTGTTGGTGAATTTCAACACTTAGGGCTTTTTCCCCCTCTTTAGATCTTCCATTCTAGGTAAGAAATTATCTTAGAAGTGTTCGGAAGGCTTTAAGAAGATACTAGGGCACCGGGAGCTCAAATCTGACTTTTGGAATTTTTCCGTCCTGAAATGGGGGGCCCACAAGGGGTATTTATAGGCTGCTGAAGACCTTGGGAGAAAATTAAATAGGGTGTGCAGGTCACCTACATGCCCAATATGTGGAACGTAGGTGTACCTGCGCAACCATCTTGAAACTTGTGCGGCCCATGCTTAATGAAATCCCTGTTCATGCCTTTGTCAATTTTTTATGTTTCTTCAAAGGATGAATCACTTTTTTTTAAGTTATTTCCCTTTTCATTCATTAGAATCTATGATGGAAAGGAGTGTCAACAAAAGTACCCCCTCGGAGTTGGATCCGAAAGGAATGAGGATTTGACTATGAGGTAAAGGAGAAAACTAAGGAAGAACGGCGCGAAATTTTGAGCGCGCAAGTGGAGGTACACAGGTGAGAGTCGCGCTGGGTGCGGTGTGCTGAGGTGTGGCCTTGCCTATAAATATGCACATCATTCTCATGCAAAGAACCCAGATCCCAAACATTTCCACTCTCACCGTGCAAGTTGTCCTCGTCACGCAGGTTGCTGATTTTCCACGGTTTCATTGCTTCTGTTCATTGTCCTGCTTCTGTAGAGGTATTTTGACCTTCGCTGTGATACCTTAGCGCCAAAACCTGCGCAACGGAGTTACACTTTCATGCCAAATTTGGACTTGCATGCCTTAATGAATTAGACATTTTTTCACTTTTCTTAACAAATTTTATGGAAAAACAACTTACTTAAGAGTTAATTATTTGACCTTGGTGCAGGTTAAATGGCTCCTGGAATAATTGGAACGGCTGATGAACTGGCTAGAAAGCGAATTGATGATATTATGAACGTTTTTGGCCATGATTACTATGATATATGCGATATAACTCTCCCAGATTTGGCCATGTACTTGAAGAAGTATCATCTTAATTTTCCACAGAGCATCTACTTGCCTCTATATGGGCATGGTCATCTACAAGAAGTCAATATTTCAGAGGCAAAGAATTATCTCCCGCATTCTTGGTTTCAGAATTACACCAATTTTGCTTCAACAAATATCTCAATTGGAGGATCATTTGTTAATACTGGAATAGTGGAGAAGGCCTACATAATTCATCATAGCCCTTGTGCCTCAGATCTGAAACCTCACAAGCCCGAGCTGCAACCACACTGTTATCGTTCAATCTTCCAAAATTCTCAGATGGATCAATCCAAAGTCTAGAAGAAGAGTTGGGACTTCCATTATGGAGGAGGTGTGAAGCCAACATGGATGTGGTCATATTGGGTGCGACAAACCTGTGCAGAGTTTGTCGAGGATTTGGAAGGATCTGCAATATATGAAGTCGTCTAGGCTGGGCAGACATATGTTTATAGGAATGATGACTTTGTGCCGGAGCTTATTAGCCGCTGGATCCCAGAAACTAATTCTTTTCATCTGAATCATGGAGAAGTAGGCATCAGTTTGTGGGATGTCTACAAGATCTCAGGGGCTCCAATTCTGGGCAACATGTATGATGAATTCAACCCTCCCAAGGCGACTTGGAATAATTCCAAGAAGACTCCAGCTTTGGCTTGGGAATTATTGAAAATATTCTACAAGCTCAAGAATTCCAAGACCTCCGAAACTCATTTCAGAAAGGATATTCATCCAAAGGAGTGGATGGATTTTTTTCTTACCAGGATGGAGGGGGAGTGGCCCAACTATACTCATCCTACTATTTTCCCCAAAATAGAGAAGAGGGATGCTTCTGGAACATTCTGGCCGACTCTAGTAGCAGGAGAATTTGATAAGTGGGGGTACATAGTGGATCAGAGAATCCCAAAAAAGACCCATCTGGTGGGATTTTTAGCCTTGTGTCTTAGTGTTTATCTTTTTCTAGTCAGGGATTGGAAGGGAGGCATCAGGATAGGGACCTTCATTGTGTCATCCAAGTTGGCTGAGAAGAAAATGGTTGGGTTGGCCACCCCCATTTTGGAAAAGATTCACAGGAGCTTACTCCATGTCTTTATGGGTAAGTCTCCTTTGAGAATGGTGGGACCATTCCAAGTTTTGTGGGGATGGATCACCACTTATTTCAGAACATATGTTGTACAGAACGGAGTACCAGTTCCTGGAAGCTCTTTCAGGCCATCAGTGCAGGAATTTTCTGGAGTTTCTCCATTAGCTCTCAACATCTATGATATGAAGGTGTGGTTGATCATGTTCAAGGAATTAAATTTCTTTACTTATGGAAACCTTCCAACTGGGTGGTTTTTTGATGATGGAACATCCGACCTGGAACTGAGGTCATACATGCTGTCTTGCAGAGATGGTGTTATAGCCACCAAGATTGATGGAGAAATTATATGCGAGGCCTATGCTCCATATATATTTGCACGCCAATTCAAGTGTCTACAGAAGACCGTTGTATCCCCTCCTGTGCATGTCAGGTCATAGAAGCTTCTGATGGTTTCCTGACAACAATGGTTGCTGACATCTATGGAGAAGACCGGGGCAATGTTTGATCTACCAGTTGATAAAGTAGTGAGTAATTTGACTACATGGTATGCCGAGAACTGGATAGCATCATACCCTAAAGGGGTGTGGAATCATTCGGTTTATCATGTGGGGAAAAATAAAAGAACTATAGAGAAAGAAACCCGTCATCTGGAAGGTGATTCTTCCCCACCTAGAGCTGATTCACCAGGTTCCTCACCTAGGGCTAACTCGCCGGATTCCCAAGATGGGGATGATGAGGAGCGGCGTGTGTCAAAGTGACCTCGTGCCAGATATAATCCTCTTGTCATAATCAAGAGATCAACTCCATCAACTCCTAGTGAGTTACTTCATTGGGGCAATTTAATCACCATTACTTTATAGAGCAACAAGTCTTATTTTCTTATCCTTTATATGTAGTTGCAGGAGCTAGGAAGAAGCTGAAGTCTAAGATTGTAGGACCCTCCTCACAGCCTTCTGGTACACATGCTGAATATTTACGACCAGAGCCTGTCCAAACATGGCGGAGTTTATATTGCAATACTGAAACCTCATGGATGGATTTATGAGAAGGGATACACATCCCTTGAATAGAGAATCTTCAGCTTCTACTGATATCTATTTTGAGGATAATCCCTATGAAGTGCGGGCTTACATCAGAGAGCGGGATATGCTCATATATGCCACTGATGACTCCATTACTATCACCAAGTGGGTGAAGGAAATGATGGATTGTGGAACCATTGAGGGGATTGGTACTTTAGTAGATGATGAGTGGCACGATTACGTGGCTCATGAAGATGTAAGTTTCTTTCCTTATTTGATTTGCAACTTGATTTCAGTCAAAGCTTTTTAACTCAAGGAAATTATTTTCCTCATCATGCAGCTTGCAAAGAAAGGAACTGTTGAGGTTCCTTCACCACAGTATAGCCCTGGTGGTACTGCCATCGGGGCTAATGAATCTCCTCGCGTGCCGGGCGAGGTATCTCCAGGCCGAAAATCCATGGATGCGGAATTAGACAGGTCTTTTCACTCTTCAATACCCGTATTTGGAGAGGATGATGTTAACACTACCAAAAATCCAAAGAGGAAATATCATCAAAGGAAGAAGTCCACAGCTAAATGTTTCATCAGTAGTGGTAAGTCCTTCGGATAGTCATGAGTCTTAACCCATAAAAAGGTTGCTCATACTTCTTGGGATTGCAGGGGCTTCTTCAGTTTCCCCTTTGAGGGAGAGGACTGACCATCCTCTAATAACAACTAAGGGTGCTGGTGAACAATCACAAGTTCATACTGACATGGCTGCTCCTGAAGAGGAACCAACGTCTGTTCCCAATACCACTCCTGCTGCTACTGCAAGAAGAGAAGAGCCTACTTCTGGTAAATTAACAATGCTTCATAAGATGTTAAATGAAAACCTCAACTGACTTCCATTCTGTGATACTTTAGGTTCAACCCCGGCACTGGAACATTTAGCAGTCACTGCAACTTATGCTGCAATTTTATCTGAAGATGCTATTCGGGGTCAGAGGCTGTAGAATGAGGGTCACCATGAAGATGTATCAAATGCTTCCACTGGTGAGAATAACTAGGAATCTGAGATAACATTGGATGAAATGATGGAACTTGGCTCATATTTTGAAGATTTTTTAGATCATGTTAAATTACCATGTAATTTAGAAGATTTTGGACATGATTGTTATCCTTCATCCTATTAAAATAACTTCTTATTACATCTCTAACCATGATTGGTTCAAATATGTAGTTCCATCTGAGAAAGATGCTGAACTGCCAATGCCTGAAGTGGGTATAGACAACCCTACTATTGCAGAGGCACTAGCTCAAGTGGAGTTTAACCCGGTAGAGATTCCTGAAATTCCTCCCGAAAATCCTGTTGAATCTAGGAAAGACGGGTAGGAGACTTCTCATGTTTCTGATCTACCATTCGGTAAGGGACAACAATATTTGCGACTGTACTTAATTTGAAAGACGACCAATAAACTATTGTTATCCTTTGAAACTAACCAAAGATTTCAATTGATTATGCAGGGCCATCAATTTCAGTGGCTATATCTGGAGGTGAAGCCTCAGCCTCCACCCCAACGGGAATAGAAAGTGAAGTAACATGGGTAAGAGGGGAAGGAGCAGAATAGGACACTTCCCTAAGTGCATTAATCCCGGATTATATTCCCCCCTGTGATAGTGATTCTGAGTCAGACCCAGAGGTACAAAAGGCGCTCCAATTTTCACGACGCAAGGCATGACAGAACATATGGAAGATCATATCTGAATTGCCTCTAGAAGAGCTATCTTGGAAGATACCACGACTTTCATCCATGTTCGTCTTTTTGGGACTTGGAGGTTTTGGATATCAAGAGATCCATGTCGTGGTGAAACAAGTCATTGTAAGGAGGGAGCAGGAGAAGAGGTACCATCAAGACCTGACCAGGGTCAGGCTATCAGCCAATATCAGTGAATTTGAGGCTGCGGTATCCCGAGCTGAGGCTGATCAAGCTGCCAAGTTAAAGGAGCTGAAGCATAAGATCAAAGAGAAAGTCATCCAGCAGATGAACCTTCAACAACAATTAGATGTTGTTACTGGGGAACTTAACCAACTTAATAATTCAATGGAAGGAGCTTAAATGAATGGTATGAAAGGCATTGAAGATTCCAAGAAAGCACTCCATCAAGCTGAAAAGAGTGAAGTTGGTTGAGTGCAGGAGCTTCAAGTGGCTTCTGATGAAGCACGTGATGTTGTAAATCAAATGAAGATTTATGTTGACATCCTTTTGTAATTCTTGGAAAGGAGAAGAGACTCTAGTCTGTGGATGTACTTATAAATCTTGTGCATCAATGAATAATACTTTCATCTTCAATCATTTGTGTCAGCATTCTCTTGCTACCTGCTTTAAATATTTACCTAAGCTAATGGGCCTAGTAAAAATAGTTTTATTTTTACTAGGATTATAAAAATCACCCTATAAACCTTGAATATTTTTAATTGCTCAATATTACCTAAATCATATGAAATGTATGTTTAGTGAGCTGGGACTTGACTTTTGTTCAGATTCCCCTTGTCTTTTGTGGGTAGTTTAAAGTCATGCACGTCAGACATAAAAAATGCTAATGTTTAAGTTTGAAATAGCTTTGACTGAATGGATTAAAATTGACTCAATTCCTTGATAATTTATCTAAAAACATATTACCACACTCAAGTATGGGGGAAAACATGTAAACTATGACTTAAGAAATTTTGAATCTGAGGAATGGTATGGAAAAAAGGGCTAAAAAGGTATTAGAAGAAGTATTTCCCAAGAATGAAGTTACCACTATTCAACAAACCTGTTAGGGGGTTGAATTATACAGGGCCACTTAAGGGCATTGGCTGCATGGTCAAATAATAGCATCTTTTGGCTGACAGGTCCATTATGTAGACTACTTATGCAAGGCTGCCTAAGGGCACGTGCTGTATAGTCAGGAAAAAGAACTCTCAGAAATTTACTTTTCTACTACTAAAAATCCAGTGGAAGTTTATGGAGATTAAAATTTTCCATAGCATTGAGTTTTCTGTATGGAGAGAGGTACTTGAATATAGAGAGTATATTTCCAATCAAGATTGTCGAATAATTGGAAGAATGTCACTCCTAAGAAGGTCTGAGCTAAATTTAGGGAAGGGAAATATAACCATACACTTGAATACTTTCAGATCATGAAAAAGAGTATGGGAAAAATATGTTAAGGATGGCTATTTTTGCAGATCCCTACATATTTTCATTAACACGAATAAGAAAAAAAAGAGGTTTTTCTCCCAAGAATGAAGTTACCATTATTTGACAAACCCGTTAGGGGGTTGAATTATGCAGGGCCACCTAGGGGAATTGGCTGCATAGTCAAATAATAGCATCTTTTGGCTGACAAGTCCATTATGTAGACTACTTATGCAAGGCCACCTAAGGGCATGTCTGCATAGTCAGGAAAAATAATTCTCAGGTATCAGACATTTTGTGACCAGAAGTCAAGAAATGGGTTATGGAGATCTAGAAGTATTTAAGGTTAAGAGTATGACACATCAAAATGGGCATTACTCCATTTATGCAGAGATACACAAAAAAATGCTAACCATAATCATGTTGTGGTTGGGTCCTGAATTGAGGTGATGGACTTCACTACGTATCCCATAAGGATGGGAATAAATCCATAAGTAGTTCTTGAAATACAATTTAACGTCATGTGGGATGAGAGTGTAGGAGATCTTAGTTTAGGGTCATGGAACTCAGACCATTATAAGGAATACATAGTGTGTGTTTGTTATAAACCTAATGTGAATGAAGACCAGGGTTTTCATACCACATTCCTGTTTTCACAAGGGGACTTTTCAGCCAAGGGACTGAAATTGGAATTCGGGGTTAGGCCCAAAGACTTGGGGATGGATTCGAGGGATTCTCAAATGTTCCTACCTATCCCATAAGAATGGGAATCAAGCCGCACGTAGTTCTTGAAATACACTCTGTACAGATTTGGTTCATACAAGTGAAGGGTGAAAGTGGACTTTAGTGCAATGATGGTTTGACCCAAGATAAAAGGTTCGTGAATTTCCATGTATGAACGTAGTCTTTAGAATATAACATGATTGGAGATCAATGTAAATAATGATTCCCTCTCAGGTGAGGGTGTCAAAGAATGTTGTAGTTTATTGTCATACAAGAAAAAACTGTTGTACATTTTAACATCATATAGCAAGGACAAAGGTGAACCAATGTGAATATATTGATTTTGGGGGTGGCTTCATGAATTAACATCGTATGAGATGGAGGTGAACCGATGTGAAAAGATTGGTTTTGGGCTTGAACCTCGGGAGGTTGCCTACATACCCAGCCTAGAAGGCAAGGATCAAAGTCCATGTAGTTCAATTGAAGAATGAATTGGTGATGAAGTTTTTTTTAGAACAACGACCTAAAAAATGGTGTTAGGACTTACGCATGTCTAGCGGCCCAGAGAGGGTGTTATGGTTGAAGTTTATTCTAAGCTCATGTGATTCATATGCGGTGTGAGAAACAAGAGGTATCAACAACCCTAACGATGCATAGTTTAATGTCATGTTGGACGTATAAGGGACTGAGCACAGTTTAATGTCATGTTGGACAATGGGGTAATATGAAGTTTAATGTCATGCATTAAGTAAAAAAGAGGGGGATGTATAGTTTAATGTCATATAGCTAAAACAAAAGAGAAGATTATGCAGTTTAAAGTCTTGCAGTAAGTACTTTGGGGACTGTTTAGTTTAATGTCATGTAGTAAGGACAACATAGTTTAACGTCATGCTGGATGAAAAGGGGGCAATACAGTTTAACGTCATGTTGGACGACAGAGTGTTGTACAGTTTAGTGTCATGTAGCTAGGACAAATTAGGGACTTTTTCACAGTTTAACGTCATGTGGGACGAAGAGGAGCACAGTTTAATGTCATATATCTAGGACGATGGTTATACAGTTTAAAGTCTTGCTGGACATAAGGGCCTTCTATACAGTTTAGCATCATGTAGCTAGGACATCACAGTTTAACGTCATGTTGGATGTATAAAGGACGATGCAGTTTAAAGTCTTCCAGCAAGGAAAACACAGTTTCATGTCATGTTGGATGAAAGGGTATTTGTGTTACACAAAATACTTCTTCAAGAATCTTGCATTGGTTGGAGTTGTGATGAGTTCTCCATCCATTGAGATTAAATAATAAGCTCCATTGGAGTAGACCTTATGTATTGAGTAAGTCCCTTCCCACTTTTTCTCATGCTTGGGAGGTTTCTTTCCTGGTATCATTGGAGTTATGAGAACCAATACCAATTCTCACTGAATTAATGAATGAAGACGAACTTTTTTGTTGAAAGATCGTGCTAT
Organism: Viscum album; assembly: GCA_963277665.1. Classification (NCBI taxonomy): domain Eukaryota; kingdom Viridiplantae; phylum Streptophyta; class Magnoliopsida; order Santalales; family Viscaceae; genus Viscum; species Viscum album. The sequence goes on from OY728122.1 coordinate 347,742,259, forward strand.
TAAATTCTGATAGACTTCAAAGTGATGCAGGGTGCACAATCTTTTCTCATCTAATCATTCCAATTCATCCAATCACTTTTGAAATTGTTCATTTGTAGATGACTAATCACAAATGGATACTCTGAGTGAAGGTAATTGAACTTCAATGGGAAAGACTGCTTCTGTTCCATATACCAATGAATATGGAGTTGACCGCGTTGCAGTGTGGGTGGTGGTTCGATAAGCCCATAAAGCATGAAAGAGTTTATCAGGCCCTGATTTCATATCTTTATCCACTATATTTTGCAATATATTTGAAAGATTCTTATTGAAGTCTTCTATGTGGACATTGGCCATTGTATGATACTTAGATTAATGGTTGGATTTGATGTTGTATTCTTGATACAACTTCCTTACCTCAGATGAACAGAAGTTGGTGCCATTGTCCGTCAATATGGTATGAGGGACACCAAATCTGGTAATGATGTTAGACTTGATGAAGCTAACAATGATTTTAGAACTAACTTCTTTGAGAGGTATTTCCTCTACCCATTTGGAAAAAAAGTCAGTAGAAGTAAGAATATACTTAAAATACTTGGCTGTAGCTGAAGGGTAAGGTCCCACTACATCCATCCCCCATGTGGAAAATGGCCACGAGTATTTAGCTATATGAATCAACTATGGGGGTTGATGAATGAAGTTGGCACATACTTGTCATGAATGACACTTCTTCGTGAAATCTACACAATCTTGTATCATTGAAGGCCAAAAGTATCCAAGCCTTCCAATTTGATCAGATAGTCTATGTCCAGACTGGTGGGCACCACAGACTCCTGCATGTACATATTTCATGACAACCATTGTCTCTTCACCATCAATGCATCTGAAGATAACTCCATCAAAACCACTTTTGTAGAGAATTTTTTCTAGGTGATATGGGCTGTCATAAAGAGTAAAATTGACCACACGTCGCTGGATTTGTTCTTTCTCAGCTCTATCTAGTGGAAGTGTTCCATTTTGAAGGTATTACCTGATAGGTGTCATCCATCCTATAGTATGACCATATGGTTCAGAAATGGGACTAATTTCATTGATTTCATATGTTATGGTTTGAATATAAGGTGAAATTGTACAAAGGTGGAAAATAATGATGATTGTATCATCCCGGTTTGGATCTTCCAGGGTTGTGGCTATATTAGCCAGTGCATCAGCTTGGGAATTTTGTGATCACGGGACATAAGAAAATGTTGGTTTCGAATGAAATTCTGCCATTAACTCTATGAAATAATCATACAAATGGATTAACTCTTCTTTTCTGATGGCATAATCCCCATTAACTTGTTTGATTACCAGATCTGAATCACCTTTCACCTTTAAGTGATTCACTTGTGCTTGAAGCGCCAAATCCAATCCTATGATGAGAGCTTGATATTCTGCTTCATTGTTTTTACCACCTTCCCACAATAAGAAGGAATAAGGTAGAACTTCCTTTTATGGAGAAATGAGCACAATTCCTAACCCAACCTTGTTGAATTTAGGATCTTCCATTTTTTTTCCTATTGAACTTCTGGAAGAACCATCAATGTTCATTTACCATGTTTGAATATTATCTTGAAAATAAAAGACTTCCTCATCAGGAAGTTCAATATCTAAAGATATATCATCTACTGAAGTATGTTCAGCAAGGAAATCAGCAAGATCTTGGCCCTTTATCACCTTTTGAGATACATACTAGATATCAAATTGCTACAAAATAACTGCCAACCTTGCCAGACGTCCTGTATGAATTGGACGAATAAGGATGAATTTGAGAAGGTTATTGCGAGATACCAATTGGAATTTATGATGTTGCAGGTAGTGTCTCAATTTCTGAACTGCAAATATTAATGCTAGGCAGCACTTCTCAATACTTGAATATCAGGTTTCTGCTTCAAGCATAGTCTGACTGAGATAGTAAAGGTTGTTTTCATTCCCAGCATCATTTTTCTGGGCAAGGAAGGCACCCAACGATCACTCTAAAGCTGTCACATAAAGAATAAGTGGCCTTCCTTCAATAGGTGGAATTAATACCGGTGTAATCAAGAGATATTTCTTGAGAATATTGAATCTTTCTTTACATTATTCAATCCACTAGTAAGTGACTCCCTTCTTCATCAATTTGGTGAATGGTAAACTTTTACCTACCAAATTGGCGATGAAACGCTGAATATAAGCTAAGTGTCCTTGAAGTACTCTCAATTCATTCAAATTTCAAGGATGTGACATACTAAGGATTGACTTTTCCTTCTTAGGATCGACTTTGATACCATGATGGTGTACAAAAAAGCTGAAATTTTTTCCCGAGGTTACCCCAAAAGAACATTTTAAGGGGTTCATCTTCAAATTATGTTGTCGAAGTTTATGGAATATGATTTCCAAATCATCCAAGTTATTAGAAAGTTTTCTGGAATTAACCACAAAATCATCCACATAAAATTCATCAAACTTCCCTAAAAAGGGTTTGATGATACGGTGCATGACATGCTGATATGTTGCGCCCACATTCTTCTGGTCAAAGGGAATTACCCGATAGCAAAACACACCCTGAGGGGCTATGAAGGCTATTGATTCTTCATCTTTTGTAGCCATTTGGATTTGATTATACCCTTAATATCCATCCATGAAGGAAAGTGCTTCATAGCCAGCTATTACATCAATTAAGAGTTCTGTGATCGGAACTAGAAAATCATCCTTGGGACAATGCTGATTAAGATCTCTAAAATCAATAAAAACTATAATTTGTCCATTATTCTTTTTCACAGGGACAATATTAGCCATCCATTTGGGATATTGAACTTCTCTTACGAATATAGCTTTGATAATCTTATCTACTTCAACTTCAATTTTGGAAGCATAAGTTGAGTGTGTTCTTCTTGGGGCTTACTTAAATCCTCTATGTTCTTATGGAAAACCCAAATGATGTGTAGCAACATCAGGATCAAGCCCTATCATTTCTATATAGTTCCAAGAAAATATATCTTGATTTTTCTTCAAAAATGAAATATACATTTCCTGCTCTTCAAGAGTCATGGATGCACTAATTAAAGTGTGACGTGGATCTTCTTTTGTACCCAGATTTATTTCTATGAGTTCATCCACAGTGGTAGAGATACCCTCTTCAAATGTTGGAGGAGCATCCCTGAGATCTTCATCTTCTTCTTCAACACGTGTTACTTATTATATTTTTATTTTCATAGTAGATGATGAAGCAGAATTTCCAGGATCAAGAGAGATGTTAAAATTTTAACATCTTGAAGAAGAGGCTACCATTTCTTACCCTATTGATGATGAAGGGTCTTCCTTGGGTAATAAAGAGGAGATAATGGATTGATAATTGACATCATTTTTTACCTCTGAAATTTCAATAACTTCTTCTGGCCTGGTTGGTGAATTATAGACTTGCTGGATTTCAGCGGATGAAATGAAGACATCAACATTTGATCTTTCATCATTGCTTGGTGAATCACCAATTTCTCCCATGCTGTCTAGCTTGATTGTCTTAATTGACATTATGGAAGTTTCTATAAGAGTATTTGGATTTGGGTCTATCCTGTCAATTTTACTGATAGACAACACATAATCTGTACTCACATGTTTGAATGGGTTTACTGGAATCTTCTCCAAACCATATGGAGCATTAACCTTGGTAACCTCCTTTATTGTGGATTTCTCCTTACCCTCCATGTCGTAGAATTCTGCCTCAATGTATTGAGATTCACATGTTTTGAATGGGAATTTATGACCATACAATATCTCAATTTGACCATTGAAACAATACTTGAGACATTGATGGTATGATGAGGGTATACCTGCATGTTGATGTAGCCAAGGTCTTCCAAGAAAAATGATGAAAGCTGTGTCATGAAGAACAACCATGAAATCTGAATTGGATACAAGATCTCCAAATGGAGTTCTGAGTGTGATCTCGCCCAGAGGTTATGGTTCATTTTTTTCATATCCTTGCAACATCAGAGTAGTAGGAGATAAATCAGATTCAGTGAGGCCCAATCGACAAAGTGTACGAATGGGGATGAGGTTGACTCCTGAACCATTATCAATGAAATCTCTTCGGATGTATACATCATTGACATTTCCAGATAAATACAAAGGTCTAATATTTCCATGCACAACATCATCTTCATCTTCAGCTGTAAAAGATATCACTGCATGTAATTCTGCAGGATTATTCTTTACGTGGTACACTTCAGCCGCAACAATTTCAGTTTCGAAATCCTAAGGACTTGGCAAAGCCTCAATGAGTGCCTCCCAAAGATCCTTTGATAGATTCAAGGAATCCAGAATTGATAACATGGCCAATAATTGGTCCAAATGCTTCAAGACATCATATTTTTGATCCAAAGGTCTGTGTTTCCCAACAGGAACATGTGGTTTTGCAGGTGCCTTAGAAGTTGATGCTTTGGAAGTAGATGCACCTTGTATCGGGGTAGGAGTTGGAAATACTCCTGTATTTGGAATATTAGACTGAATTGGTCTATTTACTTGATGAGATGAAGAAGTTGTAACCTCTAAATGATCCTCCAGAATAATTGTTCCCGGACTGAATCTGTTATGCATGGAAGAATTTTCTTATTCTTATTGAGCGTACTGAAGGTATTTTCCATGAGTTTCTACTGCATATACAGTTCTAGTAGGGGTAGAGTTGGAATAGTGGCTTCTGGGATATCCACGTCTTTCTCTGTATCCCAGACCTCTGGAATTCCCTCTAATTCCTGTATTTGATACAGGAAATTCAGGCTCATCAAGATCAAAACTATGACTGGAATAAGGATCTATTAAGTAAATCATGTTAACAAAACCAAATATCAACTCTTCATCTGATGAAGAATCTTCCAGATTATCCAGTTTAGGTTGTGTCGTTTGGTGGGACGGTGCCCATGGATTTGAAGTAGATGGCCTAAAATCTTCCAGAGTCAGAGAAAACTTGGGCTTTGTCATGATTTCATCTTCTTATAATTGTTCCTCTTTCTTTGAATTATGCCACCCCTTTGAGGATTTTTCTTTTGATGAAGGAGGTTTTGTTGTGGCATTCATAGCAGAAGACAGAATTGGTTTCTTCAATTGCATTCAAAAAATGGAATGAGTTTGGTTGATCATTTTCCTGACCATCTAATCACCATATTTCTGTGCATTTTTTCTTTTGAATTCTTGCAACTCTCCTTCTTCCTCTAGATCTCTAGCAGTAACACAAGCTAACTAAGCTGAAGAACCTTTTAATTTGACTTGTCCCGAGTCCACCATTTTTTTCAAGAGGTATTTGAAGACAAAACACTCCTAAATGGGATTCCCCAACATCTGATGAAATGGGAAATAGTTGGAACGGTCTTAATCTCCTTCCCTGTTCGGCCTTTTGGGACTTGGAAATTGAACCAAATTATTTTCCAGAGCTGAAATGAGGTAACTAGGAACTTGTTAATTTCGGAAAGAAAAAACTTTGCTCTTTAACTCCTCAAATTGTTTCCGTCTTTGATATCTTTTATCATCTTGAAGAAACGACCTCTGTTGTTAACGCTCAGGAGGTGGAGCCCTTAGGAATGATGAATGTTTTGAAGTGGAAGCAGGTACATGTGCTTGTTTAAGCATAACTATAGCAGTCACTGCTCTGCCCATTCTCCTTCCTAGAGCTGATGGAATTACATGAGTTTTATCCTTAGTCTTTATAAGAGAGTATTAAATCTTCTAAGTGATCGAAGTAAGGTCTCAAAACCCTCCTGTGTATTTCACAGTGATCAACAGTGTGCGTAATTCATCATGCAAATTTTCTACACTGATTGGTAACAATTCCTCTTGAGGGAGTGCTAAGATTTGGGAATATGTTAATCCCTTCCAGTGAGCAATAAAATCTGAAACCCTTTCATTCTCCCTTTTCTTAAAATTTGTAAGATCAAAAACTGTTGTCTTTGGAAATGTTGAGCTGAATTGAAGAAGGAATCTATGGCAGAGATCCTCCCATCTGGTAATTGACCAGGATTGCAAGCTTGTATACCAGACAAAAGAAGGCCCTTGTAATTACTGTACAAAACACCTGAGCTTAACTTCTTCCTGTTGCTGAGGGGTTCCCATCATAGGATCACAACGAGAAACAAAATTTGTTAAGTGTTTCTCTGGGTCTCCCGAACCATTAAATATTGGGAATGTGGTAATTGAAAAATTTGATGGGGGAGGAATTGCATCAACCCATTCTGGGTAAGATTTCTTTTCTAGTTGAATTTTATCACGTTTTTCCTCCATATCTTCCAACCGATCTATTAATGACTCAATAGTAGTTATTAACTTTTGAGAAACATCCGGTTGATCTTGGACCTGAGCAGGTGAAATAACTAGATCTTGGACAAATGTGGGGGCTGGTACCACAATTGATGATAACACCACCGGTTTTTGTTGCACCTGACCCATAGGATTAGACCTATGAGGGTGTACTGATAAAAGAGGATATTCTTGATCCATCTCAGTAACTGCAACAAATTCCCTTGACTGACTGACTCCAGCACGCTTAGGAGGAAGACTTCCTTGAAGTAGTTCTGCATTCAACCTTCTTAATTCATTCATTTCTTCCTCATATTGGGAAAATATTTTCTCTAGTGAGAGTGATTGGCCTTCTCTAGAGGAAGGGTGGAATGTAACCTGATTCTTTCCTTTTCCCTTGTTGTATGCCTTTTGAAGAGGGGGAAGTTGGTTATTTGAAGGAATACCTAGATTCGGGGTAAGCCTTTGATTTCGTGTACGCACACCTTCTTCATTTGTGTCTGTGTGTACAACTTCTGGAGCAAGAACCTCTTCATCTGATACCTCTGAGTGAGCCTCATGTTCTAGAGAATCAGCAACAATGACATTGATGACATTAATTGATGCATAACGCATTGCATCCCTTCTATCGACATTTCTGTGATACTGTCTTTTTCCATGTCCTTGAGGATACATTTCCTTTTGTTGAATTGATCCCTCAGGAACTTCTTGACAAACTGTAACTTGGAGGGAATGTCCTAATAATTAGGCTATGCGTTCCTCTTGTGACTTCTTCCCTAATCAATAGAATACTTACTTTCTTTGAGGAAGAGATTGAGGATTTGAAAAAGTACCCAATCTGGTGGACTGGGGCTATTCCTGTTATTTTTTCTCAACTCCTCGAATCCTATATGTTGATTCTAAGGGTTGGGTTAAAATAGTCCCCAGTCTGGTAAGCTGGGGTGGTTCTTGAGCTCCTATATCCAATACTTTCTTAAAATATCTCTTGATCTTGCAAACTTTATTCTGGAAATTGCCTAGATGCATAAACCTACATTGTAGAGACCCGAATCTTGACGTACATTGACATTAAATTACATTTGTGGAATACTTAGTACATAACAAAAACACACACACAAGGATCGTAATAGTTTAGTGTCTTTGGAAACTCGGAATATAATCTTCTAATCCTGGTGAAAGATCTTCAACATCTCCCATAAATATCTTCCTTTTTTTATACCTAAAACCTTTCTTTATATCCTGGGGAAAAGAAAACATAAAAGGGTGAGCTCAAATGCTCAGTAAGGGTAAACAAAAGAAATATCAATCACATCATATACATAAGCACATAACTTTTGGAAATCTTCACCTGCAAAAGAGATCATAATTTCATAACATGGGATAAATCATGGCAGTGAAATGTAATCACAATAATCATAACTTAAAACATGAAACTTTGTGGCATACACACATAATCATAGAGAATTATTTCTTGTCAGTCAAAACTCATTGCCAAGACTATCTTAGTGGACAAAGTCCCTTTCTGAACCGAGTCACCCTCGTTCCAGTCCTGTTTCACTAAACCAGTATAACCTACCGTTCCAGCCATGTCTATCTCATGAGATATAAAATCTTTACCCAATGCATTGGATGGATATATAGGTCCCACCCATCTCATAATGATACCATTCTTATGTGTGCCACAAAATCATAAATCATACATCATTGTATAACCCATGTAGTAAAAATGGGATTCTTAAACAACATGACATCATAAAACAATTCATATAAGATAAAGGAATTCATAAAAATATTTCCATCACAACATAATCAAATCCATGTAATAATAGGGATAAAAATAGAACACTTTATTATCTTAGATGGAAAATAATTTTGATAAAACACTTGAACTCCATTCTTGAGGAAAATATCCTTTCTACTTCAAAAACATTTTTCCTTTCTTAACATGTCATAAAATTTTAAACTAAAAGAAGTTGATTAAAAATAAACTTGAAAACTTGTAAAGGAATCTTCTTGGAAATAATTTTTTAAAAATCCATTCATGTCGTAAAAGTAAACAAAAAATATTCTTCTCGTACTTTTTTCGGAAAAGTCAAAAAGTACCTCGTATGAAAAACGACAAAAGATTCCTTTCATATCTTTTACTAAAAACTCACCGAATGGTAAAATTGGATTTAAACAATTGTAGGTGGATGGAAATAATATTACATATTGAGGAAACACTGATGTGGATGATAAAATACACCCCAGTAAATGCCAATGCATAAACAATCTCGGATAAAAATGAAATTGTGATATTTTCCCTTACCTTAAGTCCGATTTGCTTCGTAAGTGTCCGAACCTCCTGTATAATGATTTAAATAATGTCATTAACTTATTACAGAATCATATTCATTGTTATGATATCATATATTGTTCACTTATGACTTTATATTACCCGTTCTTTTGTAAATTCGATGTTAAAGAAGCATTTTGGGTAAAATCGTTTCATTTATCGTAGGTGTTTGGACTTGTTGTTCTTGAAATTATTATAAATTATATCATGATTTACTTACTTCCATAATATAAAACATGATTTATATATCATATATATTCAGTATATATATATATATGATAAATATATAAATGAAATGAAACACACCGTTCATGGAGACGGTAGTCCGTACGTACGCATGAACGTTGTTTTCCTTTCCTTATTGTCTTGAATGGAAGTAAGTAGCTGACATACATATATACATAAATCCAGTAGCCTTATAATGTCATATATTTCATTATTATTGATTATATATACTTTATAATCATTCTTAAATGGTTAACATGGAGAATGAATCTCATCGCGTCGTGGAGACGGTAGTCCGTACGTACGCACGAGCAATGATATCGTTCCCATGGTCGTGGAATTGTGTTGAAGTGTATGTATACTATTTCACTATCAATATAACTCTATAATAATCATATATAGTTACTCCTAACACCATTATACCCATCCAATTGAGGTGGTGGAGGAAAATAGATTACACCACGACGTGGAGACGGTATTCCGTACGTACGCACGCGCGGTGATTTCCTTTTTCCGTAGGATGGATAGAAGGTTAATTAGAGTTGTTTCATATTTATAATAACATATCAGTATATAATAAATACTGATGTTATTAATTTATCGTGAAACAACTAAATAAGAAGAAGTTGAAGAAGAAAGAAATTGAAAAAGATCGGTAATGGATATTACCTCTTTTTGACGCGCCTTTTCAAAACCTCCACTTAAAGAACTAAGGATGGTCTTTGAAGAAGACCAGAACCTCTAGGATGATACTAGGGAAGTGGAGAAGATATTTTGTCAGGGGTTGTCCGAGCTTGAAGGCTCAAAGTTGTGTGAGGAAGATAGGGAGGAGGTGCCCTTTTATAAGGGAGGAGAGGGGCACCTTTGGAATTCTTAAAAATATTAATTTATAATAAATCTAACCCCACTTAAAAACCTCCAAAAATGACTCATATTAGAAGCTTAGATGATATAGGGTTGTAATATCATCAACCAATCAAATTTAGACATTTTTTGATCTTATTTTAAACCTTATCATTTTGATTTATCCTTATTTAATCTATTTATGTTTATTTGTGGTAATAAAATTCTAAATTTTAAATTATAACAAATAATTACTTATTTGTTGTGAATTTTCCATAATTGTTTACTTTATAACATTATAGACCATATAAATTTAAATTTATAATTTTTAAATATTTTTGTGATTTTTAAACAATTTTATAATATGTTATTTTTATAAAATAACAATAGTGTCAATTTTGACACTATTCTTTTATTTTAATTTAAATAAAATATATACAGAAGATATGTTCGAACTAAAAGCTTTAATATATTAATAAAAGGTCATATGTATCTATAAAATTAGTTGATAACATTAAATAGTTCATATAATATTTATTTTATTATTTTTAAAACCATTTATTTGGTTTATCTCTTAATAAAATAATTACTACATCATTTTTGTATAATTATTTAATATACTTATTTGTTGCATAAAAATTTAAAATAAAATCCTATGATAAATATAAATATATTAACTTTCACAATAATACTTTTACTAGAATTTATCATCTTAAAATCACAATATTTAAATTGTTATATTTATTAAATTATGAAGGTGACAACTTTGGAATCATTTAAAATAAAATAATAGAAGTGTCATAATTACTTGTATAAGACTCTAAATGGTCACATATTCTACCATTGGATGATTATAGTTTAAATTGACATGAAAAATAAGTTTTGGTAAGGGTTTTGTTCCTTTTATGGTCACTATTAGTTTAATAAAAACTATATTCTTGATTTTTCACTAGATAAATAATTTCTGCATCACTATTGTGTCACAATTAATGATAATTATTTAATCCCAAAAAATTCTAAATAAATTCTCATGATGTATAGAAATTTGTTACCTTTCCGTAGACTATTAATGTTCGAAGTTTTATGATTTTTATCACTAAGTTAAAATTATTATACTTATATAATTTAAGAAAGTGACATGTTGTCACATTCTTTGGTTTTAATAATAATTAAATTATTTTCATTGAAACAATTTAATTAAATGAATCTAATCCGACCCTTAGGTGATATGGGTCGAATTTTAGTCATCCAATAGGATTTTGACATTTGTTAGGGTAATTTTAAAATAGTATATTTACCCTTAATTACTCGATTTACCTTTAACTATGGTAAATAAGATTTACCGTAGTTACTATTCATAATTCACCAAAAAAAAAGTAGCTTATTAACATAATTTGGACCCACTGATTCAAAATATGGAATCCATTTTTCCAAATTCAATACACAAAAGATGCAGAAATTAAATTAAAATTAATCTCGTTGTCGAAAGAAAACCGGTTTTTCTTTAAAACATTGCAAAAGATTGAATTGATTTAACCTACGAATTCAAGGTAAAATCAATGCTAATGACATACATCATATTAAATGGTGAAAATATATTCTATTTATACTTTAAAACCATTCAATATTATAATTTAACTACATAAGATATTACAATGAAAAAAGTTGTTTTTAATTAAAATATAGCGGGTTTTTACTATTCATTAAAATATGAAAGTTATCGGAAAAATATCAAAACTTTATCTAATGTAAATTTTTATATCTTGATTCAAAAGAAGAATTTTATTTTGTCAAATTGAACATATAAACATGTCAAAAACTATATTTAAAGTTGGTGCGCCATCAAAAGGTGGCAAAACTGCATTTTTTGAAAAATACTTATTTTACCCGAAAAATTTATTTTGTTCTTATAACATGTTCCAGAAAATGTGTAAGATGAATAATAATGTTATAAAATTCAAAATTTAGTTGATACTATTCATAACGTCTAGTTCATGACAATATTATAATAATATATCATTGTTTATTAAAACCCAGTATTCCGTACAACACATGCTATCGGGGAAGGTCGTGATTGCGTGTAATGCAAGCCAAGTCAGGGTTGTGTGTTGTGAAATAATCCTTATTTGTTTTGTATAACAGAATCCAACCATATTTTATATATATATATATATATACGCAATGTTGCGTAGAATAACTATTATCAAAATTGTGTGTAACACGATCCAAGAATAGTGTTTCGTATACTGCAAGCTAATACGGTATTGCGTATAGCGCAAGGTAATCTTGGTGTAGCACAAGACATTAATGAAATTAAAAGAATATTTTTCATAACATCTCGGGGTGTTACATTCTACCCCCCTTAAAATGAATTTCGCCCTCGAAATTCGTCGTGGTTATAAATGGTTTACTACTCGAAAGTTTGTTTAATAGAAACCCACATCGTAAAAAGGAATACCAAAACATGGCTTTTAAAAACTAAAGTATGAAATGTAACGGTTACCCAAATTAACTCATCACGGGGTTTCAACGTAGGAGAACATAGGTGAAAATATGGATATGGAAGAAAAATCTAACCATCAAGTTCTGATGGAGAGTGGTAGAGAACATGGCTATGGAAAAGCCAACAATCACAAATCCATAAATTTGTGATGATCTAAGGTACCATCTGATTAATCAGATATAAGAGCACTAAGACAACATTTTTGGTTTTCAAGATCGTTTCCCTAAAGTTGAAGAATTTGAATTAGAATAAATACTTACTTTATTTTGGTACAATCTCACTGTTGTTCGTGCCTTGAACAATTTCCACTTCATCTCTTAAATAAATGAAGTTGAATTTGTTATTCGTGAAGTGTTAGCAGATCATGTGATAGAATGACGGGTCATTCCATCTGTCTCAAACAAAAGGTTAACAAAAGTTATTAAATATACATAAGTCATTCCATAGTGAGATTAATCATATATGGTTCCTAAAATGGACTTATACTTCATATATAATACTGCTTAATATAATAAAACTAGTTTCTACTAAATAGGGACTTCCTGTAGGCCAGTGGTAGGCGATAAAGGCCAGTCTCACTTCGGTTGTGGGTTCGATTCCTACGACCTTGTCCGATGCATTGGGCTATCGTCCATCCTGCAGGTTTTCCTTTTTCTATTACTATAACATCACATAATATCAAAAGTTCCATCCTTAAACAATACTAACTTATGTCCAACATAATCCATTCCAATCTTTAGGAAATACTTCGGTCCAAGCTCATAATATAAAGAATATGATTACTTGAAATGTCATCAACCAAGCATGTGAATACCATCATTTATCCCCCATATATCTTGTTGGTCACATTCCAATCATGTGATTACCTTAATCATGTATTCTATTGAAAAATGAATACCCATTGATCATTATTGAAAACATCAATTCTGTTAAAAGTTAACTCTTTCCACATACCAAAATCCTCAAAATTCTATATACTCAAACCATGATATCACTTAGTCCTTATATCAATCATGAGCTCATGAATACTGTTAAACATTTCATTTTCTCCTTATCCCTTAATTATGCGCATATCATCTACTTTCCAAAATATTTGAATCACTTTTCATGGTTACCGGTACCTTAAAATTATTGAAAACCACAATAGACCAATACTTAAATATTTCAATACACCATAAAAGTACCTCAACAACATTATTCTTTAATACCAATACATAAACACTTCAGTCCATCCACTTCAATGATTGTCCTGGAATAAGTCCTTCCTTTATTTAGAAGTAACTTTTTAGGTCAGGGCATTGAGTTGGGTAATGCCCATGTTCTCCACAAATAAGACATTGAACTCCATAACAGTCTGTCACTCTATGACCCTTTTCTCTACACAGATAACATCGGTCCCTCCATTTGAGGTATTCCTCAAGGTTCTTCTTCCCTTCTTTAGAAATCTCAATCTTCCTTTATTTATGCTCCTCAACATGCGAACATGCATAATAGTCTATCTTCCTCTTCTTTGATGAATTAGGCATACCACTAAATTTCACCTTGTTAATCATATATCGCGATGACTGATTCGGCATAATCAAAACATCTTTCTCTCTAGGCATTACACAATTTTTTTTCTCATAGTCACCAATTTGTCCATTGGATTTAATGTTAACCGAATTCCTTTTGGTTCCCTCCATTAACTAAAACACAAAAATAATTTTGTGAGAGGAAAAAATCATGCTAGAGAAAACAACATAGTAAAGGGGAAGTATCCTCAATATCTAACTTCATAGGTTAAATTCTATGATCGTTACCATAGTTCTAGGACTGTATCTTATACGTATACATATCCTTAGGGACATCCCTATACATACCTTAGAAATATCTCTAGGGATCTCACTAACGCTTTCGCATCCTAGTTTCCAAAGGTTGACTAAACCTTTCCTCTGATACCAACTGTAGAGACCCGAATCTTGACGTACATTGACATTACATTACATTTGCAGAATACTTAGTACATAACAAAAACACACACACAAGGATCGTAATAGTTTAGTGTCTTTGGAAACTCGGAATATAATCTTCTAATCCTGGTGAAAGATCTTCAACATCTCCCATAAAGATCTTCCTTTTTTTATACCTAAAACCTTTCTTTATATCCTGGGGAAAAGAAAACATAAAAGGGTGAGCTCAAATGCTCAGTAAGGGTAAAAAAAGAAATATCAATCACATCATATACATAAGCACATAACTTTTGGAAATCTTAACCTGCAAAAGAGATCATAATTTCATAACATGGGATAAATCATGGCAGTGAAATGTAATCACAATAATCATAACTTAAAACATGAAACTTTGTGGCATACACACATAATCATAGAGAATCATTTCTTGTTAGTCAAGACTCATTGCCAAGACTATCTTAGTGGACAAAGTCCCTTTCTGAACCGAGTCACCCTCGTTCCAGTCATGTTTCACTGAACCGGTATAACCTACCGTTCCAGCCATGTCTATCTCATGAGATATAAAATCTTTACCCAATTCATTGGAGGGAGATATAGGTCCCACCCATCTCATAAGGATACCATTCTTATATGTGCCACAAAATCATAAATCATACATCATTGCATAACCCATGTAGTAAAAATGGGATTCTTAAACAACATGGCATCATAAAACAATTCATATAAGATAAAGGAATTCATAAAAATATTTCCATCACAACATAATCAAATCCATGTAATAATAGGGATATAAATATAACACTTTATTATCTTAGATGGAAAATAATTTTGATAAAACACTTGAACTCCATTTTTGAGGAAAATATCCTTTCTACTTCAAAAACATTTTTCCTTTCTTAACATGTCATAAAATTTTAAACTAAAAGAAGTTGATTAAAAATAAACTTGAAAACTTGTAAAGGAATCTTCTTGGAAATAATGTTTTAAAAATCCATTCATGTCGTAAAAGTAAACAAAAAACATTCTTCTCGTACTTTTGTCGGAAAAGTCAAAAAGTACCACGTATGAAAAACGACAAAAGATTCCTTTCATATCTTTTACTAAAAACTCACCGAATGGTAAAATTGGATTTAAAAAATTGTAGGTGGATGGAAATAATATTACATATAGAAGAAACATGGATGTGGATGATAAAATATACCCCAGTAAATGCCAAATCATAAACAATCTCGGATAAAAATGAAATTGTGATATTTTCCCTTAACTTAAGTCCGATTTGCTTTGTAAGTGTCCGAAACTCCTGTATAATGATTTAAATAATGTCATTAACTTATTACAGAATCATATTCATTGTTATGATATCATATATGATTCACTTATGACTTTATATTACCCGTTCTTTTGTAAATTCCATGTTAAAGAAGCGTTTTGGGTAAAATCGTTTCATTTATCGTAGGTGTTTGGACTTGTTGTTCTTGACATTATTATTACTTATATCATGATTTACTTACTTCCAGAATATAAAACATGATTTATATATCATATATATTCAGTATATATTTATATATATATGATAAATATATAAAAGAAATGAAACACACCGTTCATGGAGACGGTAGTTCGTACGTACGCATGAACGCTGTTTTCCTTTCCTTATTGTCTTGAATGGAAGTCAGTAGATGACATAAATATATACATAAATCCAGTAGCCTTATAATGTCATATATTTCATTATTATTGCTTATATATAATTTATAATCATTCTTAAATGGTTAACATGGAGAATGAATCTCATCGCGTCGTGGAGACGGTAGTCCGTACGTACGCACGAGCGATGATATCGTTCCCATGGTCGTGGAATTGTGTTGAAGTGTATGTATAATATTTCAGTATCAATATCACTCTATAATAATCATATATAGTTACTCCTTACACCATTATACCTATCCAATTAAGGTGGGGGAGGAAAATAGATTACACCACGGCGTGGAGACGGTATTCCGTACGTACGCACGCGCGGTGATTTCCTTTTTCCGTAGGATGGATATAAGGTTAATTAGAGTTGTTTCATATTTATAATAACATATAAGTATATAAGAAATACTGATGTTATTACTTTATCCTGAAACAACTAAAGAAGAAGAATTTGAAGAAGAAATAAATTGAAAAAGATCGGTAATGGATATTACCTCTTTTTGACGCGCCTTTTCTTAACCTCCACTTAAAGAACTAAGGATGGTCTTTTAAGAAGACCAGAACCTCTAGGATGATAATAGGGAAGTGGATAAGAGATTTTGGCAGGGTTTTTCCGAGCTTGAAGGCTCAAAGTTGTGTGAGGAAGAGAGGGAGGAGGTGCCCTTTTATAAGGGAGGAGAGGGGCACCTTTGGAATTCTTAAAAATATTAATTTATAATAAATCTAACCCCACTTATAAACCTCAAAAAAATGACTCATATTCAAATATTAGATGAGATAGGGTTGTAATATCATAAAAATATCAAATTTAGACATGTTTGGATCGTATTTTAAACCTTATTATTTTGATTTATCCTTATTTAATCTATTTAAGTTTATTTGTGGTAATAAAATTCTAAATTTTAAATTATAACAAATAATTACTTATTTGTTGTGAATTTTCCATAATTTTTTACTTTATAACCTTATAGACCATATAAATTTAAATTTATAATTTTTATATATTTTTGTGATTTTTAAACAATTTTATAATATGTTATTTTTTTAAAATAACAATAGTGTCAATTTTGACACTATTCATTTATTTTAATTTAAATAAAATATATAAAGAAGATATGTTCTAACTAAAAGCATTAATATATTAATAAAAGGTCATATGTATCTATAAAATTAGTGGATCACATTAAATAGTTCATATAATATTTATTTTATTATTTTTAAAACCATTTATTTGGTTTATCTCTTAATAAAATAATTACTACATCATTTTTGTATAATTATTTAATATACTTATTTGTTGCATAAAAATTTAAAATAAAATCCTATGATGAAGATAAATATATTAACTTTCACAATAATACTTTTACTGGAATTTATCATCTTAAAATCACAATATTTAAATTGTTATATTTATTAAATTATGAAGGTGACAACTTTGGCATCATTTAAAATAAAATAATATAAGTGTCATAATTGCTTGTATAAGACTCAAAATGGTAAAATATTCGACCATTGGATGATTATAGTTTAAATTTACATGAACAATAAGTTTTGGTCAGTGTTTTGTGCCTTTTATGGTCACTATTAGTTTAATAAAAACTATATTCTTGATTTTTCACTAGATAAATAATTTCTGCATCACTATTGTGTCACAATTAATGATAATTATTTAATCCCAAAAAATTATAAATAAATTCTCATGATGTAGATAATTTTTTTAGATTTCTGGAGACTATTCATGTTCGAAGTTTTATGATTTTTATCACTAAGTTAAAATTATTATACTTATATAATTTAAGAAAGTGACTTGTTGTCACATTCTTTGGTTTTAATAATAATTAAATTATTTTCATTGAAAAAATTTAATTAAATGAATCTAATCTGACACTTAGGTGATATGGGTCGACTTTTAGTCATCCAATAGGATTTTGACATTTGTTAGGATAATTTTAAAATATTATATTTACCCTTAATTACCCGATTTACCTTTAACTATGGTAAATAAAATTTACCGTAGTTACTATTCATAATTCCCAAAAATAAAAAGTAGCTTATTAACATAATTTTGACCCACTGATTACAAATATGGAATCAATTTTTCCAAATTCAATACACAAAAGATGCAGAAATTAAATTAAAATTAATCTCGTTGTCCAAAGAAAACAGGTTTTTCTTTAAAACATTGCAAAAAATTGAATTGATTTAACCTACGAATTCAAGGTAAAATCAATGCTAATGACATACATCATATTAAATGGTAAAAATATATTATATTTATACTTTAAAACCATTCAATATTATAATTTAACTACATAAGATATTACGATGAAAAAATATGTTTTTAATTAAAATATAGCGGGTTTTTACTATTCATTAAAATATGAAAGTTATCGGAAAAATATCAAAACTTTATCTAATGTAAATTTTTATATCTTGATTCAAAAGAAGAATTTTATTTTGTCAAATTGAACATATAAACATGTCAAAAACTATATTTAAAGTTGGTGCGCCATCAAAAGGCGACAAAACTGCATTTTTTGAAAAATACTTATTTTACCCGAAAAATTTATTTTGTTCTTATACCATGTTCTAGAAAATGTGTAAGATGAATAATAATGTTATAAAATTAAAAATTTAGTTAATACTATTCATAATGGCTAGTTCATGACAATATTATAATAATATATCATTGTTTATTAAAACCCGATATTGCGTACAACACACACTATCGGGGAAGGTCGTGATTGCGTGTAATGCAAGCCAAGTCAGGGTTGCGTGTTGTGAAATAATCCTTAGTTGTTTCTTATAACATAATCCAACCATATTATATATATATATATATACGCAATGTTGCGTAGAATAACTATTATCAAAATTGTGTGTAACACGATCCAAGAATAGTGTTGTGTATACTGCAAGCTAATATGGTTTTGCGTATAGCGCAAGGTAATCTTGGTTTAGCACAAGACATTAATGAAATTAAAAGAATATTTTTCATAAAATATCTTGGTGTTACATACATCCACTCAAATCACTTGGCTCAAATGAACACTGGATGATTTCTGACACATCTGTCACCTGATGATGAGCTCGCTCTAAATGAGAAGCATGTTCAATATTCTCATTTGCCAGATGCAAAATTAATTCAACAACTTGTTCTTTGTATGCCTGACTTTGGGAAGAACTAGTTGAGGCATGTTCCTGAGCAAGCCTTTGATTACAAACAAAGCTAATTGGCTATGGCTGGCCATGGGCAATAACATTGCATGAGACCACTTTTGACGGGCTTTGTTGACCGGAGAGTACAGTGAAATGTTGTACTCCATGAACACCCCATCCCCTAATATGAATACCATATGGTGCATTGGAAATTAACTGGTGCAATATTTTTAGTGTGCCAAGGCATGAACGTTAAAGGGCTCTCTGCTGCTTTTTAGCCTTTGGATATCGAGAAACTGAGAGAGAGGTCAAATCAATTTGGTGTTGTGACCCTTCTATTATCTTGACATGATTTTCATATTCATCATAAGATAATATTTTATCTTTCAATTAACAAAGAGTTTTCCACATGTTAAGATGAATATCGTGAATGCAATCGTTCATTAACATCTCTGTAATGTCATAATGAGAGTCATCCAAATGCCAAAACATGACTGGCACTTCACCTTTCGCCAGTTGTTTTCTCATATTCATCACTTCTTCTTTATCATTCAATGAAGATTATTCTACCTGATTAGACCAGAGCTGGTTCTTCCTTGTTGCTTCATCAGATTCAACAAGATTGGTAGAGAATTCACCGATCAAACTATAATACGAATGACCCAGGGGTGGTTCGGAGAATGACCTACACCCTGGGCTATCTTCTGATTGAGAAAGTATTTCACCTACTAGTGGTAAAGCATCAGACATGACTGGATTTACATTTTCAAGTGCCTCAAGATAAGATGGATTTCTAATCACTACATTTTCCATTGGAGAATTTTCCAGACAATGTGAATTACTATTTAAGAGAGGACTTTTGCAGCTAAATTTATCATCATGGGGAGGACCACTATGGTGGGTTACAAAAAAAGATGAAACCATTTGCTTCTTGATCTTCTGGCCACACAGAGGGTTCTTGTGGCTCTCATCTGAAGATGATACTTTTAGATCAACTGAACTGTCATGAAGAAATCCTTCATGAGGAAGTGTCTGATGAAGACCTTCAGAATTAATGTTCCCACTATTGGGAAATGAGAGAGTAGAATCTTGAATTCCAACAGATAATTATCTGATAGATTCAATAACTCCAGCATCGAGCAAGGCCTTATTACAGATTGGCTCTTGATTTCTTGACTGTGTTGGACGGGTCTTCTTCTTAGATGCCTTCTCACTCACTTTAGGAACCACTTGTTGAAAAAAGTGGTTATTATGGGCAGGTGTATGTGTCTGCTCAGGTTAGGCTGATTATCTCCACTCAAATCAGGTGTATGTGCCTGACTTGGTTGTCTATATAACATGGAGGAGTATTCCCCACAACCCTCTTGGACTGGAACAGAGGTGTGTATCTATTCTGGAGTGATATGTTTATGGGTCACTCCACTGGCAGGGACAAATTTTCATTTCTTTCCCTGTGATGTTGCTGAAGGTGTTATAATATTCTGACAGGAATCCAGAATATGAGTAGGGATTTGCTTCTTCTCTTTCATAATTACTAGAATGTTCTTGGTGACTTCAGCTGCTGGAACATGAATATACATCCATTCTATGCTTGTATTAGGTGTGTATTCCTTCTCCTTTCCTCCTTTTCATGTTAGTGAATTCTGACAGTACTCATGTGTGGGGGCAGAGAGTTGAGTCTGCTCCAAATTTGTCATCGGAGCTTTCCGACTAACTTCTCTGGATACTACCAAACGAGATTTTTGGTAGGTTTGATAAATATTGGTAGGTGTATGTTCCTGCTGTGTATTCCTCTTCAAGTACGGTTGATGATTTTCCTTCAATACTGGCAGACAAGACTGCTGACAGAATTGTTGATTGTAAATAGGTGTATATTCCTATTTATCAGTTGCCACCATATCAAATTGGCGACCTTCTTTGGTTGTAG
The DNA here is from genome assembly GCA_963277665.1 of Viscum album. Taxonomy (NCBI): domain Eukaryota; kingdom Viridiplantae; phylum Streptophyta; class Magnoliopsida; order Santalales; family Viscaceae; genus Viscum; species Viscum album. The sequence continues at coordinate 347,763,177 of OY728122.1, forward strand.
TCAGATGAGCCTACTGACTAGCTGATTAGTTATAAACCGGTTTATATGTCTGCCTACAATACTCCACCGGAATTTCCTGGTGGGATTGTCATGTTGCTGCCAGACGAGTCTACTGGGCAGTAACATTAGGACGGACTAGTGTATGTGCCTGCTCGTTGCTTGCCATCAATTTGGCTTGATGGAATTATCTGGAGGGGGAAGAAGTAAGAACCTACTCCCTGTTGACCAGATTTCACCTCTGGAAGTTCATCTTGTGGATTCGGGTCTGAGGAACCTGAGATGAACCCCTAAAGGCGATTCCCTCATCATGTTGAGGGCACACTGCCGCACGAGTTTGGCGATGATTATTGATGGCATCCCTTGGGAAGGACTCATGTATCCTTGAATTAAATCCTTGAGTAACCTTCTCATTCACCTTGGCATAATATGGGAGGGACTGGTGATTGTGTTCCAGGGATAACGACCCGAAACGTTTGGAGACGGTGGTTGGAACCACCTGCTTCTTGATCGTTGGCCGTCGCTGTTTGGTCAACCAGGGTGAATTATTGACTTGGAGGGATTGTAGAGCGGCCTCCAGAGTCGGAATGGTACCATGTTGATGGTATTCTTTAACCATTTCATTTGATACCCAGCGTTGAAGACGCTGAGTAGGTGATGTAGTCCTCAGAGCGGACGAAGATCCAATAGGAGTAGCAACAGATGCATTCACAGGTGTGAACTTTAGAGAATCCATTTTTGTAACATAGAAGATCTTGGAAAATAGCGTCTGTTAGATATAATAGACATAATTAAGATAATTTCGGCCACTACATCTTTTGGATTATCACATATGTTATTTATTGTTTTGTTGGCCCTCTCATTGAGTTTAAATAGGGGCCTAACAAATAAGTAAAACATCATTTTAACTTGGTTAAGGATTCACGTCAGGTTCACCATTTTTTCCCCTCTAGAATTGGGGATAAACTCATTTTTTTTAAGGTTTAAACATTCCAATAGGTTTCTAATGGGTCTTTTCATAGAAGCAGAAACATCCAATGATTCTACATTCATTTGGACCTACTTTCCAAAGGTAGGTGCTCATTAGTTGTGAACCGATGAGGCTTAAGAATTTGCATTGGTCGAGAGGATGGGAGGTCGGACTCATCACACTTTTTTGGGGGGAATTATTGTCTACTCTGGGACTCTCTTTAGAGATTTAAGTTATGTTCGTAAATCCTTATTAAATTACCAAGTATGAAAATGAGATTTCATTTAGATCTGACAATCAATGATTGATATGTATGAGATTTAGAAAGTCTTTTATATGTATTTGAGGTTCTTCTTCGATAGAGAATCATCTATATTTGTTAGATATTCTTAGTCAATGATATCCTTTAATAAATTATATATAGATATCTTGGTCATTATAATAACCATACTGGTTTTAAAGCCACTACGCAGGGCACTTGAAGTTTATTGTCATTTAGAAGGACATGGATTATTTTAGAGTTGGGATCATACCTGCAGATGGGCTACCTACGTATCCTTGTTTAGAAAAGGAATCAGAACCCACGTAGTTCAAGTAAAGACGTATGAGGTTTATGAATGGTTGATGGCTCAAAGAAAGATGTCATAATTACTTTTACGCTCTAATATCACGTGAGTCATGGTCGGTGTGAGAAACAAGAGGTATTGCTAAAACCTGACAATTGTGCGATGAATGATGCAATCATAAGAAATAATGTGGGGCTTATGTATGTATGACTTCCCAAATAGACGAGGATTGGGATTTACTTCAGGGAAGAAACCCCGGAACAAGGTCCATAAAGGTATGTGTGCTTTATGGAGATTTGGATACTTAACTTAGGGCTTACTACTGAGAAGGATGCCCAAATTAGAGGGGATGTATGATTGGGTTTTACTCCTGATAAGGAAGCCCAAATCAAAATTAAATTAAGACTGGGGCTTACTCCTGAAGAGGAGGACCAGGTTAAGGGAAATTTAAGACTAGGGATTACTCCTAAAAAAGGAGGCCCAGGTTAAGGGATGTGGAATTTGGGGCTTACTCCTGAGAAGGAGGCCCTAAATTTGGGAACTTGGGGCTTACTTCTAAAAAGGAGGCCTAGTTTAGGGGACTTGGGGCTTACTCCTAAAGAGGATTCCCAAATTAAAGATCTTATCATCTTAAAGGATGAGGATGAATGAATGAAATTTCTAACCTTAGTGACATAGAGATATGTTAATCACTAGGTTTTAAGAGATGTTCCATAGAATTCCTTTCAGATAAGGAATACAACAAAGGAACCATGCCAAAAATGGCATTGAAGTGGGTTTTGAAGGCTAAGTCTTAAAGAAGAGAGGTGGATTTGAAGAAAAGAGCTGAATAGGAAAGAGGGCCACCTAAAAATAGGTAGGCACGCAGGTTTTGTTTGGGCGTGCAGGTCCTGGTCACGCAAGTGTACTTGTGCAGAAAAGGTGTACCTGCACGTCGGTCAACCCCTAGGGTAATACTTGGGTGAGTCTTGTCTCAAGCCCTTAGTATTGTCCCTAAAGGATTACAAAAGGGTGACGCGCAGGTTCTGTTGAAGGGATAAGGTGGCGCATAGGTGTGACCATTTCCCTTAAGGGTTTGACACTTAGGTGAGCAAGTGTTGGTGAATTTCAACACTTAGGCCTTATTCCCCCTCTTTAGATCTTCCATTATAGTTAAGAAATTACCTTTAAAGTGTTTGGGAGACTTCAAGAAGAGACTAGGGCACCAGGATCTCAAATCTGACTTTTGGAATTTTTCCGTCCCGAAATGGGGGGCCCACAAGGGGTATTTATAGGCTGCTGAAGACCTTGGGAAAAAATCAAATAGGGCACGCAGTTCACCTAAACTCCCAATATGTGGTGTGTAGGTATACCTACACGTCCATCTTGGAACTTGCACGACTCATGCTTAAAGAAATACTTGTTCATGCCTTTGTCAATTTTTGATGTTTCTTAAAAGGATGAATCACTTTGTGTTTAAGGTATTTCCATTTTCATTCATTAGACTCTATGATGGAAAGGATCGTCAATAGGGATGATTTTATTAATTTAAAGCGTATATTGGGATTGTGTACTATGATATTATATGTAAACATTTTATTTCCTTGTAATTTTCTATGCATTCTCCCCCCCATGTCAAGCACCTATTGTCGATTACCAATAGTTTTGTGCGTGTTTTTTTCAACATATCAGTGGTGAGGATGGATGGTTGTCCACCTGCTATTCCCTTCTCCCTCTTCTAGGAGATGATCAAATGTATGGGTTGTGATGGATATAATTCAAAATTTCACTATTGAGATATGATGTGATGTGATATCCTAGGTGTCTTTGATCGAGGTTTAATGTGGTGAACTAGGTGTTTTCGAGTGACATGAGGAGATGTCTTATGGTGGGGGCATGCATCATGTTACCCTACTATTTTGGTTATTGTCATGATATGATGGACCAAGTGTATTTGGATGGGATGTGAAGTGATGTGATTTTATGTTATGTTATATGGGAGAGATGGGAGTTTCATCATGTATGTTGTTAGGGTGTTTGAGTGGATAATCAGTGGGAAAGTGGTGCAGGGTACCTATCATTGATATTATTCATATTATTTTATTATACATGGATTCTTTATTTAATGAGTGTTTCTTTTTTAGGATGGGATTGGTTAGTTTACATGTTTATGTACTGTTTAGTTATGTTGTTTTCTTAATGGTGAATTAGTATTTTATTTTCATATGTTCATGAGAGACTTTGGTTTTCCTACTAAGTATACTTGTATGCTCACCCTATGTATATAAACTGATTTTTAGGTTCCTGAGATGACTACATGGATAGTTTTGGACATTAGTTGCTCAGAATAATGAATATTTATTGTGTTTCTACCTTAGCATTTCTTTTGGTTATTTACTTTTAGATACTTTTATCTCTATCTGAATATTTTATACAAGTATTGTGGGATAGTTTTGGATTTCTTTTATATTATTTCATGGAGTTTCTTATATTTGATTAATCTTATCTCTCGATCCTAACTTATAATAGATGGTAATGCCTCCCATTTATGAGATTTTAATACCCTTGATACTAGTCTCTAACCTAGGGACTACAAGATGGGGGACTCAAGTGATCATTATCTATCTCCCTTAAATGTTGTATCTTTGTTAGAAGGGTGTTTTGATAGTGTGTTATGAGATTTTATGGTTTAGATATTGGATGATTCTTGGAGTTAAGAACAATGAGGATTTCATGAGTTGGTATGAAAATTATTCCATTTGACCTTGGTGTGTGAAATAAGTCTGGGATACTAGCTAGGAAATGAGATTTTATGGTCCTTGTGAGCCAATTCAAAGACTATGATCTTATTGAATGACCAAAATTTGTGGACCTATTTTTAGGGTATAGACCTAGGAGAGGTACATGATAAAATATAACTTTTCTTCTAGTTTGAATTGTGTTTTTTTGGTTGTGGGAAGGTTGAAATAATAAAAAATAAATTAAATAAATATTAATAAAATTCTATACTATTAGTATTATGAAATCTTCATTTATCTTTTCAACTATGGATCTTAGTCTTTGTCTATGTGTTGTTCAAGGAGTGTAGGTTCGGTAGCTTTATATAATTTTTCATTGGAAGGTTGATCCAGTTGAGGAAGAGGATTAGGGAAAGAGGACACTGTATTCTTTCGAGTTCTAGGATATAGTGAAGTATGTGGGTAGTGATTCAGATATAGAGCCATAGAACCCATTAGTGGATCATAAAATATCGATCAATTTTATCTGGGTCCTAGTGGGGTACTATGTCCCACTAAGATTTAGTCATAAATTGGGAGCTATGCATAAGTGGTGGATATTGTACCTTGGTGAGTGGAAGAAAGAAGATGTTATATGGGTTGACATTAATTGGGAGTTTCGGGCAGAGTTTCTTTTATCAACTATGAATGCAGAAAAGATGAAGAATCTTATTTACCTTTATCAAGTGATAATGTCTATCTAGTATCTAGGGATCATGTTTAGTGATCTTTTACATTCTTCCCTAGACCTCTTTCCGGATGAGGAGTCTTGTGAAAGGCATCCTTTGGTGACACAATTTCCTTTTATCCAATTTTCAGTTACTCCCATTATGTTGTCGACATGTATGGGGGTAAAAAATAATGTGGAGGTGATCAATAAGATGAAATCATGATTAATTTTTTCATGATATGGGAACTGGTTGGTTTCCTCTTGGATTATATTTGTCAGTAGTAGGTTCTTGGTGGAAGGTCCTTCAAGGTTTTGACTAACAGGGAGTCAACCTTAGCAGCTTCCCTCTCAAACCCTTCAAAAAAGTGGTTTTCATTCTTTTCCTAAGGTACTGGGGCAAGTCTGTTTTTATATGTGGTGTTCTTGTAAAAATCTAGATCAGTTCCCAATAAATCCTTGAGCTTAGTTTTATAGTGTTGGGAAATTATAGTGCCAGCCTCGGTAGTAGTTTCCAATGAGGATGCTTCAGTAGCAGGGGCAGCAGGCTTCTGCTCCACTGAGAGGGGATATAAATGGAATAGTTTGACCTCATGATATTCCTCAAGTTTAGGTACCTCATCCCGAGTGTGGTCATAGAGGCATCCATCATCACATAGGTTGAGGAGTTGTACATGCTTAGTTGCATACAATTGATACTATTGTACAAGAGTGTCCAAATATCATGCAAGGTATGTTTATCTTGTAATTTACTCTTGTTTATGACTTGTTTTATTTATCAGCTTAACAGTCCTTATTCTCACCTACTCTAGTTTGTAATTTGGGACAAGAAATAGATAGTCTTATCATTCCCACGGTGTGGACTATTCTAGTTATAGAATAAACCATCTTGTTTGATGTGTATTAATGTTGTAGACTGATGATGGGGCCACATCAATCCCATGGGGACTTGTTCTTGCTTTAGATATAGCCACATGATATTAAAAACATCATAAAATATATTTATTCTATGTGTTCTATTATCAAATACTTATGAAGGAGAGTCATGTTATTATATATGGATGGCCATAATGTTGTTTTCATTAGCGATAGGAGTTTCTAGGTGGGAAGAAGATGTTTGGATCTCCTTATTTCTTTGATGTTCAAGTAGTCTTTGGTGTCAATATACACTAGGGTGGTGTTGGTTCCTATTTTTATTGAATCGTTTCTATATTTTTTCCCCGAGGAGGTTGTGACACTACCCCCTTTACGTGTTGTTGATTTTGAGATAGATCTATAGACCAACGCTTATTATATTTAAATGGATCCTTATTGGATGGAACCCTCACTATTGTGGGAGTTGCGGATTCAAATAGATGATCTGATAGAGAAAGGTTTCATTGGGCCAAGTGTGTAATCATGTGGTTCTCCAGTGTTATTCACTAAGAAGAAATATGGTTGTATATGGTTATTCATAGACCACTAGAGGTTCAACCATGTGATGAGAAGGAATCACTATACTTTTATGAGGATCAATGATCCTTTTAACCAACTGGTAATGGTGAGTTGTTTTTATAAGATTAATTTTCTATTTCGATATAACTAGTTGAGGTTGAAGGAGGAACTTATCCTGAATACAAACTTTAGATGCAGGTATGGGCACTTCGTGTTTGTGGCGTGTCATTTGGTGCCTAGTATTGTAGTAGGTAAACGTTGAGCATCATGTTTGTGGTGGTTTATTGCAACCTTTGGATATTCCCTGGTAGAAATATGATGACATCTTGATGGGTTTCATCACAGGTTTACCTCCCACTAAATGAGGTTATGATGTTTTCTGGGTAATCATGGATTAGTAGAGAAAATCAACTCACATCCTAGAAATCAAGGAGTTTAGATTTGTGGTTGTTTAGGAGAGTATGTATTGGGATGATTTGGTGTAATTTAATGGAGTTATAAAGTCCATTGTACCAAATTAGGATGAAAAGTTTAATTATTGAGTCTGGAGGGGATTGAATCATGCGTTTGGAACTTAGTTAGGCCTCATCACTGCTTTCTACCCTTATACAGATGGAAAGATGGATCAAAATATCTAGACACTAAAGGATATATTATGAGCATGCATCTTGGACTTTCACAAATATTGGAAAAAAACACTTTCCTTAAATTGAGATTGGATATAACATCAACTATCAATCATCTCTTGGAATGGATCTATTTTAGGAATTGTAAGGAAAAATTGAGCTGTTCTCCATTATACTGGATAGAAATTAGGTCATAAAAAGATCTTGGTATTGATGTGGTGAAGATCATGAAAAGAAAGATTCAATATGTTTTCAAGAGTTTGCAAGCAGTACAAGACTAGAAGAATATAATGACCCAAAATATTGTCAATGGAATTACTCCATTCTTATTGTAATTTCATGTAGTATAAATCACATAAATCACATATAGACAATAATAAATACTTTATAAATAAATAATTACTAAAATAAGAAGTATTTCTAGGGGTCAAGGATCCAATACTGATGAAATAGTAACTTGATATTAGGAATAGTAATATGACCTTTATGAATAGTAAACTTGCCAAATGAATAGTATAATCACCCATTAAATTATAAATAAAATTTAGGCATCTTATAAGTGAACATATGATATTATTATGTTATAGTATAAGTAAGTAAATATTTTAAAAAATAATAATTAAGGGTTGGTATTTTTGTAAGTCATAAATATTTAATTACAATTTTATGATTAATTTAATAATTTAAATGAAAATTTATTTTCATAAAATTTATTAATAAATTAATATTTATTTTTATTTTTATTTTATGATTATTTAATGAGACCTTAGGTAATTTTTGAAAGTGTTACAAATTAGTTATAATTTTAAAATTTGTGTTTTCCAAGTAAATGATAATTTTAAATAAAATAAAATTAATCATATTTAGAAAATTATTTTCATAAATTGGTGTTTATTTTTTAATTCTAAAAATCAAAAAATATTTATGATGAATTTTTAGGATTTTTTCTAAAATACATGAATTTTTTATGAAAAATAAAAAATGTTAATTTACAATAAAATCTAAATACATGAATTATGGACTCAAAAATGATTTAAGGCTGATGTAAGACCAAAATATAAAACTATACTTCTTTATTTTAATATAATTAGAGATAATTTTCAATCTATTCATTGTCTTGCTCTAAAATAATAACCTAATGAATATAATAACCCCACTCTCCCACTATAAATACCACCCCTCACCCCTCTTCTCATCACACCTCTCAAGCTTTGATAATTGACCAAATTTTGGCCAATACTCTTACCTAGCCCCCTCCCATCTGGGATATCTTTGTCTCATAAAAATACCAAAACCTTTTCCCTAAGGAGGTTCTCAATGAGGATAAATCCAAGAGGAAAAACCCTCTTCCTTTTTCTTTTAATTCCATTCCATTTCATTTCTTTTATTATCTTATCCTCGCATTCTATTATCCAAATGTCATGGTAACTCTATTATTTTTTCTCCCTCTATATATTTTTTTTCTAAAAATGAAATTGTCACCAGTGATGTGTCAATTTAGCGACATCATGATAGATGCACTTTCATTTTACTTTAAATCCTTCAAGGATGTTAATAAACTATTAAATGGTTGAAAAAAATTATAAATGTTATGTTAAATCCATATTTTTTTCTTTAACTAACATATATACATAATACCAAATGATAAAACAAAACGAATTCACTATGGTTGAAAACCCACCAAAATTAACCTAAAACAATCATCATTAACTTTTATCTAATGATTCTTCCTAATACCATGGAACACATTTTACATGAACTTCCATTAATGTGTACAAGTGAACCGGTCATGAAAACCATGAAAATGAATGCTCCCTAAGGATGAAATTAATCTATAAAAATAATAAAAAATATCATACATGAACTTAATAAAACCATAATTAATAAAATTAATGTATAAAATGTTCTAGACATGATAATTAAATAATTAAAAGTTATTATATAGTGTATTAAAGTGAATAAAGCATTCGGACACAAGGTAAGGGGAATTGTCAAACCCAAATCTCTTTCTTTGACTTTTCCCTCTTTCACCAAATTTTATTTATGGATATTCATTAAATATAATGTATTCATCATTATATTATCTTTTTGTTGATATAAATTTTTTCTACTTGAGTTTATGACAAACAAAATGTTTCCCAAAATAACTCTTCTTGAAAAAACACACCTTTTACTTCTTGAGATTGTTTCTCCTCCACTCAAGGTTGTTGATACTTATATCAAGTATGTTTTTCCATATTTAATTTGGGAACCCAATTTTTATGAATTTATGCTTTATTAAATGACACCAATTCCTTTACATGGGTTATTTTTGTGCAAGATTTATATACTTTCTATGTGGAATGGAAGATAATGTAAATGTTATGATGTGGCGGGTGTGCCTGAAATTATAAAACACTCAAATGAATTGGGTAATGTGATTTATCTTATGATAAAAGTGAAATATGCCTAAACATGATGCTATATTTGTTCACAAATATGTTTGGTAGTTAATAATTATGGAATTATGTTTCATTATTATGTTTTTTCATGTTTCAAGTATTTTCTTAATGATTCCTCTCATGATTAAGATTCTATGCCTATGATATGATGATAATTATTATGCTCACACCATTTTATATTGTTTAATGTTATTATCTATCATCTTACTGGGAATTTATCTCACCATTTTTTGATGTATATCCTAAGGGGATTAATTGTACTAAGGAGAATTTGAATACCTCTAAGCAGCTAGATAAGAAGGAATTAAATAAATTTTAATGTTTTAATTTGTAAAAGTTTTGTATGGTCCTAATTTAACAAAGACACTAAATAGTTAAATCTTGGTTTTTTAACTCTTTTATTTTGTACATATTTAAAATGATGAAATAATAAATTAATAAATGTAGGGTCTCTATAGTAGGTATCATATCACAGTTTAGTTAATTTGGGGGTGAGGATTGGAGAACCTTAGTTAAAATCGATAGTATGAGACTAAGTATAAGTAAGCACCCAAGAAGATTTCTTTTAGAAAATTATAAATATAGGGATCCCATAAGATATTCCTTTAGAGGTAATTTAAAAAGGAATAAATTATTGATGAATTGTTGACTTGTGTTTTTTTCTAAACATTTTTATTATAGAAAATGGCGGGAACCAAGAGAAACCAGGCAAACAACCCATGCGTGGGACAATGCAGTGATTGACCAAATGATATAACTAATGATTTGGAATGTGGAGTTAAAAATTTCATGGTCATACTTACCCAACTGTATTAGGTTATTAAGAATAACCTGAACAATGTATAATGTCCACCTTCACTTAAGAGGGAGTAATTGGATATCAAGTGTTTTATGTGGCAACAACCACCAACATTTAGTGGATCTTTCAATCCACTAGTTATAGAACAGTAGGTCAAATTGATGGATAATATCTATTTTTTTATTCACCGATTTGATATGGAGAATGTGAATCTCACTATTTATCATCTATATATAGAGGCCTATCAATATTGAGATTTTATTAAGAACACCAATCCAAAGGATGAAATTAAAGAGATGGAGTGGTAATATGTAAAGATAATATTTCTTAACAAGTTTTTCCCTAAAACTCTTTGTAAAATTATTGCGATATAATTCATAGAGCTAATGAAAAAAAGGAGTAGAATCTTTCATGGCCTATAAAGAAAATTTCAAATGGATTTCAAGGTATTATTTGGGTTTTTTTATCAACAATGATATAAAAATAAATAGATTCTTTAGTGTCTTAAAACCATGCCTTAAAAGGATCTAGATATTCAAGACTTTGGGAGTTATGAAGTAGTTTTTTGATGTTCTCTCTAAGTGAAGATTGAGTTTGGAGAATGGTCTCATGGATATGGGTATAAGAAATAAAATATGAAGTTTCAATATGGAGGATCTCATAAAAAATGTGGAGATAAACCTCAACCACCCACATGTCAAAAATGTTTGAAGAATCATCTTGGGAACTATCTCAAAGTGAAGGGTACATGATTCAAGTGTGGGAAATAAGTCCACCAAGCTCATGAATGTCAAAAATACACGAGGATGAAGGAACATGCGGTGGAGTAATGGAGAACATCACCTATGGTCCAATGATACAACTTTAGGGAGAAGGGAACCATAAAATCCAGTGAATGAAACCTCAAGTCCTCAATGGTAATCAGTGTCGGTAGCCACTAAAGCCAAAGGATAAAGGAAAAAAACTTATTCCATCACTACTGATAATGTGGAGAAAGAAAATAAAGTCACATAAGGTACTGTTCCTATTCACTTAAGAATGGAAAAAGTCTTATTTGATTCTGGTTCTACATATTCCTTTATATCATGATGGTTTTCTAGAACTATTGAATCGAACCCCAAAACCTTGAAATATAGATATCCATAAAAACACCTAGTGGTCCTATCATTTCATCCCAAGTGTTGGACCCTTATCCCATTAGTGTATTTGGGAAAATTCTTCCAGTGAATCTCATAATACTTCCCTCGGTGGAATTCAAAACTATACTAAGGATGGATTCTCTCTAATTATATAGAGCACATATCAACTATCAGGAAAAGGAAATATCATTTCATATTATGAACCATCCCATGATCCTCTAAAAATGCAAGGAAGATCATGGATCTCCTTTTGAAAATCCATCAATGGTGTGGGAGTTGAGTCCCTATGAAAAATAATACCTCGCTCAAATGGTTGAGTCAAAAGAAGTTATCAACCTTGGGGAAATTCACATCATAAGGGAATATAGTGATGTATTTCTTGAAGAGTTACTAGGAATCCCCCCGGATCATGAGGTAAATTTCCTAATATAACTCATACCTAGAGCTATTATCTCAATGTGTCCCTAATGTATGGCTCTTATCAAACTAGAGGAGTTAAAGAAGCATCTGCAAGAGAATTTGGAAAAAGGGTTCATATACTCTTATCCATCACCTTTGGGTGCACTAGTGCTCTTTGTCAACAATAAGGATGGATCAATTTAGTTGGGTCTCGATTATCATGAACTCAATAATATCACCCTTAAGAACAAGTATCATCTTCCAAGTATTGATGACTTGTTCAATAAGTTTTGAGGAGAATAATACTTCTCAATGGTGGATCTTCATTTTGGATATCATCGGCTAAAGGTGAATAATAAAGATATTCATAAGAATACCTTCTATACAAGGTATGGGAACTAATAGTTTTTGGTAATTCCCTTCACACTTACTAATTCCCATGAAATTTTAATGTATTTGATGAATAGAGTATTTAGGCTTTAACTCGACAAATTTATGGTAGTGTTAATCAATGATGTTATCATCTAATACAAGATTGAAGAGTAACATGAATAATATATAAGTATTTTTTTGGTGACATTAAGGAAGGAAAAGTTGTATTCCATGTTTATAATGTGTTACTTTTGGATTTAGAAAGTCACATTTTTAGGACATGTGATCACGAGTGAGGGAATTTCTGTGGATGCTTCAAAAAAAGGCAATTGAGGAATGACCTAGGCCATCTAGTGTTATAGAAATCCGTAGTTTTCTTGTATTAGTTGGGTACTAATACTGATTTATGTGAAATTTAAAATGATTTTCTAGCCCTATAACTATGTTAACAAGGAAAGTTGAAAATTATTTCTGGAAGGAAGAATGTGATGAAATCATCAAATATCTAAAGAAGTGGCTAATCACATCACCAGTAATCACATTACCAAAATGTGGAGAAAGTTTTGTGATATACAGTGATTCTTCAAAGAAAGGATTGGGTTGTGTTCTCATGAAAAAATGATAATTTGATAGGCTACGCCTCAAGATAATTGATGATCAATGTACAGAACAACCCAATGCATGATCTCGAACTAGCATCTATGATTTTAGCCTTAAAAATCTATAATAATTACCTCTATGGTGTGAACTGTGACATATATACTGATCATAAGATCATAAAGTATATATTCACACAAAAGGATATAAAAATGCATCAATGTATATGGTTAGAGATAATCAATGACAACAATTTCTCTATTTTATATCATCCTGGAAAGGAAAACAAATTATCTGATACTCTTAGCATAAAAGTACCTGCTACTCTATCAATTTTCAGATTGATAAATACCCTATATTCATTGATATAAAAATTATATATTTGAAAATAATAATGGTAGGGAATAAATCCAACCTTTCCCAAATGATTTCCCAACCATCTATCCAAGAGATGATTAAAGAGGAATAAAGGGATGATCTGAAGTTACAAAAGAAGTGGAATTATTTTTTTATTCAAGGTAAGCTACAAGATTTCCATATAGATTATGATGGTGTGATTCGGTTTTGAACAAGGATTTTTGTGCCTTCATCATCTGGGATAAAGAAGGAGCTATTGGAAAATGCACATAGTTAAACTTTCTCTATCCATATTGGGAGTACCAAGAGGTATCGTGATCTCCAAGAACACTTCTAGTGGGATAACATGAAGAAGGAGAATGCAGAGTATATCTCAAAGTGCATTATATGTCATCAATTTAACTTTGAGTGATATAATTCCAAAGGGATGATGCAAACATTTCCTATACCCATGTAGAAATGGCAGAATTTCACTATGGGAATTTTCATGGGTCTCCTAAATACAACCAAAGGAAATAATGTGATATGGGTTATGGTTGACTGACTCACCAAGACTTCCCACATTATCGCTATTCTTGATGATCTCTCACTTACACAACTTAAAAAGATATATGTGAAGGAATTAGTGAGACTACATGGATTTTCAATATCAATTTCCTCTGATCATGATCCAGGGTTCACATCAAAATTTTGGAGGAGTCTTCAACATGATTTGAGTACTAAATTAAATTTCAGCATGGCCTATCACATCCAAACTGATGGCCAACCTAAAAGGAATTTTTAAACCCTCGAAGATATTCTAAGAGACAACTCTTTAGAATTCAAAGGAGGATGGGATAAAAATCTTCTATGGGTTGAGTTCTCATACAAAAATAGCTTCCACTCGAGTATTTAGATGGCTCTATATAAAGATCTATAAGGAATGAAATGTATAACTCCAACCTATTGGGATGAAGTTGGATAAAGAAATCTACTTGGAACTGATTTTGTAAAATAGATGAAAGAGAAGGTTCAATCCATCCAAAAACATATCAAAGATCCTAAGATTCAGAAAAAGAGATATACTGACAACCATTTAATGGACTTGGAGTTTGAAATTAGAGATAAATTCTTCTTATAATATCCCCATGGAAGAGAGACATGTGGGGTGGAAAGAAAGGGAAGCTAATACCAAGGTGCATTGGCCCCTTTGAGATCCTTGATCGAATCGGAGTTGTGTCCTATCATCTTTCACATCCATCAAAAATGGATCATGTTCATGATGTGTTTCACTTATCACTCCTGAGGAAGTACATACTAGATCCCTCACATGAACTGAACTCAGAGGTGGTACAACTAGAAGATGATCTCTTATATGAATAGAAGCATTTAAATATTCTAGACTAGAGATATAAAGTTATACATAACAAGAAATCCCACCTTGTCTAAGTTTTTGGGAAGAACCATAAGTATTAGGAAGAAACTTGGGAACTGGAGGAGGCGATAAATGAGAAGTACCCTCACCTGTTTATTTAAAATAAAATTTCAATGGAAAATTTTCAAAAGGGGGGAAGAATGTAACGACCCAAAATTTTTTCAATAGAATTTACCCCTTCTTATTGTAATTTGATAAAGTATAAATCACATAAAATCAGTTATAGACCATAATAAATACTTTATAAATGATGAATTAATGAAATAAAAAGTATTTCTAGAAGTTAAGGATCCAATACTGATGAAAGAGTAACCGGAACTTGTGGATGGTAATATGAAACTTATGAATAGTAAACAAGAAAAATGAATAGTATCCTCAACCATGAAAGTATAAATAATATTTAGGTATATTATAAGTTAAAATATTATATAATTATATCATAGTATAAGTATGTAAATATTTTAAAAAATTATTAATTAAGAGTTGGTATTTTTTAAGTCATAAATATTTAATTACTAATTTATGATTAATTTAATAATTTAAAACAAAATTTATTTTCATAAAATTTAATCATAAATTAATATTTCTATGTATTCTAATTTTAAGATATTTTTATGAGATCTGAAGTGAATTTTCAATGTGTTACCAAATTAGTTATAACTTTAGAATATGTATTTTCCAAGTAAATGATGATTTGAATTAAAAAATAAATTAATCATATTTAGATAATTATTTCCATAAAATGGAGTTCATTTTTCAATTCTACACATCAAGAAATGTTTAGGGTGATGTTTTGCGATTTTTATGAAATACGTGATTTTTTATGAATGGTAAAATACTTTAATTTATAATTAAAGTTAAATACATGAATTGTGGAGTCATATATTATATAAGGTAGATAAATGTCCAAAATATAGAACTATAATTCATTATTTTAATATATTTATAGTTAATTCTCAATCTATTCCTAATCTTGATCCAAAATAATAAACTAATGAATATAATAATGAGAAAAAACCCCTCTCCTCCACTATAAATACCACCCATCACCCCCTCTTCTCCTCACACTTATCATGCTTTGAGCCTTGCCCAAATTTTTCCCAATACTATTCCCTAGACCCTTCCCAGATTCCAAGATCTCTTGGTCTCATTAAAATACCAAAACCTTTTCCCCAAGAAGGTTCTCAAGGAGGATAAATCGAAGAGGTAAAACCCTCTTACTTTTTTATTTTATTTTAAATTTATTTTATTGTATTCTCTTCTCCCCACATTATCTTATTAAAATGGAATGGTAACTCTATTGTGTTTGATATAATGGTATTATATCATATTAATGGAATATCCATCATTAAAATCCTCCCTCTCTCTCTTTTATCCTAAAAATGAAATCGTCGCCCTTGATGTGTCAATTTAGCGACATCATGTGTGATGTAATTTAATTATACTGTAACGGATTCAAGGATGTTAATAAAACATTAAATGTTTGAAAACAAATAGTAATTTTTATTTTATATCCCTCTTTATGTTCTAGAACTAACATATATACATAATACTAAATGATAAAACAAAACGAATTCATTGTGATTGAAAAACCACCAAAATTAACCTAAAATGATCACCATTAACTTTTATTTAATGATTCATCCTCACAATATATAAAAATTTTTATTATAAGATCATTTAAAAAATTTAAGATCATTACTAACATATTTAAACAATTCTGGGTATTTTTCTACATTTTACATGAACTTCCATTCATGTATACAAGTGATCCAATCATGAAAACCTTGAAAACAAATGCTCCCAAATGATGAAATTAAACTATATAAATCATAAAAAAGATCATAAATGAAATTAATAAAACCATAATGAATTAAATTGATGTGTAAAAGGTTGTTAATTTTTTAATTAATCAATACAATGTTATTATACATGATATTAATGTGAAGAAATTATTCGTATAAAAGGTAAGGGGAATTCTCGAACCCAACTCTCTTTCTTTGGGTTTTCCATATTTCATCCCATTTTCAGTATGTATAATCCTTAAATATAATTTATTCATCATCATATTACCATTTATATAATAAACATGTTTTCAACATGAGTTTATGACATCCTCAATATTTTCCAAAATAACTCTTCTTTCAAAAATCACACCTTTTACTTCTTACGTTTTTTTCTCCTTCACACAAGGTTGATGATTCATATATCAAGTATGTTATTCCATCTCTCATTTGGTTACCCAATTATTATGAATGTATTATTCATTAAATGAAACACATTCATTTCCATGGGTTATTTTATGTCCAATACTAATATACTTTCTATATGGCATGCATGATAATGTAAATGTTATGATGTGATGGGTGTGCCTAGAATTATATAGCACAATGTTAATGTTATGATTTGATGGGTGTGTCTAGAATTATATAGTGCTCCAATTCATTGTGTAATGTGATTTATCTCATGAAAAAGGTGAAATATGTGTGAACATGGTGCTATATTTTTTCACAACTATGTGTGGTAGTTAACCACTAAGGCATGATGTTCCATTTTTATGCATTGCCACATTTAAATCCTTTTCTTAATGCTTCCTATCATGATTATAATCATATGCCTATGTTATGATGATAATTATTATCCTCACCTTAGGTTATATTGTTTCATGTTCTTATCTATCCTATTATATGGATTTTACTTCACCAATTTTTTATGTATATATTCATGTTATTGCATATACCAAGGAGAATGTGAAGACCTCTAATAAGCTATATAAGAAGGAATTAAATAAATTTTTATGATTTATTTTGTAAAAGATGTGTATAGTCTTAATTTTCCCAAGACACTAAACCTTTTTATCCTATTTTTGTAACTATTTTACGTTCATCATCTCTAAAATTATGTAATTATAATGTATGAAAAGAAGGGTTACTATAAAGATAAATTAGTACGATTGTAGGATTATGTCCTTTTAGTTTTATGTTGAATACCATGTGTTCTTGAAGGTCTCCAAATGATATGGCGTCAACTATTTCTAAGGGGGAGTAATCTATTGACCTAATTAATTGGGCCTCTCGAGGTGTTGGGTCGTGCTGATGAGGTGTCTTATTGATTGGAACTTCCACTATGAGTGGACTAGACTCATGATGTCTTCCACATATCTCAACCCCATTGGTATATTCATGATTAATCCCATGTCATTTAATGAAGTGATTTAGATACCATGGAAGATGTGATGATCATAGATCACCCAATGGAGATCTAGGATTGTCGATTGACAGTGTTATGAGGAGAGGTCATTCCTTTGGTTCATTTTTTGTGGAGGATTAGTGTCCTAGAGGTGAGTACATCTGGTCATGATATTTTGATGTGTTCCCAATACCTTGAGTTGTTTTGAGATTTTCTTTTTTCATTTTTTTATGATGTGATGTTTGGAATATTATAATCTATATGATATATGATTCATCCTTATTGATATGATATGTGATTAAATCTTCAGTACATAAAAATAAGGGAAACCTTAATCCCTAATAAAGTCATGTTATACCTTGATGCAATTGAAACTATGTGGGTGGGTCATTTCCACCCAAAGAAGACTGTATCATTCCATCATATATGGAATTCCTTGATTTCAATACATGTGTATCAATTATGTGTTGGTTGTGGTAGTTTTTGGATTGGGTAAGTGTGAGGGTTTAATGGACTATACAAGTGGTTATGTGGAAGAAAGGGGTATGGTGGTTGTGAGGGTTATTATTCATGTTTTCATTCACTTGGTGCATTTGGTTGGGGATGGTGTTTCAGATGTAACAATATCATTTATTAGTATATCATGGGATGGTTGTTTGGACTTTTACCTATTTCCTTCTAGGTTGATTTTGATTCTTAAGGGATAGAATAGTTTTGGAGGTATTTAATATAACATAACAGACCCTCTGAACCATGGAATTGTTGGAAATATGGTGGTAGAGGTTCATGTAGGAGGTACCAAGGAGTTTGGAGGTGTTTATGTGAAATAATAGGGTGTTTTTTAGGATTAAAATAGATCTTGATGGTTTGTATTGATAGTAAATCCTGATGGAATATTCTAGTTGTAGCTGTATTAGTCATACATTAGATGTTGGTGATAGATTTTGGCAGTATAATACTTAGTTTGGTGGTAGATACTGGTGGTAGATGTCGGTGGTTTCTAGTGATAGTAGATACTGATGGAATATATTGGAGGTACATGTTGGTGGTAGATGATAGTGGTAGATTTTGGTGGTATAAATATTATACAAGTGGTAGATACTAGCGATATATTCTAGTGCAAGATCCTAGCAGTAGCATGTTCTAGTTTTTTTAGAATTTATATTTTTTCTCTTTTTATATTTTTTTTACACAAAATGGTTTTATATCATTAGTTAATGACATTAAGATATTTTTTAAAATATTATATTCATATCCTCTATTTTATAAATCTTTAGATATTTTAAATGGATCACACACATGAATTTAATTAGACCATAATTAATGTTCAATTAAAATCATATTAGTCATCTAAACCTAGGACATTTTGTATATGTTAATTAAAAAAATATTTCCTTCATTCATTAAATATTTATTTATCTTGATAATTATGGTTCTAAAACCTTTATCTTTCATTTGTGGAACCATGTTTCTACTATTGTTTTTAGTTCATCTTATTAATAGTTCCATCATGTGTGTGCAGTCCCTATTTTTGGTGCTATGAATCATGTAAATATCCATTCTTCTAGGTAGAGGGATCCATTTGTTCTCCTCAGTTTTATCATGTGAGAGGGGTTCATGATTTTGTAATATTTTTGGAAGACGGTTTCATTCATATTAACAAAGATGAATAAATAATTTTAATTTAATTGAATGGGTATGGGAATGAAATTCCATGTTTTTATACCTTTGAGATTATTTATATTTGTACTGCATGGGATTGATGCCTTTCTTAAAATCTTGGCCATAGGTTGATTTGTTTTTTTAATTTAGTTGTGGTGTTATAGAAGCCCTATTTTTTTATTGTTTTATATCACCACAAATTTAATTGGATAATAAATTATATCTGGTTAATGAAATGGTTTCTGATGGAAAATTATACTTGTTTGTAATACCCTTAAAAGATAAGTGGAATTGAAGATAGACCCCTATTCCAAATTTGAAAATGGTTTTGTGGTTAATGTGAATTTTTTGTCAAAGTGGATGTGATGTGATTTGGCCATGCTATGGGGAGGTATTGTGTAGTTTTTTATGGGAAGTGGTTGAGATATTGTTGTAAATAGAAGGTGGGTGTTGCTGGAAAATAATGGTCTTGTGGGATTGTCGGCATGAGGATGATGGGTTGTCTTTTTTTTTTATGTTAAATGTTATTGTAGTTTCCCGAGTAGTAATGGAATTAAATAATGGATAACATTGAAATAAAAATGGTATGGGTTGTAAATGGTTATTGAATGAATAATAATAGGTTGTGTAGTTAAATAGGGTTGATAATACATGTGAAATAACGGTATGGGATAATGAGATAAATGGGTTATAAATAATGGAATGAATTGATTGATCAAAATAAATGGATTGGTAATGGGTAATCTGGAGAATGGATTAATATGATAATGGATTTGAAATGTGAAATATGGATCATGGATTTTTATGTGGTGTTATGCATTTAGTGATTACTATAAAAGAAAAGGAGGTTGTGATGTGATGTAATGAGATGGATTGATGTTCTTATTGTGAACTGTAGGCTGGGCTGGTGTGTCGTGATGTTATATGGATACATTTTATTTATTTTTTATTTTATATATTTTCCAACCCATTTAAACCACTTAGTTACAATAACAAATAGTTTTAGGGTTGTTTTTTCCAACACCATGGTGGTGAGGATGGATGGATGGACACCAACTCTTACATAATCTCTATTCTAGTTGATGATGACCAATACATGAAGAGATGGCCAAAAATCAAAAGTGAACTATTGAAATGTGATGTAATGTGATGGAACCGTTTTCCTTATGTGTGGCGTAATGTGGTGACCCATATGTTTTTGGGTGAGATGATGAGATGGATTATGGTGGGGTTCATGTATGGTAGTAGGAGGGAACAGGGTTGACGTACTTCATGTTCATGATACCCTAATATTCTTGTTATGGTTTTGATGTGATGGAATACATGTCGACCGGAAATATGCGATGTGATGTACTATGATGTGATGTGATGTTATATGGAAGAGGTGGGAGCAACAAGATGTATATCATTGGGGTGTGAAAGTGGTTAATCAGTGGGAAACTAGTGCGGGGTACCTATCATAGATATGCATCATTTTATGTTATTATACTTGGATGTATTATTTGGTAAGTGTTCCATGTTGCGGATGGGGTTTGTTAGTTGAACTTTTTATGTATTATTTGGTTCATCAATTTTCTCACAGGTGCATTAATATTCTTTTCTCACATGTGCACGATTGAATTTGGTTTTCCTACTAAGTATACTTTTATGCTCTCCTAAAATGTTTTTTAGGTTTCAAAGTGGAAAATGTGTTCTATGATAGGCATTACTAGCTCGGGCCATTGGGTAGTTATTGTGTTGCTAACAAAGATTTTATTTTCGGTATTTACTCTTAGAGACTATTTTCTAAACCTAATAATTTTATACATGTATTTTGGGATGATTTTTGATATCTTTTATATTATGTCATGGATTTTATTGAATTTAGATCATCTTATATCTTGATCATATATTTTTATTGAGGGTAATTCCTCCCATTTATGATAATATTATTCCCTCTATGTTAGTCACCAACTTGGGGCCTACTGGAGGTGGGACTCAGGGGTCATCATCTGTATCCCTTCATTGCATTGTCTTTAGTGGAGGGGGTCATGAAATGAGTTTTTCTAATTGATTTTTCATATTTTAATGGTTTTTACATTTTCTTACGGTTTTAGGTTTTTTTGTGGGTTTTAGGGCTGTTTAGTGTTTTTGGGGTGTTTTTAAATGTTTTTTTTGGGTTTTACGGTTTTTATAGGGGTTTCTATGCTTTTTATGATTTTTAGTGGTTTCATGGGGTTTTGGGTTATTGGGGTTTTAAATGGTTTTTAGGGTAGTTTATGTTTTTTAGTGCTTTCTGGTACTTTCAAGGTTTTAGGAGTATTTGTTTCTATAAGGGTTGTTATGGGTTTTTAGGTTACTTAAGTTTTTTTTATGGTTTTTATAGTCCTTTAGTAGTTTTTATGGTTTTTAGTATCCTTTAGGGGTTATAGGGTCCTTCAGGGGTTTTAGGGGTTTTTTAGGGTCCTCTAGGGTTTCTTTTAGGATTTTTAGAGTATTTTATGGATTTTAGGCTATTTTATAGTCTTTAATGGTTTTTATGGTTTTTAGTATCTTTTAGTTTTTTACGGTTTTTAATGTCTTTTAGGGATTTATGGTTTTTATGTAATTTTAGTATTTTAGGATTATTTAGGGTTTTTTGTGGTTTTATGGTTTTTAGTGTTTTTAGGCGTTTTGTGATTTTATGGGTTATAGGGTTTTAGGGGTTTTAGGGGTTTTAGGTATTTTTGAGTTTTTTGGGTTTTATGGTTTTTATGGGTTTTAGGCTTTTAGGGGTTTAAGGTGTTCTAGGGGTTTTATTGTTTTTCTGGTCCTTTAGTGTTTCTAGTTTTTTAGGGTTTTTAGTTTTTTATGTAGTTTAAGGGGTTTTTATTATTTTTAGGGTTTCACGGTTTTTCTGGTTTTTATGGTTTTTATGGTTTTAGGGTTTTTATGGTTTTATGGGATTTTATGGTCTTCAAAGGTTATATAGGTTTTTAAGTTTTTTTTGGGTTTTTAGGGTTTTTAGGGTTGTTAAGGTTGTTAGGGGTTTTTAGGGGTTTTTAGTGGGTTTTGGGTTGTATGGTTATATAGTTTTTATGGATTTTTTAGTGTTTTAGTGGGTTTTTAATGGGTTTATGGGTTTTAAAGCTATTTTTTAGTTTTTCACGATTTTTTTTGGATTTTTAGGGTTTTAGGTTGTTTTATTTTTTAGGGTTTTAGGGATTTTAGAAATTTTAGGTGTTTTATGGGGTTTTTAGTGTTTTTATCATTTTTATGGTTTTTGTGGTTTTTAGGGGGATTAAGGGTTTTTAGGTGTTTTTGGGAATTTAAGGGTGTAATGGGGTTTTTATGGATTTTATGATTTTATGGGTTTTTTGGGTTCATAGGGTTTTAAAGTTTTTAGAATATAATGATATTTGGGGTTTTAAGAGTTTTTAGGGTTTAGGGTGATTTGAACGGGTTTTTGGAGGTATTTAGGGTTTTAGTTATTTATAGGGTTTTAGGGAATCTAGGGGTTTTCATGTATTTTTAGGGGTTTTTATGGTTTTTATGGGGTTTTAGTATTTTTATTGTTTTTTAGGTTTTTAATGGTTTTTAGGGGGTTTATGGATTATTTAACGGTTTTTGGTGTTTTTTAGGGTTTAGGATGTTTAAGTATTGTTTGGGTCTTTTAGGGTTTCGGTAGGTTTATTTAGGGTATTTGGTGTTTTAAGAGGTTTTAGGGTATTTATTATTTTTTAGAATTTTTAGGGTATTTGGGGATATTTTTCATGGTTTTGAAGGTTTTTTAGGGTTTTAAGTTACTTTAATTGGTTTTATGGGTTTTATGGCATTTTACGGTTTTAGGGTTTTTAGGGGGTTTTATTGTTTTAATTATTTTTTTGAGTATTTTTTTCTTTTTGGGTTTTTTGGGTTTCTTTTTCATTTATTGGTCTTTTTAGTGCATTATATGATTTTTAAGGGTTTTTAGGGGTTTTAGGATTTTTAGTGTTTTTAGGGTTTTTAGGTTTTTAGAGGGTTTTAGGTATTTCAGATTTTTTTTAGGTTTTTTATGGGTTTTGGGTTTTTTGGGGGTCCTTTAAAGTTTCTAACATTTGTTAGTGTTTTTAGGAATTTAATGGATTTTATTTTTTTAATGTCATTTTAATAGTTTATAGGGTTTAGAGGCGATTTTAGGTTTTTAGGGTTCGTAAGGGTTTTTATGGTTTTAGTGTTTCTTCTGTTTTTGAATTATTTTATGGATTTTAGGGGTTTTTGATTTTTTTTAGAATTTTAGAAATTTATGGGTTTTAGGGGTTTTTTTGGTACTTTTACATTTTTAGATTTTTTAGAGTATTTATGGTTTTTAGGGGTTTTTTGGGTTCTTATTTTTTTAAGGTTTTTTGGATTTTTAAATTTTTTTAGGTTTTTTATGATATTTAGTTTTTTATGGTTGTTTTTTGGTAATTAAGGGTTTTTAGAATCTTTTAGGTTTTTTATTGTTTTTTGTGTTTTTTGTGTTTTGTAGGGTTTTTCATGGTTTTTAGGTATTAGGGGTTTTTCCGAGTCATTAGGGGTTTTCATATTTTTAGGGTTTTTAGGGGTTTTAGTTTTTTATTAATGTATTTAGTGTTTTTAGGGTTTTTGTATAATTTTTTTTGGGTTTTTATAGGGGTTTTATGATTTTTTTTAGTGTCTTTATGGTCTTAAGGTTTTTTAGGATTGTTAGGGTTTTATGGTTTTTAAGAGTTTTATGTTTTTAGGGGGTTTGAGGGGGTTTTTTGTATTTTTTTAGCATTTTTAGGGATTTTATGGTTATTTTATTGTGTTTAGAGTATTGAGGGATTTTTTATTTTTAGGGTTTTTTGGGATTTCTTGGGTTTTTTCGGTTTTAGGGTTTTTAGCCATTTTTATATGTTTTAAGGGATTTTTAGTGTTTTTTGGGGTTTTAATTTTTTTATGGTGTTTAAGGGTTCTTATTGATCTTTCAGGGGTTTCATAGGGTTTTAGGACGTTTTAGGGGTTTTATATGGTCTGTGTCTTTTAGGGTGTTTTAGGGTTTTTATGGTTTTTAGTTTTTGTGGGATTTTTTGGTTTTAAATATTTTTAAAGGCCTTTTAGGGTTTTTTGTATTTTTTTTATAGTTTTTAGTGTTTTAGGGTGTTTTAGGGGTTTTTAGTTTTTTACAGTTTTTATGTTTTTTTAGGATTCCTCTCTTCTCAGAGTTCATATTTATATTTGGAAATAATATGTCATGTGGAAGAAGTTCTCAAATCATTAAAGGAATTTTAGAGGATATTAGAGTATTGAGTTCACATTCTTGTTTAAAAAAACCATTATACAAATTTTTGTCCGTACGTATATTTCTATGACATCGGTATCCTATAAACAGAATACTTCATCAAAAGAGATCCATTTAAAACTCATCATTAGAAATACTCACACTTTTCATGAAATTTGGGGTTATTAAATTCTTTAAAAATTTAATTTTATTCATAAAAGTGGTGGGAAAATAATATTTAAATATAATATTACACTTTTATAAATAATTTCTTTAAGTGTGTCGTGTCAGCTTCCATGGTAGCTTCAACACATTATGATGATTCTAATCGGATCTCTTGAAAATTTGTATGGTCAATCTATTTGAACCTATATTCAATACATTACATTTTCAAATTCTAACTACTTTCCATTGTTGATTCACTCATCCATGTAGTCACTTCATCACTTAGGCAAAAAATTTATGTTTCCTGATGATCTATTTATATCAACATGTGGTTGATTATAAATCAATGGGAGGTCACTCCAATTCTTTGTGAAAAATAATGGTTGGTCACAAGGTATTTATTTGATCACTTGGACATGCAGTCAATCCAACTAATTATGAAATTGTTCTAAGACATTGTGAAAAAATAGAAATATGTTAACACATGAGAAATAAAGTGTGGTTTCCTGTGTCCTTTGTGATTTTTTCCATTGTTGATGCACCAACCATGCGGTCACTCTGAAACTTAGTAAATTTTCATTTCAATCAATGGAATATTCATACGGTCAATCAAGACCTTTGTGAAAACTATCTTCTTTTAAACTCATGATCGATAGTCTGTCTTATTTTGATTCATGTTAATTCCATGATATAGGAAAATTTCAAAATCTTCTAGAAAAATATTTCACATTAATAAAACATAGAAAATATTATCAACAACATAAACAATATTTTTTTATTTAAATTTGGAATTGTTATAATAGTTTTTATAGGTTTTAGGGTTTTTAGTGTATTTTTTTATTTTAAACTTTTTATGGTTTTTAAGGTTTTTTAGGCTTCTTAGTGTTTTTATTTTTTTTTTATTTTTTTAAGGGGTTTAGGGTTCTTTTATTATTTTGAGGATTTTTTTGGGGTTTTAGGGTTTTTTAGTGTTTTGGGGGTTTTAGGGTTCATTAGGCTTTTTAGGGTTATAGTGTTTTTAGGTATTTTAAAAGTTTTGGAGAGGGTTTAGGGTTTTATGGTTTTATTAAGGATTATTAGCAGTTTTTAGGATTTTTAAAATCTTCTTAATGGTTGTTAGGAATTTTTGTGTTTTATGGTTTTTAGAGTTTTTTAGTGTTTTAGGGGGTTCTATTAATTTTTAGGGGTTTTAAGGATTTTATGGTTATTAAAGGTTTCTTATGGGGTTTAAAAGGTTTTTTTTGATGTCATGGGTTTTGAGGATATTTATGGAGTTTTATATTTTTGGGGTTTTTAGAGGTTTTCAGGGTTCAAATGGGTATTTATGGATTTTAATTTTTTTGGTCAAGGAAGGTGCGAGGCCAGGCTATCCCTGACCCCCCCAAATTTATTAGGAAAAGAGACAGAATAGACAAGGGAGGGGAGAGGTCAATCAACCCACACCCGAAAACCCTGGACACCCCTGCACACGAAAGTCCAAAAGACCCAAAAAAAAAGAGAAATATCTACAAACCAAATTCACTATCCCCATAAGGGTCTCCATCAGCACCATAGCCCGAGGAAGTATTTGAGTCCACCGAATCCCATTCAGAAGATTCATATTGCTTGAGGAAGGCTGCACAATACATCCTGAGTTCCATGTCTAGCTTCACTTTGGTAGCCTAGTCTTCCCTACCATGTGCATCTCCTTCACCTTTTCCAGCCTTGGAGGAATCCCTAGTAGTCATTGGGGGGGTTTATATTTTTTGGTGTTTAAGGGTGTTTTGGGTTCTTTAGGGGTTTTAGGTGTTTTATGGTTTCATGGGATTTTGAGTGTTTTACGGGTTTCAGATTTTTTAGTGTTTTTAGGTTTTTTAAGGGGTTTTATGGTCTTTTAGGGTATTGGTTTCTTTTATGGGTTTTAAGGTTACTTTATGGTTTTAAATATTTTTTAGGGTTTTTTACGGTTCATTGGGTTTGTAGGGACTTTAACAGGGTTTAGGTTCTTTTGGGGTTTTAAATGCTTTCAAGAATATTTATGTTATTTTAGGGTTTTTAGGTGTGTTAATGGTTTTAGGGTTTTTGGTATATTTTAGGGTTTTAGGGGTTTTTAGGGGTTTTGGGGTTTTTTCAGGGTTTTAGGGTTTCTAGAATTTTAAGGGTTTTAAGGGTTTTAAGGGGTTTTATGGTGTTTATGGTTTTTAGGTTTTTTAGGGTGTTTTAGGAGTTTTTTGGTTTTTAGGATTTTTATGGGTTTTCAACTTTTTAGTGGTTTATAGGGTTTTATGGGTTTCTAAGGCGTTTAGTAATTTTCATGGTTTTAGGGGTTTTATGGTATTTTTGTGAATCTTTGGGGTTTTTAGGGGTTTTATTCATTTTTTAGTTTTTATAGGATTCAGTGGTTTTGTAAGGTTTTCAATGGGTTTTTAGGGTTTTTGGGGGTATTTAGTGTTTTGGGAAGTTTATAGGGTTTTAGGTTTTTAAGGGGTTTATAGAGTTTTGGGAATTTTAATATTTTTATTATGAATTTAGGTTTTTTGGATTTTGATGTGTTTTTAGGGTGTTTAGGATTTTCAATGGTTTTTAGTATTTTTAGGATTTCTGTGGTTTTTTAGGTTTTTTATGTTTTTAGTGTTTTCTGGTGTTTAAAGGCGTTTTAGAGATTTAGGGTCTTTTTAAAATTTTAGTATTTTTTGGTATTTAAAGGTTTTTTAGGTTTTTAGGGGATTTATGTTCTTTTTTTGTGTTTGTGGGGTTTTTTGGTTTTTTTGGGTATTTTTTTTGGGGTTTTGGGTTTTTTTTGGGAATTTAGGGTTATTATGGGTTTTCTTATTTTTGTGTATTTTTTTTGTTTTTATGGCCTTTTAGGTATTTTAGGGTTTTTAGGTATTTTACCATTTTTAGGGGTTTTAGGCTCTTCTAACATTTTCGGGGTTTTTATGGTATTTTAAGGTTTTTATGGTTTTTAGGGTTTTAGGGATTTTATGGGTTTTTAAATTTTTATATGGTTTTAAAGGTTTTTTTGGGTATTTTAGGATTTTTAGTGGTTTTGGGGATTTTAGAGTTTTTATTTCTTGTTTTTAGATTTTCTATGGGTTTTAGGGTCTTTTAGGGATTTTGGAGGGATTTAGGGTCTTTGAGTGAATTTTATGGGTTTTATGATATTTTAGGTATTTTTTGGGGTATTTTTGGATATTTAAGATTTTCAGGGTTTTGAGGGTCCTTTAGGATTTATTTGTTCATTTGGGTTCTTTTAGTGTTGTAGTGTTTTTAGGGTCTTTTCAGGTTATTATTGGTTTTTTGAAACCTTTAGGATTTTTGTATGGTTTTTGAGGGCCTTTAGTGTATTTAGAGTCCTTCGAGGTTTTAAGGGTATTTTAGGTCACTTTAGGGGTTTTATTGTTTTTTGTATCTTTTAGGAATATAATTGTTTTTACGGTATTTTAAGGGATTTATGGTTTTTTAATGTTTTTAGGATTTCTAGGGTCTATTAGTGTTTGTGGGACTTCTTGGAGTCTTTTGGGCCATTTAGTGTTTTTATGGTTTTAGTGGTTTTAAAGGTTTTTACGTGTTTTTAGTGGTTTTCTTTTTTCATTTATATGGTTTTTAGGGTTTTTAGGGCTTAAAGATTTTTTTGGTGGGTTTTGGGGTTTGAAGTGTTTTTAGGGGTTTTTAGGGGTTTTGAGGTCCTTTATGGATTTTATGATTTTAGGGTATTTAGGATTTTTTAGATTCTTTATGGTTTTTAGGATTTTACAGGGGTTTTAAGTAATTTTGGGTTTTTTTTGGGTTTTTAGTGTTTTTATTGATTTTAGGGGGTTTGGGGATTTTTAGGGTTTTTGGGTAGTTACAGTTTTAATGGATGTTTAGGGTTTCTAAGTGGTTTTCAGGGTTTTTATGACTTTTAGGGTTTTATGGGGTTTTATAATTTTTATTGTGTTTTCAATCATTTTATCCTTTTTAGTTTTATTAGGGGTTTGCATGGTTTTTGGGGGGTTTTAGTGTTTTGGGGGGTTTTAGTTGTTTTCGTGGAATTTTATGTGTTTTAGTGGGTTTAGGGGGTTTTTATATTTTTTTAGCATTGTTTTTGGGGTTTTTGGGTTTTTAGTGTTTTTATGGGTTTTATGTATTTTAGTTGTTGTTTTTTTTTAGAGTTTTATTAAGGTTTTTAGGGAGTCTTGGGGTTTTAGGATTTTTTGGGGGTTTTAGGGTCATTTAGTGTCATTTAGGGGTTGTAGGGATTTTTCAGATTTTAGGGTCTTTTAGGGGTTTAATGGTATTTTAGGTGTTTTAGGGATTTTAGTGTTTTTAGGGGATTTTGGGGATTTTGGGGTTTTAGGGTTTTATAGGGGTTTTAGGTTTTATTTGGATTTTTTTAGTTTTCTGGTTTTTTACTATTTTAGGGGTTTTCAAGGTTTTTTTGGGTTTTCTTGGGTTTTTGGGTTTTAGGGTTATTTGGGTTTTAAGTGGGTTTTAGGTTTTTAAAGGGTTTTTATGATTTTTTGGATTTTTATGGGTTATACTTATTTTAAGGGGTTTTACTATTTCTAGGATTTTTAGAGGTTTTTATGGGTTTTTAGTGGTTTTTAGAGGGTTTAGGGTTTTTATTGGGGTTTTGGGGTTCTTATAGCTTTTAATGTTTTAATAGTTTTCTACGGATTAAAGGTTTTTAGGGTTTATTGGGTTTTTAGTATAATTTTAGGGGGTTTTGGGTTTAACTGTAGTTTTAGGGTTCTTAATTATTTTTTGCATTTTATATTTTTGGGGTTTAAGGTTTTTAGGTTTATTTGGATTTTAGGGAATTTTTTGGGTTTGGGGTTTTAAGGGGTATTATGAGTTTTATGGTTTTTATATTTTTTTAGGTTTTTCAATCTTTTTTATTTTTTTAGGTTTATGTAATTTTTTAGGATTTTTCTGGTTTTAGGGTTTTTATGGTGGGTTTTGTGCTTTTTAGGGTTTCTAAGGTTTTTAGGGGGGTTCAGGGTCTTTTAGGGTTTTATTTTTGTTTTTAGGGTACTTCGGGATTTTTTGGGTGTTTAGAGTTTCTAGGAATTTTTATTTTTTAGGTTTTTTTCTACATTTTTAGTGTTTTTTGTTTAGTGGGAATTTTTTAGTTTTATAGTTTTATGGTTATTAGGTTTTTTAGGGTTTTTATGGTTTTTAGGGGTTTTTAAATTTTCTTATTATTTTTATGGATTTTAGTTTATTTTTTAGTTTTAAAGGTTTTAATGAGTTTTTTTGGGTTTTTTATATTTTTATAGTTTTTAGGGTTTTATAATTTTACTATTTTTAGGTATTTTAATTTTTTTTGGGTTTTAAAGTTTTTTAATGGGTTTTTTGTGTTTTTAAGGGATTGCGGGTGTTTAGAGGTTTTTGAGTTTTATGGGGTTTTTTGGGTTTTAAGAGGTTTTAAGGGGTTTTAGGGATTCTTTTTGGATTTTAGGATGTTTTTAGGGTTTTTATTTTATTTAGTATTTTTAGTATTTTAAGGGAAATTAGGGATTCTTTAGGGGGTTTTTTCAATTTTTAAGATTTTTAGCGTTTTACGGGTTATTAGGGTAATTTAGGGTTTTACAGGATTTTTGAGTTTGGCGGGGGTGAAAATATTTTAGGCGATTTAGGGGGTTTTAAGGGATTTTATGGACTTTTAGGGTTTTTAGGTTTTTTAGGTTTTTTTGGGTGTTTTTTAGATTTGGTGGGGTATTTGTGTTTTTACAGGGGTTATGGTTTTTTGGGTTTTTAGGGTTTTTAATTAATTTTAGTGTTTTTTCAGTTCTAGGGTTTTTAGGATTCATTTTTTGGTTTTTAGGGGTTTTATGTTTCTTTTAGGGGTTTTAGTGTTCTTTTAGGCATTTTATAGGGTTCCTGGGTTTTTTTAGGAATTTTCATGGTTTTTAGGATATTTTAGAGTTTTGTAGGGTCTTTTAGGGATTATAGGGTCATGAAAGGGATTTATAGTGTTATTTAGGGGAAATTTGGAGTTTTTAGGGTTTTTAAGGGTTTTAGGTTTTTTAGTGTTTTGTGTTTTTTTTTTGGATTTTTTGGGTTTTAAGTCCAGTTAGGACAGTTTATGGTTTTTTGGGGTCTTTTAGGGTTTTTTTGGGGGGCGGGGTTTAGTGGTTTATCTTTTTTCTTTAGATGATTTTATGTCTATTAGGGGTTTCATATATTATAAGGGTTTAAGGGGTTTTTATGTTTTTGAGGGCATTATGGTTTTTGGTGCTTTTTAGATATTTTGGGTTTAAAGGTTTTAGTATTGTTTTTTTTGTTTTCCTGGATTTTTATGTTTTTTTTGTTTGTATTGTTTTTTGGGGTTTTAAAGATTTTAATTTATTTTAGAATCATTAGTTTTTCAAGGTCATTTAAGTTTATTCAAGGGTTTTAGGTCTTTTAGCAGTTTTTAGCATATTCGAGGTGTTATAAGGGGTTTTTAGTGATTTTTAGAGTTTTAGGGTCCTTTGGGGATTTTTGGAATTTTAAGGTATTTTTATTTTTTTTTGGTTTTTTAGGGGTTTTTTTGTGTTTTTAGGTTATTTATGGATTTTTATAGTTTTATGGTTTTATGGATTTTTATTAATATTTTTAACGTGTTTAAAGGATTTTATAGGTCTATTAGGTGTTTTATAGGGATTTTTAGTGTTTTTAAATATTTTTGGGTTTTAGGGCCCTTCAAGGGTTTTAGGGTCTTTAATGGGTTTTTATGGGTATAAAGGGTTTTTTATATTTTTAGTATTTTCTTGGATTTTAGGATTTTATAGGGTTTTTAGGTTTTTATTGTTTAATGTTTTTAGGGTGTTTAGGGATTTTTTATGTTTAAAGGGTTTTTCTGGTTTATAGGGTTTTAATTTCTTTTTATGTTTTTATTGTTCTAATATTCTTTTAGGGTTTTAATGTTTTATAGGGATTTTTGGTTTTTAATATTTTTATGGTTTTTTAGGGTTTCTAGGGTTTTAGGGATTTAAGGATTTATTTGGTTTTGGCGGGTGAGGTTACGTTTTTTGTGGTTTTGGAGGTTTTTTTGGATTTAGGGGGTATTAGGGTTTATTTTCAGGTTTAGGGGTTATCGGGGTTTTATGGATTTTATGGGTTTTTAGGATATTTATCATTTTTGGGGATTTTACGGGGTTATATGTAATTATGTGTTTTCTAGATTTTTTGGGGTTTTAATGTTTTTATGGTTACTTATGGTTTTTTCTGGATTTAGGAAAACAGAGGTTTTTAGTGTTTTTAGAGTTTTAAGGGTTTTTTTGGTTATTTATTAAGATTTAGGGATTTTATTTTTTTAAAATATTTTATTGGTTTTTAGGGTATTTAGGGGTATTAAAAGGTTTTTAGGAGTTTTGTGGTTTTTTAGGGTATTTGGATTTTTAGGGTCTTTTAATGTTTTTTGGGGTTTTTTTGGTATTTTGGGGTGTTTTTTAGTTTTTAGTGGTTTTAGGATTTTTATGGTATTTTAGGGTTTTAGGGTCACTTAGGTTTTATTAGGGTCTTTTAATGTTTTTAGGGGTTTTTACAGTTTTTAGGGGATTTATTGTTCTTTAGGGTTTTTAGGGTTTTCAGGGTGGTTTAAGATTTTTAGTGTCCTTTAGCGGTCTTAAAAGTTTTTAGATTTATTTTGGGGATTTGTGGGTTTTTTGGGTCCTTTGGGATTTTTGGGTGTTTGGGATTTTATGGGTTTTAAGGGTTTTGATGTTTTTTTATTATTTTGGGGTTTTATGATTACATTAAGGTTTTAGGCTTTTTAGTGATTGTAGGGTCCTTTAGGGAATTTTATTGGTGTTTTGGGTTTTTATGTTATTTTAGTGGTTCTAATGGTTTATAGGGCCCTTAAGGGAAAGGAAGGTGTGAGGGGTTTTAGGGACCTTAGGATTTTAACAGTTTATAGGTCCCTTAAGGATTTTTAGGGGTTTTAGGATAATTTTTTCATTTAGGTTATTTATGGTTCTTTAGGGTTTTTAGGTATTTTGTGGTTTTTAATTGTTTTTTTGGTCTTTTGGGGGGTTTTGGGGGGGGGGGTTAGGTTATTTCAGCTTATTTATGGTATTTTATGGTATTTTTAGATTTTTAGGGTTATTAGTGTTTTTATGGGTTTGTTTTGTTTTTT
Source organism: Viscum album (assembly GCA_963277665.1). Taxonomy (NCBI): domain Eukaryota; kingdom Viridiplantae; phylum Streptophyta; class Magnoliopsida; order Santalales; family Viscaceae; genus Viscum; species Viscum album. The sequence continues at coordinate 347,796,031 of OY728122.1, forward strand.
GGTTTTTAAGGTTTTTAGGACCATTTAGTCTTTTTCTTGGTTTTGGGGGTCTTTTAGGTGTTTTAGTGTATTTTATGGGTTTTATTTTTTTAGGGTCTTTTGGGGTTTTTATGGGTTTTGGGGTTTTGGCCTCTTAGGGTTTTATGTGTTTTTAGAATTTTTTGGGTTTTACAAGTTTTAGGGTTTTAACGGTTTTAGGGGTATCTAGGGCCCTTTAGTGTTTTTTTGGATTTTATGAATTTTAGGGAGTTTTATGGGAATAGTGATTTTTAGGGGCTTTTGATGGTTTTTAGTGTTTTGTGATTTTTTTAGTTTTTTGGTGTTTAAAAGGTTTTTTTGTGTTTTTAAGGTTATTAGGGTTTTTAGGGATTTGGCAGTTTCAAGTATTTTTGGTGTTTTTATGGGGTTTTATGGTATATTATGTATTTTAGTATTTTGAAATGGTTTTATGGTTTTAAGGGTTTTAGGGGTTTTATGTCCTTTTATGGGGTTTTAGTGTTTTTACTGTTTTTAAGGACTTTTACGGGTTTTACAGCTACTTGGGTTTTTAGGATTTCTTAATTTTTCTTACGGTTTTAGGGGTTTTTAGAGGTTTTTATGGATTTTGTGATTTTATGGTTTTTTAGGGGGGTTTAGGGTTTTTTGTTTTCAGGGTTTTTATGGGGTTTAAGGGTTTGTAGGGGTTCTTAGGTTTTTATGTGTTCTTATGGTTTTTATGGTTTTCTTGTCTTTTATGTGTTTATAGGGAATTTAGGGGGTTTTATTGATTTTATGGTATTTTATTGTTTTTTATGGGTTTAGTATTTTTATTAGATTTAGTGTTTTTAGGATTATTTTTTGGGTATTTATGGGTTTTTTGGTTTTACAGTTTTTAAAGGTTTTAAGGGCATTATTTTTATGGTCTTTTATTATTTTTATGGTTTTTCAGAATTTTAGGTGGTTTTTTGGTTTTTTAGTATTTAAGGGGGTTTAGGGTTTATATGGAATTTATGGGGTTTTAGGGTCTTTAAGGGTTTTTATAGAATTTTAGGTTCTTTTATGATTTTTTGGGGTTTTTGGGTCTTTTAGTTTTTTTAGGGTTTTAGGGACTTTTAAGAATTTTCTGGTGATTAGGTGTTTCATTGGTATTTAGGGATTTTAGGGTTTTATGTATTTTATGTTTTAAGTGGTTATATGGGTTTTCATGTTTTTTGGGATTTTAAGGGTATTTCATTTTTTTGGGTTTTAATGGGTTTTAGGGTTTTTATGGGTTTTCTGGTTTTTAGGTTTATTGAAGGCTTTGGCAATTTCTTAGGGTTTTCAGTGTTTCTTAGGGTTTCTCAGGGTTTTTGGGGTTCTAGAGGTTTTAGTGGGTTTTTTGGTTTTTAGGTTTCTTATGGGTTTTAAGGGATTTTAAGTGTTTTGTGTGTTTTTATGGGTTTAGGGTTTTTAGGATTTTTAGGGTTTTTAGTGTTATTTTGGTTTTTTAGTATTTTTTTGTATTAATTGTGTTTCAAAGGTATTTTATGCGGTTTTATGGGTTTTAATTTTTTTTAGTTTAGTTTTGGTTTTTTTAGTTTTTTTGGAGTTATTAGTGTTTTTTGGGTTTTCTAGGGTTTTAGGGTATCTTCATGGTTTTTAGTAGGATTTAGGATTTTTCAAAAAATTTAAATAATTTTGAGTTTCTCATGGTTTTCATAGGTTTTTAGGGTCTTTAAAAAGTATATTATGTGTTGTATAGACTTTTCAGGGTTTTATTATTTTTTTGGTTTCTTAGGGGGTTTTAGGGATTTTAATGGTTTTTGGGTTTCAAGGGTTTTTATTGTTTAAGGGTTTTTAGTTTCTTTTTAGAGTTTTTATTTTTTTGTATTATAATATTTTTACAGTTTGTATTATGTTATGATTTTTAGAGATTTAGGTTCTTTTATTATTTTTTCAGGTTTTTTAGGGTCCTTTATGGGTTTTATATTTTTTAGGGTTTTTAGTCTTTTATAGGGGTTTTAGATTTATTTAAGATTTTTTAGGGTATTAGGTTTTCTTGGATTTTTAGGATTTTTTTGGTGTTTAAGGGTTTTTATAGTTTTTCGGGTTTTAGAGTGGTTGGGGTGTTAGGTTTTTTAGGGTATTGAAGGGGTTTTATTGGTTCTGGGATCTTAGTGTCTTATGACGAGTTTTAGGGTTTTTAGGATTTTATTAGGGGTTTTGGGGTTTTTAGGTTTTTTTAGAGATTTTAGGGTTTTCCAAGGGTTTATATTTTTATTGATTTTTGGGTTTCAATGTTTTTGGGGGGTTAGGGTTTTAGAGGGTTGGGGGGTAAATGTATTTAGGGTTTTTAAGGTTTTCTAGGGGTTTTTTTAATATGGTTTTAGGGTTATTCCAGGGTTTTCGGGTTTTTAGGGGTTTTATGGGGTTTTTGGCATTCTAGGGCGTTTTAGGGTGTTTTATTGATTTTTAGGGTTTTTAGAGTTTTTTATGCTTTTAATGTTTTTTTTGGATTTTAAGGTTTCCAAATTTGTTATGGTATTTAATGTTTTTAGGATATTTTAGTGGTTTTATAGTGTTTTTAGTATCTTTTATGGTATTTTTTATTTTTTAGGGTCTTTTAGGGTTTTTTGGTCTTTAGGGGTGTTTTAGAGTTTTTTTGGATTTGTAATATTTTTTACTATTTTAATGGTTTTGAGGGGTTTTAGGGAGTTTTGGTGATTTAGGTTTTTTTTGGGATTTTAGGGTTTTTATGGTTGGGGGTCTTGGGTTATTTTTGGGTTTTTAGGGTGTTTAAAGTATAATAATGGTTTTAGAGTTAGGGGGTTTACAGTTTTTAGGGCTGTTCTATGTTTTTATCTGTTTTTAGGGGGGTTTCATGGTTTTTAGTGGTTTCATGGTGTTTAGGGGGTTTAAGTGATTTAGGGTTTTTAGAAGGGTTTGGGGGTTTTTTAGGGGGGTGGTTAAAAGTTTTTATTGTTCTTAGGGTTTTAGGATTTTTTATGGTTCTTTTGTATTTTTAGTAATCTAGGTTTTTTATGGTTTTTATGGTTTTTTGAGTTTCTAATGTATTTGGGGTTTTTTGGGGTTTTGGGGTTTTTAGGGGTTTTATCTGTATTTTAGTGGTTTTAGGGTTGCTTAGTCTTTTTTATTTTTTTTATTTTTTATGGTTTCTATGGTGATTCAGTGTTTTTTAGGTTTTTAGGGTGTTTTGGGGGGTTTAGGGTTTTTAAGATATTTTCTAGATTTTAATGGTTTTTGGGGTGTTTAGGGATTTCATGATATTTAGGGTTTCTAGTGTTTTATGGTCTTTAGGGTTTTTAAGGTTTTTTTTAGTTTTTAGGATTTTTCTAGACTTTTTTAGTTCTAAGGGTGTTTAGGGATTTTTATTATTTTTTTTTTGTTTTTAATGTTTTAAAGGTTTTTAGGGAATATTCTTTTTATGATTTTTAGGAGTTTAAGGGTATCTTAGGGTTTTTAGGGTTTTTTTATGTTCTTTAGGATCCTTTAGGGTTTTTAGTGGGTTTAGGGATTTTTAGAGTTTTTTCAAGGATTTTATATTGTTTTTTGGCATTTTAGGGTTTTTAGGGTCTTTAGTTTTTTGAGTTTTTTTATACACTTTTTGGGGTTTTTTAGGTGTTTTTGATGCGTTTATGTTTTTTAGGGTCCTTAAGGATTTCTAAGGTCCTTTAAAGGTTTTTATTCTTTTTAGGGTCCTCTAGGGTTTTTAGGGTTTTTAGGGTCCGTTAGGGTTTTTAGGGTTTTTAGTGGGCTTTAGGGTTTTAGGGTTCTTTAGGGGTTTTAGGGTGCTTTAGGGTTTTTGGGGTCCTTTAGGGGTTTTAGATTCCTTTAGGGTTTTTAGTGTATTTCCTATTATGTTGGTGGTTTTTAGTTTCTTTAATGGTTTTCAAGTTATTTGTGGTATTTTAGGGTGGTTTAGGGGTTTTAGTGCCTTTTATCGATTTTACATTTTTAAGGGTATTTAGGGCATTTAAGGTTTTTAGGGTCTTTTAGTGTTTTATGGTTTTTATGTCCTATTATATATTTTTTGGTTTTAGGGTCTCTTATAAGGTATCTTAAGGTGTTTTGGATTTTTAGTATTTTTTATGGATTTTTTGGGGTTTTAAGATCTTTTAGTGTTTTTAATGTGTTTGGGTTTTTAGTTTCTTTCAGGGTTTTTAGATTTTTTAGGTATTTTTTGGGTGGTTAGGTTGTTTTTGGATTTAAGGATATTTTTAAGTGTTTTATCTGTTTTATTGTTTTTAAGGGCTATTTTTCGGTTACTAGGGTTTTATGTGTTTTAATGTTTTTTGACGGGTCTTCGAATTTCAGCGTATTTTTGGGTACTAAAGTGGATTTTAGCGGTTTTACATGTTTTTAGGGTTTTAAGGATATTTATGGGTTTTTGGGTTTTTTGGGATTATTTTATGTGTTTTAGGGCTTTAATGTTTTTATGGGTTTTTTTGTTTTTTGGACTTTTATGACATTTAATTGTTTGATGGTCTTTAGAGATTTTAGTTGTTTTAGGTGTATTCAAGTAGTTTACGTGGTTTTATGTTTTTACGGGGATTAGGGTGTTTCAGAAATTTTTCGGGGTTTTAGGGATTTTTTGACGTTTATAAGGTTTTGGGTGTTTTATGATGGTTTTTAGGGTTTTTATTGTTTTTTATGGTTTTAGAATCTCTTACAAGTTTTTTTGGTATTTAGGGTTTTTCAGGGTTTTAAAGTTTCTTAGAGTTTTTTATGGTTTATGGGGATTGGGGTCTTTTGGGGTTTTTTTTGGGTTTTAGGGTTTTCTTGGGTTTGATGGGTTTTTATGGATTTTTTTTACAATTTTTAATGTTTTGAGGGGGTTTTAGGGTTTTAGGTATTTTTATTTTTTCTAATTTTTTTTCAGATTTATGGGGATTTTTGTGAACTTTTTAGGGGTTTTAATGATTTTTAGGGGCTGCTAGGTTTTCGAGTTTCATGGGGATTTAGGGGTTTATGAGGGTTTAAGGTTTTTTAGGCATATTTTTTTGGTTTTTAGGGTTTTTTGAAGTTGATTTAGGGGTTTTTTGGTTTTAAAGGTTTCTTAGGGTTTTTATATTTTTATGATTTTTTTGGTTTTTTTTTGTTTTTTTTGGTATTAATGGTTTTATGGGTTTTTAGGGTTTTTAGTTTTTTCAGGTGTTTAAGGGTTTTTATGGTCTTTTCTGTATTTTTTATAGGTTTTAGGGGTTTTGTTGTTTTTTGGGTCTTTTAGGGGCTTTAATTAAGTTTAATGTTTTTAGGGTTTTTAGGGTTTTTATATTTTTTAGGATTTTTAGTATTTTTAGTGGTTTTATTGGTTTTTAGGTTTTTTAATGGGTTTTAGTGTTTTTTGGGGTTTTAGATATTTTAGAGGTTTTACGGTTTAAAGGGTTTTATAGGGTTTTTTTGGGAACAAAATTCATGTTTTTTGGGCTTTTATTGGATTATAGGGTTCTTTTACGGATTTTTAGGGTTCATTTTTGGGGTTTTGAGCTTTTATGGTTCTTTTAGGGTTTTAATAGTTTTAGGGTTTTGTATGTTTTTAGGTATTTTAGGGTTTTGTAGGGGGTTTTATGGTTTGTTTTGGTTTTATGTGTTGTTAATATTTGTTTTAGTTTTTTAGGGTTTTTAATTTTTTAGAGCTTTATGTGGTTTTGGGGTTTTCGGGGGGGTTTCGGTGGTTAGGGTTTGTTGGGGGTGGGGGGGGGGGTTAAGTGTTGTTATTATTTTGTGGGTTTTTAGGGTTTTTATGTTTTTAAAAAAATTTATGGTTTTTGGATTATTTAGGTTTTTACGGGGTTTTATGGTTTTTGTGGTATTAGGAATTTTTAGGTTTTTTGGGTGGTTTAAGGTTTTCTAGGGGGTTTTGGGTTTTTTTCAGTTATTTATGATTTTTAGGGGGTTTTAGGGATTTAAAACATTTTTAGGGGGTTTAAGTGTTTTTTGGGGGGTCTTTGGTTGTTTTAAGTTCTTTAAGGGTTTTTTGGGTTTTTATGATTTTTAGGGTTTTTATGGTCTCTTAAGGTTATTTTAGGATCTTCTTGGGTTGTTTGGGTTATTATGGACTTTTTATGGGGTTTTAGGGTTTTTATGGGGTTTTGGTGTTTTTAGGGTATTTACATGTGTTTTAGGGTCTTTTAGGGTTTTTATAATAGTTTTAAGGTTTTTAGGGTTTTTAGGATTTCTTATAGTATTTAGGTTTTATAGATTTTCTATGCGTTTTTAGGGTTTCAAGGTATTTTTAGTGCGTTTTAGGAATTTTTAGGGATTTTATGGTTTTTTAGGGTTTTAGGATTTTTAATGGTTTTGGGTGTTTTAAGGTGTTTTATGGGTTTTCAGGGATTTTAAGTTTTTAGTGGTTTTAGGGTTTTAGGGGGTCTAAGGGGGTTTTAGGGGTTTCTATGGGTTTTTTGTTTTTTGGGATTTTCTCAAGGCATTTAAGGCATTTTTAGGATTTTTAAGGATTTTTTAGGCTTTATGGTATTTAGGATTTATAATTTTTTTGGGATTTTAGGGTTTTTAGGGTTTTGAGGGGTTTTTAGGGTCTTTTATGGGGATTTAAGGTTAAAGGGTCTTTAAGGGGTTTTAAGTGGGTTTTAGGTTTTTTAGGGATTTTAGTTTTTATTTTTAGATTTTTTGGTTTTTTGGGTTTTTAGGGTTTATAGGTCTTTTAGGGATTTCTGGGTATATTAAATTTAAGGGGTTTTATGGGGTTTTATTTATTTTTAGGATTCATAGTGATTTAGAGATTTTTTAGAATTTTTAGTAAATTTTAGGCATTTTATTTGTTTTAGGTATTTTTAGGGGTTTCAAGGATTTTAAGGAGGTTTTGTGTCTTTTTTGCGTTTTTTACAGTCTTTTAGGGGTGTTATGTATTTTTAAGGGGTTTTTAGGGTTTAGGATCTTAGGGTTTTAAAGATTTTACAGTTTTTAGGGGTTTTCACAGTTTTTATCAATTTAGGGGTTTTATTGATTTTTTAGGTTTTAAGGGTTTGTAGGGGTTTGGGGGGGTTTACGCATTTTTAGTGGTTTCTTCTGGTTTTAGGGTTTTTTGGGTTTTTTATTGTTTTCAAGGTTTTTTAGTTTTTAGGGGTTTAGTGTTTTTATGGTTTTGCGGTTTTTGGAGTGATTTATGAATTTTTTAGTGTTTTTAGGGTCCTTTAATGTTTTTAGGGTTTTTAGTTCCCTCTAGGGTTTTTTAGAATTTTTAGAGTTTTGGGGTTTTTACTGTATTTTAGGGTATTTATGCCTTCGGGGTTTTGGGTTTATAGGGTTTTTAAGGGATTTAGGGGGGGGGGGGTTACTGGGTTTTTAGGTTTTGAGTGCCTTTTAGGGGGTTTTGGGTTTTTTAGGTTTCAGGGATTTTGAGTTTTTTAGGGTTTTTAGTGATTTTGTTGGTTTTTTGGGTTTTTAGGGTTTTTATAATCATTTAATGTTTTTAAGATTCTTTATTGTTTTTTGGGTTTTTGGGTTTTTATGCTTTTTTATGGTTTTCAAGTGTTTTCGGGGTTTTAATGGGTTTTCAGGTATTTCCATGTTTCTAAACTGGTTTTAGGGTATTCAGGGTTTTTATGGTTTTTATGGTTTTTACTATTTTAGGGAATTTTTAGGGTTTTTTCATGTTTGAGGTTTTTTGGGGATTCATACAGTTTATAGGTTTTTTCGGTTTGTAATGTTTTTATTCTATTTTAATATTTTTATGGTTTTTTAGGGATTTAGGGATTTTTAGGCTCTTTATGGATTTTAGGGGTTTTAATTTTTTTAGGTTTTTCATGCTTTTTTAGAAGTTTTTGGGGTTTTGGGGTTCTGAGGGGTTTTTGGGGTCTTTTGGTTTTCAATGTACTTTATACCTTTTATGGTTTTTATTCTTTTTGGGTATTTAAAACGTTTTTAGGGGATATAAATGTTTTTTAGTGTTTTTAGGGGTTTTGAGAGGTTTTTAGATTTTTAGAGCTTTTGGGGTTTTGTGGTTTTGAATAGTCTTTAGGGGTTTTATTATTTCACATATTTTTAGTATTTTTAGGTTTTAAGGATTTTTTAGGGTCTTAGTATTTTTATAGTGGGTTTATGGTATTTTATGGGTTTTGGGGTATTTAGGGACTTTTAGGCATTTTAGAGGGTTTTAGGGTTTTAGGGTATTTTAAGGATTTTTGGGATTTTTGGGATAATTTAGGGTTGTTTAGATTTTTTGGGTTTCAAAGATTTTTAGGGGTTTTTTTAGATATTTTTAGGTATTTTAGGTATTTTTTAGTGTTTTCATAGTTTTAGGGATTATTAAGAGTTTTTATGAATTTTAGGGATTTTATGGTTTTTGGTATTTTTTGGGTTTTTATGGGGTTTTATAGTTTTTAGTGGTTTTTAGGGTTCTTGGGGTTTTAAAGGTTTTATGGTTCTTTATGTTTTTAGGGGTATTATATGGTTTTTATAGGATTTTAGGGTTTTTTTTTATCTTTAACAGTTTTTTGGGGGTAATAGAGTTTTTAGTTGAATTTACTGTTTTATGTTCTTTTTGGGGTGTTTTTGGGATTTTAAGGTTTTTAGGGTTTTAGGGTTTCTTAGCGTTTTAAGGGTTTTTATGTTTTTTAGTGTCATTTAGTATTTTTAGGGTTTATAGTGGTGTTTGGGGTTTTTTGGGTTTTTTGGGACTTCTTAGGGTATTAGGGTTTTTTTGGTATTTTGAATTTTTTATTGTTTTTTGGGATTTAGTGTCTTTTTAGGGTTTTTTATTTTAGGGGTTTTAAGGGTTTTCAGAGTTTTTTTAAAAAAATTGAGGTTTTAGGATTTTTATTGTTTTTTAGTGTTTTTTGGTTTTTAGGGTTCTTTTAGGGTTTTTATAGATCTATTAGGGGTTTTATATGTTTTACGGTTTTTTAAGGTTCCTAGGGTTTTCTCAGCTTTAAGGATTTGTAGTGTGTTTTAGGGTTTTGTAGGAATTTGTTACGGTTTTTACTATTTCTAAGGATTTATTTAAGGAATTGTTAATTTTCTATGATTATTAATTTTCTTAATGTTTTCTTATTTTTTTAGGTTTTTCATTGGGTTTTAAGGGGGTTTGGGGGGTTTGGTGGGTTTTAAGAGTTTTTTAGGATGTTAAGAGTTTTTATGGGGACTTATGTATTTTAGGGTTTTTTGAGTATTTTATAGTTTTTATGGGATTTAGGGTTACTAGTATTTTAGTGGGTCTTTAGGGTTTTGTGATTTTTTTTGGATTTTTATAGGTTTTAAAATGTTTTAGGGATTTTTAGGGGTTTTTTTGGGGTTTTAGGGTTCAGGGTTTGAGGTTTAGTCTATAGGGTTTAGGGTGTACTATATAAGGTTTTGGGTGTATGTTATAGGGTTTAGCATCTAGGGTATACAATTTTGGGTGTTGGGTTTATGGTGTTGGTTATATGGTTTAGGGTGTAGTATTTAGTATGTATTGTGTATGGTATAGGAGTTTTAAATATTTTTTATGACTTTTTAGGCCTTTTTAGTGTTATATAGTTTTTATGATTTTTAGTGGATTTTAGGATTTTTATGGTGTTTAGGTTTTTTCATGTTTTTGGAGTTTTTAGGGGTTTTAGGGTTTTTAGAGGTTTTGTTGTTTTAGAGCGTTTCAGGGTTTTCAGGGACATTAGGATTTTTATAGGGTCATTTAGGTACTTTTAGTTTTTTTTAGGTTTTTAGGGTATTTTAGGGGTTTAAAATGTTTTTATGGGTTTTAGGGATTTTATTGTTTAAGGTTATTTTAGGGGATTTTTTCCATTTTTATGGTCTTTTAGTGTATTTAGGTAATTTATGAGTTTTTAATGGTTTTTGGGGTTTATAGAATTCTTAGTGTTTTATGGTATTTTAGGATTTTTTAGGGTTCTAAAGTCTTCTGAGTTTTTGTGTTTAATGGATATTTTCGGTATATTTGGTTTTTGGGTTTAAGGGGTTTTTTGGGGGTTATGATTATTTTAGATATTAGGTTTTTTAGGGGTTTTACTGTCTTTAAGGGTATTTAGGTTTTTAGGGTTTTTGGGATTTTATTGTTTTTAGGTTTTGATTTTTGAGATTTTTTAATTTTTTTAGGGATATTAAGGGGTTTGGGTTTTTTGGGTGATTATATCCTTCATTATTTTCAAGAAATTTAAAAGGGTTTTCTGGGTCTTTAGAGGTTTTTTTTTGGGTTTTTTGGGTTTTTAGGTGTTTTAGGGGTTTTAAGGGATTTTTAAAGATATTTCAGGTGTTTCTGGATTTTTAGAAATGTTAAGTGTTTTTTGGGTTAAGAAGGTTTTTCAGTTACTTTTGTTTTTAGTGTTTCTTATGTTTTTTTTTTGTTTTTTAGGATTTTTAGGATCTTTTAGTCTTTTAGGGATTCAAGGGTTTTATATGATTATTTTAGTGTTTTGGGATTTTTTAGAGTTTTTTTCTAGGTTTTTTAGGGTTTTATAATTATAGGGGTTTGATGTTTTTTATAGTTTTTTAATGTTTTAGCAATGTAGGGTTTTTAGGGCTGGTTTAGTATTTTTAATGATTGTATGGTTTCGAGGTGTTTTAGGGGTTTCCTTGTTTTTTGGGTTTTTTGAGTGCTTATGGGTTTTTTGGGTCTTTATGTTTTTTATAAATATTTTTTGGATTTTATGAATTTGTAGGGTTTTTAAGGTTTTAGAGTCTTTGCGGGGTTTTAGGTTTTTTAGGGGGTTTTGTGTATTTAAGGGTTTTTATGATTTTTGGGGTTGTAAGTGTTTTTTTTGGGATTTTTTTGGATTTTTTGGATTTTAGGGGTCTTAGGGGAATATGGGGTTTTCAATTTTTAGGGTTTTTAAGGGTTTTTAGTATTTTAAATTTTTTCTGTTTTTTTATGGTGTTTCTTGAGTTTTTAGTGTTATTAGGGTGTTTATGGGTTTTTAGGTTCTTTCAGAGAATTATTGGGTTTTAGGATATTTAGGGTTTTAAAAGGGTTTTAGGATATTTTATGGTTTTTAGGGTATTTTTTGTTTTTTATTGTTTTAAGGTTTTTAGGATTTTTGAGTTTTTTGGGGGTTTATGGTTTTTAGGTTTTTGGGTGGTTTTGGGTTTGTAAGTATTTTGTTTTTTGATTTTCGGAGTTTTATGGGACTTTTATTATTTTTAGTGTATTTAATGGTGTTTATGGGTTTCAGTGTTTTGAAGTTTTTTTGGGGGTTTAATGGTTTTTGGATTTCTATATTTTTAGGGATTTTGGGGGTTTTTAGTATTCTTTAATGGGTTTTCAGGGTTTCTAGGGGTTTGGGGGTTAATTAAATTTTTATAGGTTTATTAATGTTCTTTTAGAAGTTTTAGTGTTTTATATATTTTTACGGTTTTATAGGTTTTTGTAGGGTTTTGTATAATTTTTTAGGGTTCATTTGGGAATGTAAGGGTTGTTATGTTTTTTTAACTTTTAGGGTTATTTTTGAGGTTTTTATTATATTTAGGTTTTATATAGTTTTTTGGGGGGGTTTTTTGGTTTTTTGGTTTTTTGGGTTTGTTCAGGTTTAAGGGTTGTTAAGGTTTTTGTTTTGTTTTTTGGTATCATGTTTTTTAAGGGTTTGTTTATGTATCTTAGATTTATTTTGGATCTTTAAGGTATTTAGGGTTGTTAGGTTTTCTTTTGTGTTTGATGGGGTTCTAAGGGTTTTTTGGGTTTTAGAGATTTAAATATTATTTATGGTCTTTAGTGTTTCTTAATGTTTTTTGTTTTTTTATGATGTTTTAGGTACTTATAAAGTTTTTTCCAACAATTTGAATTTTTAGGGTACCTAGAGTCATTTAGGGTTATTTTAGATTCATTTATAGATTTTATGAATTTTAGGGCTTTTAGGGTTCTTAGAGTCTTTCTAGGGTTTTAGGGTATTTTTAGGGTGTTTACATTCTTTTTGGGTCTTTTTGGAGATTTTAAGTGTTTTTATGGTTTTTATTGTTTTTAGGTTTTTTATTGTGTTTTATGATTTTTTAGTTTTTTATTTTTAAGATTTTGGGGGGGGGGGGGTTTATGGATTTTTAAGAAATTTTAGGATTTTATATATTTTTTGGTTTCTTAGGGGTTTTAGGGTTTTTTATACCTTTTAGGGTTTTTAGTAGTTTTTAAGGTTTTATAATTTATTTATGGTTTTTTGGGTTTTTTTGGTTTTTTTGGGGGGGGGGGGTTTGGGTTTTTTGGGTTTTTAGGGGTTTTAGGTTTTCTTTAATGGGTTAATGGGTTTCTATGGACTTATTGGATTTGAGGGGTTTTCATTGATTTTTAGAGGTTTCAAAATGTTTTATATATTTTTTAGAGGTTTTAGGGTTTTTAATGGTTTTAAGGGTGTTTAAGGGGTTTAAGTATTTTTAGTGGTTTTAAAGGGTTCATAGGTAATTTTAGGGATATTTGGGTTTTAAGGCCATTTAGTGGTTTTTAGTTTTTTGGGTGGTTTTAGGGTTTTTTAGGATTTTTAAGGCATTTTTTGGGTTTTCAGCGGTTTTAGGGTTTTTTTGTGATTTTTTTTGGGGTTATTTTGGTTTTTTGGTGTTTTGGGGTTTTTATGTTTTTAGGATTTCGTAATTATTTTTAGGGATTTTAGGGGTCTTAATATTTTATTTCGGTTTTTATGGTTTTTATGGGTTTTATGGTTTTTAGGGTTTTAGTGTTTCTTAGGGTTTTTTTGGTTTTTATGGTTTTTTGGGGATAAGGGTGTTTTTGGGGGTTCTTAGGGTTTTAATGGTTTTATGGTCATTCAAGTGTTTTATGGTTTTTAGGGTCTTTTAGGGGTTTTTGAGTTTTTATGTGTTTTATGGTTTTTAGAGTTTTAAGGGTATTTATGAGATTTTATGTTTGTTGGTGGTTTAATATTTTTAGGGTTATTTAGGGATTTTAGGGACTTTAGGTTATTATTATTATTTTTACAGATTATTATAGTTTTTTAAAAAAAATATGTTATTTTGTGGATTTTAGTGTTATTTTTTGTTTTAGGGGTATTTATGGTTTTTAGTGTATTTAGGGGGTTTTAGGGTTGTTAAGGGTTTTTAGGGTTTTTAGTGTCTTTTATGTTTTTCATGTTTTTTAGGGTTTTTATGATTTTTAGGGTCTTTTAAGGTTTTTAGGAATTTTATGGGGGTTTTTTTGTTTTCAGGTGCTTTAAGATTTTTAGTGGTTTTTAGTGTACTTTTGGTTTTTTATAGTTTTTAGTGTCGTTTAGGTTATTTAGGGTTTTTATAGACTTTTCGGGCTTCTCGTGATATTCTAGGGTATTTTAAGGGTTTTAGTGCTTTTAGTACCTTCTATGGTTTTTTATGGTTTTAGGTCTTTTAGTGATTTTAGGGTTTTAAAGGGTTTGAGGGTTTAAATGTTTTTTTAGTTCTTTTAGGTACTTTTAGGATTTTTTTTAGAAAATTTTTAAGGGTTTTTAGAAATTTTATGGGTATTAGGGATTTTATGGTTTTATGGATTTTTAGGGTTTTAGGGTTTTTACTATTTTTTGGTTTTTTTGGGATTTAGGGCCCTTTATTCTTTTTCAGTCTTCTTGAGGGTCTTTTGGGGGGGTTTGGGTTTTTATAGTTTTTATGATTTTTTAGTGTCTTTAGTGTTAATAGGGTTTTTTTGGGTTTTAAAGGGGTTTTCGGGGTTTTCATGGTTTTTTGGTTTTTTACGGTTATAAGGTTTTTTAGGTTTTTTAGGGATTTTTACTATTTTTAGGGTTTTTAGTGAATTTTACAGTTTTTCAGGGTTTTTAGGATTTGTATGATTTTTAGGGTATTTATGTTTTTTTTATTTTCATGTATTTTTTGGGTTTTTGGTTTTTTAAGTGTTTTTGGGGTTTTAGGGGGGGTTAGGGTTTTTAGATAATTTAAAACTTTTATTAATTTTGGGTTTTTTGGAGATTGGGGGGGTTTTAGATTTTTTAATAACTATTTGGGAATTTTAGAGGTTTTTATGGTTTTTAGTAGTTTTAATGTTTCCTGGGTTTTAATTGTTTTTATGGGGTTTAGGGTTTTTAAGTGTCATTGAGGTGCTTATGGTTTTTATTTGTTTTATGGTGGTTAAGGTTTTTTAGGATCCTTATGTGGTTTTATTGGGGTTTGATGGTTTTTAGTGTTTTTTGGGTCTTTTAAGTGGTTTTAGGAGTTTTAAGTGTTTTTTTGGGGTCCAATAGTTTTACTATTTTTAGTGACTTTTAGGGGTTTTAGGTGTTTTATGGTTTTTAAGGTATTTTTTGGGGGAGGGTTTTTTTCTATGTTTTTAGGGTTTTTATGATTTTTCGGTTATTTTTATTTGGTTTTAGGGGTTTATTTGTTTAAAGTTTTTAGGTTTTATAGGGTTTTTAGGAATTTTTATGGGATTATTTTTTGTTTTTGGGTTTTTTGGGGTTTTAGGTAATTTAGGGATTTTTATGTGGTCTTAGTGTTTCTAGGTATTTTTAATGCTTTTAATGATTTTAAGTGTTTTTAGGGTTTTTTATAGTTTTAGTGTTTTATGATGATTTTTTCCGTTTTAATGTTTTAGGAGTTTTTTATGTTTTTAAGGTTTTTAGGGGTATTTATGGTTTTAGTGGGATTTAGAGGGTTTGGGGTTTTAGATTCTTTTTGGGGTTATTAGGGTTTTTTGGGTTTTTTGGGGTTTTTTGGTCTTTTAGTTTTAGTTTTTTTGGGTTTTTTGTGTCTTTTATAACTTCTTAGGGGATTTATGGGTTTTAGTGGTTTTAGTGGTTTTAGGGGTTTTAGGTTTTTAGGGTCTTTAGTGGTGTTAATTTGTTTCTTGGTTTTTAGTCACTTTTTATGGTTTTTAGGGGGCTTAGTGTTATTTATTGTTTTAGGGTTTTTAAATATTCTAGGGGGTTTTCCATTTTCTAGGTTTTTTAGTTTTTTTGGGTTCTTTTAGGTTTTAAGTTTTTAGGGGTTTTAGGGTTCTTTTGGGTTTTAGTGTTATTTTAGGGTGTTTAGGGATTTTTTGGGATTTTTTGGTTTTTAGGGTTTTTTAGGTTTTGTATAAATTTTTAGTATTTTAGGGGGGGGTTAGGATTTTTAGTGTGTTTAATACTTTTTAATTTTTTTAGTGGTTTTATGGTTCTCCTTGGGGTTTTAGGGTTTTCTTATGGGTTGTTTGGGTTTTTATAATTTTTAGAGTTAGTTTTATAATTTTTTTTGGATTTTTAGGGGTTTCTATGGATTTTAGGGGATTTAAGGGTTCTTGGGATTTTAACTATTTTTAGGGTTTTTTACATTTTTTAATATTTTTTTGGGTTTTTAATGTTATTGTATTGTTTTTATGGATCAGGTTTTAGGGTGTACTGTACAGGGTTCAAGGCGTAGGGTATAGGGTTTAGAGTGTAAGGTAAGGGGTGTAGGTTGTAGGGTTTAGGATTTTGGGTGTATGGTACAATGTTTAGGATTTAGGATTTAGGGTGTAGGGTGTAGGGTGTATGGTGTAGGGTGTAGGGTGTAGGGTGTACATATTACATTTTTAGGCTTTTTATAATTTTTTAGTTTTTTATATGTTTTTTTTGTTTTGGTGTTTTTATGAGTTTTTACTGGTTTTAGGGGTTTTATGGCCATTTATGGTTTTTATGGGTTTTAAGTTCTTAGGGTAATTCAAGGTTTTAAGGATTTTGGGGGCCTTTATTATTTTTAGTGTTTTTAAGGTGTCGAAGGGTGTTAGGGTGTTATTGGACTGTTTAAGTTCTTTTAGTTTTTTTGGTGTTTTGAGGTGTTTTATGGATTATTGGAGTTTTAGGGCCTTTAGGGGTTTTTATGGGTTCTTAGAGGTTTTGGTAATTTTATGTGTTTTTAAGGGTTATAGGGTTTTTTAGGTTTTTTGGTTTTTTAGGGTTTTAGGTTTTTTTATGTTTTTAAGGGTTTTAGTGTTTTATGGTTTTAGAGTTTTTAATTGATATTATGTTTTCAGGGTTTTTAGTGTTTTTAATGTATTTAAGGTTTTTATGGTCTTCTCAGTGTTTAAAGATTTTCATACTTTTAGTGGTCTTTAGGTTTTTTGGGGTTTTTTTAAATTTTAGGGGTTTTTTGGTTTTTTTTGGTATTTATGGGTTTTAAGGGTTTTTTGGATTTTTAGGATTTATAATGGGTTTTAGAGGGATTTAGTTTTTTAATGGGGTTTTAGTGTTCTAATGTGTTCTTTTTCATGTTTTGAGGTCATTTAGGGTTTTATTTAAGGTTTTAAGTTAATTTTTAAGGGTTTTAGGGATTTTAGAGTTTTTAAGATATTTTTTAGGGTTTTTTTGGATTTGAGGGATATTTAGGTTTTAGTGTTTTTTAAACTTTTCTAGGGTTTTATTGGTTTTTAGATTTTTTATGGTTTATGTTTTTAAGGTTTTTTAATTGTTTTTGGGTTTTTTAGGTATTTTTAGTGTTTTTTAGTGTTTTAGTGTTTTGTAGGGGTTTTCAAGGTTTTAATGATTTTTTGGAGGTTTTAAAGGTTTTTTAGGTGTTTTTAGTTTTTTATGGGATTTAGGGATTTTATGTGGTTTTTGTGATTTTTTAGTATATATAGAATTTTTAGGGGTTTTAATGTTTTTATGAGATTTATGGTTATAAGAGGTTTTAGGGGTTGTAATGTTTTTTTGGTGTTTTTATAGTTTTTATGGTTTCTATGGAATTTTAGGGGTTTTATTTTCTACGGTTTATTTAGTGGATTTATGTTGTTTAGGTTGTGTTTTAGGTTTTGGGGAAGTTTGGGGATTTTGGGTGGTATTAGGGGGTTTTAGTGTCTCTTAGGGGTTTTAAGGATTTTAGGGTCTTTGGGGTGTTTTTATGTTTTAGGGTATTTCATAATGTTTTTAGGGTTGTGTAGGGGTTTTAGGGTTTTAGGCTCATTGACAGTTGTTTTAGTGAATTTTAGGGTTTTTTGGAGTCATTATGTTTTTAAATGGGGTTTGGGTATTTATTATTGTAAGGGTTTTAGGGTTTTATGATGTTTTTTGGAATTTTAAGGGGTTTAGGGTTTTTAGAGATATTTTGCATTTTAGGGCTTTATGTTTTTTTTTATAGTTTTTAGTTTTTATTGTTTTTTAGGGTTTTAGGAGTTTTAATGTATGTTTAGGGCAAAGAAGACTCGAGGACAGGTGAACCTGGTCCCCCAAAATTTATTAAACAAATGAAGAAACCAACAGAATGTTATAAGGAGGGATTACAAACCTGAGTGTGGAACTCACCCTTCATATCGGACTCCACAAATAGTAGACCTCAAGGCGGGGTAGCAAAGGACCACATCGTTTCCCTCTCCACAATGGTCTGCTTGTAAAGAGCATCCGCTACCGAGTTCGCCTCTCGATAAGTGTGTGTCACATGGAGGTTCAGACTTTGAAAAAGGGTGAGCCATTCCATCCATTGGGGAAGGATCCTCCAAGGGACTATCTAGGACCTATTCTTGAGGGTCTCCACTTCTAGCATTGAGTCGGATTCAAGACAAACAAGGCTCCATCCAAACTATCGAGAAAACGTAATTGCCTTTATCATGGCCCAAAATTCATCTTTCATGGCACATCCATTACCAATAAATTGTTGAAAACATCCTTTAGAAAAACCTCAGTGGGTGTGAAAGACCCCGCCACACCCTGAGGCTCCTTGTTCTCCCAACGCATCACCATCCACATTGACCATGATCCAATAGGAGATCAGGGGGATCCAACAGATGGACTTTAGTATCTGTGGTTTTTTTCCTTCCAGAAACTCCAAGAATCCGTAAGAGAATAAGATCAATAGAATAATTTTACATTGAACATGTATGAATGTGAGATGCCTCATGAATTTATGTATGAAGTGTCACGACCCCACCATTGAAGGAGAGTCGCTTCTTGTCCAAAGCAACTACATTCCGGGCAGCCCAGATGTAAGCAGTAATGGAAGCAGTGGCGATGAGCAAGAGCTGAGACAGATGCTTGCTGCAAGGCCAATCAACCAGACCACCCATCATCTCACAGAACAACCTGTTCAAGTAAGGGGGATCCCAAATAGCACGTACATGTAGTCCCAAAGTACAGCAACAAACCTACTTTGGAGGAAGGTATGATGGATGGATTCCTGAGCACAAAAATAGAGAAAATAGACCGACTCCAGGCTATAAGCAACCCTTTGTAGTTGACCATGAAGAAACAACCAATTTTTCCAGAGTTTCTAGTGCAGTAGATGGTTGACCATGGGGATGAAGGGTCTTTTAAAGCGCGAGAGATTGGTTGGGGGAGTTGTGCCCTGAGCAAACTTAAACCGATAAAAGCCCTTAACATTTAGCTACCCAACGGGGTTGGGTTTCCAGACAAGGGAATCATTAACAACAATGGTGTAACATTGAATCTGCATGAGAGTGCCAGGTGGAAGAAGAACTTCACACTCTCTAAGTTGATGAATGAATCCAGCAATCTACATGTTCCATGAAGTAGAGGGGGTTCCACAAAATCCATTAATGGCCTATCAAGCCATGTGGTGGACCACACATTCAAGTCTGATTCATATAAGGTATGTGTAGGGTCATGAAAAATCCACAAAAAGGAAGGAATATACTTCCTTAAAATCAGTGGAAGAATCTAACCAATCTTTCTCAATAATTTGTGAAAATATGAATAATTTTCAGAAGAAATGTTAAAATACCTAACCAGTCTATGTACTAGTTCATCATCAGTGGTACGCGGCCGGTTCAACGAACCACGCCAACCACAAACCAGGTGGACCGGGACCCCTACCATGCAACGCGTTGTTCGTGAAATAGAGGTGGAGCTCCTATGTGGGCACGAACCAAATGGCTAGTGAAGTGAGGCCAGAACACTCTGCAGTCACGAACCATAACAACCGCACCACACGAGAACCGTGTCATTTGTTAAATAGAGGTGGAGCCCTACACGGCCGCAAAGCACCCCCATGACCGAGTTGGTTCGCGGTTGAGGTGCATTTAATACACCCTACAAAACTCGGGTTGACTAAGTCATCCACAGGTCGGGTTTTATATCATGGGCCTCTACAAAAGGGGCCAAATGACTATAGATACAACCCTTCCCCCCCCCCTCTATAAAAGGACGTCAAGGGGGAGAAGAAAGGGATTGGCTGATTGAGGATCTAATTCTCAGAGATTGACTCTTCGAAGGAAGGCATCATATTTTTTTTGAAGGAAGGGGATTTTGGGGAGCTTAGAATTTCGAGGACCGTGAAGTTCCAATTCAGGAACTAGCAACAAGTATAAATTGGGGATGAATTGTTAATAAATAAAGAACACATATAAAAATTGGTAAACCATGAACCATGGCCCCTACTTTGATGCACTCCCCACAAACCAGGGAGCATATTCCCCTTCTTCGATCAAGCGTGCTGCATAGCACCCCCCCTACGCAGGCAAATCCCTGACCGGCACGACCCCCAACCGCCGCCGCTTGAGCAAACTCTGGCGCCGCATACCAATTTGGTACGCAAACCAAACACAAATCCACGTACCACTCCGATACATGGGATTCCCCTCAGTCCGTGTACCACACTGGTACATGGATGACCTCTCATTCACATAGTACATACCTACGCGAAGGGAGCCACTCCTCGTATGGACATGTGGTCTGACAAGGACTTCGGTGTCTCCATCCCCTGAGTTATATAAGGTCCTCCCAATTCTGTAAAATCCTCCAGAATCCCTTGAGTATCCTATCTGTTGTCACCATGCCAAGGCCTCTCCCAAAGACACCGGGCATGCATGATGAAACCTTCAGGTGCATTAATTCACCCTCTTGAGTTCACATACCTAGGGTAGGTGGAGACAAAGGTGTTACCCCATCCCTTTAATAGACATTCGGAGCATTCCTGGGTATACATACCCATGGTAGTGCAGAATCCGAACCTGGGATAACCTTTCTACCTCTCCACTCTTCATGATTGAGGGATCCCTCTTTCTTTTCCATTCAATGATCGCCAGCGGTGACCACTTCTCCCATCCTCTAAAGAGAGTGATTGGGCAGCCATCCTGGTGTAATCCCCTATCCTTCATCCCTTCATCCTTTCATTAGACCCATGTCCTATGTAAAGTGAAGAGATGAAAGGTTCTTCGCCTCGCCCTATTCCACAGTTGATATACCCTCTTCCACTAGTGGATGAGGAAAAGTGGAAAAAGTGTGTGGATTGCTGAATATTTTACATTCTATTGTTTATCACACCGATCATGACTCACGTGGGCTTAGAGATTTTTTATAGTCATTTCGTCCATATAATGGCGATAGTAGAATGAAATACGTGGGTTTTGATCATTGTATCCTAAGCTGGGTGCGTAGGACACCTCCCTGAGGTTTAATCCCAACTTGGGCTGCCAGCCACTTGTAAGCCCCGACTATACCCCAACATGGGCTACCAAACACACCCTCGATAGGTGACAATCGTGTGTAAGCACTGACCTCCCAGAACTACATACACCTTGATTCCCAACCAACTAGGATATGTAGGAAACCTCCATGAGGAATAATCCCAACATCCAAGTCTAATACCCGTCCATTCTTATTAGACTGCATCCTCATACCCCTAGAAGAACCATTCCTGAGACTAGGAAATAGTTTTCCCTCGGGTCCTCTAGGCCACTTCACCTTAAGACCCACACCAACCTTGACTGGGAACTTGTCTCCTAGATTTCCTTGCCACATGAGGTTAAACTTTACAGTTGGGTCCTTATCACATGACCTTAAAATGTGATGTGCCCTGTTGAGTGGCACCGAACTATGTGGATTATGATTCCTCTCATGAGGATATGTAGGAATCCAATATTATGGGTTTAATCCAGACTCTCAAGTCACTCGTTGTCACCCCTGGATGACAATAAACTCTAGAGTGCTGAATTATAAGGTTTGAGACGTGTGTTGTCTGAAGAAACTCAAACTTCCCATGAACTGTTAATCCAATGAGAGATGGTAAACCTCAGATTTAGAAGGTTTTGGATCCCTATGTATACTTGTGACTTGAAACCTCTGGGTAATATATGTATACTATTCTTGGGGATAATCCAATGATTCCCAAACATATGAACATGTATTAAATATATAAGATTGTCCCGAAATAGGCAATAATTCCCCCCAAAAGGGTGATATGAGCCCGAATTCCCATCCTCTCGACTAATGTGAGTTCTTAAGTGGTGTTGTCCATATAACCCAATGAACTCCTGCCTTTGGAATGCAGGTCCATGGATTTTTGGATACAAGAACCGTTAGTAATTTCTAGCTCTGTGAATAAACCCGTTGGATACTAGGAGAAGCCACAGAGATAGGGAACCTGATAGAAATGATTAAACAGCACTAACTTTAT
The DNA here is from genome assembly GCA_963277665.1 of Viscum album. NCBI lineage: Eukaryota > Viridiplantae > Streptophyta > Magnoliopsida > Santalales > Viscaceae > Viscum > Viscum album. Next base: position 347,817,235 of record OY728122.1, read on the forward strand.
TTAATCAATCATAGTAACCGATCATGTACCCTTCACCACAAATCAAAAATGGTGAACCCGATGGGAATATTTAACCCGCATGATGAATTTACCCTAATCTGAAATTCTCCATAATAATAAATGGACGATTAATATATGGTGGGCCATCTTGTTCGTTCTCCAACAAAAAAAATGGACCTGGTCATGAGCCTTCAACTGAGGTGGTGAAATAATCCCACTTCGCACCCCCTTTCATACTCAAAAGGATGGCCAAGAAAGGTCATTAATTACGCATGGGATTATGAGATGCTACATTGATGGGTTTTCCTATTTGTACATTCCATATGTTTTAACAGGTACGCAGTAGAGCTTCCTTCAATCTAATGAAGTCTCAAAGAAATTCATAGACATACATGATGATCAACACACATACCGGGCCTCTTAATTAGTAGTAGACCCCGTCGCCCACCAAGCGTCTTCAACACTGGGTCTTAGACCCACTGATCTGAGAGTACCACCTGAATGGTGCTCTCCTGACTGTAGAGTTGGCTATGTACACCCTCTAGTCAGCTAGGTATCACCATCCACCTGCCCAGCATCGACTGAGGGAGAAGATCTAGATGGCCCCTGTAGTCGTCTCAAACTATTTTGGGAGCCTATCCCTGGAATGAGATAATGAAAACCTCCCTTATCATAGGGAGGTGGATGAGGTCAATGATGATGACTTCATCCCTGTCGGAAAGGGGTTCTGCTCCAAGGCCCCTACTGGACAACATCGTCGCAACTACGCCGAGACCTCATATCCTCACCCTAAAGAGGATACCACCCCAAGGATCTAAGATCACACTCCCTGAACTCCATCCCCTCAGACCTCCTTCCTAGGGTGGAAAACACACCACCAGAAACGGGTCATCACCCTTATTCCTGAGGAAGAACTCCTCTTCTCAGACACAGAGACGTATCATGGGCAGGCCCGTGCAACTATCCACTCTTCCAAAGCCCACCATCCCTATATAGCGGCAACCTATGATCAAGCGTGCATCCTAGACAATCCTCGTCAAGCTCGTCGCTCATACCAAACGACACCTACTTGGAAGGTGCCTCTCCTTACTCGAGATCATGAAGCCCACCAACCAAATGTGGTGGCAATCCAACACCTACAAGACCAGCTCCTTGAAGATTCTCCTAATGCCCGCCATCCCGATATGGTGGTGATCAATAGGCAGGAATGTCTCCATGCTAATAGAGGCCATTGACCTGATATAGTGGGACACCAACATATGCAGGTCCAGCTCCTTGTGGATGCAATTAAAGTTTGTCATCCTGATGTGGCAGAAAATAGAGATGTAAGCTTCCATATCCCAACATAGGGGCAGACTCATTCACCTACCCCAAAATATGAGAATCATCAGTATCCACTGACCATTGGAGGACCAGAGTTGGAAATTCCTACTCTGACAGTGGAATGAGACCTAATACTCATTCCGTCCAAGGATGTCTCTCTACATATATTGGAAATGATGGAGGAGAAGGTATCAATCCCAGATCATATATTTTAGAATTTCCAGAAAGTAATTGCATCGGTATCTACAGTAAGGACTCAGGCCTGTGAGCCCGTCCCCCCATTTGAGGTGACTCATTTAAGAGATGAAATATCCACCTCGGAGAATATTTTCATCCCTACTTCCACCCAGGAGGGTCTTCGGATATATCATGTGATACAAGGGAAACCGGATCGATCATAATCACTCATTCCAACCGACGGACACCCATCCATCATAGTGGATACTCCAGGGCAAGCATATATCCCTTCCAAAACTCAATATGTCCATCGGCATATCTCAGCAGCATCATAGGACCCATATATATAGGGATCCATAGGTGACGGTCATTATCAATAGCAGATGGTCCACGCTTCCCGCAAGAGAGTGCCCCGAACGCGCCGAAGGAAGTAGGAAAATAAATAGGGGTCAATGAATCTGCTCTGCTAGAAGTTGGGGTTCTCAATACCGCCAAACATTTCTCAAAGGCTTGGAATCATGCCAACCCATTACCATAATATGGGAGCAGTAGTAGCAGTTGTGAAGGTCCTCCTTGCAATGTCGCTGCCAGCTACTCTAAAGGTCCTCCCTAGAGAACCCATGAGGACCTCCCTCATGGGAATAAAATGATTGATCACGAGAGTTTCTATTTTGATGCGGTTCATAGAAGCCCTCCGTGTGACTAGAAGATCGAGCAGCAAGAAGGTCCTCCACTTGTTATGGTCCACCCTGATGGTCCTACCTAGGGTATATGCTACAAGAACTCTCTATGCAGTGGAACCACAGATTATGATGGTAGTCCTCACAATCATAGTCGTAACTACAGAGGTCCTCCCCGCAGTGACGTCTCATCATGATAAGAAGTTCATCCCCTTGTCGTGTACTACCCTAAATGTCCTCCCTAGGGGTTACATTACAATGATATTTCACGCAACCATGCATCGTGTTATGGTGGTAGTCCTCACCACTAGAATAGTGGAGTCCCTCCCCGTAGAGACTTCAAGCAATGAGAAGGACCTCCCCTCATTGCGGTACATTCTGAAGACCCTCCCCAGGGTGTGCCTCATAAATATTCTCCCAATGACAGCTATAGTGGTATTCCTCACCATCACAACAGTTATGATGGTAGTCCTCAACATCATGATTTCCATTGCGAAGGTCCTCCATGAAATGTATTTATGCAACAAGAAGGTCCTCCCCTTGTAGAAGTGTGTCCTAAAGGCCCTCATCAAGATGCACACTGAACATCAAACCATGATGGTCATCCTCACCATGATAGAAGTTGTTGATAAGGCCCTCCCCGTAATGAAACTATAGATCCAGAAGTTCCTCCCCTTACTACAGTTCACCCTAAAGGTCCTCCCCAAGGTACGCACGGAAAAATCCCTCTATTCAGTATGGCATGAGGCGGTAACGGTAATGCTCGCCACTACAACACAAATAGCAGAGGTCATCCCTGCAAAGATGTCAAGAAATGATAAGGCCCTCCCCTCATTGTGGAACATTCTGAAGGCCCTCCCCAAGGTGTACCCCATAGGTTTTCTACCTGCAATAGGAAGGGTGGTAGTCCTCACCACCATGACATCCATTGAGAAGGACCTCCATGTAATGGACTTGAATAAAAAGCAGGTCCCCCCTTGTTGCAATCCACTCTCAAGGTCCTCCCCAGTGTATACACTACGGAATTATTTTTGGTATTCAGACTTTAAGCCATGATGGTAGTCCTCACCACTGTAGGGCCAACTACAGAGGTCTTCACTGCGTTGACATATCATATCAACAAGAAGGTACTCCCCTTTCCAAATCAAATATAGAAAAACCCTCCAATGCTGAGGCACTCAGAAGAAGGGAATCAAGTATGTCAGATTCCCAGTCAACTATCAACAACATACTTTTTCAAATAGAAGATGGTCTGGGACCACGTTCATCCTCTGAGCCACCCCAAAGCCACCCACATAATAATTCGATCCCTACTAGCCCCACTACCTCTGATCATACTATCTAGGACCATCTCAACTAGTCTGATCAAGTAGAGGAATCGCTGGAGGAGGCATGTGATGATGTATTTCACCTAATGAAATGGTTGTCTAGGGATGATATACTAGTAATGTTTTGGCCCACTACCACCTATAAGATAAACATACCTGGAGAGTTTTTATAAGGAAGCGTACAAGACATCCGCTCTAATATCTGGACAACCCTTTGCTAGTTGAAATTAAACTTCCTACCATATGAAGGGTATTTAGATCATGTCAATACAATAGGAGAGATCCTGCATCACATTGAACTGGAATACCTTCCTTCGACGCGATGACAAAAATCAGAGAGTTGCAAAATGGACCTTGAGTTATCTTGGCTCCATGTACTGCACAAATTGTGTCACCTTATGGATGATGCTCTGATAGGAGTTCATGTCCGTGGATGGGGATAACATGGGGCTATAAATTTCACTCCACTTCCCATCCAACAGAACCCTTTTGGAATAAGTTCTTGCGATGACATCACTTTAAGATAGCAATCCAATGAAGTCCCTATTTAGGAGAGGCAACACATATGACAGAAACAGGCCTTGAGTAAGTGTCAAAAGCATCAGGCTCGACGAGAGGGATCCATTCACGAACTCCTAAATCAAGCTACCAGAAACATTTGGTAGGAATCTCACCTAAGAAAATCCAATCAGTGATTAGAATTTGCCTCCCCATAGGGAATTAATACACATATGAACTCAACAATAGGTCCGGGTCACCCTCTAATGGGAGTGTACGAGATCAGGAAGGAAGAAATAGCAGCAGCTTTTGCCGCAATATGGGATAGACCCCAGCCTGCAGGCCTGGGGGCATTTTTACCTCAACAACAACCTCCCCCATGAGAATAAGTATTATGTAGTTTGGGTAGGATAGTCCGAAGAGGAGGTTCTTATCCAGTCCCATCCTTTGAAACATCATCCCCTCCAAGAGGGTGGAATGCCATAAGGTCACACCAAGGATCCTTCCACATCACCCTTTGTCAAGAGACCCGAAGACAATCCCAGGACAGAAGGATGAAAACCAGTACAAGGCACTGAAGGTCCTCTTCCTATATAGAATATGACACCTTCTCCACCTTGTATTATGCATCTGTCAACATCGTGGATGTTAACACCAAGGGTGGAACAAATGAAGATGCAAATCCAGATGGATTAGGAGAACATGGTTCCATTCACGTTGAGGTTCACAATGAGCTAGTAGGCGTGCACACCAGGAACCAGAGGGCCGCCCTAAATCTGGCCGCTCCAGAAAATCCCCCTCCACTTTCCCAGTGAGTTGCCAATAAAAATAGGAACAAAGGCCAGGTTGTCCTCAACCCGCCTCCATCTCTCAACACAAATTATCCTCCCATGTTTTAAGATAGTTAAGGTCATAAGGATGAGGAAATGAAGGAATTAAGGAAGATTAATGCCAAGATACTTCAGAGAAACTGTCCTATTGAATACATTCCCCAAGAAGAGTCATAATATGCACTTCCAACAAGTGCTCCTCAACAAAAAGGGTTTTCCCCAACAAATGAAACAAGGTCAGGGCCCCCGCACAATGCGACACATGGCCCGTAAAACTACCTAAATTTGGATTTAGGAGCATACCAAGACTTACCTCCACTCAGGAAGCAACTAGAGTGAGTACATCTAAATCCTCTAAGGGTACCACCGATGACATATGCACCTCATGTACCAGCTAAGCCAGCACCTCAAGTAGTGCCCCAAGCTGTACCAGTATGGGATCAGGTCCAACAGGATGTAAAACAAGATCTCGCCAACACCATCAAAGCACTGACAGCTCAATTAGAAGCAATGGAAGACCGGTGTGCTCCGAAATATCCAAAGTGAAAGCCTTACCTAGACTGGGTGAGAAACATGCAACCTCCACCAAATTTTAGTATCCCTTTAATCCCTTTATTAAATGGCTCAGGTGACCCATAACATCATTTAATGCACTAAGAATCTTATTGTGACCCTATGATGGGAACTCCGAAAAAACAAGAAGCAGTGAAACTCAGATGATTCATGTGAACCTTACAAGGTTTGGCCTTGATCTAGTATACATGTTTTCCAATTAAGAGAATAAAAGGATGGGAGGATCTTCTATAGTAATTCATGTTCCACTTCAGCTCAATGCTTCCCAAGATAACGGTTAGTGACCTCATAAATTGCTAATAGAGGTAGAACAAGAGGGTCTCAGACTTCATCGCCAGATGGAAGGATCTAAACTAATCTCTGAACAGGCCACAACCCTAGGATGAGATGCTTTCTATATGCATTTACAAACTCTAAGACGAGCTTTGAACACTACTCATACCAGTGAAATGCACCACCAGATTCTGGGATTTCTCTGCTATTACCCAGAGAATCGAAGACTCCTTGCAGCAGAATAACCTCAACTCCCGAATATCCACACAGGCTCCTACAAAGAGAGAAGGCAGAGTTGAAGCATCCTCTGCCATGCTCAAACCATCCCCCACACCTGCTCCACAACCTAGGCCTCCTCTGAATCACCAAGGGCCTCCTGTTTATCAATGACTGCCTCCACCTCGATGAGAAAATCAAAGAGGACCTAGGTGAAACCAATTTTAGGAATAAAGAAATAAAGTTTACTCTTTCTAAGAGGACCAAGTCTATGGTTATTTCATATCCTCCATGAATTACAACTTTCTCTACTTACCTGAGCCCAAAAAGCATGAATAACTCAGCCTCGAGAATCGACCAGATTATTGTCCCTACCATCGTATATTGGGACACAATATTCAGGAATGATTCAGCTTCAAAGAAATCCTACAAAGTATGGTGGACTCGGGGCAGGTCAAGCTAGGACCTCCCTCGGCACACGTAGTATATGTTTTGGCCACCGACCCAGATGAGGGGAGGAGTGGAAGAAAGTTTTTTGAAAAATGGGGTAGAAATTTGATGGTTGGATGACTCAGAAGATGGTAAACTAAGCTCATGGAATACTCCGAGCTAAATTGAAACAACTAGTTGTGTCACCAACAGATCCTAATGCAACACAGCCACCATCCTCAGCCCCACAACCCTCCAAAATCTGGTCATCCAAGCATAATCAGAAAGAGAAGAAACATGTACAAGAGGAGTAGTATGTGACAGGGCCAAATCTAACCTTGAAACTTTTGAATTTCATGCCCTCAGGTTCGACACAATGGGCACCGACCCGCCAAATGGAACCATCAGAGGCAGCCAACCAGGATAATCTGTCATCGAATGAGGAACTAATATTCAGTTCCATCAATGTCATCCATTTAATGGAATCATTATCTGATGAAGAGTATGGTTATGAACCCGAGTTCTCAACACTTGGTCAGGGGACTGGAAGGAGGAATTGCAGAAGCAGGGGATACCAACACAGACACAGCTATAGCTAGAATCAACCCTACAGTTATACCCCGGCTAAAACAATCAATATTTGCAAAAACTCATGGGAGAGCCCTTCAATGGACCCAATAGAAGAAAGAATATTTTCTTGACCCCATGATCAGCCACTGTGGACCCATTATTCTATGATACCCATAAGAGGATGAAAAAGTGTCTAGCCGCCTAGGGCACACAAGTAACCCGACTAGGTCAGGTCCCCAGAATGCAGGAGCACCACCAACTCTTTCCATTGTGACTAGTCCCTCCTAATCTCATGCTCCAGCCTCTAAAGTTCTCATTAATGAGCTCCTAAAAATGGAGAAGTGTCATCCTATGGAGAAAAATTATGATATCCTAAAGTATATGGCATTAGAACTAGCCAAGCTATCAATCATGGATGCCATGAGTTTGTTAGAAAACATCAGGGAGGCACTCATAGAAGACCTTATCAGCCCCCAATAATTTCAATCCGATGTTGCTGCCACCAAGATATATCGAATAGAGACTATCCTAGCTTAATGTAATGAAATGATTTCCATCACCAGTCAGGATGAAGATTCCACCATGCAAGGACACATCAAACCCATATATTTGTATGGCATGCTGAATAATGTTGAATTTTTGAAAGTCTTCATCAACATTGGCTCTGAATTCAACCTTCTCCTATTGCAAACACTTCGTATGTTGGGCTACAATGAAGAAAATTTGACACCCTCGACCACAACTCTCTTGGGTTATGGCAAGAGTGAATAGAATCCAGTTGTACAAATCAAACTCAGAACCCATTTTGGAAACTTTGTGGCCCATTTAGAGTTCCTGGTGGTTTTGAAAAACACGACATTCAATGCCCTGTTAGGAAGGCCATGGCTTCATCAACACATGGCCATTACATCCTCCTACCACCAGTGTGTCAAATATTGTGTCAAATGGACAAAGTGGGACATTGTGAACTGATAAGGCCCCTTTCGAGCTCTTCAAGTGGCATTACATCGATTCCAGATTTTATGAGCAAAATGGGAAGACATCAGAAATTGTTTATATTGATTGGGTCCTTGTCCCAAATGGTCTAGAAGCGGTTCCCGATGACCCCCTCTAACAGCTCAGTGAAGAGTATGTGTTGCCCATCAACCATGTTGAAAGTAGGAATCCGAGTCTTAATGTGTATTCAGCTATTCTCATGAGATCAGTCATGATAGCCAAGTCTAACAACGTAGAAGCAATTGATGACCCTCAATCTGAGGAAGAATGCTTGAGCTAGGGTGCCCACATCCCATCCTTAGAGTCTCAAGATATCCCTACCGCACTCTTTGAAGCAGAAGAAGGACAATATGCTTGTCACCCTCATGCTTCTCCCTCTATTGAGATTTACTCACAACCAATTGAGTTGGAGGAAGTCGCTTCCACCATAGAGCATCCATGCGACATCTTGCCTCTGAGCTCTACAGAGCCCACATCAAGAGCTCTCTCCCTGTCATAAGAAGAATAGGATGAGGATTTGGGGGAAGAAGAGGAAGAGGTCCTTAGAGATTCTCCCCCTATATTTGGAGAGGGTATCTCTACCACTGTCAATGAACTCAAGGAAATAATATAGGTACCAAAGAAGACCCAAGACCCACTCTCATTAGTACAGCCATGTATTCTAAGGAACAATAGGTATATAACTACTTCTTGAGGCAGAATCAAGATGTTTTCACCGGGAATTACACAGAAATGCCAGGATTCGATCCAGAGGTGGGGACACACCACCTAAACCTGCTATATGATCAACAAGGCTATACGAAAGATGCCCGAAGGACACACCCTACACATGCGGCCATGATAGAGATTGAAGTAGACAAGATCATCAAAGAAAACTTCATTTAGGAGGTCCAATATCCCATATGGTTAGACAACATAGTCCCCCTCAAAAATTTGAACAGAAAATTGGTGTTTGGATCAATTTAGAGATCACAATCGGTACTGCCCGAAAGAAAATTTCCCGGTCCCGATCACAGAACTATTGATTGATGCAACAGTTGTATATGAGGATCTCTCCTTCATGGAAGGTTATTCTATATATTATAAAATCAGAATGGCCTGAGAAGATGAAGAACCCACTACTTTCAGGGCCCCCAAGGAGTATTTTTCTACAAGGTAATGCCCTTTGGTCAAAAGAATGCTGGCGCTACATATCAACATGCCATGCATCGAATTTTCAAACAGTTCCTGGAGAATTTCGTCGAATGTTATATTGATAATTTTGTGGTCAAATAATGATAGTGCTCAGATCACCTGTCAGACCTTGAAACCATATTTAGAAAACTTTAGAAACACAGCCTGAAGATGAACCCCTTGAAATGCACCTTTGGGTTTTCCTCAGGGAAATTTCTCATCTTCGTTGTACGTCATCATGAAATCAAAATCAATCTTGAGAAGACAAAGGATATCCTTGGTTTGCCACCTCCTCAAAACCTCACTTAGTTTAGAGGACTCCAAAGACACTTAGCCTACATAAGGTGTTTTATAGCCAACCTCGTAGGAAAATGTCTGCCATTTACTGGGTTGATGAATAAGGGAGTTACCTACAAATGAATAGATGATTCCAAATAAGCATTCGATAGCCTTGAGGAGTACCCCTAGATTTTATTGGTGATCATGTTATCAGTTGAAGGAAGGCCACTTATCCTGTACATGAAAGCCTTAGAGCAGTTACTAGGAGCCTTCCTCACACAGAAGAATGATGATGGAAATAAAAACAACCTTTATTATCTAAGACGAAACCTAATCGATGCAGAGACTTGATATTCAAATATCAAGAAGAGCTATTTGGCTCTGGTCTTCAAAGTCTAGATGTTGCGACATTATCTGAAGCATCATGATGTCCATCCGATCTCATGTAGTAATCCGCTAATGTATATCCTCAGCCATCCAATGTTGACTGGATGCCTATCCTAATTGAAATACATCCTGCAATAGTTTGACTTCTAGTTTGTGCCTCAAAATCTATCAAGGGCCAAGATTTGGAAGATTTTTTGGTAGATCATCCCTTGACAAAGACTGCCTCATCAGACTTCAAACTCCCTAATGAAGACTTCTTCTCTGTGCAAAATTATTCTCGAATGTGGGAAATATACTTTGAAGGTGCATCCAAAATCCTGATAGGTAAAATAATGGAAGACCACAAGTTTTTCAAAGTGGTTCTAAGAGTGATACTCATGTCCCCAGAGTAGGCGGTGTTTCTAAATTCCTTCCTCTTGTCAGAAGCATGCACAAACAATGATGCATAATACTAGGCCCTCATTGCAGGTCTAGAGCACGCACTCCAAGCGCATGTACAGCACCTTAAAGTAAAAGGTGACTGAGAACCAGTCATCAAGCAAGTCAATGGTGACTATGAAATTAAGAAGGAGGAGTTAATCCCCCTATTCGACCATGTATGAGGGTTAATGGAAGAGTTATCCATAGAACCAACATTGACCTATGTTCCCCGGTCTCAAAATTATTAGGCCAATGCATTATCCAATATGGCCACAGCCCTAGTTGACCCGGACCGGGATGAAACAATTATCAACATTGGTCACCACTGGATGGCCTTTCTATTTTTTCAAACTAACGTGGAAGAAATCGATGAAGTCAGCCCTGTCACTAATCCATATTCTCATACTACTGGCTGGATGATACCCATTACAAACTACCTTTATAGGGGAGAACTTCCATCAGATAGGGATGGAAGGGAGAAGAAACAAATAAGGGTAGTCAATTTTGTTCAATATGGTGACACGAGCCAGCAGAAGGTCCACTACAGGCGAGGCCTTGATAGAGTCCTTCTCAGATACATTGATTGATAAGAGACTACTACCATCATTAATGAAGTTCATGATGGAGTGTGTGGAGCACATCAATTAGGATCCAAGATTTCTCATCAGATTTGAAGGGTTGGATACTATTGGCTCGCCCTGGCATGGAATTTCATGAACTTTACCACGAAATGTCACTCCTTCCAAATTCATGTCAACTTCCTTCATCATCCCCCAGAGCAACTTCACCAAGCTGAGTACTCATGGTCATTAAACATCTGGGGAATGGATGTCATGGGACCATATCCTCCCACCACGCTCAAACAATTCAAATATATTATCACAGTGACCAACTTCTTTTCCAAGTGGTTAGAAGCCTAACCCCTTAAAGAAGTCAGGGAAAAAAGCATCATTAGCTTCATGAAAGACAATATCATCACTAGATTTGGTGTTCCTCATACAAATTGATGGAAAACGGAACCAACTTCTGCTCTACTGAATTGGAAAAACTATACTAAGAATATGGTATCAAGACCAACCGTTCATCCCGCTACCATGTAGCATCCAAATGAATGATAAAGGCCTTAAAAAAGACCCTATCTAATGTACTCCATAAAATGGTGGAAAAAGACAAGAAGTCATGGCCATAAAAACTCTTCCATGACTTTTGGGCCTATCTAACCACAACCCCACCACTACCCAAGCTACTCTATACTCATTAGTATATGGATGGAAGAAGTTTTTCCCATTGAACTCCAATTTCGGTCACTTCGTGTGGCCATTTTTGATCAACTATCTGATGATGAGTAAGCATAAAAGAGACTTGATTAATTAGAGCAACTGGATGAGCAGTGGTTTCACACTTTGAACCCCCTTTATGTATATCAGAACCTGATTTCATGATCCTTCAATTAAAAGGTTCTTCTTCAGTATTTCTTTGAAGAGAAATTGGTATTGGTCCTCTGGACCCTGATGATACCTAGAAAGAAGCCACCAAAGCTAGAGCCATAGTGGGAGGGACCATATGTCACACACAAGGTCTACTCCAATGGAGCATATTCCCTAATCTCTATGGATGGGAATCTCACCATTTCTCTTACAAACACAATATTTCTGAAGAAATATTTTGTTTAACCATACGAGAATTTATCATTAAATCTACAGGATGTTAAACTTCCAAGTCCTGAATGTCCTTACTACACGACAATAATCTGCATAGTAGAGTGTCCTTACCACATGATGTTAAACTGCACAGTACTTCATCCATATGACAAGACAATAAAATGTTTCACACCTGTCCGAACACTATGACCCTAATACAAGAGCCAATAATCCTGTTACTGTGACCTCAAACTGTCCAGGATGTTCCCCCCTGATGTGTGTGCCAGAGGCTCCCAACTTCATTCACTTCTATTCTGCTATAAAATCATAGAATGTGCCCCTTTTTGGAAGAAATTACTGCAGGTTCGAGCTCTATGACCCCAATCTAATAGAATGATGTCCTTTCTTCATGAAAATAAACTGCACAGTAAATAGTCTGAGATGCAGGATGTTAAATTAAAAACGCCTTGTTCCCGTACCGCGTGATGTTAAACTACATAGTACTTTGTCCCTGTGACATGAAAATAAACTATGTCAGGCTTCCCCAAACTCTATGACCCTAGACTAAGAGAAATATATCATAGTTTCATGAATTTAAACTATATAACAAGACATCTTCTTCACCAGAGAAAACATCAGCCTCCTAACATTTTCCATCTACAGTGCCATGTTCAAAGAACTATGTACGTCTTGATTCCTTCCCTTGCAGGATACGTAGCAACACAAATATTTATATATCCTAGCCTAGACACCTTGAAAAAAATTACCTCCTCCTGCGTATGAGTCTGATTTGTGTAGGAAACCCCTTTGAATTACAAGGTCATTGAGAACTATGTATGACTAGATTTTTTCCCTTGCAGGATATGTAGCAATGCTCGGATTTCTGTATCTTGGCCTAGCCACCCCTGAAAAAAATGATGACCCTAACCTTACCACATGACATTAAAATGCATAGAGCCCGTCCTTACCACATGACGCTAAACTGCATGGTGCCTGTCCTTACCGCATGATGCTAAACGGCACAGAGTATGTCCTTACCGCATGACGCTAAACTACAAAGAGCCCGTCCTTATCGCATGATGCTAAACTGCATGGATCCCATCCTTACCACTTGAATATAAACTGCATAGAATCCCTTTTCACATCGTTTTCACACTATCCTTACCGCATGATGCTAAACAAAATGGATTTAAAAATGCTCTCTGTCCTTACTGCATGACAATAAACTACAAGACAAATCATTCTTACCACATGAAAATAAACTTCACGGAAATCGTCCTTACCGCACAATAGTAAACTACATTGTACAAGTCATAATCCACTCAAGATACATGGTAAACCATGTCTAGAACACTCCTCTCACATTTGGATGAATCCTTCCCATCCATCAAACTCCATGACCCAAAGGATTGTAGATCTTCATAATCACCCATGGCCATCAAAAGTGGAAGGTTATAAACCTGTAGAAACCTTTACATGACTATGAATACCATGCCCTCAGCGGCTCTGCATATTGATTTACCCTAGCCCATCTACCAAAGGAATGTCTTCCTCAGGCGACACTCTTCCTAGCTCTGTAGGATTACCAGCCCCAGATCCCACATATCACATTTCTTGATCAAAATATTTCTAGATAAATGGTTTACATTATTTTCCCTTCACATCCAGATGTTAACAGGGAGCCCCTACTTGGTTAGCTTACATATCCACCCGTGGTTACTATGACGGTCTACATCCATAATATAACTCCAAAGATGTGCTACTTTAACCCAATGTACAATTGAAATATGGTTGTTTCTTTTATGCTCGGACACATCTCTTTTCATCTTCTAGACTTCGTGTCATGAGCGATCCCGGATCATCATGATCATTCCTGGCCATCGGAAGTGTAAGGTCATCGAACTGCAGACACCTTTTCATGACTATGCATACCATGCCCTCATCAGCTCTGCATACCGATCACCCTTGGCATGTCTACCAAAGGCAAGTCTTCCTCAGGTGACACTCTTCCTATCTTCACATGCTTACTGTCCTCAGAGCCCCCTCAACACATCACCTGATTCAAGAGACCCCAGGACTACAGTTTACACCTTCACCCCCCCCCCCCCCTTTTATTAGAGCATGCCAAATCATCCTAATTTGATTATCCCATAGGTAACCGTAGCATCATCCAATGTTGGTCTGAACTATATGACCATTAAACTAAGAGTTGATCGTCCTTACTGCACGATGTTAAACTGAATAGAATAAAATCATACCCCACACATAGGGTAGATTAGTGCAGAGAACTTCCTAATATTTAGAGACAATTGTGGCCTAATATCTCTCAAATGACCATATATAGCCTTTCCATACATCAGAATCTATGACCCAGATAATCATGGATCCTCATAAACCTCCTAGTCCATCAGAAGTGGAAGTTCATCGACTTGTGGACACCTTTTCATGACTATTCATACTATGCCCTCAATGTCTCTACATGTTGATCACCCCTGGCTCATCTACCAAAGGCAAGTCATACTTAGGAAACACTCTTCCTACCCCCATACAATCAACAGCACCAGAGCCCTCATATCATTTCTCCTGATCCAAGAGGCCCCAGAATCACAGTTTACACTATCTGTATCCTTTCCATGTCTTGGATATGCCATGGTATTCAGATCCGGTAACATTCTAATCAAGAGTGGCCTACATGGAGACTGTCCTTGCCACATTATGTTAAACTACACAATCTTAAAAATAACTCTTCATGAGTTCAGTCGAGAAAGGAGGCTTCCCTCTCTTTCATAGTGCACGGGTCAGACCTGTATGGATCATCTCCTCACACTTGCGTGATAGGGATTCCTTCACCCATTCTCGGGATATCTTAACTCAAAATGCTTCTCCCATGTCCATACACCCCCCTTCTCATGAATCATACTCTGTAACCAGAAAAAACTGATCTCCCATTAACCAAACATAGTGGTCTTGAATCCCAACTTCCCTGAAGTTGCCCGACTATTGGGATAATAAAACCATTTACCTAAGGACACCATTGCACAACTATGCATACCATACCCCCATCAGCTCTACATATTTTTTCCCATGCCCCATCCACCAAAGTAAAGTCTATATTAGGCAATTCATCTTTCCAAATGCCTCCTAGTGTCTGATCCCTCATATCCATCCTAGTATTTGAATACTCTGGGAGCTATAGTTTAAAAACCTATTCACAATCACATCTGAGCATGGTGGGACATTTCTAGTTAAATTCCCAAGAACAAGGGAAAGCCATTCCATTTGGAAAGAATGTCCCATCTGAACAACTTTAAACTGCATCAAGCTCCAACCCTCCTTCCCGAAAATCAAGTATGTGTAGGAGCAGTCTCCTATCCATATCCATGATTGATATGGATTTCCCCAAACCCTTTAGACACTATTTCTCTTTTCGGCCACCCCTAGTGGTCTTCATTACCCGAACATCCATGAATTTACCTGGCCATCAGAAACAGACAATCATTGACTTAAGGATGCCTTTGTGTGGCTAAGCATACCATGACTTAAGCGGATTTACATAATAAGGCCCATGGCCTGTCTACCAAAGGCAATTATTCCTTAGGCAATTCCTTTCCTACCTCTATACACCCATATGGCTCCTTGGCCCCATGGCATGCCCTGCATTCTATTCAAACATGAATAAAAAACTCCCCCATATACATCTGAAAGGTATTAAGGCATCCACAATCATTAGAAACCTCATCGGGGCCCTCTCCCCACCACATTTGGTCAAATATGTTTGACCTAAAACATATGTAATGATAGTATTGTTTGTGGGACTTTAAACCACTAACAGAAATGGTTATTAAACTCGCCAAGACGAAAACTTGAAAAGGGATTATTTGGAAAAATCCAAGTATCAGCTCTCTAGGCCTAAACCTTGTATGGCCTTGGAAAAACATTGACTAATAAAAACTCAAGAGGCACAAACCCTGTTTGGTTGAAAACCTGCAAAGGGGTAACCTAAGAAAAAGTTGAGATATACCCGCTAGGTCCACACTAAATGTGCTTAGGAAAAAATGAGGGTGTCATCAGAAAAGACATAAAAGTTCATGAGGTGTTTCATTCAACCTCATAAATAGTCAAACTACGCTCGTTGAGTCCCTTGTCTCAGAAATAGATTAGATCGCAATTCTATTATTTCATTTTACTGATTTCAAGTCACGGTTCAAAATTAACGTGTACTTGAAGTGATGTTAATAGGAAGAAATTGAGAAGAGGTGTTTAAAATCCAAAAGTCTATTCCATTGAGTTCTTTAAGAATGGAAAAACATCCTGAATTTGGAGTCTCTCCAGATTGAAAGGGGGAGTACATGCTGTAATTTGGGACAAAGCTACAATAGGGTCTGGTTCGCCCTTTCGAAAAGAATGGCGAGTGATTGTTGTGGGTCGTCGAAAGTATGTTCCAGGGAAGTCCTCTTCTCCATTTTGGCTTTAGCCGTTAGACACACCCACTCCAAGATACCTTTAAGGTCCCACCCCTTTTTCTGAACAACTTAATAAGTCACACGTGAGGAGGCATGTTGTCCCCTCAACTTGGTTGCGTGGGATTCTCACTCCCATATCTCTTCCTCTAGAACCACCACCAAATCATGGGATTTCACTTCTCTATCCATCATATGATTAAGTGTTTCCAAAATATCCTATAAGTTTTTCACCTGGTAGTGGGAAAAATAGAACCTAGTCGGTTTGTCCTCGTAGGAGTCGAGGTCTCCTCGGGCAATGACGATTTGGTAAATAAGGGAGTGAAGGTGCTGGTAATCAAAGCTTCCAGAACCCAGCTTAATAAATAATTAATGCAAATTATCACCCTTGTCAACAAGATTGTCCAGGGGTGTCTCCGCAGCAAGAGAACACAACTGGACCCATGCCTCTTGGTGCACTGCCTGGTGTCTTTATACAACATCAACACTTTGATCCTCCTCTACTGCCACATATTTGTAATCATGAAACGTCTCCATAGGAGTGGGGACAGACCTAAAGCTAGTCACCCAAAGTGGGAGACTCTCCTTTCCCTCGGAAGGCCCATCCACTGAAGCCATATGTGGAGTACTAACTACAGCCTCCAGGACGATCTGTGATACTTGGCTAGTGCCAGTCTCATTAAGACATTGGGAAATATCCACATAATGGGTGTAGTTTGAGTTGTTCCCCACCTAAATGGGTTTCATTGATGTAACCCCTCCCAGATGCTTTTGAAAATGGACCAAATGCCTTCTTACCATGAGAACAGGGGCGGGATGTGTATCCATCTTGGTCGCTGAAGGGACATAAGTAAAATGCATGGTAGTTGCACTTTTCTATATAAGAGGAATGTGCGATGTTGTTGTTGGGGTGATAACAGGGCAGGAAGTGGACAAGGGTTTTTTCACCCATCCAACATGCTCTTTAAGCATTCCTGCGGGGTAACAATCGACCCATAGTTGGGCATACTATAGCGATAGGAAGGTGGGTCCTATCGTGTTAGGAACAATAATTTATCTAGAATCACTTTTGTGCATCATCATAATCCACAATGGAAGGATAACCATAGTATTAGATTCTCCCCTTAGTTAAAAAACTTGAAGCAATGCAGTCTGTTGAAGGCATCCAAACTTCCGGGCGAACCGGTAGGGGAGGTATGGTTCACAAATAACTACTTTGTCTGCATAGGCGGTGAGAATCATGTACCAAATATTGATGAGGAATGAACATTCCTCTAATTAATAATCCTTTTCACCTCTCAAGGATCCATAAGAAGTAGGATGCGGTGTGAAAAAGAAATGAGAGGTGTCATTCAACAGCCTGACCGCATCTGTAACAGTCAGAGTCTGGGAGAGAATAACAGAAATACTGAGAAGAGCCAGATGAAAGTCAGAATGAGGAACCCATGATGTATGCTAATCCTCATAACAGGGTAAGCTTTCCACCATCCACTCGTACAGGAATTGGAACGGTCTACTGAGATGGTGTGGATACCTTCCTTCTTGAATCCGTCCCAATAATTCATAAATCCGGGCGTGGGTAGGAAGGTAAAAATTAATAGGTCGGCCCTTTACTATCATGGTTACCATCATCATGGTGCAGGCCCTAACCCCATTTTATGTGTCACATGATAGGAAGGGCCATCCACTTAAGACATGGTGAAGAAACCTGATAGCCTAAGCACAGGTGAAACATCTGATCGAAGCTCATACCACCATGAGGCATACAGCCCTGCTTCAAGGGTAGCACAATATGACCCTGGATTTTGGCAAGATTGACAGTTTAGGTGAGTTATAATATGAAATTTCTTTTTCCTAGGCCTGTTTTTCTGTAGGAATAACCTTATCCATGCTTCAAATGGGGTGATGGAACATGCCGCGAGAGGATGACCCAGTAATCCCTCCGCCATAACTAGCAAAATCCTTGTCAAAAGAGACACGTGATTGGTATTATTATATGTGGAAGTCATTGGGAGAAACTCCTAATAAATTTCTCCAAGGATAGTGAGACCTAAAATTTGGTTGATGTCCTATAGATTGATCCCCACTTCTCCATGTAGTGGGTGAAAGGTGTTGGTACTCGAACACCAGCGGCTCAACAACTCCGAAAGAATTTTTCCCAGAGAGAAGATTGCAAACTAAGACACCCAGGATACCTAGAGAAATCCCACTAACTCTATCCAGTCAAGGAACTCCAGATAGGTTTGATGCACGCAGAACACCCAGGCCCACTCATCGGGGAAGCATCCTCCGGCCCACAAATCCCACATATAACTCCATTCGCCGCTAGGATTTTCTAGGGAGATATTAACAATGGGGGGTGTACTCTCAGGAATCTATCCTCACTGCATCATCATGAAATCCACAGTTTCCCTAAGTCCATACTGAGCCTCGTAGTATAAATATGTCCACACTGAGTCCATACTCCAGACAGGTTTGATGCACACAGAACACCTAGGCCCACTCATCCGGGAAGCATCCTTCGGCCCTCAAATCCCACATAGCGCTCCATTTGCCGCTAGAATTTTATAGGGAGATATTAACAATGGGGGGGGTACTCTTAGGCATCTATCCTCAGGGATCATCATGACATCCACAGTTTCCCTGAGTCCATATTGAGCCTCGTAGTATAAAGATGTTCTCCTCAATTGGAGTGGCGATGATTTCTCCTACTAGGGAAATGTTGGCGCGGTCATGACCTTAAGGTTCCTCTAAATGGTTGAAAGGGAGGTCAGGGTTAGGTAGTGTCAGAGGTACATGAGGAGGAAGGCCAAAACCGTAAATAAAAAACTATACGGATAAAGGGTAAGCTAAGAGCTTTGGCATCAAGAAAACCATAAAAAATCAATCATGGGGAATGACGTGGGTTTGAAGATTATCATCACTATTCCTTACCATGGTGGCCCTCGTCTTCATCAATCAAGTAGTGGCTCGTGGAGAAACCATGATTTCTTTTTTACATCAGGAAACCATACCAATGTTTTGTCCAAAAGATAATATTCAGAAAAAGTCCAAATATTTGTTAAAGGATCTACAAAGGGAATGCATAGTATGCCCCGCATACAGACCTTGGAGTTGGTTCGTGATGCCCATACTCTATGAACCAGCATTATGCAGAAGAGGTCCACAACATCCTGGCCTATGGAGCATTGGCCATCAGACCGCATACCAATCCCCTACATGAGTTCTCATAATTTGGGACTTAAATGTAGTCTAAAATAAAAATTTTAGAGTTTGAAGGATAATTCCAGTCCGCGGACCACTGAACCACATAGCGTTTTCCCTACGCCACCCTGAAATACTTTTTAATGTTTTTAGAGTTTAGAGCATGGATTGTAATTGAGTTTGTAGAAGGGGGTGAGCACGGATGAGGATCAGTTCATGGAAGTCAAAGCTGGTTCACAAATGAAGCAATTTGTAAAGGAAGCCATATGCAGAGGCAGTGCGTGGAAGCAGGGAGAGAGAGAGCTTTTCTCTGAAAAATCTGGTAAAAGAAAATTCATGTAGACCCCTTTATATATGTGTGTTCTCCCACTAGGTCCATATATCTACCACAAACCTCTCTATATTTAGGACCACTCTACCTTAGAAATAGCCTCCTCTTCATTTCAAACAGACCCCATTCTATTTGGGGGCATTTGTAGGGTCCTGAAAAATTCATAGAAGGGAAGGAAGATACTCCCTTAAAATATGTAGAAGAATCTACCCAATATGCATCAATAATTTGGGAAAAATATGAATAATGTTTATAATAAATGGTAAAGGACCTAACCAGTCTGTATACTGGTTCATCATCAGTGGTACGCGGTGGGTTTCGTGAACTGCGCCAGCCACGAACCAGGCAGACTGACCCCCTGCCGTACACTACATTGTTTGATAAACGGGGGCGGAGCTTCTACATGGGCATGAACCAAATGGCCGGTGAAGTGATTCTGGACCAGTCTACAGTTGTGAACCGCGCCAACTATGCCACCCGTGCACCTCATCGTTTGCAAAATAGAGGTGGATCCCTGTCCAGCCGCAAAGCACCCCCATGACCGAGTTTCTTTATGGGCGAGGTGCATTCAATATACCCCATGAACCTCAGGTTGACTAAGTCATCTATAGGATGGATTTTCTATAATGGGCCTCCAAAAAAGGTTCCACATGTCCATAGATACAAAACTTTCCCCCATATATAAAAGGAAGTCAAGGGGGAGAAAAAAGGGATCAGCTGATTGAGTATCAGATTATTGTAGATCAACTCTTTGAAGGAAGGAATTAGATTTCTGGAGAAGGAAGAGGCTTTTCAAGAGCTTAGGATTTTGAGGAATGCGATGTTACAATTTGTGAAATAGCAGCAAGTATAAACTGGGGAAGAATTTCTAATAACTAAATAATGCATAAGAAAATTGGTAAATTGTGAACCATGGCCCCTAAACGGATGCACTACCCATGAACTAGGGAGCCTATGCCCCTTATTTGATCCATCACACCGCGTATCACCCCCCTATGTGGGCAAAGACCATAACGACGCTTCCCCCAGCCACCACCACTTGAGAAGACTCCAGTAACGCGTACTAATTTTGTATGTGGACCAAACCCGAAGCCGTGTACCACTATGGTACGTGGGATTCCCCTCAGTCCGTGCACCACAATGGTATGCAGACAACCTCTCCATCCATGTAGTACCTACCTACGCGAAGTGATCCACTTCTCATATGGACATCTAGTCCGCCCAGGCCTTCGTTGTTTCATCCCCTGATTCATGTAAGGCCCTCCCAATTCAGTCCAATCCTCCAAAATCCCCTCAGTATCCTATCCATAGGTACCAAGCCAAGGCCTCTCCCAAATCCATTGGACCAGCATGCTGAAACATTAAGGCACATTAACACACCCTCTTGAGTTCATACACGCACCGTAGGAGGAGACAAAGGGGTTACCCCATCCCTTGAACGGACATCCAAAATATTCATGGGTTCACATACCCACGGTAGTTCAGATTTCGAGCCTGGGAGCCCCTTTCTGCCTCCCCACTCTTCAGGATTGAGGGAAACTGCTTGCTTTTCCATTCAATGAGCTCCAACAGGGAGCACTTCTCCCCTCCCATAAAGAGAGTGTTTGGTAAGACATCCTGGTGTAATCCCCTAACATTCATCCCTTCCTCCTTTCATTGGACCCTTTTCCAATGTAAATTTAATATAGGGAAGGCTCGTCGCCTCACCCTCTTCCACAATCGGTGCACCTTCTTCCACTAGAGGAAGAGTAAAAATGGAAAAAAGTGCTTGGCTTGTCGAATCTTTCACATTATCTTGTTTCTCACACCGAGCATTACTCGTGTGGGATTAGAGATTTGTGATGGTCACATCATACGTACAATGGAAGTGGTACAACAAACTACATGGGTTTTGATCCCTATCTCCTAAGCAGGGTACGTAGGACACCTCCCTGAGGTTCCATCCCAACTCCGGCCGCCAACCACATGTAAGCCATGACCATACCCCAACATGGGCTACCAACCACACCCTCAGTAGGCAACTATCATGTGTAATCCCTAACCTCCCATAACTACATACACATTTATTCCCAACCAACCAGGATATGTAGGAAACCTCCCTAAGGAATAAGACCAACTTCCAAGTCTGATACCCATCCATTCTTATCATACAATGTCCTCATGCACCTAGAAAGACCATACATGGGACCAAGAAATCATTTTCTCTCAGGTACTCTAGGCCACTTCAACATAAGTCCCACACTAACCTTGACTAGAAACGTTTTGCCTAGATGTCCTTTCCACATTACATTAAACTATACGGTTGGATCCTTGTCACATGACCTTAAAAGGTGATGTTCCCCATTGAGTGTCACTGAACTAAGTGTATTTTGATTCCTCTCATGAGGATACATATGAATCCCATATTACAGGTTCAATCTAGATGCTCAAGTCACTCTCTGTCCCCCCTGGATGATAATAAACTCAAGAGCGCCCAATTATAAGGCTTGAGACCAGTGTTGTCTAAACAAACTCAAACTTCCCTAGAACCGTTAATCCAATAAGCAATGGTATACCTCAGATATAGATGGTTCTAGATCCCTACATATACCTATGACTAGAAACCCATGGGTAATCCATGGATACTATTATTAGGGATAAACCAAAGATTCGTGAACATATGAAAAAATCTTAAATCTATAAGAGAGTCCCGAAATAGGCAGTAATTTCCCCCCAAAAGGGTGCGATGAACCCAAATTTCCATCCTCTCGGCCAATGTGAATTCATAAGTGTCATTGTCCATATCACCCAATGAGTGCTTGCCTTTGGAAAGCATGTCCATGGATCATTGGATACAATAATCGTTGTGTATTTCAGGCTCCGCGAATAAACCTGTTGGAGACCAGGCAAAGCCACGGAGATAGGGAACCTGATAGAAATGATTAAACAACATTGACTCCCTTTAATAAGACATGGAAACTTATCACATACCCTTCACCATGAAACATTATGTTTAAGGGGTTTTAGGATTCTTAGGGTTTTTTCGGGTTTTTTTATCAATTTTTAGAGTATTTAGCATTTTTTGGGTTTTTATGGACCTTTTACGGTTTTTTGGGTTTTTTGGTTTTTTGGGTATTTCGAGATTTTGTAATGTTTTTAGGTAGTTTTTGAGGTTTTAAGGTATTTTTGGGACATTTACGGAGTTTATGGTGATTTGGGGTTTTTGGTTTCTTAATGTTTTAGGGTTTTGATATAGTTCTTTTATGGGTTTTAGTTTTTGAGGGATCATTTAGGTGTTTTAGGGTTATTTTTGGGTTCTATAAATAGATTTTAGTATTTTAGGGGTTTTAGGGATTTTAGTGTTTTATACTGGTTTTATAGTTTTAAGGTTTTGTTAGAATTTTTACGGTTTTAGTGTTTGTTATGGTGTTTAAATTTTTATTTAATTTTTTAGGGTTTCTTGGGTTTTAATTGGATTTATTAGGATTTTTAGTGGTTTCTTGGGGGAGGGGTGGGTAGGGGTTTTAGTGGTTTTAGAATTTTTATGGATTTTATGGTATTTAGGGGTTTTTAGAAATTTTTGGTTTTTAAGGTTTTTAGGATTTTAAAATATTTTTAGTGTTATTAATATTTTTATATGATTTTTTGGGGGTTGTAAATATTTTTTAGTCTTTTAGAGTTTAGGGTTTAAGGTGTTTTATATAGGTTTTACATTGTATGGTATTATGTTTTGGGCATATTGTAAAGGGTTTAAGGTGTGGGATAAAGGGTTTAGGGTGTGGGGTTTATAATTTATGGTGTGAGGTATAGGGTTTAGGGTGTAAGTTTGACAATATAAGGTGTATGGTTTAAATATCTTAGGTTTTATTGGATTTTTAGGTTTTTCTAGGGTTTTATGGTTTTTAGGGTTTATATTTGTTATAGGGATTTAGGGATTTTTTGGGGTTTTATATTTTTTAGGTCTTTGGGGTTTTACAGTAGATTTAGGGGTTTTGAGGGTTTTTAGTGATTTTAGGGCTATTTATAGGGTTATTTAGGGTATTTTAGGTGTTTATTGTGGATTTTAGGGTCTTTTATAATTTTTTAGTGTTTTAGTGGTTTTAGGGTTTTCAGTTATTTTAATGTATTTTAGGGGTTTTATGGTTCATTAGGTTTTAAAGAATTTTCTTGGTTTCTTTAGGGGATTTATTTTTTTTAAGGTATTATGACGTTTTTTTTTGTTTTTTGGGTTTTTAGTGGTCTTGGGGGTTTAAAGGGTATTTAGTGTTTTAAGGGTTTTTAGTATTTTTAGGGTTTTTAGGGGGGTTTTGGTTTTTAGGCGTTTTAGTGGTTTTTATGGTTTCCATAGGTTTTTTGGGGGTTCAAGGGTTTTTTATTGTTTTCCTTATTGTTTATAATTTTATTGTGTTTTAGAGTTTTTCAATGTTTTTAGTGTTTTGATGGTTTTTTCAGGATCTATGTTTCTTAAGGTTTTTTACGGTTTTTAGAGATTTATGTTTTTTATTCTTTTTTAATGTTTTTAGGTTCTTTAAATAATTTAATATTTTTTGGAGTTTTAGGGTTCTTAGGGAATTTAGGTGGTTTATTTTTTATGGTTTTATGGGGTTTTGTGGGTTTTATTAGGTTTATGTGGTATATATTTTTTCTTTTAGGGGTTTTCGGGTCTTTTTAGGGATATTTTGGATTTTTTGTATGTTTTTACGGTATCTAATAGTTGTTTATTTTTTATGGTTTTAGGGTTTTTTGTTATTTTATAGTTTTTAAAAATTTCAATATTTTTAGTGTTATTTGAGGTTTTTAGGGGTTTAGGTTTATTTTACAATTTTTAGGGTTTTTATTTTTTTAAGTTATTTATGGTTTTTAAGCGTTTTATTAGGTTTTGAAAGGTTTTTATTGTTTTATTAGGGTTTTTAGTGGTTAGGGATTTTTGGGATTTTTATGGTTTTAAAAGATTTTTTGGATTTTTTGGATTTTGGTTGTTTCTAGGGATTTTATGGTCTTTTAGGTTTTTTAAGATTTTAGGGTTTTTTGGGAGGATTCGGTTTTTATGGGATTTAAGATTTTTAGGGGTTTTTCATGGTTTTTAGTGTATTTTAGGGTTTTAGTGTCTTATATATTATTAGGATTTTTTAAGGAATCCATAGGGGTTTGAGGGTTTTATTGGTATTTTAATGGGTTTTTTAGGTGTATAAGGGTTTTGGGTATTTTTTTTATTTTTAGGGTTTTTAGGGTTTTTATGGTTTTATAGGGGGTTTTAGGGTATTTTTGGATTTTAGGTGTCTTAGAGGTTTTTTTGGGTATTTAGTGGTTTTAAGAGTTTTTAGGGGTTTAAGGAGGATTCTCAGGTTTTATGGGTTTAAATGTTTTGGGATTTTAATGGGTTTCAGGGTTTTATAGATGTTTTTTGTTTTTTAGTGTTTTTAGGTTTTTAGTGTTTTTAAGTTTTTTTAGGGATTTTAAATGTTTTTAATGGTTTTTAAGGTATTCAGTGTGTTTTGGGTCTTTATGGTTGTATAGGTTTTTATTTTTTACTGGGGTTTTAGGGTTTTTAGGTTATTTTGGGGGTTTTAGGTTTTTATGATTTTTATGGTTTTGGGTTCTTTTATGGTTTCATACTATTTTAAAATGGTTTTTGTAGAAGGGGGGATATGGTTTATAGGGTGTTTAGGATTTTTAATATTTTTAGAGTTTTATAGGTTTTAGGGTTTTTATGGTTCATTAGGGATTTTATGATTTTTATCATATTTTAGAGTTTATAATGTGTTTATAGGGTTTTTATGGATTTTCAGGGACTTTGGTTCTTTTAATGTTTTTTTTATGGTTCTTGGGGTCATTTAGGGATTTTATAAGTCTTAGTATTTTTAGGTTTTTAGGTAATTTTATCATTTTTACGGTCTTTAACGGATTTTTTTGGGTTTTTTTGGTCTTTTATGGGTTTTCGGGAGTTTTAGTGTTTTTTCTATGATTTATGGTTTTATGAATTTTTGGGGTCTTAGGGAATTTTTGGGTTTTGTAGAGTTTTTATGGCCTTTTAGGTTTTTTAGGAGTTTTACGATCTTGTAGGGTTCTTTAGGTTTTTTATGGTCCTTTAGGGTTTTTAGGGTTTCTTAGGATTCTTTAGGGATTTTAAGGGGTGCATGGGGTCCTTTTCATGGTTTAGGACTTTTAGGGTCCTTTACGGATTTTAGGGTTTTTAGGTTTTTTTCCTTCAGGAATTTTAGGGGTTTGAGGATATTTTAGAGTCTTTAGAGATTTTTTATAGTCTTCTAGTGTTTTATGGTGTTTTAGTGTCTTTATAGATTTTTTTCTTTTTAGTATCTTTAAATGTTTATATTTTTTAAGGTATTCTAGGAGTTTTTAGTGTTTTTATGATCTTTTAGGGTTTTTAGGAGTTTTCAGGTTCTTATATATATTTTATGGATTTTTGGGTTCTTTAGGGTATTTTAGTATTTCTAGTGTTTTTATGATCTTTTAGGGGTTTTTGTTTCATTTATCTATTTTTAGGGATTTAGTAATTTTGATGGTTTTGTAATTTTTTTTCGGGTTTTTGGGTGTTTTTGGTTTTTATGGGTATTAGGAATTTTTTAGGCTTTTTAGGGTTTCGATGGACCTTTAGAGTTTTTATATTTTTTTGGTTCCTTATGTTTTTATTGTAATTTTATGGGTTTTTGGGTTTCTAGGTTTTTTATGGGTTTTAATGATTTGTAGGGGTTTTAAGGGAATTTAATGTGTTTTTTGGGTTTTTTTGGATTTTTTGGGTTTTTAGGGGTTTTATAATTTTTGAGTATTTTTTTGTTTTGAGTTTTTTATTATGTTTTTAGGGTTTTTAGTGATTTTTGAGGTTTTAGCATCTTTTTGGGATTTTATGGCTTTTATTTATATTTATGGGTTTTATGGGGTTTTTAGGTTTTTAGGTTTTTCTATGTTTGTTAAGGGTCATGAAGGTTTTTTAATATTTCAAAAAATTATTTTAGTGTTTGATGTTTTTTTTGGATTGTTGTAAGGTTTATTGGGTTTTATTTAGAAATTTTAAAGGATTTTCAGTGAATTTTTGGTTTTAGGGGTTTTTGGGTTTGTTAGGATTTTATGGTTCTTTTGGATTTTTTGGGTTATTTTGGGGGTTTTATAGGTTTTAGTTGTTTTTAGGGGTTTTAGGGTTTTTAGGGTTTTAGGGTGTTTTGGGGTTTTTATGGGTTTAAGGGTTTTTAATGTGTTTAAGTGAATTGAAAATATTTTAGGGTTTTTATAGGATTTTTTGATTTTTATGGTCTCAGGGAATTTTAGGGTTTTAGGGTTTTAGGGTTTTTAGGATTTTTTGAGGGGTTTTAGGGTTATTAGTGTTTTTAGTGTTTTTAGATATTTTAGTGTCTTTGGGTTTTATTTGTGTTTTTAATTGGTTTTTAGGGTGTGTGGATTTATATGGGTTTTTAGGGGTTTTAAGGAATTTAGGGTCTTCAAGGGGTTTAAGGGGTTTTTAGGTTTCTATGGTTTTAGAGGTTTTTAGTGTTTTAGGGATTATAGGTTTTTTTGGGGTTTTAGGATTTTATGGTTTTTAATGGTTTTTATGATATTTTGGGTTTTTATGGTTTTTATGATTTTTAGGGTTTTTTGAGATTTTAGGGTTTTTTAGTATTTTAGTGTTTTCAGCGGATTTTAGGGTTCTATTAAGGTTACAAGGGTTCCTAGTGTTTTTAGGGATTTTTATGGGGTTTAAATTTTTTATTTGATTTTTACGGTTTTTATAGTTTTTTATTGTTTTTTAGGGTTTTTATGTTTTGGAGTGATTTTTAGTTTTTTATGGTTTTGTAATTTTTTATTTTTTAGGGTTTCCTCGGGATTTTATGGGTTTTTAGGGGTTTTAATATTTTTTGGGTTTTTAATAGTTTTCGGGATTTTTAGGGGTTTAGGGTTTTTAGTAGTTTAAAGGGTATCTAGGAGTTTTCATGGTTTTTAGGGGTTTAATGATTTTTAGGGTTTTTAATTTTTTAGAGTTTCTATGGTCATTTATAGTCTTAAGGGTCTTTTAGGGTTTTCTCAAGGGTTATAGGGACTTTTAGGGCTTTTAGGTTCTTTTAGGGCTTTCTACGCCCCTTTTTGGTATTTAGGGTATTTTATTCTGTTTTTTTTTTGTGGTTTTAGGGTTTTAGGGTCTTTTTAGGGTCCCTTAGGGTCCTTTTTTTTGAAAGTATTTTTAGGTTTTCAGTGTTTTTAGTTTTTTGTTTGGGATTCTTATGTGTTTTTTGGGTTTTAGGGTTTTTGAGGGTTCTTTTAGGAGTTTTTAAGAGTTTTAGTGTTTTATTAGGGGTTTAAAGATTTTTTTTGCGTGTTAGGGTTTTTAGTGTTTTTTGGGTCTTTCAACTTTTTTGGGTTTTATGGATTTTTTTTTAATTGTAGGGTTTTTTTTGGGTTTAGTTGGTTTTAAGTGTTTTTAGTGTTTTAATTGGGTTTTAGTGTTTAGATGGTTTAAGTTATTTTATGATTTTAATGTGTTTTTTGGGGTTTTGGTGGTTTTTATAAAAAAATTGGATCTTAATAGTTTTCGTTTGTTTTTAGGCTTGTTTTGAGTTTTGGGGGTTTAGGTTTCAGGGTGTTGTGTATGGGGTTTATGGTGCATGTAATAGGGTTTATGGTTCATAGTATAGATTTTTTGGTGTATGGTATATTGTTTAGGGGGTATGGCTTAGGGTTTAGGGTGTTAGGTATATGGTTTATGTGTAGGCTGAAGTGTCTAGGGTGTAGAGTTTAGTGGTTTAGGGTTTTAAGGATTTTTAGGGTTTTTAGAGTTTTTGGGGTTTTTAGGATTTTTTTGTTTTTAAGATGTTTTAAGGCTTTTTATGCATTTTTAGCAGTTTTTTGTGTTTTTAGTATCATTTATGTTTTTAGGGGATTCTATGTTTTTTAGGGTTTTTGGGTTTTTTGGGGTTTTAATTTTTTTTATGTATTTTTGGGGTCTTTTAGGGGGTTTTAGGGGTTTTAGGGACATTTTTTGGTTTTATGGGTTTTTAGGATCTTCTAGGGGTTTTAGGGTTTTTAGGGTTCTTTAGGGTTTTTACAATTTGTAGGGATTTTATTGGATTTACGGTATTCATTGTTTATTAGGGGTTTTAGGGTCCTTTTTTAAGGGTTTTTATGGTCCTTCATAATTTTTTAATAATTTTATGATTATTTTAGTGTTTTTATGGAATTTTATGTTCTTTTATGGTTTTTAGTATTTTTAGGGTCTTTTAGAAATTTTATTATTTTTATGGTCCTTTAATATTTTTAGGGGTTTTTAGGGTCATTTAGTACTTTTATGGTTTAGGTATTTTAGTGTTATTAGTGTTTTAATGGACTTATTTGGGTTATTATGGGCATTGTGGGGTTTTAGGTTTTTTGGGTATTTTTTATGTTTTTAGGATTTTTTGGGGTTTTAGGGTCCTTTATGGGTTTTATTGTTTTAAGGTTTTTATGGTTTTAGGGGTCTTAATGGTTTTTAAGATTTTTTATTATTTAGGGGTTTTTAGGGTTTTTTATTTCTTTAGTCTTTTTAGCTTTTTTGAGGTTTTATGTGTTTTTAGGGTTTTTCGAGGGTTTTGTGGTTTTAAGGGATTTTTTGGATTTTAATGGGTTTTAGGGTTATTTTGGTTTTTTGGGTTTTTATTGTTTTCTGAGATTTTTTTTGTATTTTTTGGATTTTTATGTTATTTTGGAGTTTTTTAGTGTTGTTTTAGAGTTTTTAGGGTTTATGATGCACGTTATAGGACTTAGGGAATATGTTATAATGTTAAAGGTGTAGGGTATAGGGTTGGGGCATAAGGTTTAGCGTGTAGGGTTTTGGATTTATGGTTTAGGTATTATGGTTTACGGTGTAGTGCATAGGGATTAGGGTGTAGTGTATAGGGTTTAGATTGTATGGTTTAGTGTATAAGGTATAGAGTTTATGGTTTAGGGTGTAGGATATAGGGTTTAGGGTGTAGGGTATAGGTTTTAGTGTGTAGGTTTTATTGTTTATAATGTAGTGTATAGGGTTTAGTGTGTAGGATTTAGGGTTTTTTGTGTAAGTTATAGGGTTTACAGTATAGGGAATAGGGTTTTGGGTGTAAGGTATATGGTTTAGTGTGTTGGGTTTAGGGTTTAGGGTGTAGGGTGTAGGGTTTTGGGTGTATGGTTTAGGGTGTAGGGTTTATAGTGGAGGGTTTAGGGTAAAGGGTGGTGGTATAGGGTTTGGGGAGTATGGTTGAGTGTTTAGGGTGTAGTGTATAGGGTTTAGGGTGTAGTGTTTAGGGTTTAGCGTGTATGGTATAGGGTTTCTTGTGTATGGTATAGGGAAAGGAAGATGTGGGGGTCAGGCAATTCCCGACCCCCCCCAAATATATTAGATGAAAAAGACGCAGCAGACAAGGGAGGGGTGGGGTCAAACAACCCGCACCCAAAACCCTGAACAACCCCAAACCCAAAAAAAGAAACCCGAAATAGTCAAAAAGAAAAACAAAACAAAAAAACCAACACCATTATCTACTATTAACCAGAATCCAATAGCTCACAACCAAGCAACGATCAGCATCCAACACCTCCTCACCAAAACGAGCAGCACAGAACCATCAGCACCAAATCAAACTCATCAGCTTCACCACTTCCCAGCCAAACAACAACAATCGTAGATCAGTGTATCCATCCTCAAGAATCTCCTTGCCAAGAAAAGCAACCTTCAGCAGCATAGAACCACTTTCATCACCAGCCTTCAGGACCTCCTCAATAAGAGGATCCACTGCCAGTAGTACAATGCCACCAACACCAAACTTGTAACCAATAGCTTCATCACAACCCATCCCTTTAGAAAGAAGCATGCAACACCACCATTTCAATCATCTGAAATCTCCTTCTTGTAAACAATCAGTAGCACAAAACCAATCTCTCGCATCGGTGCACACCAAATGCCGCAACAGCAACAGAAAATCCGAACAAACCAGAGCCATCACAACTAGAAATTCAAATCGAAAAACTCTAACCAAAAGCACAACCCAACCACCAAACCAAATCACCAAATAACCAATCCAAAATTGTAGATAAATCATGTACCGACTAAGAAGAATAGATTTGAAGCCACGAGCCACCAGTGCACCAGAAATGAAGAAAAATTGCAGGTTCAACACTGCAGAAGAGGAAACATACAAGATCATCGTCGGAGGAGAAAATGAGACCCAAGGCAGCACATCAGAAGGGACTAAAAACCATCGAAGATACTAGATCATGGTCCTCCACTATAACCATCTATGTTGTTGAAGATCTAGATGTTGCTAAACCGTCTGTAGAATCCCCAGATATGCAAGTTTGACCCCGATCCACGGATGAAGACCGGAAGGTTTTCCAGCTGCTAAGGATCCATCTGCGACGTCACTTAAAACAACCCGATAAGAGATCCCAGAAGACAGCGAGGTCTCCAAATATGTCGATGCCTGAGCATATAGAAGCCAATCCTCACTAATATCCAAGGCCAAAATCTCAAGCAAAGACACCACCCAGGGAAGTTGAAGTCGATGGAAACAAGAAGTCGCCACCGCCTTGGGGTTTTGGGTTTTGGTTGTATGGTATAGGGTATATGGTGTTGTGTATAGGTTTTAGGGTTTAGGTTTTAGGTTTTATGGTGTAGGTTTTAGGGTTTAGGTTGTATAGTATAGGGTATATATTGTAGGGTATAGGGTTAAGGGTGTATGATTTAAGGTTTAGTTTATAGGGTATTGATATTATGGTTTATGGTATGATTTTTATGGTGTAGGGTTTAGGGTATATGGTGTAGTGTACAGGGTTTTTGGTGTAAGGTGTAAGGTTTAGGGTGTAAGGTATATAGTTTAGGCTCTAGTTTTTAGGGTTTTGGGTGTATGGTATGAAGGTTCCGGGTGCAGTGGAAGCGCAAGGGTGGATGTGCCCACTTGGATTTTTGTCATTATAAATGATCAATCCGGGATCAATACGATGATAAACACCAGTCTCCACAAGTCGAATCACAGAAAAAGACAAAGTAGATGGTTTGTCCTGGAACCACAAAAAAGGATCGTTACAGGTTGATTATAATTAATTTAATTAATTATAAAGAAATACCTTTTGGGTGTTCTTTCTTCGTTGATGTTCTTGATCACATTGTTGATGTGATCCGTCATTGCGTCACAGAAGCCAAGTGTAGACTCCCTCTAGTGGTGATCCACACGTGTACCTCGTATCTCTGGACATCGCCAAAGGATTCTCCGGGTGCTAGCGTGGAGAAGCCTTTTCTTGCATTCTCCACCTTAGATCGTCTTGATCCGATAGAAGAGGATCTCTCTCGGTCTTGAGAGCATTCTTGTAGGAAGAGGTTCTTTTAGCCTTGAAAGAATTCTCCAGAGATGTTGTGCACAACGATTCTCTTGTGTAGGAAAAGTGTTGGGGTTGTGAGGATATTTATAATCGAGTTTGAGGTTGTAGAGTTATGACAATAAATAAACGTTTCACGTGTTTCATTTATTTCATTAACACTTATTGAAAACCCCCATGTCTAATAATTAATTCCTTGGCATGCGCTCACGCTGATTATAATAAATATCATTTAATAAAATGATATTATATCCTCAAAATCCCAACTGGAAAAACTACACGGCATGTAATAATAAATACATGGAGTGTACTTGTTTTTCATTGAAAACTACACGGCGTGTACATTAAATGTACACAGCATGTATATCTTGTTTTCATTTATTCATTTCCATTCCAAAATGAAAACTACACGGTGTGTACATTTAATAATACACAGCGTGTACTTGTTTTATTTTATTTTTCCTCCATCATTTAAAACAACTTAGGCTTCCATGAATAATTATTAAACCACGTATGTGAATAATCTTTATTCAACTTGAGATACTTGGATACACTTAGTGTGTGACCCTCTAGGCCTCTTTCTCATTGGCATCAGGCGGGCTTGCCTAAAGTCCAAGATCACTATATAGCAACAGGTCAAGGAACCCAAGAGAAAGAAGTTGACGCCGCATTGACGTATCACCTCATACAAACGCTTACTGTGTAATTTAATCCCTTTGTCTCAATATCTCATCAAGCAGGTTTCATGGAAGTTTCATAAACCTATATGCTTGATCCGTCATTCTTTGAGTACCTGAAATAAAATCGTCGTTTACACCATGTCCATGGAATTTAATGCGACAGTTCTATTTCAATCAGTGGGCCAAGATATCAACTTCCATAAATGGAAGGGACAAATCCTTCATTGACTTATCCATTACCAATATGTCACTCGTGATGCACCCAACGTACCCTACTTCCCGCCAACTGTCTGTGTGATGGTTTTTGTCAGTAAATCTAAGTGCGCGAGTCATGACATGAGTTAATGATAATCTTCCAGTCTAAGGACCACTACACACGCTCGTAGATAGCAATATCCGATGACACCAAGACATGTAGAATTACTATTGGCGGGTTTGTTCCCATAATCTCCCATCTTGGAGATTACCAAGTGCGAACTCCATGAGAGAGAGTCTCGTCTTCTTACAAGTACTCACACATGATAGTTTGTATACTATGTGTCCTATCATAGTATGTCATCCAACAATAGAACTTTATTTAAGAATATTATTATATCATTTCAAGGTTCTCATAATAGTGGGGATCTGTTATGACCTTATTAATGCAACAAATATTCCAGGACATTATTATATTATAGTCATGCAGAACAATGAACAATATATAATAAGTGAACATTCATGTAATCAAAGTACAAAACAGTTGGTTCTGAGGACACCAACCCTTAAAAACTCCCACTTGGACTAGAGCCAACTACCTACGACTTTTAGTCTGCTAGACTTCACATGATGATCATGTTTCTGCTGAGTCAAGGCTTTAGTCAATGGGACCACCACGTTGTCTTCTGTGGAAATACTGCTCACTGCAACTTCACCTCTCTGAGAAAAATCCCTCAAGAGATGATACTTATGAAGTATGTTCTTTGTTTGCTAATGTGACCTTGGCTCTTTTGCAAGTGCCACTGCTGCAGTATTATCACAATAGAGTGTGATATTATCTTTACTGCTTGTTACAACATCCAGATCTTGGACGAAGCTTCACATCCATACTGCTTCTTTAGCTACCTCAGAAGCTACGATATACTCGGACTCTGCTTGTACAATCTACCACCACACTTTGTTTTGAGCTCTTCCAGCTCACTGTACCTCCATTCAAACTAAAGATGTATCTAGTCTGTGACTTCATGTCATCTTGATCAGTCTGGAAACTAGCATCTACATGTCCTATGATGACTAGTTCCTCATCTCCTCCATAAAATAGGAACATATCCTTAGCATGCCTCAGATACTTAAGGATAGTCTTGACTGCCATCCAATGGCTGTCTCCTAGATCAGCTTGATATCTGCCTACCGCACTTAATGCGTAAGAAACATCTAGCCTCGTACATAGCATAGCATACATGACTGACCCAATCGTGGATGCGTAAGGGATCCTTGCCATCCTTTTTATTTTCTCATGTGTCTGAGGACACATTTTCTTGGAAAGATGAATGCCATGTGACACTGGAAACAATCCCCTCTTGGACTATTCCATACTGAATCTCTTCAGAATCTTGTCAGTGTATGTACTTTGACTCAGGCCCAACATTCTCTTGGATCTATCACGATGGTTCTTGATCCCAAGAATATATGCCGCCTCGCCCAAGTCATTCATGGAGAAGCATTTATGCAACCATGCCTTAACTGATTGTAAGACAGGTACTTTGTTTCCAATTAGCAATATCTCATCAACATATACTATTATGAAAACGGTTGCACCTCCACTAAACCTTTTGTAGACACGAGGCTCACATTCGTTCTTAACAAAGCTAAATTCTGTAACAGCTTCATCAAAATGAATGTTCCATGAACTTGATGCTTAATTTAATCTATAAATGGATTTTTTCAACTTGCATACCTTGTTGGCATCCTTTGGAGTCACAAACACTTTAGTTTGTATCATGTAGACATCTTCCTAGAGGTTCCCGTTAAGGAAAGCTGTTTTGACATCCATTTACCAAATTTCATAGTCATGGTAAGCAGCAATGGCCAATAGGACTCTGATGGATTTCATCATTGAAACTGGTGAAAAGGTTTCATCATAGTCAATTCCTTGACGTTGTCTAAAACCTTTTGCAACCAGTTGTGCCTTATAGGTGCTGACTTTCCCCTCCATGTCCAGTTTCTTCTTGAATACCCATTTATTACCAATAGGCTTTACATCAACTGGAGGATCTACCAAAATCCAGACTTGGTTTTGGTACATGGAATCCATTTCAGAATTCATGGCTTCATTCCACTTGGCAACGTCTGTGCCTTCAACTGCTTCCTTGTAGGTAAGAGGATCATCATTGTCAACCAATAATGAGTCACCATCCTCGGTGACAAGAAAACCATATCGTTCTGGTTCTCTCACCTCTCTCGTAATCCTATGCAGTTCTTGTGTCTCTGGAATAGATTGTTCTTCCACGGGGCTTTGTGTAATCTGTTCTTGTACCAACTCATGTGTATCTTGAGCCTCGACATCATCAAAGTCTATCTCGCTCCCACTATCTCTTTTGGAGATGTGATCCCTCTCAAGGAATATGGCGTGTCTTTCCACTGTAACCTTTTTTTCTGAGGGGTTGTATAGGTAATATCCCCTTTTTTCCTTGGGATATCCTATAAAGATACACTTTGTGCCTCAGGGCGCGATTTTGTTACCTAAAGAGGCCTTAAAAAATGATTTGCTACCCCCACACATGTAAATTCGATAACATGGCTTTGCATCCACTCCATAACTTGTATGGAATACAATTTATCGATTTAGTTGGTACTTGGTTTAGTATGTGTGATGATGTTTGTAATGCATATCCCTAAAAGGATAATGGAAGACTCGCATGACTCATCATTGATCTCACCATGTCCAACAGGGTGCGGTTCCTCCTTTCACTTACACCATTCCACTACGGTGTGTAAAGAGGATTGAGTTGAGATAGAATCTCAAACTCCTGTAAGAAATCAATGAAGTCCTGATTAAGATATTCTACTCCTCTATCTGAGCGTAGTTTCTTAATCTTCTTACCAAGATGGTTCTCAAATTCATTCTTGTATTCTTTGAACCGATCAAAATAATCTGACTTCTACCTCATTAAGTAGATATATCCATATCTACTAAAATCATCAGTAAAAGTTATGAAGTACGAGAACCCACCCCTTGCTTCAACTGGAAATGGTCCACACACATCTGTGTGAACTAATTCTAGAAGCTCTTTAGCTCTTTCACCTTTCCCACCAAATGGGGCTTTGGTTATTTTTCCTTGTAGACACGCATGACATACACCAAGTGATTTTAGTTCAAAAGAATCTAAATACCCATCTTGATGTAATTTTGTCAAACGTTTCTCATTGACATGACCTAGGCGGTGATGCCAAAGTTGGGTGTGGTATGAGTCATGTGAATTAACTTTGTTATCGATTTCCATTTCTTGGTTTGTGTAGTCTAACACATAAAGGCCGTTATATAAATGTGCCCTACCAAAAAAATTCTATCTTTATAAAAATAGCAACATCCACTTCCAAACATGAAGATGAATCCATCAGTATCTAATCTGGATACTGAAATAATGTTTTTGGTTACAGAGGGTACATAATAACATCCTTTCAAAACCAAGACCATCCCCGTGGGCAATGTGAGGTGGTAGTCCCTGACAACTACAACAGCAAGTCTGGATCCGTTGGCTGCTCGTAGATCTACCTCCCCTCGATCAATCTTCCTAAATCTACTTGGTTCCTGTATTTGGATATAGATGTGAGCACCACAAGTAGTATCTAATACCCAATTAGTAGAAACAGATAGATTGCATTTGATAACAAATGCACCTGAAACTTCCCCTTGCTTCCTTGGCTGGGTGCAGTTTTTCTTCCAGTGGCCCTTCTTACCACATGCAAAACAAACAACATCTTGTTCCTTTGCCTCCCCTTTGATCTTCCTTTTCCCGGAAGTCCTTGAAGAAGATTTGGGCTTAAATATCTTCGCCTTCCCTTTCCTTTTATTCACCATGAGGACAGAAGGATTTTCACGCTTCATGTAATTGTCCACTTGGTGAATAAGGATAAGAAGATCAGATAGATACTTCTCAATGTTGTTCATGTTGAAGTTCACAACAAAGTTTGAGAATCTATGGGGGAGTGATGCGAGAATGAGATCAGTACCAAGTTCTTCGGGGATTTTAAACCCTAGAACCTCCAAGCGCTCAATGTAGCCAATGAGATTGACTACATGAGGCCCAACTGGGGAACCCTCTCCAAGATTGCTCTGAAAAGAGCCTTGTAGATCTCAAACCTTTCCTATCGTGCTCTCTCCTGGTATAGACAACAGAGGTGATCGAGCATGCTATAGGATTCCATGTCTTCATGAGACTTCATTAGCTCACTAGACATCGATGATAGCATCAAACATTGAACATCGAGAGTGTCGTTCAAATGTTGATCATAGACCAGGAAATCTTCATCACTCGCCCCTAGGGCAGGAGAATCAGTAAGTGAGGACTCCAGCACGTAAAACTTTCGTTCATAGTGTAGGATAACCCGAAGGCACCTAAAACATTCCTAAAAGTTACTCCCGGTGAGGATATTGTCTTTATCTAGAACTGATCATAGAGAAAATGTGGTTGACAAGTTTGTCATCTTGATTCTACAATTTAAAAGAGCAGATTTATTAGTACTTTCTTGATTACATTTTATGAGAAATAAAAAATGAATTAATTAATTCTCCCACTATTTTATCAAGTCCCAATGACCCTCACCATTGAACTCAGAATGTCCAGTTGCTTTGACATTCTAGTAGAAAGGATCCATATTTCCCTTCGCATAACCCCAACAAGGGTTGGTAAAGCTATTTGAAGGTATTTAGGTAGGTAGGTGTTTGCCAACTATGAGATTACAGTTCCTTGATCTGTTGAGTGGACTCCCCAATCCTAAAATCCGGACTTGGATTTCCTCAACTCTTGCCTCCAATATTACACCAAGTCTAGCAAGGGCTACTTCTCTTGATGTAATATGGTTAAGTCAACCCGAAACCTTTCATAAGCGATTCCTTTATAAAAGTAAGTGTCCCAACATGGGTTGGTCAAACACATAGTTTTATTGAGTCTTTCCCTTAATCAGGTAACAGAATTCTTGGTCTGACTTAATATGGTATTGAGGGATTTTAGTCCTTTATGTGTAGTTTCTCATTATCACATGCTTGTTAATATTAAGTGATTCTTTCCTAAGTGATTAACCATGCTCCGATAATGTTTACGTATAGTCCAGTTTTTATTTTATTCCATCTTTTCATGCTTTTTCATTTTATTAATTATGTGATCATGACAACACATACATAATAAATAAACCATGTAATCAGACAGAAATAAAATAAGATGGCATGATCATGAGATTCTATTGGTTATCTTATCTAGTGGTTTTGATAAGCTAACCCTGGCCTATGGAAAACACCTTGAACCTGATGGTTCGTGTTTTGTAACTCCCACATGTCCACCTTTGTATCTCCTTGCGTCGGTTTCATCTCATCTTTGTATTTTTGAACCTTCTCCTACGACTTGGGAGATCCTCCATTACATGGGTTTACATTAAAGAAACAATGGGCATGCATGCCTTATATTTTATTGGAAGAAGGCTAGCAGGCCAACAAATTTAAATGAAACCATACACACATAAAAAGGTTCTTTGGTCTAGTTCATGATCATCCATAGCATGCAATGACATTTACACATATTTAGAATTAAAATTCTTTTAATCATTCTTTCATTTAAGATAAGTCACGCTCAAATTCAATTAATTATGATCTTATAATTAAACAATTTTTTATCTTAAATTCCTTTCTGAATTTCCTTGAGATTATTCTCATTTATATTCCTTGTACGGGTCTTTGTACATTGGAGGAAAACTGGTGAAATTGAATTTCTGGAAAGTACACGGCATGTAGTTTATAATTACATGGCGTGTATTTCTTTTCACCCTTTATCCAAAGTACACGCCGGGGGATTTGGCGTGTTTTTTGTACTTTGGAAATTTTGGAGTACACGATGTGTAGAAAAATAATACATGGTGTGTACTTCCTTGTTACGCGGTAACCAGCCTGGAAACCCCATGTACGCGGTACGTGGCTTATCCTTGTACATGGTTTCACCTAGGCCGGAACAGACTACACGGCGTGTTGCTCCAACATACACGCCGTGTATTCCAGTTTCCACGCTCTGTTCAATTTTGGTCAACACGAAGTGATTAATACTTAGGCATAATCAATTCACACGGTGTGGTTTGGCGGACCAGTGCCGGTTCGTTGAACCTAAGTACACGACGTGTAGTTTTAATTACACGCCATGTAATCCCGTGTTGTACAGACAGAAAGAGCGGCTCCTCTGGATGAGTTCCTCATTTTTATTTTAATCAACAATTAAAATTAAAAAGGCCGTTTATGGAATATGAATCGAGAAACGGAGGAGGAATAATAGATCTCGTTTATTCATATTTATAGAATGATTTATTTCGAATTGAATCAAATATAAATTCATAAATTATTAACGAAAATTAAATAACTATAATCAACATTGTAACCTCCCTCTGATACCATTTGAAGGTTCTGGGCGCAGCAGAAGCGCGTGGGTGTATGTGACCACTTGGATTTTTGTCATTAGAAATGATCAATCTTGGATTAATACGACGATAAACTCCAGTCTCCATGGATCGAATCACAGAAAAAGACAAAATAGATGGTTTATCCCGGAACCACAAACAAGGATCATTACAGGTTGATTGTAATTAATTTAATTAATTATAAAGAAAAGCCTTTTGGGTGTTCTTTCTTTGTTGATATTATTGATCACATTGTCAATGTGAACCGTCGTTGCGTCGCATAAGCCAAGTGTATACTCCCTCTAACAGTGATCCACACGTGTACCTTGTATCTCTGGACGTCTCCAAAGGATTCTCCGAGTGCTAGCGTAGAGAAGCCTTTTCTTGCATTGTCCACCTTAGATCATCTTGATCTAATGGAAGAGGATCTCTCTTGGTCTTCTGAGCATTCTTGGAGGAAGAGGTTCTTTCGTCCTTGAAATAATTCTCCAGAGATGCTGTGCACAACGATTCTCTTGTGTAGGAAAAGGGTTGGGGTTGTGAGGATATTTATAATCGAGTTTGAGGTTGTAGATTTATGACATTAAAAAATGCATTACTCGTTTCATTTATTTCATTAACTCTTATTGAAAACCCCCATGTTGAATAACTAATTCCTTGACATGCGCTCACGCTGATTATAATAAATATCATTTAATAAAACGATATTATATCCTCAAAATCCAGACTGGAAAAACTATACGGTGTGTAATAATAAATAAACAGCGTGTACTTATTTTTCATTGAAAACTACACAGCGTGTACATTAAATGTACACGGCATGTATATATTATTTTAATTTATTCACTTCCTTTCCAAAATGAAAACTATATGATGTGTACATTTAATAATACACAGTGTGTACTTGTTTTATTTTTTTTCCTACATCATTTAAAACAACTTAGGCTTCCTTGAATAATTATTAAACCACGTATGGAAATAATCTTTATTCAACTTGAGATACTTGGATACACTAAGTGTGTGACCCTCTAGGCCTCTTTCTCATTGGCATTAGGCGGGCTTGCCTAAAGTCCAAGATTACTGTCTAGCAACGGGTCAAGGCACCCAAGAGAAAGAAGTTGACACCGCATTGACGTATCACCTCATACTAATGCTTACTGTGTAATTTAATCCCTTTGTCTCAATATCTCATCAAGCAGGTTTCATGGAAGTGTCATAAACCTATATGCTTGATCTGTCGTTCTTTGACTACCTGAAATAAACTCGTCATTTACACCATGGCCATGGAATTTAATGTGACATTTCTATTTCAATCAAAGGGCCAAGATATAAACTTCCATAAATGGAAGGGACAAATCCTTCATCGACTTATCCATTAACAACATGTCACTCGTGATGCACCCAACGTACCCTACTTCCCGCCAACTGTCTGCGTGACGATTTTTGTCAGTAAATTTAAGTGTATGAGTCATGACATGAGTTAATGATAATCTTCCAGTCTAAGGACCATTACACATGCTCATAGATAGCAATATCTGATGACACCAAGACATGAGGAATTACTACTGGCGGGTCTGTTCTCATAATCTCCCATCTTGGAGATTACTAAGTGCGAACTCCATGAGAGAGAGTCTCGTCTTCTTACGAGTACTCACACATGACGGTCTGTATACTATGTGTCCAATCATAGTATGTCATCCAACTGAAGAACTTTATTTAATAATATTTTTATATCATTTCAAGGTTCTCATCATAGCGGGGATCTGCTATGACCTTATTAATGCAACAAATATTCCAGGACATTATTATATTATAGTCATTCAGAACAATGAACAATATATAATAAGCGAACATTCATGTAATCAAAGTACAAAATAGTTGGTTCTGAGGACACCAACCCTTACATGGTATTGGGTATTGGGATTAGGGTGTATGGTATAAAGTTTAGGGTGTAGGGTTTGGGGTTTACGATTTAGATTATAGGTATTATGGAGTAGAGTTTTGGGTTTAGGTTGACTATTTTGGGGTTTAGGGTGTGGGTTTTAGTGTTTATGGGGTAGTGTATTGG
The DNA here is from genome assembly GCA_963277665.1 of Viscum album. Lineage (NCBI taxonomy): Eukaryota > Viridiplantae > Streptophyta > Magnoliopsida > Santalales > Viscaceae > Viscum > Viscum album. Next base: position 347,858,709 of record OY728122.1, read on the forward strand.
TTTTGGGTGTAGGGTTTAGGATTTATAGTATCAATATTTGGGTTTAGGTTAAAAATTATGAAGTTTAGGGTGTTAGGTTTAGGGTGTTGGGTTTAGGGTTTAGGGTTTAGGTTTTAGGGTTTATTCCATTGGGTTTAGGGTTTATTTTATATGGTTTAGGGTGTAGGTTGTAGGTTTTGTGTGTATTGGATAGTGTTTATGGTTTATGGGTTAGGGTGTAGTATATAGGGTTTAGGTTATAGTATTTACTGATTGGGGTATAGAATATAGTGTTTAAGGTGTAGGGTTTAGTGTTTAGAGTTTTGGGGATGAATTTTACATTATAGGGTTTAGGGCCTTGGGTGTGGGGTATATGGTATATGGTTTATTGTTTAGTGTGTAGGTTTTATGGTGCAGGTTTATGGGTTTAGGGTGTAGGGTTTAGGGTTTAGGGCCTTGGGTGTGGGGTATATGGTATATGGTTTATTGTTTAGTGTGTAGGGTTTATGGTGCAGGTTTAGGGGTTTAGGGTGTAGGGTTTAGGGTTTTGTGTTTCTAGTTTGTTGTGTATGGTATATGATTTATGGTGTAGGGTTTAGGTTTTAGGGTTTAGGGTTTAGAGTTTTAGGTTTATGGTGTAGGTTTTTGGGTTTTGGGTATTTTATGGTTTTTAGGATTTTAGTTTTGTTATGGTTTTTAGGATATTTAAAGGTTTTTGGGGGTTTTAGAGTCTTTTAGGGTTTTTTGGGTTTTTATAGGTTTTAGTGGTTTTTAGGTCTTTTAGGGTTTTTTCGGATCTTAGGGTCATTTATTCTTTTTAGTGTTTTTAGTTCTTTTTGAGTTTTAGTTTGTTTTAGAGTTTTTTAGGGTCTTTAGTGGTTTTAAGGTCATTTAGGATTTTTATAGTGTCCTCAAGTGTTCAATGTTTTTTCAGGTTCCTTTAGGGTTTTAGGTAACATTATGGGTTTTCGGTTATTTGTGTTTTTAATGCTTTTAGGTGTTTTTAAGGTTTTTATGGTTTTTATGGTTTTGTATGGGTTTTCAGTTTTTTTTGTGTTTTTGGGGATTTTAGGTTTTTTAGGTTTTTAATGGTTTTATTTTTTTCAGGGTTTTGGTGTTTTTATGGGTTTTAGGGGTTTTAGGTTCTTTATGGTGGTGTAGGAATTTTTTAGTGTTTTCTTGAATTTTTAGTGTATTCTAGGGTTTTTAGGGTTTTTTCCCCTTAAGGTTTTTTATGGGTTTAGGGTCTTTAAAGGTTATTAGAATTATTTATCTGTCTTTATTGTTTTTATAAATTTTAGAGTCATTTATGATGTTTACAGTCCTTCATGGTTATTAGGGTTATTTGGGGTTTTAAAGCGTTTTTATGATTCTCTAGGTTTTTTAGGGATTTTATTGTCTTATAAGGTTTTAGGGTATTTTTGGGCCACATAGTGTTTTATTTGGTTCTTTAAAGTTTTACCGTATTTTATGGTCTTCTAGGGAATTTAAGGGTTTTTATTATTCTTTAGTGTTTTTATGGTTTTAGTTTAATTTTTTTTATAGATTTTAGTGTATGTTTGGGTTTTTAAGGTTTTATGAGTCTTTTTGGGTTTTTAGTGTCTTTTAGGGTTTTTTTTTATTTTTACAGTTATTTATTATTTTATATGTTCTTTTATTTATTTTAAGGTTTTTTGGGGTTTTTATGGTTTCAAAGGGCATTTAGGTGGTTTTGGAATTTTTAGGGTTTCTAGAGATTTTAGGGTTTTAGAGGGGGTTAGGGTTTTCAGGGGCTTTAGGGGATTTTATTAGTTTTATGGGGTTTAAGAGAGATATATGTTTTTGGGTTTTCTAATGTTTTTTAGGGTTTGTAGTTCTCTTATGGATTTCAGGGTCTTTTTATGTATTTTGGGTTTCTTGGGTTATTAGAGTATTTTTGGAGAGTTTTACGGTTTAGAGTTTTTGGTATAGGTATATGGTTTGCGGTGTGGGATATATGGTTTAGGGTGTTGTGTATAAGCTATAGGGTGTAGGGTATAGGGTTTTGGGTGTAGTGTTTAAGGGTTAGGGTGTGGGGTATTGAGTTTAGGATTTGGGTACAGGGTTTTGGGTGTAGGTTATAAGGTTTAGGGTGTGGGGTTTTGGGTTTATGATGCAGGGTATAGGGTTTGGGGTGTCAGGTATAGGGTTTAGAGTGTACAATATAGTGTTTAGGGAGTAGAGTAAATAGTTTAGGTTGTTTAATTTAGGGTTTATAATGTATGGTATAGGGTTTATGTTGTAGTGTATAGGTTATAGGGAGTAGGGTATATGTTTTAATGTATAAAGTGTTGGGTTTAGGTATTATGGTATAGGGTTTAGGGTGTAGGTTTAGGGATTAAGGGATTGGGTTTAGGGTTTAGAGTGTAGGGTTTAGGGTTTTATGTGGGGGTATATGGTTTAGAGTATAGGGTTTAGGGTTTATAGTGATGGGTATAGGGTATAGGGTGTATGGTTTTGTGTTTAGGGTGTACAGTATAGGGTCTAGGGTGTGTGGTATAGGGTATAAGGTGGAGGGTTTAGGGTGTAGGGTAGAAGTTTGAGGATGTATATTTTAGGTTTTAGGATGTGTGGTATAGGGTTTAGGGTGTAGGTTTTAGAGTTTACATTTTAGGGTCTAGGATGAATTTTTATGGTTTAGGGTCTAGGGTATAGGGTTTTGGGTTTAGTTTTTAGGTTTTAGGGTGCATTGTATTCGATTTAGGGTATCAGTTTTAGGATTAATGGTGTAGGGTTATAGGTTTGGCAGTGTAGGCTTTAGAGTTTAGGGTGTAGAGTATAGGGTTTAGGGTGAAGGGTTTAGGGTTTAGGTTGTATGGTTTAGGGTGCGGGTATAGGGTTTATGGTGTAGGGTATAAGGTTTTTGGTATATTGTATAGGTTTTGGGGTTTTGGGTTTTGTTTTTATGGTGTAAGGTATATTTTTTTGGGTGTAGTGTATACGGTTTAAGGTGTAGGTTTTAGGATTTAGGGTTAATGGTTTGTGGTGTAGGGTATAGGGTGTAGGGTGTAGGTTATTTGGTCTAAGGTGTTGGGATTGAGTTTTAGGGTGTATTGTGTCGGGTTTTGACTGTTGGATTTAGGGTTTAGGGTTAGTGTATAGGGTTTTTGGTTTTGAATTCAAGGTTTAGAGTATAGGATATAAAATTTTATGGTGTAGGCTTTAGGATTTAGTGTCCTATGTTGGGGGTATTGGTTGTATGGTTTTGGGTTTTGGGTGGCGGGTGTAGGGTTTAGGGACTGGGGTTTAGTGTTTAAGGCGTTGTGTATAGGGTATAGTGTGTAGGGTGTAGGGTTTAGGGTGGAGGGTATAGGGTTTAGGATGTAGGGTTTTGGGTTTTGGGTGACAGTTATATGGTTCAGTGTGTTGGGTTTAGGGTTAACAATGTATATATATGGTTTTGGGTTTAGTGTTTAGGGTTTAGGTTTTATGGTAAGTGTTTTAGGGTGAAGGGTTTATGGTTTTGGTTGTATATTATATTGTTTAGGGTGTACGGTTTAGGGTTTAGTCTGTAGTGTATAGGGTTTAGGGTGTAGGTTTTAGGGTTATGGTAGTAGGGTATAGAGTTTAGGGTTTATATTTTAGGATTTTGAATGTAGGGTTTAGGGTTTATGGTATGGGTTTAGGGTTTCATGTATTGGGTTTAGAGTCTTTGATTTAGGTTTTTGGGGGTAGGGTATCAGGTTTTGGGTGTAGGCTTTAGATTTTTGTTTTTAGGGTGTATAGTATATGGTTTTGGGTTTACGTTATAGGGTTTAAGGTGATGGGTTAAGGGTTTAGGGTGTAGGTTTTTGGACTTGTGGTTTGGGGTGTTTGGGGGGTTTCATTATTTTTAGCGTATTTTAATGTTTTTAGGGAGTGTAGGGTATTTTAGGGTTCTTTTAGGTTTTTTAGTATTTTTCTGGATGTTTAGAGTTTTTAGTGTATTTTAGTTTTATTAGGGGGGTAGTGTTTTTATGATTTTTGTGGTTTTTAGGGTATTTTTGGGGACCTTTTGGGTTTTTGGTGTTTTTAGGATCCTTTTGGTGTTTTAAGGGTTTTTAGGGCCCTTTAGGTTTCTTTAGGGTTTTTAGGATACTTTAGGGGATTAAGTATTTTTGAGGGGGTTGAAGGGTTTTTTGGTGTTTTAGTGGTATTTAGAATTTCTTTTTGGGTTTTTTGGATTTTTATGATTTTAATGGTTTTATGGGTGTTTTATGGGTTTTTAAGGTTTTAGAGGGTTTAATGGGTTTTAGGTCATTCTAGGGTATTTTAGGTTATTTAACATGTTTGGTGTCCTTCCAGGTTTTTATTGTCATTTATGTTTTACGGGTTTTTAGCCTTCTTTGGATTTTTAGTGTTTTTAGGTTCCATTAGTGTTTTAGGGTCCTTTAGGGGTTTTAGGATTTTTAGGTCCCTTTAAGGATTTTGTAGGTTTTTTAGGGTCTTAAATAGTTTTATAGGTTTTTAGAGTTCTTTAGGGTTTTAGGGTATTTTATGGTATTTTAGGGTTTTTAGTATTTTTTGCGTCTTTTATGGTTTTTATTGTTTAAGGTTATTTTAGGGTTTTTAGAACCATTTAAGATTTTAGGGGGGTTTTATGGTAATGTAGGGTTTTATTGACTTTTAGGGTTTTATAGGTTTTTACAATTTTTAGAATATTCTATTTTTTTGTTTTTTAGAGTTTTATGGTGTTTAGGGTATGTAAGATTTTTTAGCATTTTAGGGGGTTTTAGGGGTTTTTAATGTTTATAGACTTTTATGGGGGTTTTTGTATTTCCAATGGGTTTTTTGGTTTTTAGGGTTTTTATTGGATTTTTGTGGTTTATTTTGTTTTTTAGGGTGGTTAGGTTTTTTGATTTTTTAAATTTTTTAAGTGTTTATAGTGTTTTAATGGGATTAGGATTTTAGGGGGTTTTTTTAGGGTTTTTAGGGTTTTTTGTGTTTTTAGGTTTTTTTGGGTTTTTGGGTTTTTAGGTATTTTTTGGTTTTTAGGGGTTTTTTATAGTTTTTGGTTTTCTAGGGTATGTTAGATTTTTTTATGGTTTTTATATTTTTAGGTTATTTTAAGATGTTTACTGATTTTTTGGGTTTTTAGGGGGTTTTAGGGGTTTTAGTTATTTTTAGGTGTTTTAGGGGTTTTAGTGTTTTTAGGGTTTTAGGGGGTTTATGTTTTTTTATAGTTTTTCATGGATTTTTAGGGGGTTTTAGGGTTTTTAATGGTTGTTTTTTTATATATTTTTAGGGTTTTGAGGTGTTTTTAGGATTGTTTTATGGATTTTTATGTGTTTTAATGTTTTAATGGGTTTTATGTGTTTTAAGGGTCTTAGGTACTTTAGGACTTTAAGGGATTTTAGGTTTTTAAATTTTTTTAGGTTTTTTTGTCTTTTTAAAATTTTCTAGGGGTTTTATGGTGTTTTATAGTTTTTAGGTTCTTTTAGGGTTTTGAGGGGTTTTAGGGTCTTTTAGTGTTTTTAGGCTATTTATTTTTTAGGGTCTGTTAGGGTGTTTATGGTTTTTAGGGTTTTTGTTGGTTTTAATGGGTTTTAGAAGTTTTTTTCTTTATAGGGTTTGGGGGTTTTTTTGTTTTTATAGGTTTTTAAAGGTTTTTAGGGTGTTTAGGGTATTGTGGGGTTTTCATATGTTTGGGTTATTTTGTTATTTAATTATTATTTTTGGTTTTAGTGCTATTTAGGGTATTTCGGTTAATTTTGGATTTTAGGGTATTATGGATTTTTAGGTTGTTTTAGAGTATTTATTGTTTGTTGTTTTTTAGGGGATTTCATGGTTTTTCAAAAAAATTATAGGATTTAAAGTGTTTTAAGGTGTTTTGGGGTTTTTTGGGGTTTTTGGGTTTTTTAGAGGTTTATAGTTTTCTAGGGGTTTTAAATGCTTTTATGTTTTTTTGGGGTTTGAAGGGTTTTTATGTTTTTTGAGGGGTTTTAGAGTTTTAGAGTTTTTTGGGTGTTTTTAGGGGACATTATGTTTTTAGGGTATTTAGAGACATTATGGGTTTTGAAGGATTTTAATGTTTTTTTGGTTTTTTTAGTGTTTGTAAAGTATTTTGTGATTTTTGGGGTTTTAGGAGGTTTTAGGTTCCTTTAAGTGTTATAGGGTTTCTTAGGGTCTTTTATCGGTTATTAGGTGTTTTGTAGGTTTTTTTGTGTTTTTAGAGTTATTTTGTGTTGTTATGTTTTTTTGGGGTTTTAGTGGTTTTGAAGGTTTTTAGTGGTTTTAGTGACATTTTTGGGGTTATAGTGTGTTTTAATGTTTTAAAGTAGTTTTATAGGTATTTACTGTTTTTAAGGAATTCAGTGTTTTTTTGATTTTTTATTTGGGTTTTAGGGTTCTTTTTGGACTTTTAGGGTTATTTAATTTGGTTTTAGGGGTTTTATGTTATTTTTGGGTTTTTAGTGTTTTATGGTTCTATGGGTTTTGTGGTTTTGTGGGGTTTTTTGTCTTGTTAGGGGTGTTTTTCATTTTTTGAGTTTTTAGGGGTTTATAGGGTATTATGGTCTTGATTGAGTTTTTAGGGTTTTATGGGTTTTCAAAGGGTTTCTTATGGTTTTAAGAATTTTATAAGGGTTTTAGGGGTTTTATAGATTTTAGGGTTTTATGGGATTTAATTATTTTATGGTATCTAAAGGTTTTTATGGTATTTTTAGAGTTTTAGGGATTGTTGGTTTTTTAGTTTTTAGGTATTATTGTGTTGTGATAGGGTTTTTAACATGTTTAGGTTTTTTTGGATTTTTAGGGTTTGGGGTGTTTTATGGTGTTTTGGGGTTTTTATGGGTTTTTAATGATTTTTGGGTTTTTATGATTTTTTAGTGTTTTTTGAGGTGTTTAATGGTTTTTGGGTTATCTTAGGGTCTATATAGGGTTTTTAGAGTTTGTGATGTTTTTAGGGTTTTTTCAGTCTTTTAGGGGTTTCATGTTTTTAGGGACATTTTAGGGTTTTATGGGTTTTATGGTCTTTTAGGGTTTTTAGGGCTTTTTAGGGGAGTTTTGGGTCTTTTACGTGTCTTTTGGGCAAAGAAGGCTCGGGTCCAGGCTATTCCTGGCACCCCCCAAATTTTATTAAACAAAAAGACACAAACACTGCAGACAGGGGAGGGGAGGGGTCAATCAACCCACACCCGAAAACCCCTTACAACGCACGCAAAAAGAAAATCAAAAAAGAAAGCAAAAGGAAAAGACACACACAACCAAGCAGCAACCACCACTATCCAGCATCAACCAGCCTCCAGCATCTCACAACTTCCCAACAACCAGCATCCAAACTCAGAACGACCCGCATCCAGCACCAACATCCAGCAGCACCACATCCAATCTTCATAGCAACACAGCAGCAACAATATATCCAAACCAACCAGCCCCAGCAACCAACATCACCAAATCCAGCATCACAGCCAAACACACCCAACAACCTCACACCACAACACAAGCGCAACCGGACGCAGGAATCACCACTTTCCATCAAACAACAACCATCAACTAGCAGCACAACAACATACTCATCCACAGGAGTACTGAAAACCAAAAAACCACACATCATCCATCATTCACCACCAACCAGCAACTCATAACCAACCAACGGCCCACATCCAGTCGTACAAGGTCCAGTACCCAGCACCTTCTCACCAAGAAGGTCCCTCTTCAGCAAAATAGAACCATTAGCAGCAACATAACAAGAACCAGCACCACCCAACGGAACCGATATACAAAAACCACATCGAAACCAAAATAGAATCCAAAACCCACTAAGTAGAAACAAAAATTCAAAGCCAGGCCAGCCACCAGTAAACCATATGTAGACCAGTAGATCAAAGCGAACATAGCAACGTTAAATCATACCTTCGTCAGCAGCAAGGTCAAACAAGGTACCCCAGATTTGAGTAACCGTCATAGAGGAAACCTGACCCTGAGGCAGCATCTTGTGTCGCCGAAGCAACCCTCTCTGCTGTTAGAGCCCCCTGTGCCACTGACCCATCCATGGAAGCCTCCGGTCAACATGCGCAACTCCGATCGACGCCTGAAGATCATAAAAGTCAGCCGCCAAGTAGCTGTCTGCAAAGTCCCAGTAGCCCACAGAGCCTCCAAACACACCGAAGCCCGAACACACAGAAATCCTCCAGAATCGAGGCACCATCAGGGACGAGACCAAGAAGCGAAGCAGCAAGACAAAGCAAATACGTCGGAATTCCAGATCTAGATCCAAGGTTGACTTCGACGTCAACCTCTCAGACTTTACCCAAGCCACCAGGAAACCATCAATGCCGCCACCACGGAGCAGCAAAGATAGCGTCTGAGGAAAAGGAAGGTCCAGATCTAACAGATCTGCTCCAAACCAGACCAAAACGTCATCGCCTTTCCCAGCCACGACCCGCCAGATCCCTCTGCCAGCAAGCATCTGCCTCATCTTCCACCATCGCACCAGGGAAGAAGACCTCTGATCTCTATCTGCATCACAAATCGTGGGGGGGGGGGGGGTGGGGGTTAGTGGTTTTAAGTGTTTTGGGGTTTTTTAGAGATTTTTTGAGGGTTTTGTGTTCATTAAATTTTTTAGGGTTTTGGTGGGATTAAGGGGGTTTTGGTATTTTTATTGACTTTAGTGTTTTGGGGTTATATTTGGGTGTTTTGGGGTTTAGGGGTTTTGTTTTGTGTTTTTATGGTTTTTAGGTTGTTTATGGGGTTTTAGTGTATTTTTGGGTTTTTTGGTTTTATCTATTTTTAGACTTTTTATGGGGTTTTTTTTGGGATTTTAGTATTTTTTGGAAGTTTTAGGGGTTTTATTAGTCTTTTAGGGGATTTCAGGGTTGCTTTTCGGATTTTACTATTTTTCGATATTTTAGGTTTTTTAGGGTGTTTTAGAGTTTGACGGTTATTTAGGTTTTTAAGGTGTTTTAGGTTTTTTATGATCTTTTAGGATTTTATAGGTGTTTATGTGTTTTTAATATTTTTATGGTTATAATAGTTTTCATTGTTTATATGGGTTTTTTTGTGTATATGGTTTTTACAGTTTTGAAGGTATTTAGGGGTTTTAGGGTTTTTATTGTTTTTAGGGTTTTTATGGTATTTTGTAAGGGTTTTTATGGGTTTTAGGGTTGTTTGGGTCTTTAATGTTTTAAATGGGTTTCATGGTGTTTTGGGTTACATGTTTTTTATGTTTTATATAATTTATTAGTTTTTAGGGTCCTTTAGGTTGTTTTAGGGGTTTTAAGGGGTTCTAGGTTCTTTTAGTGTTTTTTTGGGTCTTATAGGGTTTAGGGGGGTTAAGCTTTTTACAGTTTTCATGCCTTTTATGGTGTTTTAGGGTTTTGTATGATTGTTTTGGGTCTCTTAGGGGGTTTAAGTTTATTTTAGGGTCTTTTAGGGTTTCTTTAGGGTTTTTATGTTCTTTTAAGTTTTATGGTTTTAAGGCCCTTTAGTATAGGAGTTTTAGGGTCCTTTGGAGTTTTTAGTGTTTCTAGGGACCTTTAGGATTAATTATTAATTTAAGGTCCTTTAGGTTTCAGGGTTTCTAGATCCCTTTATGATTTTTAGAGTGTTTTTGGGTTGTATTGGTTATTTTGAGTTTATTTCTTTTTTAGGATATGTTAGGGTATTTTAGTGGTTTCATGGTTTTTTAGTGTATTTTAGTGATTTCAAGGGTTTTAGGGTCTTTTAGGGGTTTTAGGGTATTTTAGGGGTTTTAAGGCCTTTTAGGGTTTCTAAAGGTTTCTTGGGGTATTTTAGGGTCTCATAATGATTTTAAAGTATTTAGGGCCATTTATATTTTTAGGTTCCTTCAGGGGATTTTTTGGGTTTTATGGTTTTTTATAGTTTTTATGGATTTTATGGGGTTTTGTGTCCTATAAGATTTTTTTGGAGTTTTAGGGGGTTTTATTCTTTAGGGTTTTCTAGTTATTTTTCAAGGTTTTAGGGTGATTTAGGATTTTTAGGGGTTTTATGGGTTTTTAGTGGTTTTAGGAATTTTTTTATAGTTTTTAGGTTTTTCAATGTCTCGATGTTATTTTAATTGTTTTTAGGGTTTTTAATGGTTTTAAACATTTTTAGAATTTTTTGGGATGTTAGCGTTTTTATGGGTTTTATGGTTTTATATGGATTTTAAGGTATTTTTAGTGTCTTTAGGAGTCTTTAGGGGTGTTAAGGGGTTTTATTGTTTTTATTGTTTTTTATTTTTAGTGGGATATTAGAGGCTTTAGGTGGTTTTATGTTTCTTTTTTGGTTTTTAATGTTTTGTTAAGGGTTTAGGTTTTTCTAAGAAAACTTTAGGGATATCTAGAGTTTTAGGTTTTTATAAATTTTTTGGATTTTTAGGTTTTTTAGGATTTATTATGGTTTTTATTATTTTTGGGGTTTTTGGATTTATTGGTGTTTTAGGGGTTTTATGTTTTTTCGGGTGTTTTAGGGTATTTAGTGTTTGTAGTGTTTTTAGGGGGTATTGGGAGTTTAAGGGGATTTAGGGTATTTTAGGATTCTTATAGATTGTTCAAGGTTTTTAGGGTATTTTTTTGGTGTTTATGGTATTTAGGATTTTTTGGGTCTTTTAGTGTCTTTATGGGTTTTTACTATAATTATGGGGTTTTAGTGTATTTAGGATTTTTATGGTTTTTAGGGGTTTTTGGGTTTTAAGTGTTTTTGGTATTTATGGGGTTTTGTGTTTTTTTTTTTGGTTTTTAAGAGTTTTTAGAGGATTTAGGGGTTTAGTGTTCTTAGGGTTTTTAGGGGATTATGTTTTTTAGGGTCTAAAGGGTTTTTATTTTTTTTAAGGGTTTTAGGGTTTTAAGGGTTTTTAGTGTTTTACAGGAGTTTTTTTTCTTTGAAATTTTAGGGATTTTTTGTATTTTATTGGTATTTTTGGCACTTTTTGGTTGTTTGGGGTTTTTTTAGTATTTTGGTTGTAGGGTTTCAATATTTTTGTGTGTGATTTTACAGTTTTAATGTCATTTTTGGGGGGGTGGGGGTTGGTTTTTTGGTTTTTTAGAATTGTTTAGGAGTGTTAGGTTTTTTATAGTTTTTTAGGGTTTTGTGGGGTTTTAGGTTTTTAGGTTTTTGGGGCATTAGTTTTTTTTATGGATTTTTGGGTTTTTAGGGGTTTTAGGTATTTTTAGTGTTTTAAGGGGTTTTAAAGAGTTTTTAGGGTGTCTATGTTTTCAGAGATTTTTTAGGGGTTTAGGGTATTTTAAATATTGTAAAGGGTTTTTTGGGTATTTAAGGGGTTTTAGGGGTTTTTATCGACTTTTAGCGTTTTCAAATTTTTAGGGGTCTTTAGGGTTTTTTGTGTTTTTAGGGTATTTTAGGGTTTTTTTGATTTTATGTTTTTAGGGTTTTTATATTTTTAGGGGTATTTGGGTTTTTTATGGTTTTGTAGTGTTTATATGGTATTTTAGGGTTTTTATGGGTTTTAGGTGTTTTGAGGGTTTTTAACATGTTTAAAAGTTATAATGTTTTTAGTGTCTTTAGTGTTTTGTAGTGTTCTTTTATGGGTTTTCAGGGTTATATAGTTTTTAGGGTATTAGGGTTTTTCTATTTGTTTAGATTTTTTAGTTTTTAATGGGTTTCTAAGGGTTTTAGGGTTCTTAGTATTTTTTGGGGTTTATAGGTTATTAAGGGGTTTTTACAGTTTTTTAGGGTTACTATGGTTTTTAAGGGGAATTTTTTTGGTTATTTTAGTGTTCTTAGGGTTTTTAACCCTTTTTATGGTTTTTAAGGTTTTTAGCGCTTTTTTGGTTTTTTGGGTTTTCAGGGTTTTTATGATTTTCTATGGTTTATTAGGATTTTCAAGGATATTTAATTATTTTTTTAGATTTTTTGGGTTTTTAATGTTTTTTGTGGGGTTTAGGGGGGTTTTTTGGGGATTTATTATTTTTATGGTCTGTTAAAGGTTGTTCAAGGTATTTTTTCAGCTTTTAGGCTTTTTACGGGGTTTTTTTAATTATTTATAAGGGTTTTTGGTTTCTAGGGTTTTTAAGAGTTTTAGGGTTTCTTAGGGTTTCCCATTATTTTTATGGTTTTTAGGGGTTTTATGGTCTTAGGTACTTTAATGTATTTTATGATGTTTTAGGGATTTTTACGGTCTTTTAGGGGTTTCTAGGATTTTTTAATTTTTTAGGGTCTTTTATTTCTTTTGGGATTTTTAAGTGTTTTAGGGTCTTTTTAAGGATTTTAAGGTTTTTACTATCATTTAATATTTTAGGGTCTTTTAGTGTTTTTAGGTATTTTTTTGGTTTTTCGGTTTTTAGGGTTTTAGGTTTTTAAGGAATTTGTATGGAATCCTAGGGGTTTTAGGGTTTTTTGGGATTTTTGGGTATTTTTGGGTTCTTTAGGGGTTTTAGGAATTTGTAAGAATTTTTAGTGTTTATATTTTTTTAGGGTTTGGGAGTATTTATTTGGATTTTTAAAGAATTTTTATTATTTTATTGGTTTTCAAGTATTTTTATGATTTTTTATGGCTTTTATATTTTTTAGTGATTTTTTGGAGTTGTAAGTTTTTCTATGATTTTAAGGGTCTTTTAGGGTATTGAGTTATTTTAAGGTCATTTTAGGGGGTTTGGGGTTTTTGGTTTTTAGGGTTTTATGGTTCTATTAGAATTTATAAGGTTTACTTAGGGTTTTTTTGGAGTTTTTAGGATTTTTTATGGGATTTAGGGGTTTTTAGGTTTTAGGGGTTTTAGGTTTTTTAAAGGATTTTACGGTGGATTTTTAATTTTAGGGTTTTAAATTACTTTTAGGGATATTGAGATTTTTATCGCCCCTTAGGATTTTTAGTGTTATTAGTGACATTTATGGTTTTTTTTATTTTATGGTATTTTTAGGTTTTTAGTGTTTATAGAGTTTTGAAGGTTTTTAGGGACTTTTAGGGTTTTTAGTTTTGGCGGGACTTTTAGGAGTTTGTGGGGTTTTTTTTGGTATTTTAGGGGGTTTTAGTGTTTTAATGTTTTTTATTTGTTTTTAGGGTTCTAAATTTTTTAGGGGGTTTCAAGATTTCTTATGTTTTTTTGGGTTTTTAGGGTTTTAGGGGTTTTAGGGGGTATTATGGTTTTAAGGGATTTTAGAGCCCTATAGGGGATTTTGGCATATTTAGATGATTTTTAGGTTTTTTAATTTATAAGTTTTTGTGGGTGTTAATGAATTTCTAGTGGTTTCTGTGGTTTTCAAGTGTTATTAGGGTTTCTGGGGGGGTTAGGTTTTATTACGGTTTACAGGACATTAGTGGATTTAGAGTTTTTAGGGGATATAGCGGTTTTTAGGGGTTTCAAGGTTTTTTGTGTTTTTTAGGGTTTTTAGGGTCATTGAAAATTTTTATGGTTTTTATATTTTCTATATATTTTGGGTTTTATGGAGTTTTTATTATTTTATGGTTTTAGAGATCTTTAGGGGTTTTAGGGGGTTTTAGAGGATTTAGGGTTTTCAAGTGTGTTGGGTTTTTTAGGTTTTTAGGGCTTTTATGATTTTCTTGGTGTTTAGGGTTATTTTTATTGTTTTAGTGGTTTTAGAGTTTTTTTAGGGTTTTTAGGTTTTGTTGGTTTTTTAGGGTTCTTAAGGGATTTTACGGTATTTAGGATTTTTAGTGTCTTTAGAATTTTTGAGGGGTTTTAGGGGTTTGAAGGGTTTGAAGGGTCTCTTAGGTTTTTTTGTTTTTTTTTGTTTTGTGTTTTTAGGGGTTTTAGGGTATTTAATGGTTTTTAGGGTCTCTTAGGGTTCATAGGGTGTTTTAGAGCCTATTATGGTTTTTAGGGGGTTTAGGGGTTTCTAGGGGTTTTAGGGACTTTTAGGGTTTTTCGTGTTTTCTGGGTCTTTGTGGGATTTTAGGGTTTGGAGGATCTTTTATGGGGTGTTTGAATTTTTAGATTTTTTAGGAGTTTTATGGTTGTTTTCTAGGTTTTTAGTATTTTTTATGTTTGTTAGGGTTTTTAGACTTTTAAGGGGTTTTTTTGTGTTTTTAGGGATTTTAGGGGTTTTTAGGTTATTTAGGGAATGTAAGGGTTTTTATTGTTTTTATTTTTTATTAGTATTTTTTTTGTTTTTAGGTTTTTTTAGGTTTTTTGGGGTTTTAAGGTTTTTAGAGTGTTGTAAGGTTTTTAGGGGGTTTTGGCATCCTTTTGGTTCCTTTGGTTATTTTAAGTATTTTAGGTCCTTTTAGGTTTTTAGGGAGTTTATGGTCTTTTAGATCATTATAAACATTTTTTGGGGTTTTGTGTTTTTATGAGTTTTTAGGGGTTTTTACTTTTTTAATGGATTTTAGGGTTTTTAGGGTTTTTATGGTTTTCAATTTTTAAGGGTTTTCTCATCTCTATTTAGGGTTTTTAGGGGGGTTATGGTTTTTTGTTGTGGTTTTGGAGGTTTTGGGGGTTTTGTTTTCTATGATTTTTTATTGCTTTAAGGGATTTTTAGGGGGTTTCAGGGGTTTTAGTGTTTTTCATGTTTTTTTACTATCTTTTGGGTATTTAGGGATTTTAGGGTTTTTTCTACTTTTAGGTATTTAAAAGGTTTTTTCAGAGTTTTTAGGTTTGTTTTAGGGATTTTAGAGATTATATGGATTTGGGGGGTTTATGTTTTTATTTTTTAATGGGGTTTTATGGTTTTTTAGTGTTTTTAAGAGTAAATAGTTTTTTTGGATTTTAGGGTTTTTAATGTTTTTAGTGTTTTTCAGGGTTTTGTGGGGTTTTAGGATTTTTTTTGGTATGTTGGGGTTTCAGGGTGTTTTAGGGTTTTACGCATATTTTAGAGTTTTAGATATACTTTTTCAGGTTTTTCAGATATTTTAGGCGTTTTTACATTTTTTTAGTGCCTTCGGATTGTTAGGGTTTTTTAGATATTTTAGGGGGTGTATGTGGTTTTTTCAGTTTCTTAGGGTTTTAAGGCTTTAAGGGATTTGGGGTTTTTTTGGGGGGGGGGGGGTTTAGAGTTTTTAGGGTATTTATTGTTTTTAGAGGCTTTTGGGTTTTTATGTTTTTTTCCTTTGGGGGGGGAGGTTAGGGGTTTAGGGGGTTAAAGTGTCTTTTAGGGTTTTTAAGATTTTAGTATTTTAAGGGATTTTAGGGATCTTGAGGGGTTTTAGGATATTTAAGGTTTTAGTATTTTTATAATAATGTTTGGGTGTGTATGGCCTTCTATAAATTTTTGGGGTTTCCAGACCAATTTTGGGGGTTTTAGGGGACTTTTGATGTTTTTTAGGTTTTTAGGGTATTTTCGATTTTTGGAGCTTTTTACTCATTTTATGGTTTGTTATGGTTTTTATGGGTTTCAAGGGTTTAGAGTTATTTATGGTTTTTAAATGTTTATAGGTTTTTTTGAAAATATGATGGGTTTTAGGGACTTTTAGTAATTTTTTTAGGTTTGTAGGGACTTTTAGGGTGTTTTTGAGGTTTTAGGGATTATAGGTTCTTTTGTGGCTTTAGGTTATTTTAGGGTGTTTTAGAGTTTTTAGTGTCGTTTTGGGGGTTTAGGTGTTTATGGGGTTTTATGGGTTTTTGGTGGGTTTTTAGGTTTTTTGAACTTTTTGGGTTTTTAAGGGTTTTACAGATTTTTATTGGGTTTTATGGGTTTTAGGGGTTTTGGGATTTTCTATGGGTTTTTAATGTATTTAGAGACTCTCAGGGGTTTTCAGGTTTTTTATGTTTTTGTTGTTTTTGGAATTTCTAGGATTATTTTATGGTTTTTATGTTTTTTTGGTTCTTTTAGGGGTTTTATGATTCTTTTTCAGGTTGTTATGATATTTAGTGTTTTTTTTGGGATTTTTTAGTATTTTCTGGGGGGTGTTTTTGTGTTTTTAGGGGTTTTAGTGTTTTTAGGATTTTTAGACTTATGTTGGGTTTTAGGGGTTTGAGGTTTTTTAAGTATTATTAGGGGGTTTTGGGGATTTTTACGGTTTTTAAGGTTTTGATGGGTTTTAGGGTTTTTTAATGTTTTTATGGTTTTCTATTTTTGTAGGGATTTTATGAATTTTTAGGTTTTATGGGTTTTTGTGTTTTCAATGGTTTTTAGGGTTTTTAAGGTTTCAAGTTTATATCGGTTTTAGGGATTTGATCACGCTCTAAGGATTTTTAGGGTTTTAGGGTCTTTTAGGGGTTTTTTTATTTTTATGGTCTTTTAGTGTTTTAGGATCTTTTAGGGGTTTTATGTTTTTTATGGTCGTTTTAGAGTTTTATGGTTTTATTGAATTTTTAGGTTTTTTAGTTTCTTGTTGGGTTCTATAGTTTTTATGGTTTTTAGTGTTTTTCAGTTTTTTTGGGTTTTAAGGGTTTTATGGATTTTTTATAAATTTTAGGGGGTTTTAGATATTTTATGGTTCTTATTAGGTTTTATGTTTTTAGGGGGTTTAATGTCTTTAGTGTTTTTTGGGGGTTTTAGGGTTTATTTTGGTTTGTATGGTTTTAGGAATTTTTGGGGTTTTATTGTCTTTTTTGGGTTTTTTTGTGTTTTTTTGTGTTTTTGGTTTTTTTGGGTTTTTTGATTATATTAGTGTTTTTAGGAGGTTTTATGTTATGTTTAGGTGTTTTAGGGTATTTAGAGTATTTTAGGATTTAATAGGGTCTATTTGGGTATTTTAGGGTATTTTATGATTTCATAGGATTTTTTGGGTGTTAAGGGTTTTAAGGGTTTTTATCGTTAAAATGTTTTTAAGGTTTTTATAGGGATTTTAGGGTTTTTTTGTCTTTTGGGTGTTTAGTGTATTTTAATTGTGTTTTTCATTTTTATGTTATTTGTACAGATTTTAGGGTATTTTGGGTTATTTTGGTTTTTAGGGTCTTTTAGAGTTTTATAATTTTAAATGGGTTTTTATGGTTTATTTATAGGTTAATGGGTTTGGTGGTTTTTAGAGTTTTATGAGATTTTTGGTATTTACTCTTTTTAGTGTCTTAAGGAATTTAACGGTTTTAGTGTTTTATGGATTTTATGGGATGTTAGAATTTTCAGGTATTTAGGGCTTTTGGGTTTTTATGGTTTTAGGGTGTTTTAGGGGGCTTATGGTCGGTACGAATATTTAAGTTATTTTAAATTTTTTAGGGTTTTATGGATAATTTAGGGTGTTTTAGTGTCTTTTGGGGGGTTTTAGGGATTTGAGTGTTCTTATTTTTTTAGGGGGTTTTAGCAAATATTCAGGTTTTTAGGGATTTTTTTTGGTTTTCTAGAATCTTTTATGGGGTTTTAGAGTTTTCTATGGTCCTTTAGTTTTTAGGGTGTAGGGTTTAGGGTGTAGGGTTTATGGTTTAAGGTGTTGGGTTTAGGGTTATAGGTGTTGGGTATAGGTTTTAGGGTGTAATGTTTAAGGTTTAGGGACTAGGGAATATGGTTTTGGGTTTATGGTGTATGGTACATGGTTTTGGATGCAAGGTATAGGGTTTCGAGTGTATTTTTTAGTGTTTTGGGGGTAGGATATAGGTTTTAGGGTGTAGAGATGAGATTTTAAAGGTATAGGGTATGATGTTTAAGGTTTTAGGGGTTTTATGTGGGTTTTTAGGTTTTTAGGGTGGTTTTGGTTTTTTTTCTTTTGTTATGGTTTATGTGTTTTTAATATTTTAGGTTTTCTTTGGGTTTTATAGATTTTAAAAGTTTTTTGTGGGTTTTTTGGTATTTAGGGTTTTTATGGGTTCTAGGTTTTTTTAATTTGTTTTTGGATTTTTAGGGTTTTATGGTTTTTAGGGTTGTTGTGGTTTAAGTGGATTTGTGGTTTTTAATTGTTTTATGGGTTTTAGGGGGTTTTACAGTTTTTAGGTTTCTATTGGATATTATGGGTTTTCAGAGGTTTTTTGGATTTTTGGGTTTTACCGTTATTTGGATTTTTAGGTTTTATTTAGGTTTTTTGGGTTTTTAGTTTTTTTATGGGCTTATGGGTTTTTTGGTTTAACGTGATTTTTGGGGTTTTTAGGGTATTAGGTTTTTTTAGAGATTTTAGGGATTTTAGGGTTTTTTTGTTTTAGGGGTTTCTAGTGTTTTTAGTGATTTATATCCTTTCACATTTTTTTAGGTTTTTATTATCTTTTAAATGTTTTTTGGGTTTTTTGGGACCATTTAGATTTTTAGGGTTTATGTGGTTCTAGGATCTATTAGGTTTTTAGAGGCTTGTAGGGTATTTTAGGGTT
Organism: Viscum album; assembly: GCA_963277665.1. Taxonomy (NCBI): domain Eukaryota; kingdom Viridiplantae; phylum Streptophyta; class Magnoliopsida; order Santalales; family Viscaceae; genus Viscum; species Viscum album. The sequence continues at coordinate 347,876,774 of OY728122.1, forward strand.
TTTGGAGTAATTTAGGGTTTTTTGATCATTTAGAGTTTTGTATAGTTTTTATTATCTTTTAGGATTTTTAGATCCGTTTTGGTTTTTAATATTTTTAGGGTCTTTTATTGTTTTTTTAAAAAAAATAGGTTTTTATGGTTTTTAGGGGTTTATGGTCTTTTAGAGGTTTATTTTAAGTCTTTTGGGATTTTTTAGGGGTTTAGGGTTTTTTTCTATTTTTAGGGACATTTATGGTATTTTAGGGTTTTAGGTTTTTAGGGTATTTTTAGAATTTTTATGGCATTTTAGTGTTTCTGTATTTTTAGTTATTTTTAGTTTTTTGGATATGTTTACTATTTTTATGGGTTATTTAATATTTTTATGTATTATGGGTTTTTAAGGATTTTATTATTTTTAATAGTTTTAGGGAATGTTAATGTTTTTTTAGATTTTTAGAGGTTTATAGGGATTTGATTGGTTTTGGTTAATTTTTTGGGTTTTTGGGGTTTTAGGATTATTAGGGGTTTTATAGTTTTAGACTTTTTTTACGATTTTTAGGGTTTTAGGGTTTTTGTGGTTTTAGTTTCTTTTAGGGCCTTTTAGGGATTTTAAGGTCTTTTAGGGTGTTTGTAATATATTTTATGGGTTTTTTTGTTTTTTAGCGTTTAAATTATTTTTTACAGTTGTTAGGGTTTATAGGGGTTTTATGGTTTTAATTTTTTAAGATTTTTTAGGGGTTTTTAGTATTTTTATGGGGTTTAATGAATATTTATGGTTTTGGGGGGTTTGGTGGTTTTAAATGGTTTTTATGTTTTTTGGGATTTTAGGGTATTTTTTGTGTATTTTAGGTTGTTTTAAATTTTTTAGGGAATTTTAGGGGTTTTTATGATTTATTATGGTTTTTAGGTTTTCTTGGGGTTTTTGGGTTTTAAGGGTTTATCATTGTTTTTATGGATCATTATGGTGTTTATGGTTTTTAGGGTTTTAGGGTGGTTTAGGGATTTATAGGGTTTTCAATGTTTTTTTAGTGTTTCGTTAGGTTATTGGGATATTTTTGGGGGGGATTTATATCCTTTTTAGGTTTTTAGGGGTTTGGGGGTTTTAATGTATTTTTAGGTTTTTGGGGGGTTTTAGGGTCTTTTAGGGTTCCGTAGGAATTTTAGTGTATTTATGGTGTTTGGGGATTTTATGGGTTTTTGGGTTTTATTGGGTTTTATAGGGTATTCATGGTCATTTAGCTTTATATTGTGTTTTTTGTGTCTTTTAAGGTTTTTAGGGTTTTAGGGGTTTTCGAGTTTTTCGGATTTTTATGGTTTTTAAAGTTTTTAATATTTTTAGGGGTTTAGGGTTTTTTAATGTTTTAGTGTTTTTAGTGTTTTTATTTTTTTGGGATATTTTAGGTTTATCAAGGGTTTTTAGTGTTTATAGGGGATTTATATTTTTTAGGTTCTTTTATTTATGTTTTAGAGTTTTATAGGGTCATTTAGGGTTTACGGTTTACGGTTTATGGTTTACAGTTTAGTTTTATGGCTATATATTTTGGGGTTTAATGTGTAGGGTTTTGGGTTTATGGTGTAGGGTTAAAGGTTTAGTGTGTGGGGTATCGAGTTTAGATTGTAGGGATTAGGGTTTAGGGTTTATGGTGTAGGGTATAGGGGTTGGGGTGCAGGATATAGGGTGTATGTATAGGTTTTAGAGCATATGGTCTAGAGTTTAGGGTGTAAGGTGTAGGGTATAGGGTTTTGTGTGTAGGGTTTATGGTTTACCATTTTTTAGGTTTTTTTTGGTTTTTAGTTTTTAAAGGGGTTTTAGGGTTTTGAGGGGTTTTAATATTTTTATGGGTTTTTATGTTTTTTAGGGGTTTAGGGTTTTTAGGATTTTTTATGGGTTTTAGTGTTTTTAAATTTTTAGGTTCTTTTAGTGTTTTAGGGTTTTTTAGGGTTTTAGGGGTTTTTAGCGTTTTATGGTGTTTTAAGGGTTTTTAAGGGTTTTGGTGTTTTAGTTGATTTTAGGATTTTTATGGAATTTTTTTCTTTTATGTTTTTTAGGAGTTTTTTAGGGGTTCGGGTGGTTTTAAGGGGTTTTATAATTTTTTTGTATTTAGAATTTTTTTTATGGATTTTATGGTTTTTTAGGGTTTTTTTGAGTTTATTGGGTTTTATAGTGTTTTTTGGGTTTTTTGGGTTTTTAGTGTGTTTAGAATTTTTATTGTTTTTTTTGTTATTTTACACTTCTAGGGATTTTTAAGAAATTTATGGCTATTATTATGGGTATGAATTTTTAGGGTTTTTTAATGTTTTTTAACAATTTTAAGGGTTTTTAGTATTTTTAGTGTTTTACTATTTTTAAGGGTTTTTAGGGTTTTAGGGTATTTTATAGTATTTTTGGGTCTTCTACTGTCTTTTAGGGTTTATGATTTTTATGGTTTTTTATGTGTTTTTAGGGTTTTATATGTTTTTGATGATTTTTAAGTGTTTTAAGAGTGTTTAGAATTTTTTGGGTTTGTTGTGTTTTTAGGATTTATATGATATTTAGATTTTCTATTTCCATTAAGGGTTTTATGCATTTCAGTGTTTTTAAGGGTTTTTGGTGTTTAGGTGAAGGCAGATGCGGGCACCAGGATATTCCTAATCCCCCCCCAAAATTTATTATGAAAATGAAACTGCAGACTGGGGAGGGGTAGGGTCAATCGAACCACACCCAAAGACAAGCCAAAAAGCTGAAAACAAAGAAAGAAACAAAGAAAGAAAATGAAAAGATGTAGAACCACCTCTTCAAGTATTCAACACCACCACTTCAAGAAAATACACCACCAGTGTCACAGAACCACCAGTACCAAAATCATATACATAAGTATCCTCACAATCCATCCAAGCAGTCATCCAGCATCTCAGCTTCCAAAATCCAGCACACATCCGATCGGTCAGACAACAAACATCACTTCCTAACCAATCAACGCCCATCATAAAACACACAGCAGTGCAACCAGAAACATCAGACCACCAGCATCCACATGAACACCCATATTGATCAAGTGCCTGCAACATATTACCACCAATACCAAAATCATAAGACACACAACCAACACCCCCTCCAGTATTTCTCATCCAAGAAGTAACCAGCACCCAGCTCCCCAATTTCCAGTAACCTGCCCCTCTAAGCCAGGAAGCTTCCGAAATTTCCCACCTAACAGTAGAAACACAGGACCACCAGCTTCCTTGCCTCAAACCATACCGCAACACCCATAAATCCTTGTTCAGACCCATAAACAAGTATCCCCTCATCTCAAATCAGACATCCAACACCATCAGAAACTCACATCCAAGACAGCCACAACCAATGCACCAACAATCGAGCAGACACAAAATAACCAGAAAACAAATAAATAGAGAAAACATCACTATACCATCTATGAAAACTGATGAAGACCAGATCTGTAGTCCTCCAAAGAAGGGTGGAGCATGCCACTACCAAGTTGACATAACACCCACCACATCCACCCTGCTCCATCATAATGCCAGGGAATCCATCACAAAACAAAAATTCAAACCTGTAGCTGCAGCACAAGCCGAAGCGATCCCCACCATGTCAGACTTCCATATTGCACCAACCCTACCAGATCTACTAAGAAAATTCTACCAAGGCGCATCAAGGTCTTCCACATTCACCTTAAACCGTCGCAGAATGGGGCATAAGAAGATATGGATATGGAGAAAGCCGCCTCAGAACCTCGCCACGCCGTGAGTTGCAAGCCGTAGGGATCTGAGAAACCCAGATCTGACAGCATCACTGCATCCCACCGACAAGACCCAGTTCTGTACATCGCTGACACGACGAGAAAGAAACCACCACAAGAACACCGACACCTGATAGAGAACAACTTCCAGATCTACCGATCCTAGACTAAAGAAGTCAAAGAAACCAGCCCAAACCAACGCCGCCTTGACCCACCCAACCCCACATGATCCCTTAGCCACTGATAATATGATTCAACCTCCACAAGACCCCCACTGTAGAGGAGGACCGAACAAACTCCTCTCCAACCACAACGTGAATACTGGTCTGGGAGAGGAGCGCCAAATCGAGGACAATGAAACTAAGAGATTTTCGTGATGGGGGAGAAACTCTAGGAGAGCATGCTATCATCTTCTCTTCTAGGGTGTTTTGGGGATTTTAGAGTATTTTTTGTTTTTTTGGTGTTTTTTTTGTTCTTACAGTTTTTCAGATATTTGAAGATTTTTAAAGAATTTTAGGGGTTTTAGAGTTTTATGGTTTTTAGGTTCCATTGGAATTTTTAGATTCTTTTAGGGGGTTTTCTGGCTTTTTAGGGACCTTAATCTATTTTAGGGTTTTTATAGACTTTCAGTTTTTTAGTGTATTTTAGGTACTTTTAAGGGTTTTTAGATTTTTTGGTGTCCTTTTTGTGTTTTAGGGTAGTTTTCATTTCTTTTAGGGGTTTTAGGTTTTTAAGGGTTTTAGGGTTTTAGTGATTTTTGGGAATTTTAGGAGTTTTTACAATATTTTATGGTTTTGTGTTTTTGGGGTCTTTTAGGGGGTTTTAGGGTTTTTATAGGGTTTTGGTGTTTTAGGGATTTTGAATTTTTAAGGGTTTTTTATTTTTTTAGGGTTTTTTAGGTTTTTTATGATTTTTAGGGTTTTGTGTATTTTGAGGGATTCTTGGGTTTCTTATATTTTTATGTGTTTTATGTTATTCTTGATTTTTAGGGTTTTTTTGTTTTGTTATTGGTTTTTAGGGGGTTTAAGGTATTATAAGTTTTTTAGTGTTTTTAGGGTTCTTGGGTTTTTTTTGTTTTTGGGGTTTTTTTATTATTTTTAGGGTTTTTAGGTTTTTGGGGTGTTTTATTGTCTTTTATTAACTTTTAGTGTTTTTAGGGTTTTTATAATTTTTTGTGCTTCATGGTTTTAGTGATTTTAAGGTTTTTTAGGGTTTTCAGGGTTTTTAGTGTTTTTCTGGGTTTTTAGGTTTTTTTAGTTTTTTGAGGTTTTTTTGTTTTTAGGGTTTTGGGGGGTTTAAAGGTGTTTTAAAGGTTTTTGATGGATTTTTAGGGTTTTTATGGGTTATAGAGTCTCTTATTGTTTTTAAGGGTTTTAGGTTTTTTTATCATTTTTATGGAATTTTATGGTTTTTAGGGTTTTAGGGTATTTAGGGTTTTCAGTTTTTTGGTGTTTTTAGGAATTTTAGGGTCCATTTGGATTTTTTGGGTATTTTATACCTTTTATGGTTTTTATTTTGATTTAGTATTTTTAGGGTTTTTGGATAGTTTTAGGGGTTTTGGATTATTTTATTGTATTTTTGGTTTTTATGGTTGTTTGGTATCTTTTAGTTTTTAGGATGTTTTATGGTTTTATGGATTTTACGGTTTGAAGGGTATTTAATTTTTTAGGGGTTTTAGGGGAATTTTTTATTTTGAATTTTATTAGGGACATTTATTGTTTTTAGGTTTTTAGGATCTTTTTGGGGATCTCCAAAGGTTTTAGGTGTTTTAGGGGTTTTATAGATTTTGGGTTTTATGGGGTTTAGGGTTTTTAGGGGTTTAGGGATTCTTTAGGGGTGTTTATGGATGATTAGGGGTTTATGGATTTAGTGTTATTTATGGGTTTCTAAGTATTCATTATGGGTTTTTAGGTTTTTTGGATTTTTAGGGATTTTTTTTGTGTTTTAAGGGTTTTTTAGTTTTTTGGGGTTTTATGGTATTTTTGGGGTTTTTTAATGTTTTTATGGTTTTTAGGGTTTTAGGGTTTTTTGGGGTGTTTTTTTGTGTTTTAAGGGGTTTTAATAGCATTTTACATATTTTTAGGGTTTTATGGATTTTTATTATTTTTATGGTTTTAGGGTTTTTTAGTGTTTTAATTATTTTAGAGTTTTTCCTAGCTTTTTAGGGGTTTTAGGGTTTTAGGATTTTTTGGGTTTTATGTTTTTAGGGGTTTTAGGGTTTTTAGGCTTTCATGGTTTTTATGGGTTTCAAGATTGTTTTTAGAGATTTTAGGGTTTTCAGAGGGTTTTTAGGGTTTTTAGGGCTTTTACTGTGTTTATGGGTTTTTAATGATTTTATGTTATTTTTTGATTTTTTTGGTTTTATAGGGGTTTTAGGGTCTTTTAGGGTTTTAGGGGTTTTAGGGTCTTTTATGTTTTTATGGTTTCTATGATCATTTTGGGTTTTTTAGTGTTTTATGTTCTTTTATGTTTTTTTAGGTTTTTAGTTTTTTTAGGGTCTTTAGGGTTTTTTGGAGGGTTTTAGGGTTTTTAGGATTTTTGGGGGTTTTGGAGTTTTTAGGGGTTTTGGGTTTTTGTAGGGTTTTGGGTTTTATGTGTTTTAATGGGTATTAGTGTTTTTAAGAGTTTTTAGGGTTTGGGGTTGTATCATTTTTACTAGTTTTATGGGTTTTATATGGGTTTAGGTTTATTTGAGGGTTATTACGACTTTTCGATTACTTTTAAGTTTTTTGGGGGATTTGGGGTTCTTTTATGTTCTTTAGAATTATCTTAGCATTTTTAGGTGTTTTTAATTTTTTTCATTGTTTTTTTAGTTTTGTTAGGTTTTTTGGGTTTTTAGAGTTTATTTGGGGATTTTAAGAGTTTTTAGAGCAAAAACACACACACACAGGACAAAGGGAACCTCGCTCTTCAGGGCATCTCTCAGGCTCTCGGTTCGTCTTTCCATCTTCCTCTGACTAGGTTTTCTCCCTAGCAGTGTTATTTTACTCTGCCTTTCCTGGTTCTCTCCTCCCTCATTTTTCTTGGCTTTGGTCTATCAAGGTTCTCTCCTTCCCCTGTTTTGCCTCCACTGGCTCTGTGAAGGCCTTCTCTGGCCACCTTACTTCGCTATGGCCTTGCGCTCCACCACTCCTCTCCAGGTCGGATATGGAGCGATGGGAATACTGAGGCTTTGGGTTAGTATTTTGGCAGGTGGGGACCTCTTGGCATCATGATATTCTTCATTTAGGGTTTCTGCCCTTTGTTTCTTTATTGGTTTTCATCCCATTTAAGTGGTTATTTTCGGTTCAATCCTGGTCTATTTTTAGGGTTTCAATACCATTTCACCCCTATCCCATTTTCATCCAGTTTTTTGGGTTTTTTTATGTTCTTTGGGTTTCATTCGCTGGATCTCTATTTCTCGACACAGTGTTGGTGTTTCTCGGTGGTCATTGGTGGTGCGAGCTTGAAGTTTGCGGTGGTGGGTTCCTTGGGTGGATCACTAGTTTTTGGTTGGTTCACAGTCGTGATGGTGGGTTCCGGTGGTGGGCGTCATCGGCGTTTTCTTGGTTTAGGTATAAGTCATCTAATGCTTTAGGGTGTTATGCATGTGGCTTCTTCTTGGTAGCGATGATGAATTCTCCTCGGCGATGATGGCCTCCTATGGTGTCTTTCACGGAGATTCGGGTGGTACTCTACAATGATGACGATAGTGTTCTCTATGATGATGAGGGTCTGCAATGGTTCAGCAATCTGATGGATTCGGTGTCGGTGTGTGCATCTCAAGGTGATGGTGATAGCGACATGATGTGGTCAACTGATTTTTTACTTTAAAATTTGAATTGGATCTTTTGGTGGAGGCTTTTTGGATCCACGGTGGTTTTGTCTCTTTGAATTTTGTTAATTGGTTTCATCTAACGATCAGGGCGCGGTGAATGTTTGGGTTTTTATTTTGAAATTTGAACTCGGTAATTGGTGTTTTGTGAGGTTGTGTTTGGACTCTGGAGGAATGGTTCTGTAGGTTCCCACTTACCCTAAATGTGGATTTTTTAATAAAACTAAAAAATGGATTGTGGTGGTGAGAGTTTTTAGAGGGTTTTGGGGGTTTTGGGATTTTTTGGTGTTTGGTAGTTTTTTAGGGTTTTTAGGGTTTTGATAGGGTTTTAGGGGTTTAGGATGTTAGTTTTTTTATAGTTTTTATAGATTTAGTGTTTTTAGGGTGTTTAGTGTTTTTATGGATTTTAGGGGTTTTATGGTTTGTAAAGGTTTTTCATTTTTTAGGGTTCATTAGGGTTTCTAGGGTTCTTAGGGGTTCTTTTAGGGTTTTATGGTTTTGGATTTTGGGTGTATAGTATGGGGTTTAGGGTTTAATGTATAGGGTTTAGATTGTATGGTATAGGGTTAAGAGTGTAGGTTATGTGGTTTGCGATGTACGTTTTATGGTTTAGTGTATAAAGTATAGATTTTAATGATTTGATTTTAAGGTTTAGGCTAAAGGGTATAGGGGTTAGGCTGTAGGATTTGTGGTCTAGAGTGTAGGGTATGTGTTTTTGGGTGAAGGTATTAGGGATTATGGTGTAGGGAATATGTTTTAGAGTGTAGGGTTAAGTTTTAGGGTGTATGGTGTAGGTTTTAAGGTGTGTTGTTTAGGATTTAGGGTTTACGGTATATAGTTTAGATTTTAGGGTTTGGGGTTTTGGGAGCACGATATAGGGTTTATGGTGTAGGGTTTAGTGGTTTGGGTGTAGGTTATTTGGTTTAGGGTGTTTGGTTTAGGGTTTAGGGTGTAGGGTTTAGGGTTTAGGGTCTAGATTCTACGGTTTAGGGTATAGGGTTTAGGGTGATGGGTTTATGGTTTAGGGTTTAGGGTTTAGGGTGTAGTTTATAGGGTTTAGGGTGTTTGGTTTAGGGTTTAGGGTTTAGGGTATAGGGTTTAGGGCATAGGGTTTATGGGGTAGGGTTTAGGGTTTAGGTTGTTGGTTATAGTGTTTAGGGAATGGAGTTTAGGGTCTCAAGTGTATGGTTTGGGGTTTAGGGATTCAAGATTAGGCTATTGGATATAGCATTTTGGGTGTAGGGTTTAGAGTGTAGTGTTTAGGGTTTGTGATTTGGGGTATATCGTTTATGTTTGTGGGTATAGGGATTAGGATTAAGGGTACAAGGTTTAGGGTGTATGATTTTGGTTTAGGGTTTAGGGTTTAGGGTATAGGGTATAGGGTGTAGGGTTTAGGTTTTATTGTATATGATTTGGAGTGTAGTGTTTAGGGTTTGGGGTGTAGTTTTTAGGGTTTATTGTGTAAATATTATCATTTAGGGTGTATGGTATAAGGTTTAGGGTTTATATTATAGGGTGTAGGGTATAGGTTTTAGGGTTTAGTGTGTCAGTTATTGGGTTTTGGGTTTAGGTTTTTGGTTTTATTATGTAGTATATAGGTTTTAGGGTGTAGGGTTTAGGGTCTAGGGTGTATGGTATTGGTAGGGTTTAAGGTTTAGGGTGAAGTTTATAGGCTTTATGGTGTAGGGTGTTGGGCTTAGGGTGTATGATATCATCTTTTAGGTATATAGTTTAAGGATTAGGGTGTAGGGTTTAGTGTTAAGGGTGTATGGTTTAGGGTTTAGGGGTTAGGGTGTAGAGGATATGTTTTATGATGTAGAGTTCTGAGTGTATCTTATAGGGTATAGGGATTATTGTTTAGGGTATAGGGATTATGGTGTTGGGTATAAGGTTTAGTGTGTATGGTATTATGTTTAGGGTGTAGGGTATCAGGTTTAGGGTATAGTGTTTTGATTTTAAGGTGTTGAGTATACAGTTTAGGGTGTACCGTATAGGGTTTAGATTGTATGGTTTAGTGTTTTAGATTTAGGGTAATGGTTTTAGGGTATATATTTTAGGGTTTATGGTGTATGGTATTGCCTTTAGTGTGTAGGGATTTGGGTTTATAAAGGTTTTTTGGTTTTTTTGGATTTTTAGGGTTTCTTTTTGTTTTACGATTTTAATGTTATTTTAGGAGTTTTATGTTTTTGAGATTTTTTATGTATTCTAGGGTGATTTAGGATGTTTTTTTTTATTTTTTATGGGTTTTTTGGGTTTTGGGTTTCTTAGGGGGTGGGGGGTTCAGGTTTTTAGGATGTTTAAGGTTTTCTTAGGGTTTTAATGGTTTTTATTGCGGTTTTAGTTTCTTTTGGGATTTTTGGGGGGTTTTTAGTAGATTTAGGGTCTTTGTGCTTTTAGGGATTTCCTGGTCTTTTAATATATTTTGGTTTTAAGGAGTTTTAGGATTTTAAGGATATTTCATACTTTTAGGGTTTTTTGGGTTTATGGTTTTTAGGGATTTTTTGGGTTTTTAGATTTTTATATGGTTTTGAGGGGTTTTAAGGTTTTTTTGGGGTTTTATGAATTTTTTGGATTTTAGGGTTTTTAATAGTTTTTGTGTTTTTTGTTTTTATGGTATTTTGGAAGTATTTAGGGTTTTAGGGTTTTACGGGGGTTTTCCATTTTTTAATCTTTTTTTGTGTTTTTTGGTTTTGTGGGATTTTTTATTATTTTTTGTTTATTATAGTGGCTTTTCAGTTTTTTGGTCTTTTATGGGTTTTTAGGTCTTCTAAGGGTGTAGGGTCTTGAAAAATCCACAAAGGAGACTCTACCCAAATTCCCCAATGAATTTGGGAAAAGAATGGAAAAAAATCCAAAGAATGGACACAAGCAGGACTGGTCCATGGACCGGTCCCATGAAAGCGCGACGTGGCTAGGCCCCGTGAAGAACCCCCTCCATGAACCATCGTCATTCGCGAAATGGAGGTGGAGATCCTCTGCGGTCGCGAGGCAGGATGGGCACCAATCCGGTTCACCGTCATGAACAACCGCGGACCACGTCGACCAGATCAAGCCACATCTGCTGTCATTCGCAGAATGGAGGCGGAACCCTCCGTGTCCGCGAAGCACTCCCTGAGTTAGGTTCGTGGGTGGGGGGGAGAGAAGCGCTCAATACCCACCGCGAATTATGGATTGGCCAAGTTAGTTGTTAACCAGGTATTCGTTCATGGGCCTCCGCAAAAGGTGTCGCATGACCGCAGATACATCTCTTTCCCCACTCTACAAAAGGAGACTGAGGGGGAAAGGAATGAAGGATTCAGATGATCGGGATTAGGACGATTCAAAGGAGGAGGAAGAGAATTCTGAGAAGAGCGATCAGATTCGAGGGGAAGGATTTCGAAGGAAGGCTTAGGATTTCGCAAACAGCGAAGTTCCCGTTCGCGAACCAGAGCAGGTATAAACCTGGGAACGAACTAATAATGAACTGAAAAATGTATAATAATTGGTGAACTGCGAACTTAAAGTAACATAAAAAGAGAATACCATGAACCATATCCCCTCCATGGATGCACTCCCCACGGACTAGGGTGTTCATGCCTCTTTTCCGATCCGCCGCACCGCGTAGCACCATTCTACGAGGGCAAAACCTTGACTGAAAACCCCCGATCGGCGCCGCCCTTGGCCGCCACTTCTCACATGGACCCCTCTGCATACCCCCTGGTATCCAGGCCGAACCCAATGCCGCGAACCACCCTAGTTCGCGGGATTCCAATCAGTTCGCAGACCATCCTAGTTCGCGGACAGCTTCTCAGTCCTGGACCCTCCTGGTTTGCGGATGGCCTCTCTGTCCACAGACCACCCTGGTTTGAGGACGGCTTCTCCAGCCGCGTATTACCTTCCTACGCGAAGGGCGTCACCACCCATACCCCTGTGTGGTCTGCCAAAACCTTCGAAGTTCCCATTCCCCGAGCCAGATAAAATCTTTCCAATCCAGTCTGATCCTCCACAACCTCCTCATTGGCCTACTCATCGGCCCCGAGCTGAGGCCTCCACCAAAGCCACCGGATCCGTGTGGTGTAACCCTCAGGTGCATCAGCTTGCCGTTTTGAGTTCACATACCCACGGTAAATATAGGAGAAGTGGTTGCCCCGAACCTTGAGCAGATTTCCGAAGCATTCCTGGGTTCACATTCTCACAGTAATGTGGAGTCTGATCTCAGGAATCCCCTTTCTTACCCTCCACTTGTTAAGGTATTACCAAGGATAGTAAAATACCCATCAGAAGGAAGCCCTCATTCACTGCAAGAGAGGAGATGGGCACAGGAGCACCCCCTTTCCCTCTCCCGCTGCGCTTTGTCTCCCATGGGCCTCCTCAGAGTTTAAGCCTCAATCAATCATCATGGGCCTCCTCAAAGTTTAAGCCCCAATCTCTCATCATGGTCCTCCTCAGATTGTAATCCCTAATCCATCATTCTGGGCCGCCTTCATGTGTAATCCCCACTCCACTTCTCACGGACGCACCTCTCACGACATGATCCTCTGGTCCCTATTGCCTCTTGTTTCTCACACCGAGCATGAATCACGTGAGCTTAGAGTAAGCATCGACCTTGACATCCTCTTGTGGGCCTCCTCAGAGTGTAAGCCCCAATCTATCACCCTAGTCCTCCTCAGAGTGTAAGCCCCAATCCATCATTCTGGGCCGCCTCAGAGCGTAAGTCCAAAGCCAATGCGAACTACGTGGACTTTGATCCCTGCCTCCTAGGTAGGGTATGTAAGAAGCCTCCAAGAGGTTCAATCCCACCAACCAGTCGATCCGACTATCTTCACACTGGTTCACCGCGCCACTCCTAGTGCCACCTCAATGAGTTCTGACTCCTCGGGGTCATTAATCCCACGAGGGATGGTAAACCTCGGGCATAAATGATTATGAACCCCTGTATTCAGTTGACCATTTCCCACCAGGTTAAATCCATGGATACTATGCTTGGGTATAAACCAAAGATTGTAAAACATATGAATATGTCTTAAATCTATAAGAGAGTCTCGGAAAAGGCAATAATTCCCCCCAAAAGGGTGCGATGAGACCGACTTCCCATCCTCTCAACCAATGTGAGTTCTTAAGTGTTGCTGGTCAGACCATCCGTCAAATGCCTGCCTTTGGAAAGCAGGTCCACTTGTCATCGGATACGGAACCGTTGGGCGTTTAGAGACCGAAACCTAAAACAAAAATGGTGAACTCGACGTGAATATTTAACCAAGAATGACGGATTTAACTTAATCCCACCCCATGCCCTGTTTTACTCACAAGGAGAGCCAAGAAATGTCATTAACTACGCATGGGATCATGAGATGCTGCTTTGACGGGTTTGCTGCTTGTATTTGCTAAAATAATTTGCAGGTACTATCTTCAGAACTCCCTTCGATCCAATGGAATCCTGAAGGAACTCACAAGCATGTGCTTCCAACAACACAATGACTGGACATCCTCACCTACGGTGGACCCCGTCACCCACCCAGCATCTTCAGCGCTGGGTCTCGGACGCGCTGATCTGAGAGTACCATGTGAATGGTACTCTCCCAACGGTGGAGGGGGCCATTCACGCCCTCCAATCTGCCAGAACTCGCCGGTCGCCTACCCATCAGCGACTACAGAAGCAGATCCAGACAGCCCCTGTTGTTGTCTCCAACCGTTTTGGGAGTCTCTCCCTGGAACGTGACAATGCGTACCTCCCTTATCTTAGGGAGGCGGAGGAGGTCGACGTTGAGGACTTCATCCCCACCGAACTGGGGTTCCTCTCCAAGGACCCCGCTGATAGACGTCATTGCGGTCACGCTGTGAATCAACATCCTCACACTGAGTAGGATGTCTCCCCGAGGATTCAGGCCCATGATCCCTGAGCTCTAGCCCCTCGGACCGCCCAATGAGGGCGGCAGACGTACAATCAGGGACCGGTCATCACCCTGGTCCCTAAGGAGTAGCTCCACTGCCTAGCCACGAAGACATACCACAAACAGGCACATACACCTGTTCTCTCCTCCTGATCCCTCCATCCAGACATGGCGACATCATACAAGCTGGCGCGCATCCCCGCCGAGCTCTATCAAGCCCGTCACTCACACAAGATGGCACTTACCAGGCAGGCACCTCTCCCTGCCCAGGGTCGTGAAGCCCACCAACCTGACGTGGTGGCGACCCAGCGCCTGTTGGACAAGATCCTAGCAGTTTCTTCTAAAACCTGCCATCCTGATATGGTGGAGATCAACAAAGCCACCACCCAGATGTGGCGGAAAATCATAGGCGAGCATGTCTCCCCACAAACAAAGGCCACTGACTTGATACTATGGGAAACCAATATATGCGGGTCCAGCTCCCTATGGATTCAAGTAAAGTCCGCCATCCCGATGTGGCGGAAAACAGAGAGATAAACCGGAGTATCCCGGTATAGGGGCAGATTCGTTCACCTGCCCCGACACAGGAGAATTGTCAGTACCCACTGACCACTGGAGGACCGGAGCAGGATATTCCTACTCCGATACCAGAATGGGCCTTCATACCTGTTCCAGCCAAAGATGTCTCTCTACATATCCTGGAAATGATGGAGGAGCAGGTATCGATCCCAGATCATATCTTGCAGACTTTCCAGAATGTAATTGCATCAGTGGAAATAGCAAGGACTCAGGCCCGTGATACCGTCTCCCCAATTGAGGTGACACATCTAAGAGACGAGATAGCCGCCTTGGAGTAGATCTTCATCCCTGCTTTTGCCCAGGAGGTTCGCCGACCATATTCCGTGATGCAAGGGAAACCAGATTGATCAGCTTCACTCGTTCCAAGTGGGGGACACCCGTCCATCACGGTGGATGCACCAGAGCAGGCATATATCCCTGCTAAAAGTCAAGATGTTCGTCGGCATATCCCGACAACATCATGGGACCCAATTATACAGGTACCCAAAGGTGAAGGTCGTTATCAATAGCAGACGGTCCCGGCTACCCATAAGAAAGTGCCCCGAACGCGCCGAATCCAGTTGGAAAATAAAGAGGGAGTTCATGACTCCGCTCTGCTAGAAACTGGGGTTCCCAACTCCGCTAAGAGCACATCAGAGTCTCAGAACCCTGACTAGCCATTACCATATTATGGGAGTGGTAGTAGCAGTTTCGAAGGTCCTCCCTATAATGTCGCTACCAGTAGCTCTGAAGGTCCTCCCCAGAGCAGCCATGGGGGCCTCCCCCGCGGGAATATAATGATCGATCATGATAGATCCTATTTTGATGCGAGTCACAAAAACCCTCTACGTGACCAGAAGATCGGGCAGCAAGAAGGTCCTCCACTTACTGCGGTCCACCCCGAAGGTCCTCCCCAGGGTATACACTGCAACCACTCTCCATGCAATGGGACCACAGATTATGATAGTAGTTCTTGCTATCATAGTCACAACTGCAGAGGCCCTCCCCACAGTGATGTCTCATCATGACAAAAAGGTCCTCCCCTTGTCGTCGCCTGCCCTGAAGGTCCTCCCCAGGGGTTACGCTGCAACGACACTCCGCACAGCTGGGCATCAGATCACGGTGGTAGTCCTCACCACCCTGATAACGGAGGTCCTCCCCATAGAGACGTCAAGAAATGAGAATGCCCTCCCCTGGTTGTGGTACATTCTGGAGGCCCTCCCCAGGATGTATCCTGCTGATATTCTCCTTGTGGCGGCAGTAATGGTAGTCCTTTCCATTGTCGCAGCTGTGATGGTAGTCCTCGCCACCATGGCCACCATTGCGAAGTTCCTCCCCGCATTGGCCCCAAGCAACAAGAAGGTCCTCCCCTTGTCACAGTGTGTCCTAAAGGTCCTCCCCAGGATGAAAATCGAACGTCAAGCCATGATGGTCATCCTCACCATGATGGCGGTTGTTGCGAAGGTCCTCCCCGTAACTGCGCTACTCAGCTAGAAGGTCCTCCCCTTACTACAACATGCCTTGGAGGTCCTCCCCAGGATGTGCAATGCAAAAGTCCTCTATGCAGTGAAGCATCAAGCAGTAATGGTAGTCCTCACCATTACGGCCACCATTGTTGAGGTCCTCCCCGCAATGACATTTCATATCAACAGGAAGGTCCTCCCCCTGCCGAATCAAGCACAGAAAAGCCCTCGTACGCTGAGGCACTTAGAATGACAGGATCAAGCATGTTAGATTCCCAGCTAGCCACTAACGACATCCTTTTGCAATCAGAAGATGGTCTACGGCTGTGTTCATCCTCTGAACCACATCAGAATCGCCCACATAATGATTCAGCACCTACCGGTCCCACTACCTCCGACCACATTGGCAGCGAGTGTCTTATTTGGGCCGACCAGGTAGAGAAGTTACTAGTGGAGGAGTATGCCGATATGATGCACCTGAGGAAATGACTGGCCAGGGATGATATACCAATTATGTTTTGGCCTACGGCCACCTCCCAGTTAGATATACCCAGAGAGTTTTTGGAAGAATGCTTGCACAGAATCCTCCATAATGTATGGACAACCCTCCGCCGACGGAAATCAAGCTTCCTGCCCTACGATGGGTATGTAGACCATGTCAGGACAATATGAGACCTCCTGTGTCACATCAACCTAGAAGCTCTTCCTTCAACACGACAATAGTGACCCGAGAGGCGTAAAGGAAACATGGAGATAGCTTGCCTCCGCGCGCTGCACCAGCTGCGCCGCCTCATCAGTGATGCTCTGACGGGAGTCCATATCAGGGGATGGGGAGAACATGGAGCTCTACATTTCACTCCGCTCCCTGCCCAGAAAAACCCGTTCGGCATGGTGTCTTGCAATGTCATCACGTCAAGACAGAAATCTAGTGGTCTCGCTATTCAGGAAAGGCAACACACCCAGCAGAGTCAAGACTTGAGTAAGTCCCAGAAGCATCAGGCCCGATGGGAATAATCCATTCAAGAACTCCTAAATCAGGCCACCGAGAGAATACAAAAGGCCTCTTGCCTAAGATAGGCCAATCAGAAATCTTTTCCTGCCTCCCCAGAAGGGATAGGTTCACAGAAGAACTCAGCACCAAACCCAGTTCACCCCCGAATGGGGTCACGCAAGATCGGGCAGGTAGCAATTACAGCAGCCACTGCCGCAATCCAGGGTCAACCCCAGCCTGCAGGGCTGGGGTCATTTTTAACAAAAAATTCCCCTGTAAGACCAATAAAACTGGGAAGAGACTCAATGTCCAAGGAACAGATCCAACCCTAGCCCTCAGGGCTGGGGGCATTATTACCCCCATCAACAACAACCTCCTCCACGAGAGTCAGTATTCTCTCGTCTAGGGAGGACAATCATAAGGGGAGGTTCCCATCCTATCTCGTCATTTGAATCATCATCCCCTCTGAGAAGAAGGCGCATCGTAAGGTCACATCAAATAACTCTCCGCGTCACCCTTCGTCAAGAAGTCCGAAGGCAATCCCAGGTCACGAAAGGGAAGGCCATCAGAAGACACAGGAGATCCTCTTCCTATTTGGAAGATGACATCCCCTCCACCCTACGATATGAATTCATCAACTCCATAGAGGCTAACCCCATGGGTGACACCAAGGAAAATGCAAATCTGGATGGATTGGGAGACGACGGTTCCGGTCAGGCTGTGACTCACAATGAACAACCAGGTGTGCACACCTGGAATCAGAGGTCCGCCCTAAATATGGCCGTCCTTCCAGCCAACCCTCCTCTGCCTACCTTGCAAGCTTCCAAAAAGGATAAGAATAAAGGAATGTTTACCCTTAACCCGCCTCCTTCTCTCGACAAAGATGAGCCACTCATGCTCGAAGAGAGGTTCGCTGGACAGGAAGAGGAGATGAAATAACTGAGGTGGCTTAACGCCAAGCTACTTTAGAGGAACCGCCTTATTAAAAGTGCATCCCAGGAGGAACGACATCATGCACTCCCAGTAAGTGCACCTCAAAGACTAAGGTTTTCCTCGGAAAATAAAACATGGTCAGGGCTCCCGTCCAACGAGGCGTCCGTGCCATCCAACTACCTAAACAAAGATTCATATGAATACCAAGACATCCCTCCACTTAGGAAGCAACCAGAGCGAGTATGCCTAAACCCTCAGAAGGTGCCACAAACGGCACACACACCCCTAGTGTCGGCCTATCTGGATCCTCAGGCAATGCCTCAGGATATTCCTGCCCAGGACTGGGCCCAACAAGATGTAAACAAGGGTCTCACTAACACCATCTAGGCACTAACAACTCAATTGGAAGTGATAGAAGGCCGACGCGCTCCAATACAGCCAGAGCAGAAACCCTGCCCGGATTGGGTGAGCAACACACCGCCTCCACCCAATTTTGGGATCTTTGTATTCCCTATCTTTAATGGGTCAAGTGATCCAGAGCAGCATTTGATGCACTACACATCTTATTTCGACCCTATGATGGGAACTCCAGAGCAACAAGAAGTAGTAAAATGCAGATGCTTCGTACGGACCTTGAAAGGATATGCCTTCGTCTGGTATACGAGTCTTCCAGCCCAGTCAAAAAGAGCTGGGAAGACCTTCGACATCAGTTCTTGTTCCACTTCAGCTCAATGTTGCCTAAAACAATGGTCAGCAATCTCATGAATTGCAAGTAGAGGGAGAATGAGAGGGTCTCAGATTTCATCGCCAGATGGAAGGGTTTGACATATTCCCTGAATAAGCCAATGCCTCAAGATGAGATGCTAGCCATATGAATCGATAATCTTTGAGATGATCTACGAACACTGCTCATACCAGTGGAGTTCACCACTAGCTTCTGCCATCTCTTGGCCATTGCCTAGAGAATTGAGGACTCCCTGCAGCGGACTAATTCGAAGTCCCAAATAGCCTCGCAGGCTCCTATGAAAATAGCACCTAGATCTGAAGCGTCCACTGTCACACTCAAACCGGCCCCTGTGCCTGCTCCACCGCTCAGGCCTCTACCAAATTGTCAAGGGCCTCCTGCATATCAGCGGACACCTCTGCCTAAACGGGACAATCAGTGATGATCGAAGCAGAACCAGTTTGAGGAATGAAAACAAAAAGTATACTCATTCCGACACGATCAAGTCCATGGCTACTTCATTTCCTCCATGAACTGCAACCTGCTCCGCCACCCGAAGTCGAGGAAACCTGAAGAGATCGGCCGCGATGACAGGCCAGATTACCGCCCTACCATTGGATTTTGGGACACAGTATCTGAGAATGCTTCGTCTTCAAAGACCTTCTGCAAAAGATGGTAGACTTCGGACAGGTTGAGCTGGGACCACCCCCACCACATGTGGCATGTATCTCTACCATCGACTCCGACAAAGAGGAGGGGTGAAAGAAAGTCACCAGCAAGCAGGGGCAGAAACATGAAAATTATATGACTCGAAAGACTATCAACCGAGCCCAGGGCATACTCCGAGCATAACTACAGCAGCCGGTGTTTCCACCAACAGCCCCTGAAGCAGCAGAGCCGAGAGTATCGACCTCACAACCCTCCACAAGCCGGTCATCCGGGCGTAATCGAAGAAGGGGGAAACAATCACAAGAGTAGAAGTCCGAGACGGGGCCAAGGTTAGTCCCAACCCTAGCAGATTTCATGCCCTTGAATTTAGCACCATGGGCACCAGCCCACCAAATGGCACTATTAGGGACAACAGACCAGGTTGACCTGTTAGAGGATGAAGAGATAATCTTTGGTTCTATTAACATCATCCATCTCATGGAATCATTCCCTAACGAAGGGTATGGTTACGAACCTGAGTTCCCTGCACGAGGAGCCGGGAGGAGGAATTGCAGAGGTAGGGGATACCAGGGGATGCGCAGCAGCAACCGAAACCAACCCTACGGTTGGACCCTAACCCAAAACCATTTTTATCATGGAAACTCATGGGAGGTCCCTTTAACGGACTCAGTAGGAGAAAGAATTCCCCTCCACTTCCACAAGCAACCAATCTGGCCCTATTGTTCTGTGATGCCCACTAGAGGAGGAGCAAGTTTCTAGCCACCTGGTGCGCACAAACAGACCGGCTGGGCCATGTCCTCAAAACACGGGAACACCATCGATATCTGACCTTGCGGCCGGTCCCTCCTCGTTAAATGCTTCAGCCCCTAAAGAACCCACTAATAATCTCCCACCAACGGAGAAGCGTCGGCCACTGGATCAGAAATACGATATCCTTAAGCAGATGGCATCGGTACCAACCAAGATGTCAATCCTTGATGCCCTAAGTTTGTCAGCAGACCTCAGGGAGGCGCTTATAGAAGCTTTGATCAGCCCCTAGGAGTTTCAAGCCGAGGTAGCTACCGCCGAAATTTATCAGACAGAGACTGACCTGGCTGAATGAAATGTGGTTATTTCCTTCACCGATCAGGATGAAGATTCCATCATTCAAGGACATATCAGACCACTATATGTGTCTGGAACACTGAATGATATTGAAATCCGGAAAGTCTTTATAGAAAATGGCTCTGGAGTTAACCTCCTTCCCCTACGGACACTCTGTAAGTTGGGCTATAGTGAGGATGACCTAATTCCCTTAGCCACAACTCTGTTGGGTTATGACAAGAGTGAACATAAGCCAATGGGATAAATTAAGCTAAAGACCGATTTTGGTGACCTGATAGCCCACACTGAATTCCTGGTGGTCCGGCAGAGAACAACATTCAATGCCCTGTAGGGAAGGTCGTGGCTCCATAAGCACATGGCCGTTCCTTCATCCTACCATCAGTGTATCAAGTACCACGTCAATGGGAAAATTAGAACGTTGCACGCTGACAATTCCCCTTTAGAGCTCTCCGAGTCACACTACATTGACGTCGGGTTCTATGAGAAAAAGAAAAGGAAGCCTTTGGTTGATGGTGTCGACTGGATCCTCGCTCCAAATGGCCTGGAAATGGTTCCTGATGACCCTCTCAGGCAGCTTGGCAGAGATTATGTCCTGCCCATCAACCACGTTGAGAGTAGGAGTTCATGTCCGGGCACGCACTCGGAAGTCCTCATGACTTCAGCCATAATGGCCGAGTGTGACAATGTGGGAACATCCACCAACCCTCGATCTGGGGATGAATACTCAAGTAAGGACGCCCACGACACCTTGCCTCTGGACTCCCAAGAGCTCGTGTCAGGATCTCTCTCCTCGTCAGATCAGGAAGATGAGGACTTGGGAGAAGAAGAGGGGGAAGATCTCAGGGATGCACCTCCTGCATTTGAGGAAGGTATCTCCATCACTGTGGATGAACTCAGGGAAATAAACCTGGGTTCCGAGGAAGACCTGAGGCCCACTCTCATTAGTGCAGCCATGTCTCCCGAGGAGCACGAGGTATATACCTTTTTCTTGAAGAAACATTGGGATGTCTTTTCCTAGAATTACATAGAGATGCCAGGACTTGATCCCGAAGTGGCGACACATCACCTAGGTCTTCTAGAAGACCATCGGGGCTATAAACAGGCTGCCAGAAGGACGCATCCCTAACATGCCACCAAAATAGAGGCTGAAGTCGATAATTTTATTAAAGTAGGCTTCATTTGAGAGGTCCAGTACCCCATTTGGTTGGCCAACATTGTCCCTGTCAAGAAAAAGAATGGGAAAATCCGTGTCTGCATCAATTTTAGAGATCTCAATCGGCATTGTCCGAAAGATGATTTCCCGATTCCAATCACCGAGTTTTTAATTGATGCAACAGCTGGGTATGAGGCTCTGTCCTTCATGGATGGCTATTCTGAATATAACCAAATCAGGATGGCTTGAGAAGATAAAGAATCCACTACCTTTAGGGCCCCTCAAGGGGTATTTTGTTACAGGGTCATTCCCTTTGGTCTCAAGAATGTTGGCGCCACATATCAGCATGCCATGCATCGGATATTTAAGCCATTCCTGGGGAAATTTGTTGAATGTTACATGGATGACCTGGTGATCAAGAACAGACAGTGCTTAGATCACCTGTCAGACCTCGAGACCGTCTTCAACAAACTCCAACAGTATAGCTTAAAGATAAACCCCTTGAAATGCACCTTCGGGGTTACCTCAGGGAAATTCCTTGGCTTCGTCGTACGCCATCGTGGCATCGAAGTAGACCCTGAGAAGACAAAGGCTATCCTTGACCTTCCACCTCCCCGAAATCTCACCGAGTTGAGGGGATTCTAAGGACACATAGCCTATATTAGGTGGTTCATAGCCAACCTAGCTGGCAAATGTTTTCCTTTCACCAGGTTAATGAAGAAGGGGTTCATGTACCAATGGACGGATGACTGCCAAGAGGCGTTCGACAACTTGAAGAAGTAACTCTTAAGCCCACCGGTGCTTATGACCCCGGTTGAAGGAAGACCTCTCATCTTGTACGTGACAGCCTTAGAGCGATCACTGGGAGCCTTCCTCACACAAAAGAATGACGCGGGTAGTGAAAACAGTCTCTATTACCTCAACCGAACAATGATTGATGCTGAGACTCGATACTCAAATATCAAGAAGAACTGTTCGGCCTTGGTCTTCGCAGTTCAAAAGCTGTGACATTATCTGCAACATCACAAAGTCCATTTGATCTCATGGAGTAACCTGCTCAAGTACATACTCAGCCACCCGATGTTAACCAGACACCTATCCTGATGGGCGGTCATCCTGCAACAGTTCAACATCTGGTTCGTGCCTCGGAAAGCCATCAAGGGCCAGGCATTAACAGACTTTCTGGAAGAGCACCCTTCGACAGGGACCACTGCACCGGACGCCGAGCTGCCTGATGAATACATCTTCTTGGTTCGAGATGAATTCCCAGCATGGGAAATGTACTTCGACGGCACATCCTGAAGCTCAATCGGGAGGAGGATGGAGGATCCCAGATTCAAAAAAGTGGTTTTGGGGATAATACTCATGTCCCTAGAAAGGGCAGTCTTTCCATATTACTTCCTCCTATCAGAAGGATATACGAACAATGAAGCGGAATATCAAGCTCTCATTGCAGGCCTGGAACTCGCACTCCAGGCACAAGTAAAGCACATTAAGGTAAAAGGTGACTCGGAACTGGTCATCAAGCAAGTCAATGGTGACTATTCTATTAAAAAGGAGGAGTTGATCCACTTTTTTTTACCATGTCCAAGGTTTAATTGAGGAATTCTTCACAAAACCAACATTGACATATATTCCCCAGTCTCAGAATGCCCAAGCTAATGCATTATCCAATGCGGCCACAACCATTGCTGACCCATGCCGGGATGAAACAGTTATAAGTATTGCTCACCATCGAATAGTATTTCCATTTGTTCAAACCAAGATGGAAGAAATCCATGAAGTCATCCCTATCACCGAGCCATATGCCCCTGCCACCAGATGGATGACCCCCATTGAAAACTACCTTCAACGGGGAGAACTTCCATCATACAGGGTTGAACGAGAGCAAATACGGATAAGGACAATCAACTTTTTCCTATATGGCGGTGCAGGTCAGCCAGAGGTCCTCTACAAATGAGGCCTCGATGGAGTGCTCCTCAGATGTATTGACGGAGGAGAAACCACCTCCGTCATGACTGAAGTGCATGTCGGAGCATGTGGAGCACATCAACCAGGGACCAAGCTTTCCCATCAGGTTCGAAGGCTTGGGTACTACTGGCCCACAGTGGCACGAGACTGTGAGCGTTTTACCACAAAATGCCACTCATGCCAGATTCATGCCAACTTCTTACACCAACCCCTAGAGTTACTTCATCAAGCCAAGTACTCCTGGTCTTTTTCCATCTGGGGGATGGACATTGTGGGACTATATCCTCCTGACACGGCCAAAAAGCTGAAGTATATCCTCATAGCAACCGACTTCTTTTTCAAATGGTTAGAAGCCATACCCCTCAAGGAAGTCAGGGCAAGAAGTATTTTCAGCTTTGTGAAGACCAATATCATCGCCGGATTTGGTGTCCCTCATACCATACTGACGGACAATGTCACTAACTTCTGCTCTGCTGAATTGGAGAAACTATACCACAAGTATGGTATCAAGGCTAACCACTCATCCTGCTACCATGCAGCGGCCAACAGACAGATAGAGGCTTTGAACAAGACCATGTCCAACATTCTCCAAAAAATGGTGTACAAAGACAAGAAGTCATGGCCGGATACACTCCTCCATGTGTTGTGGGCTTATTGAACAACAATCCGCACCGCTACTCAGGCTACCCCATACTCATTGGTGTATGGCACCGAGACGGTCCTTCCCATTGAACTCCAACTTCCCTCACTCCATGTTGCCATCTATGATCAATTATCCGATGATGAGTAGTCATAAAAGAAGCTAGGTGAATTGGAACAGCTAGAAGAGAAGTGGTTTCACACCTTGCACCATATGGAAGTATACTAGAACCGGATCACTTGAGCCTTCAACAAAAAGATTTGTCTTCAGTCTTTCTTGGAAGGAGAGTTAGTGTTGGTCCTCTGGACACCAATTATACCCAGAAAGAAGCCTCCAAAGCTTGAGCCCAAATGGGAGGAACCATACGTTGTACAAAAGGTCTACTCCAACGGAGCATATATCCTGATCTCCATGGACGGGAAATTCACCACGGCTCCTACAAATGCGAGATTCCTGAATAAGTATTTTGCATGATAACTAAAAGCAATTTTCGTCCGAGATGCATGAAATTAAACTGCCAAGCACCCAATGGTCCAAACTCTATGACCCTAAACTAAGAGTATCCCGTCATCATCATCATAACTACAAGAAATTTTCGTCTGAGCTGCATGACATTAAACTGCCAAGAACCCAATGGTCCAAACTCTATGACCCTAAACTAAGAGTATCCCGTCATCATCGGCATAACTAAAAGCAATTTTCGTCTAAGCTGCATGACGTTAAACTTCCAAGCACCCAATGGTCCAAACTCTATGACCCTAAAATAAGAGTATCCTGTCATCATTGGCATAACTAAAAGCAATTTTCATCCGAGCTGCATGACGTTAAACTTCCAAGAACCCAATGGTCCAAACTCTATGACCCTAAACTAAGAGTATCTCGTCATCATCGGCATAACTAAAAGTAATTTCCATCCGATCTGAATGACGTTAAAATTCCAGGCACCCAATGGTCCAAACTCTATGACCCTAAACTAAGAGTATCCCATCATCATCACCCTAACTAAAAGCAATTTTCGTCCAAGCTGTATGACATTAAACTGCCAAGCACCCAATGGTCCAAACTCTATGATCTTAAACTAAGAGTATCATGTCCTCACTGCATGATGTTAAACTGCATGGAGTTCGTCCTTACCGCACGACGTTAAACTACACGAAATCTAATAATTCCCCTCGTCCTAACCACATGATGTTAAACTGTATGGACCTCATCCTTACTGCGTGACGTTAAACTGCACGGATTTCAGAGAATAACGTACGGCTTGATTCCTGCCCTTACAGGATACGTAGTGATGCCGGGATCCCCTATCCTAGCCCAGCCACTCCCAAATAAAAGTTAAAAATGCCTTATTCCCCCCATGTACGGACCAGACCTGCACTGGGTGTTTCCCTCGTCCTCACCGCACGACGTTAAATTGCACGGACAAGAATTTTTAACAATGCCCCTCTCCCCCTGTGTATGGACCAGAACTACACGGGGTGTACTTATTTCAGAGAACTACGTACAGCTTGATTCCTGCCCTTGTAGGATACGTAGTGATGCCAGGGTTCCCTGTCCTGGCCCAGCCACCTCCAAATGAAATAAAATAAAAGTTATACAATATCCCCTTCCCCCGTGTACGGACCAGACCTGCATGGGGTATACATCTTCCAGAGAACTACGTGCGGCTTGATTTCTGCCCTTCCAGGATACGTAGTGACTCCAGGGTTCCCCGTTCTGGCCCAGCCCCCTGAATAAAAGATAAAAATTCCCTTTCCCCTTGTGTATGGACCAGAACGGCACGGGGTTTACTCCTCGTACGTACCGCATGACGTAAAACTGCACGGATAGTGATATTTTAAAAAAATGCTCCCTTTTCCCCATGTATGGGATAAACCTGCACAGGGTGTATTTTTGCATCCTTGTTGCATGACGTTAAACTGCATGGAAAATAATGTTAAAAATGACCCCTTCCCCCGTGTACTGACCAGACCTACATGGGGTGTATACTTCGTACTTACCGCATGACGCTAAACTGCACGGACTTCATCTTTACCGCATGATGTTAAACTACACGGACTACATCCTTACCGCACGACGTTAAAATGCATGGACTTCATCGCGATCAACCCAAGATGCATGGAGAAACGAGATGGAGATACTCCTTGAACATTTGGATGCATCCTCTCCATACATCAAACTCCACGACCCGGATAATTATGGATCTTCATAACCACTAATGGACATCGGAAGTGGAAAGTCATCAACCCATGGACACCTTTACATGACTATTCATACCATGCCCTCAGCGGATCTACATAATGGTAGCCCCTGGACAGTCTACCAAAGGCATGATTTCCTCCGGCGATACTCTTCCTGGCACCATACGCCTACCAGCCTCAGAGCCCCCGTATCACATCTCCTGATCCAAAAATTTATGGATTAGTGGTTTAAAAGTTCATTACCCTTTTCACATCCAAATGTTTCCAAGGTACCCCTACCTGACTAGCCTATGTGTCCACCAGTGGTTCACATAGCGACCTGCATCAATGAACATCAAGCCAGGACTAGGCTACTTTGACTCAACGGACAATTGCAGTGAAGATGTTTCTTGTATACCCGGACACCATTATCCCCACGTGTTGAACTCTGCACTGTGATCAATCACGGATTTTCTTAACCATTCATGGCCATCAAAAGTGGAAAGTTATCGACCTAGGGACACCTTTGTACGACTATGCATACCATGCCCTCAACGGCTCTGCATAATGATAGTCCCTGGCTCATCCATCAAAGGCAAGATTTCCCTGGGTGAAACTCTTCCTAGATCCATACACTTACTGGCCTCAGAGCCCCCATGCCACACCTCCTGATCCAGGAAAACTCAATGTTGCAGTTTACAACCTTCATCCCCTACCTTGTTCTGAGTATATCAGAACATGATGACTCAGTTATCCTTCGAGTGACTGTAGTAATAGTCACCCAATGGTCCAACCTTTATGACCGCTAAACTAGGAGTACCTCATCCTTACCACACGACATTAAACTGCATGGAGTAAAGGTACACCCCCGTGTGAAAAATAAATCAGCGCATAGAGCTCTCTAAGATTTAAAAGCAACCAGGGCCGAGTATGCCCAACATGTTCAGACATTTCCTTCCCCGATGACAGAATTCGTGGCCTGAACAATTGCGGATCTTCATAACCATTCATGGCCATCGGAAGTGGAAAGTTATCAACCCGAGGACACCTTTGTATGACTATGCATACCATGCCCTCAGCAGCTCTGCATAATGATAGCCCCTGGCTCGTCCACCAAAGTAAGGATTTCCTAGGGCGACACTTTTCCTAGCTCCGTACGCTTACCGGCCTTAGAGCCTCCGTGACATATCTCCTGATCCAAGAAGCCCCAAAACCATGATTGACACCATCAAACCCCCTCCACATCTTGGACAGGATAGGATACTCAGGCCCAGTTACATTCTAATCAAGAGCAGCCTTTTTAACTACGTCCTTACCACACGACGTTAAACTGCACGGTCAATCATCCTTGCTGCATGGTGTTAAACTGCACAGCATTGGAAAAGGAAAGAAAAATCCCCCCCATCCTCACTGCATGACGTTAAACTGCACAACATCCTTTAATAATGCTCTCCGTCTTTACCACATGATGCTAAACTGCACTGTCAAACCCACCACGGGTTCAGTAAGGAACGGAGGCTTTTCTCTGTCCTTCAAGTGCATGGGTTAGACCAGCACAAGTCACCATCTCAGACCCACGTGAGAAGGGATTACTTCACCCATTCTTGGGAAGTTTATTCTAGATGTTTCCCCTATATCCAGAAACCCTCTCATCATAAACCATACTCTGCACTCAGAAAAAGCTGAACTCTCATAAGCCACCGCTTGTGGTCCCAAATCTCAACTACCCTAAAGTTTCTTGGCTATAGATGGAATACAATCATTGACCTAAGGACACCTTTTCATGACTATGCATACCATGCCCTCAGTGGTTCTGCATATTGATCTCCCCCGGCCCATCTACAAAAGGAAAATTTTCATTAGGCAATGTTTCTCTCTGTATGCCTCTTGGCCCCTGAGCCCCCATGTCTATCCCAAGATTCGGAAACCCTCTGAGCTAAATTTTACTAACCTCTTTCACAACCCTGCCTGAATATGGTGGAACGTCTCTGACAAGATTACCGAGGACCAAAAGAAGTCATTCCATTTTAAATGATGTCTCAGCTGCATGACTTTAAACTACGCCAATCCCCAATCGTTGTTTATGCTAGATAAATGAGTAGGACAAGAACCTTGCTTCCACACTCCTGATTGATACAGATTTTCTCAAAACCTTTCAGATGTCACATACCCTTTCCAAGCCACCCCCGGTGGTTTTCATAATTCTCCAAGCCACCCATGGTGGTTTCTATAATCCAGACTTTCATGAAGTCCTATGGCCATTAGAAATGGGGAGTCGTTGACTTAAGGACACCTTTTCACGACTATGCATACCATGACCTCAGCGGCTCTACATATTGATCACCCCTGTCCTGTCTACCAAAGGTAATATTTCCTTAGGCAATGCTCCTCCCACCTATGCACACCAAAACGGATCCCATTCCGTGAGACATTCCCCTGAATGTCGTTCAAGTTTAAACACAGTCCCTCCAAATGCATCTAAAGGACACCGAGACATCTTTTAATCAATCAAACCCCATTGGGGCCCTTTCCCCACCATACTTGGTCAAATATGTTTGACCTAAAACATCAGTAATGATAGTATTGACAGCAGGACTTTAAACCGCCCAAGAAAAGAGGCACAAAGCCTGTTAGGCTGAAAACCCAAAAAGGGAGACCTAAGAAAAATTTGGGCCATACCCGCTGGGTCCACACGAACTGGGCTCAAGCAAAATTAGGGTATTAAAAGAAAAGACAAAAATTTTGTTGGGTTTTTCTACAAAACCCTATCAATAGTCAAACTGTGCTCGCTGGATCCCATGATCCAGGAAAAAGTTAGAGTTTGTTTCTATTTTCCTGAGTTGTGATTAATTCTGATTCAGTGAGTTGTTATTCACGCGACAATTGTTTTACTAACAATTAGATTTCACAACAGCAAAAGACTGACATAGATTGTACTCCATTAAAAAAAGAGGAGGACATCCACAAGACGAGGCCTCTCCCACACAGTGAAATGGGGGGGGGGTTAGCAAAACAGAGTATACAAGCAGGGCTCTGATTGTCACAAAAGAGTCTAGCTTGCTCTCTCCACCAGATCAGCAACCGTGTGGTGGAGGTCATTGCAAGACCGTTCCAACATGGCCTTCTCCCTGGCTTCAACCTCATCCACTGGACGAGTATGTTCCACTGTTGTTTGGAGATCGTTGATCCCTTTTCTGGTGGCTTTGAGACGACCGGTCACAGCTAACAATCGATTCCTCAGCATCGCTGCATGTTCTTCACATTCATGCAACTTGGAGGATAGGACGACCACCTGATCTCGAGAGGTTGTCTCCTATGCCATCAGCTGATGGATTTGTATCATGGCTTCCTCCAGGGCCCGTGTCCCTCAATGAGCGGTAGCAATTTGATCAAGTTTGCGTTCACTAGTGGCAGCTTCCTCACAGGCCATGACAACTTGACAAGCAAGAGAATGGAGCTGCCGATAGTCAAAGCCACCCGACCCCAAACCCAGGAAGAGCTGTCTAAGAGATTTGATCTTAGTTTCCATCTCATCTAGAGGGGTTTCGGCAATGATCTCGCAAATTTGAGGCCAAGCCCACCTCTGCACTGCTCAGTGGTCCGCCATGGAATGAGGATCTTTGGTGTCCTCGCCGGATAGCACGGGAACAAAATCTGGCATTGCAACCAGTGCAGGCATATGCTCGCTAGAAGTTGGTTCCGAAACTGGAAATACTGGAGCCTCTAACCTCAGTTTAGGCTTGGGGATCAAGTTTCTAAGCCCAGTATCAACTGGAAAAACTTCTGGGATTGTCTCGCTGGGACCTGGAACCACAGGTTCGTCCTCGTCCACATCCAAGAAGGATAGACCCATCTGAACTTCGGCCACCGCATGACTGGGAGAGGAAAATCCCCTGAGCCACTTTGATCGATGAACCATCAGTCGATCCTCCCTCAGAGCTGATGAGGAAGGTGCGGTGGATGCAACAGCCGCAGTACCTCCTGACTTGGGAACCTAGCGAATGACCTTCCCTAGGATCCCATCGGGGTAGTATTTTTCCCACGCCTTTGCATACTCCATGGAAAGGTCGGCGGCCGCCCCCACGATAGGTAGGGGAATGCTCATGTTAGATCCCTCTCGCATCAGCATCAGCCAACATTGAAGAAGTATGGCCGGGTGCAGTCCTCGAGCTTGAGGAAAACATGGACTTTCATGCACCCAAACTGGCGATAAAAATGATACGGGACATACAGCTCGCACAGAGAAACCCCGTCGATCTGCGCAGACAGGAATCCATCCCGCAGATAGATCATGTAAGAACGCTCCTCCAGGCTCCCCCGACGGTAGTCAACTAAGACGCCAAAAGGGGTGGGGTAGGGAGTGAAAGAAAACTGGGAAAAGTCACTCAGAAGCTCAAGGACTCCACCAGGGCTAAGGGATTTCAGGATAACTCCAGCTATATCAAGCAGGGTAGGCCAAAAAGTAGGAAGCGGGATGACCGTGTTGTGACGATACTCATAGCAGAGAAAATGATATGCTACTCACCCATACAAAAATTGAAATGGCCCACTCAGACGGAAGGGTGAACCGCCCTTCTACATGTGACCCACCAGTTCATAAATACGAGCCAATGTGGGCATGGCCAAATTCATCGGGCAGCCCTCTTCCAGCTCAGCTGCCATCATCAGGGTGCAAGCCCTGACGCCAGGATTAATATCCCGAGAAGGGAATAGACACCCGCTCAGGAACATAGCAAACAAACCTGCCAGCCGGAGCATAGGTGTCACATTGGGGCGCACCTCGTAACCCCATAAAAGGTAGTCAACCGCCTCCAGAACCGCCCAGTAGGAACCTGGGGAGGTTCGTGACTATTGAGAAGGATGAGTCTTGGGGTGCTTGATCTTCAGCACAGGACCAGTGGTGTTCAAAAATAACCCTATCCAAGTATTATAGGGAATAAGAGAGAGGGCACGCAAGGACTGACCCAGTTATTGATCTACCATAACCAACAGATCTCTCACCAATAAAGGCACATGTTCGACGTCGTCCCACGCGTCAGGGGCAGGCAGAAATTCATCATACATTTCACCGATAATCGGGAGCCCTCCTAATTGATGGATATCCCACAGACTAATGCCAACTTCACTATGGGAAAGGTGGAAAGTATTAGTGCTTGAACACCCGCAACTGAGTAGGTCTGGCAGGACCAAGAATGGTGGGTAAATAGCAAATTGGGAAGCCCACACTGTGGAGTATAAATTGACTGCTTCTAGTGATTCAGAAGACTCCCAGTAGTGATAATGGACCCAGAAAGCCCAGACCCAGTCATTGGATAAAATACCGCCAAAACAAAGATCCCACTTAGGAATCCACCCCGAATCGGGATCTACTCGAGCAAGGTTGATAATAGAAGGTAAACTCTTGAAGACAGCTTCCTGAGAAAAGTTTCGGGCATGCTGATCACTTTGGGTCCAAACAGGGCCTCTCAAAATGAATGTTTCTTTCTGGTTAGAGTCAGAAACCATCTCCCCCGATTTGGAAAGGTTCGCCTGAATACACTTGGACGACGCTTCCAAGAAAGGAGAAGGAAGACCTGAAAAAGTGGGGGGAATGGGGAAATCATCTTGAAGACTGAATCCATGAAGCGGAAGCCGATTATATAGTGGATAATCTAAGAGATCAGGAGGGAGAAAATCTTTCAAGACACCATCGTCAGGAATGATGGACCGACTAGGGTCCTCTTGAATGTTCTCCACTCTTCGAACCATAGCTAAACGTCTCCCTGAACCAATTGGGAGCAGCTCTGCAGCAGGCCTCAGTGCAGAATGAGGGGGAACCATATCTTCTCCCTGCATGATGAGACCCAACAATCAGTTAGTCTGGAATAAAAATCTGGACAAAAATACCAGATATATGGCTGATGATCAGTTGAGGAGCCTTCATAAGCAAAGTCCACAAGGAGGCCTTGAAGGATGGTTCACGATGACAACATCCTGAAAACTGGCCCTTCACGAAAGCAGTCCGCGAAACCCTGGCCCGCGGAGCGTTGGACAAGAAACTGCAAACCAAGTTGCTCCATGGAATTTCAATCCTGAATTTAAGTGATTAAGTTCAGAAGACTTAGAAACTTTTAAAGTTCAAAAGATTTTAGTCCATGGAGCATCGAAACTGTGGAGCATCGAAACCGTGGAACATCGAAACCGCGGGGCACCAAAACCGTGAATCAAGTTCCTCTGTAGCCCGTCATGACTTACTTTTTAAATTAATTAAGATTAATGGTTCACGGTTGGGGAATTAGTTCGCGGGTGAAGTCAACCGCGAAGGTGGAATGGTTCACAGAAGTCGCAACCGATTCACGGATGAAGCACTTCACGAAGGAACGAGCATGCAGAGGCGAGGGAGTTCTAGTTTCGTGAAGAATTTAGTAAAGGAAAAATGAAGGGCCCCCTGTATTTATAGGCGTGGTCCCATAGTCGGTCCACTACCCTACTGCAAACCATCTCAGTTTCAGGACCACTTTGCATCAGAATGGCCTCCTCTTCATTCCGATCAGACCCCATTTAGATGGGGGGAATTTGTAGGGTCCTGAATAATCCACAAAGGAGATTATACCCAAATTCCCCAAAGAATTGGGGAAAATAATGGAAAAAAATCCAAAGAAGGGACACAAGTAGAACCGGTCCGCGGACCGGTCCCATGAAAGCGCGATGTGGCCAGGCCCCGCGAAGCACCCCCTCCACGAACCATCGTCACTCGCGAAATGGAGGTGGAGATCCTTTGTGGTTGCGAGGAAGGATGGGCTCCAATACGGTTCACTGTCATGAACAACCGTGGACCACGTCGACCGGTTCAAGCTACATCCGCTATCGTTCGCGGAATGGAGGCAAAACCCTCCGCGGTCGCGAAGCACTCCCTGAGTTCGGTTCACGGGGGGGGGGGGGGGAAGCGCTCAATACCCACCGTGAATTACGGATTGACCAAGTCAGTTTTAAATTGGTTATTCGGTCATAGACCTCCGTAAAAGGTGCCACGTGACCGCAGATACGTCTCTTTCCCCACTCTATAAAAGGAGACCGAGGGGGAAAGGAATGGAGGATTTGGAAGATCAGGATTGGGATGATTCAAAGGCGGAGGAAGAGAATTCAGAGAAGGGCGATTAGATTCGAGGGGAAGTATTTCGAAGGCTTAGGATTTCGCAAACAGCAAAGTTCCCGTTTGCAAACCAGAGCCGGTATAAACCTGGGAACGAACTAATAAGGAACCGAAAAATGAATAATAATTTTGTGAACCGTGAACTTAAATTAACATAAAGAGAGAAGACCATGAACCATAGCCCCTCCGCAGATGCACTCCCCGCAGAACAGGGTGTTTATGCCTATTTTTCGATCTGCCGCACCCCGTAGCACCCTCCTATGCGAGTGAAGCCTCGACCAACGAACCCCTGATCGGCACTGCCCTTGGCCGCCGATGCTCGCATGGACCCCTCCATGTACCCCCTGGTATGTGAGCCGAACCCGAAGCTGCGAACCACCCTGGTTCATGGGATGCTCGCCAGACCGCAAACCACCCTGGTTCACGGGATGGCAATCAGTCCACGGACCATCCTGGTTCGCGGATGACCTCTTAGTCTACGGAGCCTCCTGGTTCGCAGATGGCCTCTCAGTCCGCAGACCACCCTGGTTCTTGGACGACTTCTCCAGCCGTGAAGCACCTTCCTATGCAAAGGGCACCACAACCCATACCCCTGTGTGGTCTTCCAAAACCTTCGAAGTTCCCATTCCCCGAGCCAGATAAAATCTATCCAATCCGGTCCGATCCTCCACAACCTCCTCATTGGCCTACTCATCGGCCCCGAGATGAGGCCTCCACTAGAGCCACCAGATCCATGTGGTGTAACCCTCAGGCACATCAGTGTGCCATTTTGATTTCACATACCCACGGTAAATAGAGGCGAAGGGTTTTCCCCGAACCTTGAGCAGATTCCCGAAGCATTCCTGGGTTCACATTCCCATATTAATGTGGAGTCTGAGCTCAGGAATCCCCTTTCTACCCCTCCACTTGTTAAGGGCTTCTCGGGGATAGAAAAATACCCATCAAAAGGAATCCCTCATGCACTGCAAGAGAGGATATGGGCACAGGAGCACCCCCTTTCCCTCTCCTGCTGCGCTTTGTCGCCCATGGGCCTCCTCAGAGTGTAAGCCCCAGTCTATCATCATGGGACTCCTTAGAGTGTAATCCCTAATCCATCATTATGGGAAGCCCTCATGTGTAATCCCCACTCCACTTCCCACGGACGCACCTCTCACGACGTGATCCTCTGGTCCCTGCTGCCTCTTGTTTCTCACACCGAGCATGAATCACGTGGGCTTAGAGTAAGCATCGACCATGAAATCCTCTTATGGTCCTCCTCAGAGTTTAAGCCCCAATCTATCGCCCTGGGCCTCCTCCGAGTGTAAGAACCAATCCATCATTCTG
Organism: Viscum album; assembly: GCA_963277665.1. NCBI lineage: Eukaryota > Viridiplantae > Streptophyta > Magnoliopsida > Santalales > Viscaceae > Viscum > Viscum album. The sequence goes on from OY728122.1 coordinate 347,911,011, forward strand.
GTCCGCCTTAGAGCGTAAGTCCCAATCCAATGCGAACTTTGTGGACTTTGATCCCTGCCTCCTAGGTAGGGTACGTAGGAAGCCTCCAAGAGGTTCAAGCCCACCAACCGGTCAATCCGACTATCTTCACACCAGTTCACTGTTCCACTCCTAGTGCCGCATCAATGAGTTCTGACTCCTCAGGGTCATTAATCCCTCGAGGGATGGTAAACCTCAGGCATAAATGATTCCAAACCCCTGCGTTCAGCTGACCATTTCCAACCAGGTTAAATCCATGGATACTATGCTTGGGTATAAACCAAAGATTCGCAAACATATAAATACGTCTTAAATATAGAAGAGAGTCCTGGAATAGGCAATCATTTCCCCCAAAAGGGTGCGATGAGCCCGACTTGTCATCCTCTCGACTAATGTGAGTTCTTAAGTGTCGCTGGTCAGACCATCCGGTGAACGCCTGCCTTTGGAAAGTAGGTCCACGCGTCATCGGATATGGAACCATTGGGCATTTTGAGACCGAAACCTGAAACAAAGGGGATTTAAAGGTTTTGGGGGATTTAGTTTTTTTAACATATTTTTAGTTTTTTAGTATTTTTTGGGATTTTAGGGACTTTCTAGGTTATTTTTTATTTTTAGGGTGTTTTCAATTTTTAAGTATTTTAGGGTTTAATGTTTTGACGGTTATTTTAGAGTTTATAGGGGGGGTTTTTTGTCGAAGGTGTTTTATTGTTTTTTTATAATTTTTAAATTTTTTTAAGGTTTGTTACTATTTTGTGGCCTTTTTTTGTTTTTTTTTGATTTTTGTGGGGGTTTAGGGTATTTAGAGGTTTTAGGGTTTTAGAGTTTTGTAGATCATTTTTAGTATTTTTAGGGGTTTTAGGGTTTTAATGTTTTAGGGGGTTTAATGGTTTTTTTTAATTTTAGTGTTTTTATGGTTTTTAGGGGTTTTAGGGTTTTTTGGGGGTTTTGGGGTTTTGGGGTTTTATGGTTCTCAGGGTGTTTTAGTGTTTTACAATTTTATTAGGGTTTAGGTTTTTAATATTTTTAGGTTTTTAGGGTTTTTAATGGGGGTTTCTAGGGTTTTAGGGATTTTAGTGTTTTAGGGGTTTTATGTTTTTTAGTGGTTTTAATGGTTATTATGTTTTTTAAGATTTTTAGGGCTTTAGGGGGTTTTGGGATGTTTTTAGTTTTTAATATATTTATATGTTTTATACTGTTTCTTTATATTTTTTGGTGTTCTATTTATCTTTCAGGGGTTTTATGGGTTTTATGGGTTTTTTAGGGTATTTTAGGGTTTTATTATTTTTAGGGTTTTTGGTTTTTTGGGGGTTTTATGTTTTTATGGTTTTTGAGGATTTTTAGGTTTTTATTTTTTTTAGGTTTATGATGTTATGGTATTTTAGAGTTTTTATAGGGTTATTTTGGCCAATTTAGAGGATTTTAGGGTTTTTTTGAGTTTTTTACATTTTTAGGGGTTTTAAGGTTTTCATGATTTTTTGGATCTTTAAGGGTTTTAGTGTTTTTAGGGGTTTTAGGGGGTGGGGTTGGGGTTTTATGGTTCTTATTGATTTCATGTGGTTTTCAATGTTTTAAGGTTTTTTAGGGTTTGTTAGGTTTTTTTGGGGTTTTAGGGTTTTTTTGGTTTCTAGGGTTTTCTTAGGGTGTTTTGGGATTTTAAGGGGTTTTATAGGTTTTAGGAGTTTTATTGATTTTGTTTTTATTTTTAAATGTTTTTAGGTGTTTTTAGAGTTTTGAAGGCTTTTTAGTTTTTTTTTTGAGTTTTTCACGGTCTTTTATAGTTTTTTTGGGGTTTTTACATTTTTAAGTGTTTTATAACTTTTTAGAATTCTTTAGGGTTTTTTGGGTTTAAAATATTTTTAGGGTTTTTAAGGTTTTGAGTTTATGGGTTTTAATGTGTTTTATGAATTTTAGAGGGTTTTATGGGTTTTAATGGGGTTTTAGGATACTAGAGACTTTTTAGGGCCTTACGATTTTTAGTGGTTTTGGATATTTTAGGGGTTTTTAGGTTTTTTTGGATTATTATTGTTTTTAGGATTATTTTATGTGTTTTAGGGTATTTTATGTTATTTTATTGTGTTTTTATGGTCATATATGTTTTTGGGTTTTTTATGATTTTTATGGGTTTTAGGGTTTTTAGGGATTTAAGAGGTTTAAATGTTTTTAGGGGTTATACAGCCTTTTAAAAAAATTATGGTTTTTATGGGATTTTCAAGGGTTTTAAAATTTTTATGGGTTTTATTGGTTTTTAGATTTTTAGAGTTTTTAGGGTTTTATTAGCGATTCTAGGGGTTTTGGGATTTCATAGTGATTTTAGAGGTTTTAGGTTTATTATTTTTAAACGTTTTGTGGTTATAACGGTTTTTGGAGATTTTTGGGGGTTTTAAGGTCTTTTTCTAGATTTTTTTGGGTTTTCTAGGGGTTTTAGGACTGGTTTAGGGTATTTTTAATTTTATAGGTTTTGGGGTTTTGTAGTGTTTTTGGGGTGTTTTTAGGGTTTTTGGGGGTTTTTGGGTTTTCAGGGGGTTTTAGGTTTTTAGGTTTTTAATGGGTTTGTGGGGTTTTCTTATTTTTAGGGGTGTTTATGTATTTTATGTATTTCTAATGTTCTTTTTGGGTTTTAAAAATTTTTAGTGTTTCTTATGGTTTTTAGGGACTTTATGGGCAAGGAAGGCTTGGGGCACGGCTATTCCTGATCGCCCCCAAAATTTATTAGAAAAAGACACAAAGACACTACAGACAAGGGAGGGACGGGGTTTTAGGGACTTTAAGGGTTTTATAGGATTTTTTGGGTCTTTCAAAAGATTTAAGTTTTTTCATCATTTTTAGGGGTATTTAGGATTTTTTTGGATTTTTTAGTTTTTTTCGAACATTTTTGGTTGTAGGGGTTCTTAGAGATTTTTTTGTTTGTGTTTTTTAATTTTTAGGGATTTCTATGGTTTTAGGGATTTAATGGATTTAGGGTTTTTAATGTTTTTTAGAGTTTTAGGGGTTTTTTAGTAATTTTTGGTTTTTAGGTTTTTTATAGTTTTTAGGGGGTTTGGGGTTTTTAAGGGTTTTAGGGTTTTAGGGTTTTTAGAGTCATTCGGGGTTTTAAGGATTTTTAATATTTTTTGGGTTTTAAGGGTTTGTTATTATTTTAATGGTTTTTATGATTTTTAGGGTATTAAGAGTTTTTATGTTTTTAGGGGTTTTAGAATTTTTTAGTGTTCTAATAGTTTTTAGAGTGTTTAATGATTTTTATAGGACCTTTAGTGTTTTATATGGTTTTAGTATCTCTTAAAGTTTTTTCTTTTTAGGGTCTTATAGGAGTTTTAAGGTCATTTATGGGGTTTTAGGGGTGTTTAGAAATTTTATGGATTTTTAAGGACTTTAGCGATTTTAGGGTTTTTAAGGTGTTTATGGTGTTTATGGGTTTTAGGGTCTTTAGTGTCTTTAGTGTTTTTTGGGTATTAATGTCTTTAGGGGATTTATGGTTTTTAGGGTTTTTTTGGTTTTCTTAGGGGTTTTAATTTTTTTATGATTTCTTTGGATTTGTAGGGTTATTAATGTTTTTAGGGTTTTTTTTGGGTTTTAAGGTCTTTAGGGTTTTTAAGGTTATTAGGGTTTTAAGAATTTTTTAGGGATATATGGTTTTTAGTTTTTTAAGGATTTAAGGGATTTTGGAGGGGTTAGGTTTTTGGGGGGTTTAGGGTGTTTAGGGATGTTACGTTGTTTAGGGTCTTAAGGTTATTTTTAGTTTTTTTAGGTTTTTCTTGATTTTTTTAGGGTTTTTTGGGGTTTTTATATGTTTTTAGAGTTTTTAGGGTTTATGGATTTGAGGGTTTCTATGTGTTATTAGAGTTTTGATATTTTCATATGCTTTTTAAGCTTTTTTTCTATGTTTTTTTTATGGTTTTTAGGGTTTTTTTAGGTTTGTTTTGGTTTTTATTGGGTTTTATTGGTTTTTAGGGACTTTTAGTTTTTGTCTGGGTTTTGGGTTTTTATGGGTTTTATGGTCTTTTAATATATTTAAGGGGTTTTAAATAATTTCAGGGTTTTTTTGGGGGGTGGGGGTTATATTTTTTATAGTTTCTGGGGTTTTATGGTCTTTTAGGGTTTTTGGGTCTTTAATGGTTTTAGGGTGTTTTAGGGTTTTAAGGATTTTTTGGGGTTTTGGGTCTTTTAGTGTTTTGGGGTCCTTTAGGGTTATTTTGGAGTTTTAGGGCCCTTTAGGGGTTTTTATAGTTTTTAGTGTACCATAGGGTTTTTAGATTCCTATTTTAATTTAGGTTTTTGAGGTTGTTTGGTGTTTTATAGTGTTTAATGGGTTTTTAAGTTTTCAGGAGTTTTAGTGATTTTTAGTGGTTTTTTGTTTTTTATGGTTTTAGGGATTTTTTGGGATTTTTTGGGGGTTTTAGGTTTTTAGTGTTTTTACAGTTTTAATGGTGTTTAGTGTTTTTTGGTTTTTAATGTTTTTTAGGGTTTTTGGGTTTATAGGATTTTTGTGGAATCTTTTTCATTTTAGGGTATTTATGTTTTTCAGGGTTTTAGGGTTTTTATGGTTTTATGGGTTTTTTTAGGGTTTTGGAAGAATTATATTTTTTTAGGTTTGTTGGTTTTTAGGTTTTTAGGATATTATTAGTTTTTAGAGTAAGGAAGGTTTAGGGCCCCTGACTATTCCTACCCCCCCCCCCACCCCAAAAAAATTATGAAAAAAAGATAATAGTGCAGATAGGGGAAAAACAGAGTCAACTGACCCATAGCAAAAAAATCGCCAAAAACAAAGACAAATAAAAAACACAAAATACCAAACTCAACAGCAGCTTCAATGCATCATATCCATTCAATAACAGTATCCAGCAGCACCAGATCCAATCATCGCAGACATAACATTCTTTCATCACCTCCCAGCTAGGCAGTAACTAATGTCCAGCAACACACTTTCCAACATCCAGTGACTCCTTTCCAAAAATATTCACCACCAGCAACATCAAGCCACAAGAACCAAACTCATCAACCTTCAAATCATCAAGTCTCAACCAAGAAGTAACCAACATCCAGCTCTTCAGTTTCCAACAACTAGCATACCCTTCAACAACTCCCCTCCCAAAAACAACACAAGACAACCCACACCGATGTCCATAGCCAAATTGCAGAATCCATAATGCCTTGTTCTGACCCAGATCCAAACAGCCCCTCACATCAAAGCTAATAAGTGGTACCGGCAATAACACGCAACCAATCCATCCATAATCAGTAAAGAAGCCATAAAGAACAAACAAACACAGAAGATTAGAACAACAAAACCACAACAGTGCCTCCTACATCCTTCTGTCCTCGCCATTGAGAAGCCTCATTGATGAGAACCACCTCCAACCCATCCAAGGAAAGCAGCAACCAATAACCAGCAGCTCAGCATCCAGCAACCAGCATTTCCATTCCAATCAGTACCCAGTAACCAGCAACCCACACCCAAAAGCTCCCATTTGATGATAAAGAATGAAAAAGTAGGCAAACCAGGATCTCCATATCCCACATCCAGGTCCATAACATAGCCATCAACATTCCACAGCCTCCCTAGCCACATCCTGCCACACAAACTTCCAGCATCCAACATCCAACCGCACCAGCTTCCAGTATCCAACATCCAGCACCATCACATAAAAGATCTATCCCATCAATCAACCAAAACAACACCAGGACCAACATGAAGTAGAACTGCCTCTAAGTGTGCACCTCCAAGAGAAATCTGTAATGACCTCCATGACAAGATTTCTAGAGAGCAAGACACCGAGGCCAGAAGACACCATACCACCAAAATCGATGCTGAGAAAGACCAAATCTGACCCTTACCACATTGAAAGAAGTTGAGAGTGGTATCCCACCACCACAATAGTCTATTCCATCCATTACCAACCCCTGAAGAACCCTAGTCCTAACAAATATCCACTACAATGTAGAGCCAACCAAAGCCATGGACTGTCGCCAATGATTTAAGAACCCTAGATGAAGGGACGCCGACGCGGCAAAGGATAGAGTTTTTATTGTTGTGGACGAAGTCTCCATCCAAGGCCGACATTCAGGAATCCTAAGATGAGATGAAGTCACTCACCTTGCTTTGTCATGACCCCTTAAATCTTATATTTGTGAGCCACAATACCATTGAACAGAGAAGACCCAACCACAAATTCCAATCCCTCTCTCCACACCTTCGTCGAAGACCCCCATCACCAAAAGAGTTGATCCACCGGAACCGATACCAATCCACTGAGCAGAAGGCGAGGCCTCCATAGTCGAGGAGTGAGGAGAGGGAGAGGAAGAGAAGAAAACCAAGAGACTCAGCCTCCATCTCAAACAAGGTGTTGGATAACTAGGTATAGGTGATTGTGACACCACGCTTATTTTAGGGTTTTAGGGTTTTTAGGGTTAATTTATTTTTTTATATTCTCTAAAGTGTTTATTATTTTGGGTGTTATGTGTTTTATGATTTTTTGAGATTTTATGGGTTTTTAGCGTCTTTTAGGGTTTTATTATCCTTGGTAAGAGCTTTTACAGTTCTTATGGTCATTTAATGTTTTTAGAGTTTTTAGGTATTTTATGTACCTTTATTGAATTTATATATTTTAGGGTCATTTAGGTTTTTTTAGGTTGTTTGTGTCTTTGAGGGATGTTAGGTGGTTTTAAGGGTTTTATGTTTTTAGTTTTTTTATGGTCTTTTAGGGTATTTAATGGGTTTTTATATCCTTTATGGTTTTTTAGGGTCCTTTAGAGTTCTAGGGTTTTAGGTTTGTTTAGGTATTTCGATTATTTTTAGGGTCCTTTAGGGTTTTTAGTATTTTGGTATTTTTGTTTTGGTTTTTAGGGGATTTATATTTTTTTGTATTTCTAGGATTTTTAGGGGTTTAGGGGTTTTAGGGTTTCATGGGTTTTTAAGGTTTTTGGGGTTTTGGGCGATTTTTAGGAGTTTTTTTTTATAATTTTCAGTTTTTATGGGTTTTAATTTTTTTCCTTTTTAATGTTATTTCGGGTTTTTTGGGACCTTTAGTGTGTTTTATTATTTTTAGGGGTTTTAGGGTTTTTTTGGTTTTTAGGGACCTTTAGGGTTTTAGGGGTTTTAGGGAATTTAAGGTTTTTTAGATTTTTCTAGCATCTTGTATGATTTTAATGGGCTTTAGGGTTATTTAAGGTTTTCATAGGGTATTTAGGGACTTTAGTGTTTTTAGTTTTTTATGGGGTTTATGGTTTTTTCTAGTCCTTAAGAAGTTTTTTTGTTTTTTTGAGTCCTTTAGGGGTTTCATGATTTTTATGGCCCTTTATGTTTTGTAGGGTTTTTATGGTTGTTTACGGGTTTTTATGATTTTTATGGTTCTTAAGGGTTTTGAGGATTTTATGGTCTTTTAGGGATTTATGGACCCTTATGGGTTTTATATTTTTAGTGAATTTTAGGGTCTTAGATCATTTTATAGTCTTTTGGTGGTTTTTGGATTTTAAATATTTTTAGTGTGTTTAAGGGTTTTTATGGTCTTATAATATTTTTATGGGTTTTAGTGTATTTCAAGGGTCTTAACTATTTTTTGGATATTTTAGTGTTTCTAGGGTTATCATGTTTTAGGGTTTTTAGGATTTTCATGGATTTTAGGGGGTTTAGGGTTTTTAATTGGTTTTAAATGTTTATGGGTTTTTTAGTATTTTTAAGGGTTTTTGGATTTTTTAGTATTTTAGGGATTTAAGGTTTTTTAGGAATTTATTGTATTTGAGGTTTTTATAGGTTTTTCGTGTTATTATGTGGTTTGGTATTTTAGGGGTTTTAAGGGGTTTTTTTAGTACTTTTAGGTTTTTTAGGGATCTTTAGTGTTTGAAGTGTTTTTAGGGGGTTTTAGAGTTTTTTGGGTATTAAGGATTTTCTAGGGATTTTAGGGTTTTATATGGTTTTAGGTTGTTGGGTAATGGTATTAGGGTGTAGGGTATAGGGTTTTTGGTGTAAGGTATAAGGTTTAGGGTGTATTTTTTAGGGTTTAGGGTGTAGGTTATAGGGTTTCAGTATAGGGTATATTGTTTTGATTATAGGGTAAGGCATTTAGGGTGTAAGGTATAAGGTTTGGGGTATGCAGTAGAGGGTTTACGGTGTATGTTTTAGGGTTTTTGGTATGTGTTTTAGGGATTTGGATCTAGGTTTTATTATTTAGGGTTTAGAGTTTTCGGTTTTGGGTTTTGGGTGTGGGGTCTAGGTTTTATGATGTAGGGTTTAGGGTGTAGGGTGTAGGTATTTGGTTGTAGGGTTTATGGTTTAGGGTGTAGGGTATGGAGTATAGGGTATAGGGTTTAAGGTTATAGATTTAGGATGCATGTTATTGAGTTTATTATATATTTTTTAGGTTTTAGGGAGTAGGATATAGGGTATAGGGGTTTTGGATTTTAATGATTATAGGATTTTTAATGTTTTTTGGGGATTTTTAGGGTTTTAGGATTTCATAGGGAATTTAATGTTTTTAGTGTTTTTAGGTTTTTTAGTGTTATTTGGTTTTTATGTTTTTTCAAACATTTTAAGGGTTTTTAAGAGTTTTATGTTTTTTAAAGGTTTTAGGGGTTTTTAGTTATTTCAGGGTTTTCTGGTTTTTAAGCGGTTTTTTAGGGTCGAGATTCTACAGTTTTGGGTATTGGGTTTAGGGTGATGGGTTTATGGTTTAGGGTTTAGGGTGTAGTGTATAGGGTTTAGGGTGTTGGGTTTAGGGTTTAGGGTTCAGGGTGTAGGGTATAGGGTTTATGGGGTAGGGTTTAGGGTTTAGGTTGATGGTTATAGTGTTTAGGGAGTGGAGTTTAGGGTCTCAAGTGTATGGTTTGGGGTTTAGGGATTCAGGATTAGGGTGTTGGATATAGAATTTTGGGTGTAGGGTTTTGAGTTTAGTGTTTAGGGTTTATGGTTTGGGGTTTGTCATTTATTTTTATGGGTATGGGGATTATGATTAAGGGTACATGTTTTAGGGTGTATGATTTTGGTTTAGGGTTTTGGGTTTTGGGTATAGGGTATAGGGTGTAGGGTTTAGGTTTTATGGTATTGGATTTGGTGTGTAGTGTTTATGGTTTTGGGTGTAGTTTGTAGGGTTTATTTTTTTGGGATTATCATTTAGGGTGTATGGTATAAGGTTTAGAGTTTATATTATAGGGTGTAGGGTATAGGTTTTAGGGTTTAGGGTGTCAGTTATTGGGTTGCGGGTTTAGGTTTTTGGTTTACTATGTAGTATATAGGTTTTATGGTGTAGGGTTTTGGGTCTAGGGTGTATGGTATTGGTAGGGTTTAGGGTTTAGGGTGAAGGTCTTAGGGTTTATGGTGTTGGGTGTTGGGATTAGGGTGTACGATATCAGCTTTTAGGTATAGAGTTTAAGGAATATGGTGTAGGGTTTAGTGTTTAGGGTGTATGGTTTAGGGTTTAGGGGTTATGGTATAGGGTATATGTTTTATGATTTAGAGTTCTAAGTGTATCTTATAGGGTATAGGGATTATTGTTTAGGGTATAGGGATTATGGTGTTGGGTATAAGGTTTAGGGTGTAGGGTATTATGTTTAGGGTGTAGGGTATCAGGTTTAGGGTATAGTGTTTTGGTTTTAAGGTGTTGAGTATACTGTTTAGGGTGTACCGTATGGGGTTTAGACTGTACGTTTTAGTGTTTTAGATTTAGGGTAATGGTTTTAGGGTATAGAATTTAGGGTTTATGGTGTGGGGTATTGCCTTTAGTGTATAGGGATTTGGGTTTATAAAGGTTTTTTGGTTTTTTTTGGATTCTTATGGTTTCTTTTTGTTTTACGATTTTAATGTTGTTTTAGGATTTTTAGTTTTTTCAATATTTTTAGTTATTATAGGGTTATTTAGGATGTTTGTTTAGGGGTTTTGAGGGTTTTGGGTTTCTTAGGGGGGGGGGTCGGGTTTTTAGAATGTTTAAGGTTTTCTTAGGGTTTTAAGGGTTTTTATTGGGGTTTTAGTTTCTTTTGGGATTTTTTGGGGGTTTTTATGATATTTAGGGTCTTTTGTGGTTTTAGGGATTTCCTGGTCTTTTAATATATTTGGGTTTTAGGGACTTTTAGGATTTTAAGGATATTTCATACTTTTAGGGTTTTTTGGGTTTATGGTTTTTAGGGATTATTTGGGGTTTTATATTTTTATATGGTTTGAGGGGTTTTAAGGTTTTTTTGGGGTTTTAGGAATTTTTCGGATTTTAGGTTTTTTAATATTATTTGTATTTTTTGTTTTTATGGTTTTTGGGAAGTATTTAGTGTTTTCGGGTTTTACGGGGGTTTTCTATTTTTTTAATCTTTTTTGTGTTTTTTGGTTTTGTGGGATTTTTTATTATTTTTTGTTTATTATAGGGGATTTTTGGTTTTCTGGTCTTTTATTGGTTTTTAGGTGTTCTAAGGGGATTTAGGGGTTTTAGGGGATTTAATTTTTCTTACATATTTTAGTTTTTTAGTTTTTTTGGGGATTTCAGGGATTTTCTAAGTTATTTTTTATTTTTAGGGTGTTTTCAATTTTTAAGGATTTTAGGGTTTAATGTTTTTAGGGTTGTTTTAGAGTTTATAGGGGGTTTTTTGTTGTCTGAGGGGTTTTATTGTTTTTCTATAATTTTTACATTTTTTTAAGTTTTGTTACTATTTTGTGGCCTTTTTTGGTTTTTTTTTGTTTTTTGTGGGATTTTTGGGTATTTTTGGGTTTTAGGGTTTTAGGGGTTTGTAGATCATATTTAGTATTTTTAGGGGTTTTAGGGTTTTAATGTTTTAAGGGGTTTAATGGTTTTTGGAATTTTAGTGTTTTTAGGGTTTTTAGGGGTTTTAGGGTTTTTTGGGGTTTTGGGGGATTTTGGGGTTTTGGGTTTTGGGTTTTTATGGTTGTCAGGGTGTTTTAGTGTTTTATAGTTTTATTGGGGTTTTGGTTTTTAGTATTTTTAGGTTTTTAGGGTTTTTCATGGGTGTTTTGAGGGTTTTAGGGATTTTAGTGTTTTAGGGGTTTTTTGTTTTTTAGTGGTTTTAAGGGTTTTTAAGGTTTTTAATATTTTTAGGGTTTTAGGGGGTTTTGGGATGTTTTCATTTTTTATATATTTTTAGGTTTTATAGTGTTTCTTTATATTTTTTGGTGTTATATTAATTTTTCAGGGGTTTTAGGGGTTTTATTGGTTTTTAGGGTATTTAGGGTTTTTGGTTTTTAGGGGGGTTTATGTTTTTATGGTTTTTGAGGATTTTTATGTTTCATTGTTTTTTTAGGTTTAAGAGGTTATGGAATTTTAGAGTTTGTATAGGGTTATTTTGGTCAATTTAGAAGAATTCAGGGTTTTTTAGAGTTTTTTTACATTTTTAGGGGTTTTACTGTTTTCATGAATTTTTGGATCTTTAAGGTTATTAGTGTTTTTAGGGGTTTTAGGGGGTTGGGGTTTTATGGTTTTTAGTGTTTTTATGTGGTTTTCAAGGTTTTAAGGTTTTTTAGGGTCTGTTAGGTTTTTTTGGGGGTTTTAGATTTTTTTTTTGGTTTCTAGGGTTTTCTTAGGGGTTTTAGGGATTTTAAGGGGTTTTATAGGTTTTAGGGGTTTTATTGATTTTTTTTATTTTTAAATGTTTTTAGGGGTTTTTAGAGTTTTGAAAGGTTTTTAGTTTTTTTTAGAGTTTTTCATGGTATTTTATAGTTTTTTTGGGTTTTTACATTTTTAGGTGTTTTTATAACTTTTTAGAATTCCTTAGGGGTTTTGGGATTAAATTATTTTTAGGGTTGTTAAGGTTTTGAGTTTATGGGGTTTTAATGGGTTTTATGAATTTTAGAGGGTTTTTATGGTTTTTAATGGGGTTTTAGGATACTAGAGAGTTTTTAGGGCCTTACGGTTTTTAGTGGTTTTGGAGATTTTAGGGGGTTTTAGGTTTTTATGGATTATTATTGTTTTTAGGATTATTTTATGTGTTATAGGGTATTTTAGGTTATTTTATTGTGTTTTGATGGTCGTATATGTTTTTGGAATTTTTGGATTTTTTAGTGTTTTTGGGTTTTTTATGATATTTATGGGTTTTAAGGTTTTTTAGGGATTTAAGAGGTTTAAATGTTTTTCGGGGTTATACAGTATTTTAAAAAATTATGGTTTTTATGGGGTTTTCAAGGGTTTTAACGTTTTTATGGGTTTTATTGGTTTTTAGATTTTTAGAGTTTTTAGGGTTTTATTAGGGTTTCTAGGGGTTTGGGGATTTCATAGTGATTTTGGGGGTTTTAGGTTCTTTATTATTTTTAAATGTTTTGTGGTTATAAGGGGGTTTGGGGGGTTTGGGGGTTTTTAAGGTCTTTTTCTAGATTTTTTTGGGTTTTCTAGGGGTTTTAGGGCTAGTTTAGGGTATTTTTAATTTTATAGGTTTTGGGGGTTTTGTAGTGTTTTGGGGGTGTTTTTAGGGTTTTGGGAGGGGTTTTGGGTTTTTAGGTGTTTTTAAGGTTTTTAGGGTTTTAATGGGTTTGGGGGGTATTCTTGTTTTTAGGGGTGTTTATGTTTTTTTATGTATTTCTAATGTTCTTTTAGGGTTTTAAAAAAATTTAGTTTTTCTTATGGTTTTTAGGGAATTTAAAGGCAAGTAAGGCTCGGGGCTAGGATATTCATGACCACCCCCAAAATTTATTAAAAAAGACACAATGACACTTCAGAAAAGGGAGGGGCAGGGTTTTATGGACTTTAAGGGTTTGATAGGATTTTTAGGGTCTTTTTTTTATTTTAGTTTTTTCAACATTTTTAGGGGTGTTTAAGATTTTTTTGGATTTTTTAGTTTTTTTTTGAACATTTTTGGTTGTAGGGGTTCTTAGAGATTTTTTTTGAGTTTTAGGGATTTCTATGGTTTTAGGGATTTAATGGATTTAGGGTTTTTAATGTTTTTTAGAGTTTTAGGGTTTTTTAGTATTTTTTGGTTTTTAGGTTTTTTATGGTTTTTAGGAGGTTTGGAGTTGTTAAGGGTTTTAGTGTTTTAGGGTTTTTAGAGTTATTAGGGGTTTTAAGGATTTTTAAGATTTTTAGGGTTTTAAGGGTTTGTTATTATTTTAATGGTTTTTAGGGTTTTAAGAGTTTTTATGTTTTTAGGGGTTTTAGAATTTTTTAGTGTTCTAACAGTTTTTAGAGTGTTTAATGATTTTTATAGGACCTTTAGTGTTTTATATGGTTTTAGTATCTTTTAAAGTTTTTTTCCTTTTAGGGTCTTATAGGAGTTTTAAGGTCATTTATGGGGTTTTAGGGGTGTTTAGAAATTTTATGGATTTTAAGGACTTTAGCGATTTTAGGGTTTTATGGTGTTTAGGGGTTTTAGGGTCTTTAGGGTTTTTTGGGTTTTAATTTATTTAGGGGGTTTATGGTTTTTAGTGTTTTTTTTTGTTTTCTTAGGGGTTTTAATTTTTTGTATGATTTCTTTGGATTTGTAGGGTTATTAATGTTTTTAGGGGTTTTTTGGTTTTTAAGGTCTTTAGGGTTTTTAAGGTTATTAGGGTTTTAAGTATTTTTTATGGATATATGGTTTTTAGTTTTTTAGGGATTTAAGGGCTTTGGGGGGGTTATGTTTTTTGGGGGTTTAGGGTGTTTAGGGATATTACTGTGTTTAGGGTCTTAAGGTCATTTTTAGTGTTTTTAGGTTTTTCTAGATTTTTTTAGGGTTTTTTGGGGGTTTTATATGTTTTTAAAGTTTTTAGGGTTTATGGATATGAGGGTCTCTATGTGTTATTAGAGTTATAATGTTTTCATAGGTTTTTTAAGCTTTTTTTGTTTTCTAATTTTTTTATGGTTTTTTGGTTTTTATTGGTTTTTAGGCACTTTTTGTTTTTGTATGGGTTTTTGGTTTTTATGGGTTTTATGGTCTTTTAATATATTTAAGGGGTTTTAAATAATTTCAGGGTTTTTTAGGGGGGGTTATAGTTTTAATAGTTTCTGGGGTTTTATGTTTTTTTAGGGTTTTGGGTCTTTAATGGTTTTAGGGTGTTTTAGGGTTATAAGGATTTTTTGGGGTTTTGTGTCTTTTAGTGTTTTGGGGTCCTTTAGGGTTTTTTTGGAGTTTTAGGGCCCTTTAGGGGTTTTATGGTTTTTAGTGTCCCATAGGGTTTTTAGATTCCTATTGGAATTTAGGGTTTTGAGGTTGTTTGGTGTTTTATAGGGTTTAATGGGTTTTTAGGTTTTCAGGGGTTTTAGTGATTTTTAGCAGTTTTTTTGTTTTTTTTAAGGTTTTATGGATTTTTTGGGATTTCTTGGGGTTTTTAGTGTTTTTAGTGTTTTAATGGTGTTTAGTGTTTTTTTTGTTTTTAATGTTTTTAGGGTTTTTGGGTTTATAGGATTTTTGTGGAATCTTTGGCTTTTTAGGGTATTTATGTTTTTCAGGGTTTTTGGGTTTTTATGGTTTTATTGGTTTTTTCAGGGTTTTGGAGAATTTGATTTTTTTTAGGTTTTTTGGTTTTTAAGGTATTATGAGTTTTTAGGGTAAGGAAGGTGCAAGGCCAGGCTATTCCTACCCCTCCCCCCCAAATTATGAAAATAAGATAATAGTGCAGATAGGGGCAGGACAGAGTCAATTGACCCATACCAAAAAAATCCCCATAAACAAAAACAAATAAAAAAATAAACAAAAAAACAAACTCAACAGCAGCTTCAATGCATCCTATCCAGTCAATACCAGCATCTAGCAGCACCAGATCTAATCATCGCAGCCATAACAATCTTTCATCACCTCCCAGCTAGGCAGTAACCAGTGTCCAGCAACACACTTTCCAACATCCAGTGGCTCCTTTCCAAAAATATTCACCACCAACAACATCAATCCACCAGAACCAAACTCATCAACCTTAAAATCATCAAGTCCCAGCCAAGAAGTAACCAACATCCAGCTCTTCAGTTTCCAACAACTAGCATACCCTTCAACAAATCCCCTCCCAAAAACAACGCAAGACCACCAGCACCGACGTCCATAGCCAAATTGCAGCATCCATAATGCCTTGTTCTGACCCAGATCCAAACAGCCCCTCACATCAAATCTAATAAGTAGCACCAGCAATAACATGCAACCAATCCATCCATAATCAGTAAAGATGCCATAAAGAAAAAACAAACACAGAATATTAGAACAACAAAACCACTACAGTGCCTCTTTCCTCCTTCTGTCCTCACCATCGAGAATCCTCGCTAATGAGAACTACCTCCAACCCTTCCAAGGAAAGCAGCAACCAATAACCACCCGCTCAGCATCTAGCAACCAGCATTTCCATGCCAATCAAAACCCAGTAACCAGCAACTCACACCCAACAGCTCCCATTCGATGATAAAGAATGAAAAAGTAGGTAAACCAGGATCGCCATATCCCACATCCAGGTCTATAACATAGACAACAACATTCCACAGCCTCCCTAGCCACATCTTTCCACACCAACTTCCAGCATCCAACATCCAACCGCACCAGCATCCTGCATCCAACACCCAGCACCATCACATAAAAGATCTATCCCACCAATCAACCAAAACAACACCGAGACCAACATGAGGTAGAAATGCCTCTAAGCGTGCACCTCCAAGAGCAATATGGAATGACCTCCATGCCGTGATAGCTAGAGAGAAAGACACTGAGGCCAGAAGACTCCATACCACCAAAATCAAAGCTGAGAAAGACCAAATCTGACCCTTACCACATTGAAAGAAGCCGAGAGTAGCATCCCACCACCACAATAGTCTAGTCCATCCATTACTAACCCCTGAAGAACCCTAGTCCCAAAAAATCGCCACTGCAATGTAGAGCCGACCAAAGCCATGGATTGTCGCCAGTGCTGGGAGAACACTAGATGAAGGGACGCCGACGTGGCGAAGGAGAGAGTATTGATTATTGTGGACGAAGTCTCCATCCAAGGCCGACGTTCAGGAAGCCCAAGATGAGACGAATTCACTCACCTTACTTTGTCACGACCCCCCTAAATATTTGATTTGTGAGCCACAAGACCATTGAACAAAGAAGACCCAACCACAAATTCCAATCCCTCTCTCTGCACCTTCGTCGAAGACCCCCATCACCAAAAGAGCTGATCCGTCGGAACCGATACCAATCCATTGAGCAGAAGGCGAGGCCTCCATGGTCGAGGAGTGAGGATTGGGAGAGGAAGAGAAGAAAACCAAGAGACTCAGCCTCTATCTCAAACAAGTTGTTGGATAACTAGGTATAGGTGATTGTGACACCACACTTATTTTAGGGTTTTAGGGTTTTTAGGGTTAATTTATTTTTTTATATTCTCTAATTTGTTTATTATTTTGGGTGTTATGTGTTTTATGATTTTTTGAGATTTTATGGGGTTTTAGAATTTTTTAGGGTTTTTATCCTTGGTAAGGGCTTTTACAGTTCTTATGGTCATTTAATGTTTTTAGAGTTTTTAGGTATTTTATGTACCTTTATTGATTTTATAGATTTTAGGGTCATTTAGGGTTTTTTAGGTATTTTGTGTCTTTGAGGGATGTTAGGTGGTTTTAGGGGTTTTATGTTTTTAGTATTTTTAGTGTTTTTATGGTCTTTTATGGTGTTTAAGGGGTTTTTATATCCTTTATAGTTTTAGGGTCCTTTATAGTTTTAGGGTTTTAGGTTCGTTTAGGTATTTCAATTATTTTCAGGGTCCTTTAGGGTTTTTAGTATTTTGGAATGTTTGTTTTGGTTTTTAGGGGATTTATATTTTTTGATATTTAGTATTTTTAGGTTTTTTAGGGGTTTTAGGGTTTCATGTGTTTTTATGGTTTTTGGGGGATTTGGGGGATTTTTAGGGGTTTTAGGGGTTTTTATTATAATTTTCAGTTTTTATGAGTTTTTAATTTTTTGGTTTTTTTAATTTTATTTAGGGTTTTTTGGGACCTTTAGTGTGTTTTATTATTTTTAGGGTTTTTAGGTATTTTTTGGTTTTTAGGGACCTTTAGGGTTTTAGGGGTTTTACGGCATTTAAAGTTTTTTAGATTTTTCTAGAATCTTGTATGATTTTAATGGGCTTTAGAGTTCTTTAAGCTTTTTATAGGGTATTTAGGTACTTTAATGTTTTTAGTTTTTTATGGGTTTTAGGGTTTTTTCTAGTCCTTAATAAGTTTTGGTTGTTTTTTTGAGTCCTCTAGGGTTTTCATGGTTTTTATGGCCCTTTATGTTTTTTAGGGGTTTTATGGTTGTTTACAGGGTTTTATGATTTTTATGGTTCTTAAGTGTTTTTAGTATTTTTGGGTATTTTAATGATTTATGGACCCTTATGGGTTTTATATGTTTATTGAATTTTAGGGTCTTAGAGCATTTTATAGTATTTTGGTGGTTTTTGGATTTTAAATATTTTTTGTGTGTTTAAGGGTTTTTATTGTCTTATAATATTTTTAGGGTTTTTAGTTTATTTCAAGGGTCATAACTATTTTTGGATATTTTAGTGTTTTTAGGGTTGTCATGTTTTAGGGTTTTTAGTATTTTCATGGATTTTAGGGTTTTTATGGTTTTTAATTGGTTTTAAATGTTTATACTTTTTCAGTATTTTTAAGGGTTTTTGGATTTTTTAGTATTTTAGGGATTTAATGTTTTTTAGGAATTTATTGTATTTAAGGTTTTTATGGGTTTTTAGTGTTAATATTTGGTTTGGTATTTTAAGGGTTTTAAGGGGTTTTTTAGTACTTTTAGGTTTTTTAGGGATCTTTAGTGTTTGAAGTGTTTTTAGGGGGTTTTAGAGTTTTTTGGGTATTTAGGAGTTTCTAGGGATTTCAGGGTTTTATAAGGTCTTAGGCTGTTGGGAATTGGGGTTTAGGTGTAGGGTATTGGGTTTTTGGTGTAAGGTATAGGGTTTATGGTGTATTGTTTAGGGTTTAGGGTGTAGGTTATAGGGTTTTTGGTATAGGGTATATGGTTTTGATTATAGGGTAAGGCATTTAGGGTGTAATGTATAAGGTTTGGGGTATGTGGTAGAGGGTTTACAATGTAGGTTTTAGGGTTTGGGTATGTGTTTTAGGGAGTTGGATTTAGGGTTTAGTATTTAGGGTTTAGAGTTTTGGGTTTTGGGTGTGGGGTCTAGATTTTATGATGTAGGGTTTAGGGTGTAGGGTGTAGGTATTTGGTTGTAGGGTTTATGGTTTAGGGTGTAGTGTATGGAGTATAGGGTATAGGGTTTAAGGTTATGGATTTAAGATGCATGGTATTGAGTTTATTATATATTTTTTAGGTTTTAGGGAGTAGGATATAGGGTATAGGGTTTTTATGATTTTAATGATTATAGGATTTTAATGTTTTTTGGGGATGTTTAGGGTTTTAGGATTTCTTAGGGAATTTAATGTTTTTAGTGTTTTTAGGTTTTTAGTGTTATTTGGTTTTTTATGTTTTTTTGAACATTTTAAGGGTTTTTAAGAGTTTTATGTGTTTTAAAGGTTTTTGGGGTTTTTAGTTATTTTAGGGTTTTATGGTTTTTAAGGGGTTCCTTATAGTTTTTAGGGGCATTAGTGATTTTTTTGGGTTTTATGGGGTTTTAGGATTTTTATAGGTTTTATATTTTTAGAGATTTTTAGGGTTGTAGTGTCGTTAATTATTTTAAAGTGTTTTTTGGGTTTTCAGGGTTTTCAGGGTCTACAAGGGTTTTCATTATTTTTTTAGGTTTTTTATAGTTTTTAGTGTCTTAGGGGTTTTTAGGGTTTTATTTGAGTTTAAAGAGGCCTTCATTTTTTTCTAGTTTTTTGGGGGTTTAGGGTTTTTTACGGGTTTTTATGAATTCTTGGGTTTTTTATGGTTTTATATTTTTTATGGTTTTTGGGTGTTCCCATGTTTTTTGGGTTTTTAGGGTATTTATGAGTTTTAGGGGAGTTAAGGCTTTAATTTTTTTTTGGGTTTTAATGGGTTTTAGAGTTTTAAAGTTTATTAAGAATATTTGTGGGTTTTATTGGATATTTTAGGGTATTTTATAGGTTTTTAGGATTTTTAGTTGTTTACATGCTTCTTGTGTCTTTTGGGGTTTTTGATTTTTAGGTTTTTTTAGTTTTTTAAGGTTTTTTATAGATTCTTAGAATTTTTAGAGGTTTTTTGGTTTTTAGTATTTGAGGTGTTTTAGGGGTTTCAGGGGGTTTCAAGGTTTTTAGATCATTTGAGAGGGGTTTCTTTGTGTTTTTATAGTTATTTTTGGGGTTTAGGGTTTTTTGGTATTTTTTTCTGGTTTTTAGGGTGGTTTAGGGGTTCTTAAGGTTTTTTTTGGGTTTTATGTTATTTATGGGTTTGAGGTTTTTAGGATTATTTTTGTTTTTTTTGTGTTTAGGGGGATTAATGGTTTTTATGGGTTTTTATGTTTTAGGGTTTTTGAGGTCTTTTGGGGTTTTAGGTGTTTTTTCGGGTTTTTATGGTTTTTAGGGTCATTTAACATTTTTGAGGATATATTTATCCTTTTAAGTTTGCTTATTGTTTTTTAGTTTTTTATGGTCTTTATGGGTTTTTAGGGTTTTGGGGTTTTTTAGTGGATTTAGGGGTTTTAAGAGTCTAATGGATTTTTATGGGTTTAGAGGATTTTAAGTTCCTTTAGTAATTTAGGGTACTTTAGGGTTTTAGGGAAATTTGGTGTTTTTTAGTTATTTTTAGAAACCTTTAGGGGAATTTTGAGTATTTTGGGTTATTAGGGCCCTTTAGTATTTTCCGTGTTTTAGGGTCCTCTATGTTTTTTAGGGTACTTTTTGGATTTTAGTATTCTTAGAAATTTTTGTGGTATTTTATAGTCTTTTAGGGTTTTAGGGGTTTTAGTGTCTTTTAAGGGGGTTATGGTTTTTAGGGTTAGTTAGTGTTTCAAGATTCCTTTAGGGTTTTTTGAGGTGTTTTTAGGGAATTTTATGGTCTTTTAGTGGTTTTTGGGTATTTTATGGTTTTTAGGGTATTTATTGCTTTTTTTGGTTTTGAGGGTTTTTAATGTTTTTAGGGTTTTGGGGGGTTTTAGGTATTTTTTGGGTTTAAGGGGTTTCAGTGACCTTTAGGATATTTATGGTTTTGGGGGGGGGGGTTCAGTTTTTAAGGTTTTTAAGGGGTTTAAAGGGGTTTTAGGGTTTATAAGGGTTTTAGGTTTTTAGGGGTTTTATATTTTTATGGAGTTTTATTGTTTTACGGTTAATAGAATATTTTAGGGTTTTTAGGGTTTTAATGTGTTTTTGGGTTTTTGGGGTTTTAGAGCTTGTTGAGGTTTTTTTATTATTTTAATGTTATTAGGTTATCTTTGGTTTTTTAGTATTTTTAGTGTTTTTATGGTCTTTAAGGTTTGTTTTATAGTTTTTAGTGTATTTAACGATTTTTTCATTTTTAGGGGTCTTAATGTTTTTAGGGGTTTTAGAGATTTTAGGGTTTTAAGTGTTTTAGGGTTTTTTATGGGTTTTAGGGTGTTTAATGGGTTTTATGGTCTTTTTGGAATTTTATAGGGTTATTTTTTATTTTTATGATTTTTAGAATTCTTTAGTTTTTATTAGGTTTTAGGGTTTTTTTAGTTTTTAGGGTGTTTTTAGTCTTTAAGGAGTTTTTATGGCCTTTAATGGGTTTTAGGGTTTTTATGGGTATAAGTGTTTTTTTGGTTTTTTGATTTTTTGTCTTTTTTAGGTTTTTTGGGTTTTTATGGGTATTTAAGGGTTTTTATGTTTTTAAGGTTTTTAGTGATTTTTATATTTTTCATGGGTTTTTTTGGGTTTTTAGGTATTTTTTAAAGGTTTGTATTGTTTTTCATGATTTTTTGGGTTTTTAGGTATTCTATGGTTTTTTTGATATTTTTATGGTTTTAATGTTTTAATGTTATTTTAGAGGTTTCAAGGGGTTTTTTTCTGGTTTTAGGTGTTTTAAGGTTTTTGGATTTTTGGGGGTTTTAGGGGGTTTTAGAGTTTCAAGGTAATTTTTAGTATTTTTTGTGTTTTTAGGGTTTTTTTGGTTTTCTTTGGTTTTTAGGGGTTTGCATGATTTTTAGGGGTCTTGGGGATTTTCATTTTTTTATGGGTTTTGGTGGGGCTTTAGGGTTTCTTTAGGTTTTTAGGGTTTTTAAGTTGTTTTCATGGATTTTTTTGGATTTTACTATTTTTAAGAGTTTTAGGGTTTTTTGGGTTATTAGGTTTTTTAGGGTTTTAAGGGGTTTTTAAGATTTCTTTAGTGTTATTTAGGTTTTTAGGATTCTTTTTGTTTTATGTTATTTTATGTTTTTTAGCGATTTTATGATTTTTAAGGGTTTTTATGGTTTTTTATGGTTTTTATAGGGTTATTTAGGGTCTTTTAGGGTTTTTAGGAGTTTTTAGGGTTTTTTTGGTCTTTTAGTGTTTTTAGGGTTTTAGGGTTTTTAGAGTTTTTAGGGAATTTTAGGGGTTTTATGTTTTTTAGGGTTTAAAGTTTTTTAGGGTTTTGTTGTTTTAATGGGTTTTTAGTTTTTTCATGGTTTTCTGATTTTTTAGGGATTTTAGGGGTTTCTAGTTTTTTAGGTTTTATTAGAGTTTTAAGGGTTTTTTGTTTTTTAGTTTTTTTGGGGATTCTTAAGGAATTTAAAGGTTTTTAGGGGGTTTAATGGTTGGTTACTATTTTTGAGAGGTTTTAAGGGGTTTTGTGGGTTTTATAGCTTTTATGGTTTTTGAAGAGTCTATTAGGTTTTTAGGGGGGTTTAAGGGTTTTTAGGTTTTAAGGGTTTTAATGGAATTTTAAGGGTTTTAGGGGTTTAGGGTTTTTAGGGGTTTTATGGTTTTTGGTTTTTGGGGCTTTCAGAAATTTTTAGGGTTTTTAAGGCCTTTTATGGTTCTATGGTTTTTTTAGTTTTTATGATTTTTAGGATTTCTTAGAGGTTTTATAGTTTTTATAGATTTGAGGGCTTCTAAGGGTTTTAGTAATATTTTGGGAATTTTAGTGTTTTTTTTGGTTTTTAGGTGTTTAAATGGATTTTTATGGGATTTTTTGTGGATTTTAGGGGTTATTATGTTTTTTTGGTATTTTATGGTAATTTTGGTTTTTTAGGATTTTAGGAGTTTTAAAAGTTTTTTAGGGTTTCTTCATGTTATTTTTAGTTTTTTAGGGACATATAGTGTTTTAGGGGTTTAAAAGGTTTCTAGTTTTTTTCATTATTTTTATGCTTTTGTGAGGGTTTTAGGTTTTTTTTATTTTTGGAGTTTTTTTTGGGGGGGGGTTTAGATTTTAAAATTTTATTAGGGTTTTAAGGGGTTTTATAGTTTTCTTAGTATTTTTAGTGTTTCTAGGTTTTTAGTGTTTTTTGGGTTTCTATGGGTTTTAGGGGTTTTATGGTATTGGGGGTTTTAGGAATTTTAATATTTTTTGGGTTTTTAATGGTTTTTTGGGAGTTTAAGGGGTTTTGGAGTTATTATATGTTTTTATATATTTTTTATGGTATTATAGAATTTTTAGGGGTTTTAGGGGTTTTTATTGTTTTTAGTGTTATAATGGTTTTAGGTATTTTTATGGTTTTGAAGGTTTTTAGGGTTATTAGGTTTTGGGGGAATTACAGTGTTTTAGGGGTTTAATAGGTGTTTTAGGGTTTTTGGCATCTTTAGGGTCTTATATGGGTTTTTAGGGATTTTAGGTGTTTTGGATCTTTATGGTTTTATGTTTTTGAAGGCTTTAGGGGGTTGCATTTTTTACTTTTTTTAGGGGATTTAGGTATTTTAGTGTTTTTAGGGGTTTTAGGGGGTTTAGAGTTTTTAGGGGTTTTAGGTTTTCTCTGGGTTTTTAGGGTTTTGATGGGATTTTACGGTTTTAAGGGTTTTTTTATTCTTCAAGAATTTTACGGTTTTCTGAGTTTTTGGGTTTTAGTGTTATTGATATTTTTAGGCTTTATGTTTATTAGGGTTTTTATGGATTTGTTAGGATTTAATGAGTTTTTATCATTTTTAGGGGTTTTAGTGTTTTTTAGGTATTTTAAGGTTTATTTAGAGATTTAGGGGGTTTACGATTATTTTAGGGGTTTTATGGTTTTTAAGTACATTAGGGGTTTTGAGGGGTTTTTAGGTGTTTTTAGGGTTTTATGGTTTTTTATTATTTTTTTGTTTTTAAGGTTTATTAGTTTTTTAGTGTTTTTTGGGGGTTTAATGATTTTAGGTTTTTTAGTGGTTTAAGGGTTTTAGGTATTGTTTAGAGTTTTTTTTGGGGGGGGGGGTATGTGTTTTTAGTGTTTTCATAGGTTTCTTTTGGTATTTTGGGGTTTTTTTAAGGTTTTTTATTTTTTTTATGTTTTTATGTTCTTTATGATTTTTAGGGTTCTTCACATTTTTTTGTTGTTATTGTTTTTAGTGTGTTTACGGTTTTTTGGGTTTTTATGGAGATTATGGTTTTTTACGATATTATGATTTTTGAGGGTTTTAGTAGGTTTTTCAAGGTTTTAGTGTTTCTTATGGTTTTTCTAGGGTTTTAGTTTTTCCGTGAAATTTAGTGTTTTTAGGGGTGTTATGGTTTTGGAGGGTTTTAATGGTATTTTGGGTCTTAGGATTTTCTAGGGATGTTTAGGTTTTTGAGTTTTTAGAGTTTATGGTGTTTGTTTGGTGGTTTTAGTGTTTTTATGGGTTTTGAGGGATTTTAGGGTGATTTAGGGTTTTTAGGGGTCTTAATATTTTTAGGTTCTTTAAGGGTTTTTAGTGTTTTTATGGTGTTATGTTTTTTGGGCATTTTAGGGTATTATATGGTTTTAGGGTATTTTTATGTTTTTTTGGTTTTTTTAGAGTCTTAGGGTTTTGGGGGTTTTATGGTTTTTTTTATGTTTTTTGGATATTTAGGGTCATTAAGTGGTTTTGTTTTGTGTTTTAGGGTCTTTGTGGGGTTTAAGGGGTTTTAATATTTTTTTAGGGTTTTGAGGGTTTTAGGGATTTTATGCTCCATTTTGGGTTTTTAGGGTTTCTAGTTTCCTTTAATGGTTTTGGGGGTTTTGGGTCCTTTGGTGTTTCTAGTGTTTTTAAGGTCATTTAGGGGTTTTTGTATTTTTATTTTTTAGGGGTTTTAGGGTTTTCTAGGTTTTTTAAAGTTTTTATGTTTTTAATGGTTTTTAGGGTTTTTAGGGTTATATGTTATTTTAGGGTTCTAGGGGGTTATTTTTTTTTTCATGTTTTGAGGCTTTTTAGGGTTACTAGGGAATTTAGGAACTTTTTAGGGATTAGGGGTTTTTAGCGTTTTTTGGGGATTTTAGGATTTTATAGGGGGGGGGGGGGCAAGGATTTTTTTTTGGTGTTTATGTAAAATTTGGCATTTTTTCGGGGGTTTATGATTTTTTAGGATTTTGAGGGTTTTAATGGATTTTAGTGGTTTTGTTTTTTTAGTTTTTAGGCTTTGTATACTTTTTAGGGTTTTAGGGTCATTGATTTAGGGGTTTTGGGGGTTATTTCGTTTTAAGGTTTTTATAGAATTTTAGGTTTTTTAGGGTTTTTGGGTCTTTAGGGGTTTTGGGTTTTTAAAGAGTTTTAGGTTTTTTTAGTCTTTTTAGGTTTTTAGGGTTTTAGTAATTTTTTGTTCTCTTAAGGGGTTTTAGGTTTTTAGGCTTATTGTTGGCTTTGGGGGGGGGGGGGGTTAGGAGTTTTTTGTGGGTTTCTGTATTTTAGGGGTTTTAGAATTTTAAAAAAAATTAGGTGTTTTTGGGGGTTTTAGTGGTTTTATGTTTTTAAGGTTTTTAGGGGTTTTTAGTGTGATTATGTGTTTTAGGTATTTTTATGGGTTTTAGGATTTTTAGGGTTTTTAATGGCTTTAAAAGGATTTTTTTGTGTTTTTAGTTTTTTTATGTTTTTAGGGTTTTTGAGTGTTTTAAGGGTTTTTCTAGTTTTTATGGTTTTTAATTTTTTAAATGGTTATTATGGTTTTTTTTAGGTTCATTAGGATTTTATAGTGTTTTTAGGGGTTTTCAGAATATTTAGGGTTGTAAAATGTTTTTGGGATTTTTTAGGTTTTTGGGTTTTAAGATCTTTATGGGTTATTGGGGGTTTTAGGCATTTTTAGTGTTTACAATGTTTTTTAGGGTTTTGTACATTATAGGTTTTTTTTAGGTATTTTATTATTTTTTATAGTTTTAGGTAATTTTTGGGTTTTGAGTGGGTTTTTATGGTTTTTAGGCAAGGAAGGTTCGGGGTCAGGCTATTCTAGACACCCCTCAAAATTTATTATAAAAAGACACGAAGACACTGCAGACAAGGGAGGGGAGGGGTCAAATGACCCACACCCCAAAACCCTTAACGACCCAAGACAAAGACGCCAAAAAAAGAAAAATCTAAAAAAGAAAAAACACACAAAGCCAAACAAAGTCCCTAGCATCCCCTTCCCTCCAAGCAGAAACCAATGTCCAGCAGCGTCAACACCATTAGCAGCATCCCATTTCGTAAGGGGGTTTAGAGTTTTTAGACATTTTTTAAGTATTTAATGGGTTTTAAGGTTCTCAGGGATTCATGGGTGTTTAAGGGTTTTTTGGTTATTTTAGGGCTTTTAAATTTTTTATCATTTCCTTTAGGGTTTTTTGGGTTTTATGGTCTTTTAGTGTGTTTGGTTTTTTAGTTTTTTTAAGGTGTTTGTGGAGTTTTTTTGGTTTTAGGGGATTTAAGGGTTTTTAGTGTTTTTATAATTTTATAGGCTTTTGGGTTTTCATGGTTTCCATTATTTTTAGGGTTTCATTAAAGTTTTTATGGTTTTTTTATTTTTAGGGGTTTATGCGTTTTTGGTGTTTTAGGATATTTAAGGATTTTTAAGGGTTTTTAGGTGTTTTTGATGTTTTTAGTGTTTTTAGTCTTTTTAGGGTTTTCATAAGGTTTTTTGGGGTTACATTACTTCTATGGTCCTTTAGGTTTTTTCAGGGTTTCTAGTGATTTTAAGGGTTTTTAGGGTCTTTTCAAGGATTTTTACTATTTCAAGTGATTTTTAGGGGATTTGAGGTGTTTTTCAGTTTTTAGGATATTTTTTTGTTTTGGGTATTTTTAGGGGTTTTAATTATTTTTAGGGTTTTTATATTTTTTATCTATTTTATGGTTTTTAATTTATTTAATTCTTTTAGGGGTTTTTAAGGGGGTTTTACATTTTAATGGGTTTAAGGATTTTTTAGTGTTTTTAGGTGGGTTTAGGTATTTTATGGTACTTTTATGGGAATTTAGGGTTTAAGGGTCCTTTTGGGGTTTTTAGGGTCATTTTATGGGTTTTATTTTTTTTATAGTTTTTTGAAATTTTTATTGTTTTTTTATTTATTTTTAGAGATTTTACATATTCTGTTTTTTTCAGGTTTTTATTGTTTTTAAAGGGGATTTTGTGTTTTTACGTCATGTAGGGGTTGTTTTTGTTCTTTTATAGATTTTAGGGGTTTTATGGGATTTTAGGGTTTTAGTTTTTTTCAAGTTTTTAGGGGTTTTAGGATATTTTATGGATTTTGAGGGTATTTAGTGGACTTCAGTGATTTTTAGTGTTTTTATTGTCCTTTATAGTTTTTTAGTGTTTTAGGGATTTTATGGGTTTTTAAGGTTTTAATGGTTTTTTAGTTTTTATGTTTTTTAGGTATTTTAGGTATTTTTATGCTTTTAGGGTTCTTTTGGGGGCTTCAGAGTTCTTTTAGGGGTTTTAGGGTGGTGTAGGGTTTCTTTGGTTTTACAGTTTTCTTAGGGGTTTTTAGTGTTTTTATGATTTTATTAGGGTTTTTAGGGTTTTTAAAGTTATTATGGGTTTTAGGGTTTTTTGATATTTTAGGGATTTTAGAGTTCTTAGTGGTTTTAGGATTTTTAAAGGGTTTTAAAATTGTTTTTAGGGGTTTTCAACTTTATAAGGTTGTTTTAGTGTTGTTAATGTTTTAGGGTTTTCTAGGTTTTTTAAGTTTTTTATGGTTTTCAATGTATTTTAGGGTTTTTCAGATTTTTTCGGGGGGTGGGGGTGGGGTAGAGTTTTTATGGATTTTAGGGATTTAGGGGTTCTTATTTGTTTTAGGGGTTTTATTGATTTTTTAAAATTTTAAGTGTTTTATTGATTTTTCAAAATGTTAGGTGTTTTAAGTGTTTTTTAGTTTTTAGGGGGCTTTAGTGTTTTTTGGTTATTTAGGGGTTTTTTGGTTTTTAGGTTTTTTTAGTGCTTTTTGGGTTTTAAGGTTTTGAGTGTGTTTTCTGGGTTTTAGGTTTTTTTGGGTTTTTCAGTTTTTATGGGGTTTTAGGGGATTTTTTAGAATTTCATAGGGGTTTTCAATGTTTTTGGTTTTTATGGTTTTTAGTGTTTTTAGTGGATTTAGGGTTTTTAGTGATATTAATGTTTTTAATGTTTTTAGAGTATTTTTGGGTTTTTTGGGGGTTTAAGGGGTTTTATGGGTCTTTAGGGGTTTTAATGTTTTTATTCCATTGAAGAGATTTTTTTTTGTATTTTAGGAGGGTTATAGGGGTTTGGGGTCTTATAGTGTTGTTATAGTTTTAGAGTCCTTTAGGGTTTTTAGGGTCATTTAGATTTTTTATAAATTTTTAGGGATTTACGGATTTTATGGGGTTTTCTGGTTTCTAGTGTTTTTATGTTTTCTAGGGGTTTAATTTTTTTAGAGTTTATTTTGGGGTTATAATGATTTTATAGGGTGGGGGAGGGGGTTATGGTTTTTTCAGTTTTTAGTGTTTTAATAAACTTTTAAGGTATCTTAATGTTATTTATAGTTTTTAGGGGTTTTATAGTTTTTAGTGTTTTTAATGTTTTTAGGGTTCTTATGGTTTTTAGGTTTTTAGTGGTTTTAAGGGTCTATATAATTTATTATAGATATTAATATATTTTAGGGACATTTTATGGGTTTTAGGGATTTTAATGGATTTTAGATTCTTTATATTTTTTTAGGTTTTCTAGTGTTTTTAGGTCATTATGGATTTTTGGTTTCTTAGAGTGTATTATTTTTTAGGGGGGTTTAAGATTTTTGGGATTTATTTGTCCTTTTAGAGTTTTAGTGTTTAGGGATTTTTTGGGGTTTTAAATTTTTAGTGTTTTTAGTGTTTTAGGGGTTTTGGGGGTGTTTTGGGTGTTTAGGGTTTGTTATAGTTTTTGGGTTTTTTATAGTTTTCGTAATTTTATGGGTTTTAGGTGTCTTTAGTTCTTCTATGGTTTTAGGGTTTTAAGAGTTTCTAGGGGTTTTTAGGGGTTTTAGGGTTCTTTTGGGTTTTTAGGGTTAGAGCGTGTTTTCATGTTTGGGTGGGTGGTGGGGGGGTTAGGGGAGGGTTTTTTGTGTTTTTTGGGGGTTTAGGGGGGTTTTATGGATTTTTGGTGGGTTTTAATGTATTTAGTGTTTTTATTGATAAAGGTTTTTTGTTTTAGGGGTTTTAGTGTTTTTCAGGTTTTTAGGAGTTTTTAGGGATTTTAGGGGAATTTTTGTTTTTTTAAAGGGTTTTTATGGGTTTTAGGGTTTTAGAAGTTTATAAGGTTTTATTTTCTTTAGGGTTTTAATGTTTTTTTTGGGTATTTATAGCTTTCGAATCATTTAAAGTTTTTATGGTTTTTTATGTTTTCTATGGATTTTTTTGGGATTTATGGTGTTTTGGTATTGTTTTACGGTTTTTGGGGTCTATTTGAGTTCTTTGGGACCTTAACGGTTTTTAAGAATTTCTTGGACCCCTTAGGGTTTTTATAGTTTTTATGGACCTTTAGGGGTTTTTTCATTTATTTTCCCTTTTTGGATTATATTTTTTTAGGGTTTTTATGGATTTTTATGGGTTTTTATGGTTTTGGGGGTTTTTAAGGAGTTTTAATGTTTTAATGGTTTTTAGGGGTTTTATGGGTTTTAAGGGTTTATGATTTTTTATAGTTTTTAGGGTTTTAGGTTTTTCATAGTTTTTTTTGTGTTTTAGGGGTTTTAGGGGTTTTAGTGATTTTATGAAATTTTACGGGGTTTTGGTTTTTTGGGTTTTTTTGTTTTTTTTATTTGTTTTTATATTTTTTTGGGGTTTTATGGATTTTGTGTTTTTAGGTTTCATAGAGGCTTTTATTGTTTTTTGGACTTTAGGGGGTAACATATTTCATATTTTTTCAAATTTATAAGGATTTATGGTGTTTTTTATTATTTTAGGGGGGTTTTATGGGCTTTTAAGGTTTTTAGGGGTTTTAGGATTTTTTTTGAGTTTTTAGGGTTTTTAGGGTTTTTGGTTATTTTTATGGTTTTTTGGGATATTTGGGGTTTTTCACGGTTTTTAGTGTTTTAGTGTTGTAATGTATTTAAGGTTTTTAAAAGGGTTTTTATGGTTTATAATGTTTTTAGGGTTTAGCATGTGATTTTAAAAGTTTTTAATAGTTTATTGGTCTTTTTAGTGGTTTTAGGGTTTTTGATGTTTTTAGGGTTACTAGGCTATTTTAGGATTTTAGTGTTTTTGAGGTTTTTAGTGGGTTTTAGGGTCTTTTAATTTTATTTGGGTTTTTTATTTTTTGTGGGGTTTTTATGGGATTTTATGTGTTTTAGGGTATTTGGGGACTTTTTGGGGTTTTGTTTTTTATGGTCATTTTGGATTTTGTTAGAGTTTTTGGGTATTAGTGGGTTTTTAGGGTCTTTTAAGGTTTTTAAATGTTTTTTAGGATCCTTTAGGGTATTAGTATTTTTTAGTATACTTTAGTGATTTTAGGTTTTTTGGGATCCATTATATATTTTAGGAGTTTTTAGGGTCTTTTAGGGTATTTAGGGGGTTTGGGGATTTTTAGGTATTTTAGGGTTTTTAGGGTTATTATTATTTTTAGAGAATTTTTTGTTAATTGGAGTTTTTATGGTTTTAGTGTTTTTAGTGGTTTTAGAATTTTTAGGATTTTTGGAGTTTTTAGGGGTTTAGGGTTTTTAAGGATTTTAAGGGCTTTTAGGGGTTTCATGGTTTTTTTTTGTGGTTTTTGAGTTTTTTTGGGATTCTAGGGTTTGTAGGGCATTAGTTTGTTTTTGGGTTCTAGGGTATTTAAGGGGTTTTTAGTGTTTTTATGGGTTTAAATTTATTTAGGGACTTTTATATTTTTTGGGGTTTTACGCTCTTTTAGATTTTTTAGGGTTCTTAGTTTATTTTAGAGTTTTTAGAGTTTTTAGGAATGTTTAGTTTTTTTGGGTTTTCTAGGGGATTCTAGGGTTTTTATAGGGTTTAGGATTTTTTGAGGTTTTTTATTGTTACTTAGGGTCTTTTAGATATTTTATGGGTTTTGGGGTTTTAGTGTTTTTTAATTTTTTTAGGGTCCTTTAGGGTTTTTTGTGTTTTTTGGATCCTTTGTGTTTTTAGGGGTTTTTATTTCCCTTTAGAGATTTTTGGGATTTTTGGGGGTTTTATAGTTTTAGGTTCCTTTTTGAATTTTAGGATTTTTAGGTTTTTAGGGACATTTAAGGTTTTTAGGGTTATGTCAGGTTTTTATTTCCTTCTAGTATTTTGGGTTATTTTACAGTATTTTTGGGTTTTTAGGATTTTAGTGACTTTTATGGTTTTTATGGTTTTGGGATCTTTTATAGGTTTTTATGGTCATTTAGGATTTTTAAGGGTTTTAGGGATTTTAGGGTGCTTTAGGGTTTTCGAGGGTGCTATAGTCTTTTTTGAATTTTTAAGGGTCTAGGGATTATTAGGATTTTTTTGTTTTTAGGGGTTTTCTCGTTATTTATTTATTAGCGTTTTTGTTTTTTATGGGATTTAATGGGTTTCATAGGGTTTTTAGAATTTTTAGGGTTTTAGTGTTTTTAGTATTTTTGGTTTTTTAGGGTTTTTAGGATTTGTTAGTGTTTTTAGGTTTTTAATGGTATTAATTGTTCTAAGGGATGTTTTTCATTTTTATTGTTTTTTGTGTTTTTTTGTTTTTTAAAGTTTTTTATTTTTATTTTTTATATGTTTTTTGGTGGTTTCTGTTTTTTATAGATTTTATTTATTTTTATGTTTTTAATGGTTTTTAGTTTTTTAGTTCCTTTCATGGATTTTAGTGTATTTTAGGGTTTTTTGAATTTTTAGGTGTTTTAGGGTATTTTAGGGGTGTTTGGGTATTTTTGGGGTTTTTAGGGATTTTATGGTTTTTTAAGATCAATTTTGTTTTTAGGGGTTTTTTGGTTTTTTGGTCTTTTAGTGGTTTTTAATTTTTTATAGGGATTTTTGTGGTTTAATGTTTTCTATGATTTTTAAGTGGTTTTTAGCGTTTCTTTTATGGTGTTTTGGGATTTTTTGTGTTATCGGGGTTATTTATGGTCTTGATGTTTTTTTAGGTTTTTAAGGGATTTGATATTTTTAGGGTTTTTATGGTTTTTATGAGTATTAAGTGTTTTTTGAGGATTTTTTTTTTATTTTTATGTGTTTTCAGGTTTTCATGGTATTTATGGTTTTTTAGTTTTTTAGGATTTAAGGATTTTTTTCAATTTTTATGGATTTAGCATTTATAATAGTTTTTTTTTTTGAGTTTTTAGGTCCTTTAGTAATTTTAGGGGGTTTAGGGATTTTAGTTTTATTAGGGTTTTTAGGTGTTTATATTTTTAGGAATTTTAAGGGTTTTTATTGGAATTTAGGGGGTTTTAGGGTTTTATGGTTTTTAGGGGTTTAGGTTTTTTATGGTTTTTTAGTTTTGTAAGGTTTCTTATGGGTTTTTTTGTTTTTAATGTTTTTTGGGGTTTTTAGAGTTTGTTGGGTTTCAGAGATATTTAGGACTATTTTATGTTTTTCACAAGGTTTTAGGGTTTTTAGGGGTTTAAAGGTTTTTAGTATTTTTAATATTTTTTGGATTTTTATATTTTGAGGTTATTTACATGGGTTTTCAGGCTGTCAGGGTTATTATATGGTCTTAGGATCTTTTAGGATTTTTGATTATTTCCTAGTGATTTCAGTGATTTGAAGGGTTTTTAGGGTTTTTAGTGTTTTTAGAGGGTTTTAGTGTTTTTAGAGGGTTTTATTGTTTTTACATGTTTTAGTGTCTTTAGGGTTTTTAGGGGTTTATTGGGGTTTTGGGGGGGTTTTAGAATTTTTATGGGTTTTCAGGGTTTTAGGGTTTTTATGGGTTTTTGGGTTCTTAGTTTTTTCTTAGGTTTTAAAGGGTTTTCAAGGTTTTTGTGTTTTTCAATGGTTTTAATAGTTTTTATGTTTTTTAGAGGTTTATCATAGCTTTAGTGGGTTTTAGGGTTTTTATGGGGGTTTTAGGTGTTTTAAAGATTTTTTGTGTTTTTAATTCATATATTGGTCTTTCAGGATTTTTGGGGTTTTAGGGTTTTTAATGTTTCTTAGGGGTTTTTAGTATTTTAGGGGTTTTAGTATTTTAATGGTTTTGAGAAATTTTAAGGGTTTATAATGTTTTTTGTATTTTTTTAGGGGGTTTTAGGAATTTTTATGGGTTTTACTGTGTTTTTTGTGGGTTTTGTGTTATTTAATATTTTTAGCGGTTATAGGGTTTTTTGGGGTTTTTATTGTTTTTGGTTTTTAGGGGTTTTAGGGGGGGTTTAGTGTATTTCAGGTTTTTTGGGTATTTTTTAGTTTTCAGGGTTCTTTCTATTTTCATTATTGTTTTGGTGTTTTTAGGGTTTTATGGTTTTTATTTTCTTTTTATGGAACTTAGTGTTTTTAGGGCATTTAGGGGTTTTAGGGGTTTTAAGGTTTTCTAGGGTTTTTAGTGTTATTAAGGTTTTTAGGTATTTTAGGTTTCATTTATGATTGTGGGGTTATTTTAGCGTTTTTATGGTTTTAGGTTTTATTAGGTTTTTATCATATTTTTGAATGTTATTAGGACTTTTTTGGGTTTCAGGGTTTTTTTGGGTTTTATATGTTTTAGGTTTTTTAGGGGTGTTAGGGAGTTTTAGAAAAGTTTGAGGCTTTTTTTGGTTTTATGGTTTTTAAGAGTTTCTGGGTGTTTAAGGTGTTTTTTGGGCTTCCTTACCTTTCATAAGGCTTTTAGTACTTTTATGGTATTTAAACGTCTTTTAGGGTTTTAAGGGTTTAAAGGTGTTCTAGATTTTTGAGGGGTTTTAGCATTTTTTAGGTGTTTTAGAGGTTTTGGGAGGGCTTTTAGGGCCTTTTATTTTTCTTGGTTTTTAGGGTTTCTTGGGGTGTAATGGTTTTTAAGATTTTTTACGTTTTTTGGGTTTTATTGTTTTTAGGGTTTTAAAGGGTTTTATGGTATTTGAGGGTTTTTAATGGGTTTTTTATTTTTATGGTTTTTAGGGAGATTAGTGGTTTTAGAGTTTTGGAGGTTTTTTATTTATTTTAAGGGTTTTTCAGTTTTTTTGTTTTTTGTAACGAGTTTCATGGTTTTTTGGGTTTTTTGTGATCTTAATGGATTTTAGTTATTTTTTTGATATTTAGGGTATTTTTGGATTCTTTTTGGGTGTTATGGGTTTTTATGTTTCTTAGAGTTTTTTTGGTATATTAGTTTTTTTAGTATTTTTAAAGGTTTTTAGGTTTGCTATGATTTTTAGGGTTTTCTAGGATTTTCAGTGGTTTTTGAAGGTGTTTTAGTGTTTTAGAGTTTTTTAAAGTTGTGTAGTTTTTTAGTGTTTTAGGGTTATAGGGTTTCTAGGTTGTTTTAGTTATTATGGTTTTTTGGGTATTTTTGGTATTTTTGGGTTTTTAGGGTATTCAAGGGTCTTTTAGGGTTTCTACAGTTTTAGGGGTTTTACGGTTTTTGGGTCTTTGAGATTTTTATGGGTTTTCTTAGGGTTTTGGGTCTTTTAGAATTTTTAAGGATTTTTTAGAGTTTTTTATGGGTTTAATGGGTTTTGGTTTTTTAATGCATAGGATATTTAGGTTCTTTTAGGTTTTTATGTTTTTTAATGTTTTTATGGTATTTATGGTTTTTAGGGTTTTCAGAGTCATTTAGTGTTATTTTGGCTATTTTGGATCTTTTAGGATTTTTGGGTTTTAGGGTATTTTACTTTTTTTGTGGGGTTTTATGGTTTTTAAGTGGTTCTTAAGGTGTTTTTAGGGGTTCTTAATGATTTTTTGTTCTTTTAGGTTTTTATAGGGTTTTAAGAATCTTTTAGGGTTTTTTGGGTTTTAGGGTCTTTTTGGGTTTTTAAGGTCCTTAGATTTTTTTAGGATTTTTGGGTCTTTTAGTGCATTTTGTGGTTTCAAGATCCTTTAGGGTTTTTACGGTTCTATAGGTATCTTAGTTTGTTTTATGGTTTTTAGTGGTTTTGAAGTTCCTTTGGGGTTTAGTTGGTTTTAATTGTTTTTAGTGTTTTAATTGGATTTTATTTTTAGATGTTTTTAGGGTATTTTATGATTTTAATCTGTTTTTTGGGTTTTTAGGGGTTTTATATATTTTTTTGGGCTTTTAATGGTCTACTTTGGTTTTTGGGCTTGTTTTGGGTTCTTAGGGTTTAGGTTTCAGGGTGTAATTAATGGGGTTTAGGGTGCATGGAATATGGTTTAGGGTGCATCGTATAGTGTTTATGGTGTATGGTATATGGTTTAGGGAGTATGGTTTAGGGTTTATGGTGTTAGGTATATGGTTTTTCTGTAGGAAACTTGGTGTAGGGTGTTGGGTTTAGTGGTTTTAGGGTTTTAAGGATTTTTAGGGTATTTAGATTTTTTAGAGTTTTTCAGGGTTTTGAGGTTTTTTGGGTTTTAGGGGGTTTTAAGGGTTTTTACACCCATTTAGGGGTTTTGTGTTTTTAGTATTGTTGATGCTCCTTTCCGTCACAAAGTCTAATGAATTTAAAAGGGAAATTCTTTAAACACAAAGAGAGTCATCCTTTGAAGAACATCAAAAATTGACAAAGGCATGAACAATGAACCTTTTACACATGGGTCGTGCAAGTTTCTTTATGGTCGCGCAAGTCACTTACGCGCCACATATGGGTCGCACAAGTGGCTTGCGTGCCCTATTATTTTTTCACCCAAGGTGTTCAGTAGCATATAAATACCCCCTGTGATCCCCCCATTTCAAGGACGGATTTTCTAAAACTCAGAATTAAGCTCTGATCGCCCGAGTCTCTGCTTGAAGTCTTCCGAACACTTCTAAGGTAATTCCTTACCTAGAATGGAAGATCTAAAGAGGAGGAATAAGGCCTAAGTGTTAGAACTCATCAACACTTGCACGCCTAAGTGTCCATCCCCTTAATGGAAATGGATACACTTGCGCGCCGCCTTGTACTCTCATGGAAACTTGCGTGCCGCCCTTCTAGAAGCATCTAGGGATAATACTAAGGGCTTGGGCCAAGTCTCGTCCAAGTATTACCCAATTGGTTCTTCTTCATCCAAGTGAACTCATGTCGCGTAAGTATACTTGCCCGACCAGGACTTGCGCGCCTGCCTTCTTTTAGGGTGCCCCTCCTTCCAATTCACTTCCTTTCTTCAAATCTACCTTTCCTCTTCAAAGATCTAGCCTTCAAAACCCTCTTCAAAGCCACTTATGGCATGGTTCCTTGTTTGGATTCCTTATCTGAAAGGAATTCTGTGGAACATTTCTAAAAACCTTTTGATTTATATAACTTTATATCACTACGGTTAGAGGTTCCTTTCATTAAAACTCATCCCTTAAGATGAGAGAGTCTTTGATCTGGGCATCCTCATTAAGAGCAAGCCCCAATCACAAGTTAAAGTCCCCTTAACCTGGGCTTCCTTTTCAAGAGTAAGCCCCAGTCATAATTCCTTTAATTTGGGCCTCCTTCTCAGGAGTAATCCCCAGTCATAATTTCCTTTAACCTTGGCCTCCTTTTCAGGAGTATGCCCCAGTCATAATTTCCCTTAACCTGGGCCTCCTTTTCAGGAGTAAGCCCCAAGTTAGAGTATCCAAATATCCATAAATCATGAATATCTATATGGACCTTGTTCCTAAGATTCCTACCAGAATTAAATCCTAGTCTTCATCTACTTGGGCATTCACACATACATAATCCCCATATCATTCCTTGTGACCACATTTTTAGTGGCACAAATCGTCAGGTTTACTGATACCTCTTGTTTCTCACACCGAGCATGACTCACGTGAGCTTAGAGTGTAAAAGTAACCACGACACATCTCTTTGAGCCTTTAATCATACGTAAGCCCCAAACTTCTTAATCGAACTACGTGGAATTTGATTTCTACCTTAAAAATATAGTACGTAGGAAACCTTTCTAAGGTTCAAGCCCATCACCCATTAATTATCATCCGTCCCATATGAAGTTAAACTATATCTTAATTCTTGAACTACATGGGTTCTGATTCCTTTTCTAACAAGGATACGTTGGTAGCCCATATGCGGGTACGATCCTAACTCTAAAATAATCCATGTCCTTCTGAATGACAATAAACTTCAAGTGCCCCACTGAGTGGATTTAAAACCAGTATGGTCATCATAATGACCAAGAGATTTCTATATAATGTATTTAAGGATACCATTGACTAAGAATCTCCAATAGATACGGATGATTCTCCATTGATAAAAAACCTCAAATACATATAAAATATTCTCTAAATCTCATACATATCAATAATTGGTTTCCAAATCTAAAGGAAAACTCATTTTCATTCTTGGTAAATTAATAATGATTCACGAACATAACTCAAATCTATAAGAGAGTCCCATAGTAGACAATAATTCCCCCCAAAAGGTGTGATGAGTCTGAACTCCCATCCTCTCGACCAATGAAAATTCTTAAGTCTCTTAACTCCATAACTAATGGGCACCTACCTTTGGAAAGTAGGTCCAAATGGATATAGAATCATTGGATGTTTCTGGTTCTATGAATAAACCCGTTAGAAACCTATTGGAAAGTTTGAACCTTAAACAAACGAGGTCATCCCCATTTCCATAAGAAACAAAAATGGTGAACCCAACGTGAATCCTTAACCAAGTTAAATGATGTTTTACTTATTTTTTAGGCTCCTATTTAACTAAATGTGAGGGCCAACAAAGCAATCAATAACATATGTGCTCATCCAAAAGATATAATCTGGAAAAAATTATCTTCATTATGTCTGTTATATCAAACAGGAACTCTTTTCCAAGATCTATCTGCATTATAGAAATGGATTATTTAAAGTTCACACCTGTGAATTCTTTGGATGCTACTCCTACTGGATCTTCGTCCGATCTGAGGACGACATCACCTAATCAGCATCTGAAACACTGGGTCTCGAATGCGTTGGTTAAGAAATACCATCAACACGGTACCATTCAAACTCTGGAGGCTTCTTGACAAGCCCTCCAAGTTAATAACTCACCCTGGTTGTCCGGACAGCAACAACCAGTGATCAAGTAGCAGGCGGTTCTAACCACCGTCTCTAATCGTATCGGGTCATTATCCCCGAAGCACAATCACCAGTCCCTCCCATATTACAGGGAGGTGAGTGAAGAGGTCATTTAAGGCCTCGGTTCAAAAAGGAATAAGCCCTTCCTAAGGACTCCCATCAACAATCGCTACCAGACTCGTGCGGTAGTGCACCCTCAACATGATGAGGGTATCACCTTTATGGGTTTGGCTCACGTTCCTCAGACCCGAGAATGCAAGACGAACCGTAAAAGGCAAAATCCAGTCAATAAGGAGCAGGTTCTTACTTCTTCTCCCTCCGGAGAAGTCCATCAAGCCAACTTTATGGAAAACAATGAGTGGGAATATACACCCGTCTGTCCTGAGGTTATTGCCCAGCAGACTCATCTGGCAGTAACACGCCAATCCCGCCAGACAATTTCAGCGGAGTATTATAGGAAAGCATATACACCTGTTTATAATTCATTAGCTAGTCAGCAGGCTCGTATGACTGCAACCAAAGAAACTTGCCAATCAAATGTGATGGGGAACAATCAGCATGCACATACACCTACAATTCATCAGGCTAACCAATAGTCTCGTTTGGTAGCACCCGTAGAAGTCATTCAGAAAGCTCCGATGAGAAATTTGGAGCATACTCAACTCTCTGCTCCTATGGATAAGTACTGTCAATATCCATTGATAGGAAAAGGAGGACAGGAGTAGGAACATACACCTACTCCAGAGCCAGAATGGACATATATTCTCGTTCCGGCCGCTGAATTCACTGTTTTCGACACTTTTGTCGGGGTGCGCGTGCATCCTTCTGTGGAGGAGGATGCACAACGTTTGTTGCCCCGCATTCCTGCTTTCCAAAGGTGGGCGGAATTTGCTCCTTATTCAGGGAAGTCTACTCCTTGATCAAAATGGGATGATGGGATGTCGGTTCTTCCTTCTGTGGATTCCTCCTCAGAACTCGTCACCTAGTCTGAGTCTCCCTCATATATTTAATACGTTGTTTGTGAAACTCTTCCCAATGCCATGTTTCCATAGACTCCGGTTAATTACACTGCTTCTGTCAGGACATTCCAAAGGGTCCGGTCAGGGCATCAACCTTCAGTCGGGGGAGTAGTCGCGTCGAGGCATCAGTAGCGTGTCTGGATGCTGGGGAACTGGCATGTTTGTATTTTGTCCCTTGTAATGGGGCTTCTCGAGGGCGTGGAAGCCCGAGGCATCCCACATCGAGCATGGGGAATTATATTCCATAGACATATATATGAGGTTTTCCTCAGCTTATTATGTTTAACACAGGGTATGCCACAGGTTTCACGTCCAGCGGAGAGGGATTAGCCCGATCAGAGCATTAGCTGGAATGGATCGGATTGAGGAATTTCCCTTGAAGGGGTGCCGATATTGGAACCAGCCCATGGGAGGCTATGAAGAGGAGCGGAATGGTATGATCTTGCTGGGATATGGCAGTCTAGGTGAGAATCGGGATGGGTGATGGAGAGTTGAATGAAGTGGAGGGGGAATGAAATGGGATCATCGCAAGGGCGACGGTGAAGTTGGGCTTGCGTCTCGAAGAGACCTCCTATGTATCCCCGTGGCAGGGAATCAAAGTCTACATAGTTTGGGATGGTGCCGGTGAACCGATGTGAAGGTGTAACTTAGTCTGATGGGCATCGTCAGTGAACCGACATGAAGGTGGACCTTGGTTCAATGGTGGTGGGCATGAACCTCGTGAGGCTTCCTACGTACCATGCCTTGACATGGATCAAAGACCTCGTAGTTCAGAAGTGGATGCCGGAAGGCCGACGTGAGCGAGGACCTTGGCCCAGATGGTGTGGGGCTTACACACTAGGCTGCCCGGGTGCTGGTGAATTGACATAAAGGTGGGTCGGGATGACCAACGGATGGTGGGCTTGAACCTCTGGGAGGCTTCCTATGTACCATGCCATGACATGGATCAAAGACCTCGTAGTTCAAAGGGGGCTTCATCAGCGAACCGACGTGGAGGTGGACCTTGGTCTGAAGGGTGGTGGGATTGAACCTCAGGGAGGCTTCCTACGTACCATGCCTTGACATGGATCAAAGTCTTCATAGTTCAATGGGTTTCATCGGTGAACTGACGTGAAAGTAGACCCAGGGGTCCACTAGTGGTGGGATTGAACCTCGTAGAGGCTTCCTACGTAACATGTCGTGACATGGATCAAAGTCCTCGTAGTTCTGAGGGTGGGTGTCGGCGAACCGATGTGAGGAAGGGACCTTGGTCCAATGGGAGATGGTCTTGAACCTCAGGGAGGCTTCCTATGTACCATGTCTTGACATGGATCAAAGACCTCGTAGTTCGGGTTGGTCACAACGGCTTACCATCGGACTAGAATTGCAGTTTAATGTCATGCTGGACGAAGGTGGAACTTGACGTGAATAAATGACAGGTGGGCTTGAACCTCGTGGAGGCTTCCTACGTACCACGCCTTGACATGGATCAAAATCCTCATAGTTTGGGGTGTGCAGTTTAATGTCATGCGGGACGAAGGCATACAGTTTAACATCATGCTGGACGAGGGCATACAGTTTAACGTCATACTGGATGATGGTATACAGCTTAACGTCATGCTGGATGAGGTGTTGTCATGGCCAATGCCAACTCTAATCCCATGTGCGTCATGCTCGGTGTGAGAAACAAGAGGCAACAAGGACCTGACGATCACGCCGTGAAAGGTGCGTCCGTGAGAAGTGAAGAGGGGATTACGCGTTAGGAGGCCC
Source organism: Viscum album (assembly GCA_963277665.1). NCBI lineage: Eukaryota > Viridiplantae > Streptophyta > Magnoliopsida > Santalales > Viscaceae > Viscum > Viscum album. The sequence continues at coordinate 347,950,847 of OY728122.1, forward strand.
ATGGTGATGGGACTTACTCCAGGATGGAGGCCCGAAGTGCGGAAAAGCGCAGCGAAAGAGGGATTTGGGACCAATGATGGGAGGTTCCTCGTTCTCTATCACACCCTCCACTGACCTTGGTAGTGGGTATGTACGGAGATGCAGGGGTGAAGCCTTCTGCAAGAGGGGCTAGGGGGCTTACACCAAGGTGGTTTCCCTTCTCCCATGGACATACGCTACTCCGAGAAGGAGGATATCATCCCTTGTGGAGGGGGTGACCCCGTCTCTGTGGAGACGGGTGGCGTAAAAAATGTCCGAGCTGGGGGACCCTTCGTGCGAAGCACGGGGCTGGATCACAGTTTAACGTCATGTATTGAGGATGAGGTGTTTGGCAGTTTAACGTCCTGCAGCTCGGACAAAGTGGGTTTACTCCACACCCCTAGGACTTACATAACTGGTACCCTTTGCTCCTTGGGGGAGGGAGGGTACCAGTAAGGCCATGGTAAAAGGGGGTCACGGAGCGAACCATCGAAGGTTCCATGTTAGTGTGGCTATGTGAAGAAGCAATATCTGTTAGCGTGCCTATGCGAAGAAGCATTAGGCGAAGCAATTCTATGGGTGATGTTGTCCGTGGGAATTTGAAATCACATCGTTCCACCCTGGAGGGTTGCACGGGAAGAGGAATTGCCAAGCAGAGGAGTGTGCTTCCCAAAGTGGACTGCCTTGGCCTTAGCATGGGGAAGAGGTGTGGATGGGGGGTGCTTCGCGAAGTGGAATAGTATTCGCAGAGCACTACCTCACGAAGCAGAGGTGCCTCACGAAGCAAGGTGCTGCGAGGCAGTGTGCTTCACGATATGTAGTGACCCTGCCTTAGCATGGAGATCACTAGTACAGGATGGGTGTTTCACGAAGCATAAACGCTCCGCGGCTACCCGGGTTCCCTTGGGAATCCCCCTCCTTGACGAACGACCTTGAGCTTCGTGAAGGGAATCCCTCTCGGAAGAGGGGATCAAAACGAGACAAAGCGAAGGCATCACGCGAAGTAGAAGTACCTCGCAGAGCTCATGATTCCAGGGGAAAAGGGTGCTTCGTCATTCGATAGGGGAGAAGCCGAAAGGTCAGATTGTCCATCCCTTGGGCTCAGGGGGAACCCAGTATTTATAGGCAAGGGGCGCCACGAAGAAGAACTCACGCGGCGCGAAGGGGAGGCGGTGCTTCGCGGTGGGCTCGCGAACGTCAGGCAGTTCGTGGAGAGGTACCGCCTTCGGTGCTTCGCGGCAGGCTCACGAACGTCAGGCCATTTGCAGAGAGGTATCGCCTCTGGTGCTTCGCGGAGGGCTCGCGAATGTCAGGTCGTTTGCGGAGAGGTACCACCTCCAGTGCTTCGTTGCGGGCTCGCGAACGTCAGGACGTTCATGGAGAGGTATCTCCTCTGGTGCTTCGCGGTGGGCTCGTGAATGTCAGGCCGTTCGCGGAGAGGTACTGCCTCCAGCGCTTTGCGGGACCGCGATGCTCATGGGTGGTTCGCGTCGGTGCTTCGTGAGTCAGCGTCTGGGGCTTCTTTTTCGCTCCTCCCTTTCGTGCAATATTTTGGCACTAACAAATTCGCCCCCCCCCTCAGACTTGGAGCCACGGAGGGATGCAGGGTCGAAGTCTAAGGGAAAATCACCAAAATTGTCGGCGGTTTCTGATGCGACTTCGCGAAGGGGGCATGCGGTGCTGACCACGGCCACATGATCCGGACGCCCCGCGATGCTCCACGTACTCCGCACCTTCTCTCCATGAATCGAGCTTCACGGCGCACCGTGGGTCTCCGACTTCGCGACTGCGCCAAGAAAACTCCTTTTTGTCGGCTTAGGTCCGACTCCGCGGCTTGGTTTCGCAACCCATCTTCACAAGAGATCTTCGCGAGCCGGCTTCGCGACCCAGCTTCGCGATCCTTTCTAAAAAATTCTTTTTTGAGTGTCAGAACCGAAATGGCCCATCGAGAAGATGTGTTGGGGATGATTGCCGATGCCTCCCGGAGGGATGAGATGGCCAACTGTCTAGGCCTTGTGGAGATGGTCCGAAGCCACTCAGACCGTACCTATTTGACAGAACTGCTATCGGAGGGTCAGAAGAACTATACGCAGTGCAAGAAACTTCCCTTTTATGGCTTCGGGCTAAGGGATGACGTCTTCATCCTTGAGGAGAATAGGGATGAAATAGCTTGCTGGTTCAGGAGTACGGCATGTCAGTACCAATGGTTCAGGGCGGCCGATGGTCATGCGCGGGAGGACTTCACACCCATCACCGACAACTGTCTCTACAACCATGTGAACAATATTGACGGGAAGCCATTGCAACCGGAGACATCCCCTCCTCTATACCATACCATGCTGAAGGCGGCGTTGCAGGATCCGAAGAAGGGGTGGTCCGATGAGTGGGACCTGCGCCAGGGTGACAACTTTACTGATGACTGGGCCTGGGCCTACTAGGTAGGCGCCTCATGCGAGGAGTTTGGGGCCGAGCTAAGAATAGTGGGTTTATATGAGGCGGCATGGGTCTCCCAGTTCCACATTTACCAACCAAAACAACTGATGCCGGAATTGCTGATCAGATGGTCGTCTAGGACCAATACCTTTCACCTGCACCACAGGGAGTTGGGCATCAGCCTGTGGGATGTCCACCAGATTTTAGGGGTTTCGATCTTGGGGGCCATGTATGATGAGTTCCTCCCCTTCATGAGCGTGTGGGAGGATACAAAGCAAATGTCGCGACTAGCATCAGCACTAATGGCACTCGTCCCTGGAGAGGACAAGGAGGCAATGAGGGATGTCCACTTTAAGAAGTGGTTCAAGTGCTTCCTGAATTTCCCAGAAAATCGAGAGTTCCCTCTGAGGCCTCGAACTTGTCTGAGGGAGGCCCAATGGGGTAAGGAGCACTTGTATTGGCGGGTCTTAGAGGACAGCCAATGGAAGACTTGGGGTTTCAGTGTCAGCACTGAACAACAGCCAATAGTCAGGCTGGAGGCTTTCATTGTGGCTCTCATCTGTGGTTGGATCCTACCAGTGAGGGATACCAGAATGGGGGTGCGGCCCAGCTCGTTTATCATGGCGTCCATGCTGGCCATGGGGCAGCGAGTCAATCTGGGGTTTCCCATTCTCGCCAAGCTGTACAGAATGTTGCGGCACATTAGCGAGGGCAAGAAGCTGCCAAGGATATGCGGGACCTTCCACCTCCTGTATGGGTGGGTTGCGGCACACATCAGGGGGATCTATGAATATCCGAACCCTATCTCGCCGCCGGGATCCAACTTCCACCCCTCCATCCTGAATGCGTCCGGGAGCTTCCCGTTCAAATTAACCATACTGACGGTGCTGAACTGAGTGTAGAGGGCGGATGAGTTTAATTTCCACCCCTTCCCATTGCCGACAGGGATACTTACTGACGACGGGCGGGGAACGTAAGAGCACTGGGCTTACCTCCTGGTCTTTCGAGGCGGAGTTTTGGTGGCACGAGTGGATCGTGAGCCACTCTGTGAGCCATACACCCCGCATCGGTTTTTGAGGCAGTTCTGGTGCCTCCAGCGGCTGACCCCACAGGTCTACTGGGAGGTGCGTCACGAGGAGCACCCGTGTGTGATGAGGTAGTTGTGGCTCATGTTCACACAGGAAGATGGGAAGATGCGAATTGCATTGCCTCCATCCACCGCCGCTTTTGGATTGGTGAGGGAGTATGCCATTAGTTGGGAGGATTCTTACCCAGGGGAGATGTTGAAGTAGCCAACTATTTGGATTGGCGACGGTGAGCCTCCTCTATCCCAAGGTCGGGGTCGGAGGGCAGCTAGGGCCTCTCGCGGTGGCGGGGCTGCCATGGCGGTGAGACCCGCATCGGCCGAGGGTGTGGTAGCAGCGGAGAATTCGGTGATTTTGGAAGAGCAGGGCCATCCGGAGGGGTGACCACTAAGGGGATTTCATAGGATATCCACTCAGGCGCCGGGGAAGCGGCTGCGTCATATTGACATGGCAGAGGATGCCATCTTCTCGGAGGCCTGGGACATTTGGGATGTCAACCGACAATTCCTCAGTCCACCTGAGATATGGGCGCACTTGAATCACCTCGGGATGGAGTTACCGGGCATAGGCCCAGTCCGGGCTGGTTTCATGACGTCTCTGGCGGAGACAGAGAAATACTTGGACGAGCTGGAGGATTACGTTCACTCTAGTGGTGTCCCTCTCCCAATGACAGACCGGGTGAGGGTACTGCTAGATCGAACGGTCCCCCCACAGTTCTCAGCCGCCGATCTAAGGGAGCACTTCCCCCTTCTGGAAGAATCACAGGACTCCTCTCGGGAGGATGAGCCTAGAGGAGGGAGCCCGTTGGAGGAGGGCGAGGTCGGAGATCAAGGCTTAGATTCCGACAACTTCACAGAGGCTCTCGAGGTAGAATTCTGAACTTCTTTCTTTATGGTCCATTCTTGGGCCATTATGGACTTCTAACTGATGTTTGAGCCATGCAGGAGGAACTTGTACGCAGGCCTCATTCTCTCCCCTCAGTGGGTGATGATGCAGGACCTTCCGAACCCGCGCCTATGGCTGCGTCCAGTTCCGCGTCTGGTGGGACCAAAGCACCCGAGGTGTCTCCTTTGGAATCTCTAGATCTTCCAACAGTATACGGAGGGCCTCGTCTCAGGGTCCCATCAGTATTAGCTGAAGAGAGGCACCAGGAGGTCGATCTCCGTAAGTTTCCTCTACCGGTTTCCTTGTCGTCATATGTAGACTATGCCCACTAACGTTCATGTCCCTCTCTGTCGTACAGTTCTCTGACTAGCGTGGGATGCTGCGGCAAGGTTAGTCGGGATTTCTGGTGGAATCCCTCCTAGAGGCATGCCAGTGATGGTGGCGATAGTCCCTCCATCTCCTCAAGCTGCAACACACATCATCACTGGCGGGGCCACCATCAAGGTTGTGCCCGAGGTCATTGAGGTGGACTCCGATGAAGAGGATCGATCGGTCGGTCCTAGTCCTATCGCGCCTGCTTCGGCGCCAGATGTCGCGCCAGATTCAACGCCAGTTGCAGATCCTGCCAAGGACATCCTGCGGGCGTATCCTGCGTATGAGCCTGCCAATCACGTAGACTGGGACGAAACGGCCTCCGATGAGGAAGACAGCAGCATATTCCGCCGCCGGTCATGGGAGCTAATCATGTGCTTCATCAAGGACACCCCCAAGCCATATGGCTGGACGAAATGGACAGACTTTGCTTGCAGCTGCGCGAACTGTGTGCTGGGGGAGTGGATGCCCAATGTCCTCACGCGCTCGTCTGAGATATTATGGCTGAGAAGATCCGGGAGCATGATCATGGACTCAGCGTGGGCTGGCAGCGAAGGAAGGCGACTAACATCAAGAAGCTCCAGGAGGCTGAAAGTGAGGTTCAACAGCTGCAGACCCGGGCGGATGAGCACTCAGCCTCTCTTAATGCACAATCTAAGCTGATCTCACAGTTGGAGGCCCAGCTGGCAGAGGCAGAGGATCATATGAGGCAGGCTTCTGTAGAGATGGATGCCATTCAGGATGGGGTAGAGAGGGCCAGAGCCAAGGCTGACGAACTGCACCCCACCGCTACTGAGGAGAAGCGGGAGCTGAGTCAGCGGTAGCAAGTCTTGGACTCCATAAGCCGAAGGGTGGTAGAGCTGCAACGCTCTTTTGACGGGGTCAACCCGTCCATGGGGGGAGTCAACCCCCGGGTACTGTAACAAACTAAAGAACTTTTATTGGTAGTTTCACGCTTCAATTTGTTTTGAATTTCGTAGCATGCACGATTTCCACTATTTGAATCGGTTTGTTACATCCCTACAATGTTTGTGGGACCTTCGGTGATAATTCCCCAAGATCACGTGGGTCAAGCCCGATGTGAGAAACAGGAGATAGTTGCCTTCTCGTCCCACCTAACATAGGAGTGGAGGCCAAGCTCCGGGCATCCGGGATTTGGATTACCAGTCCGGATTTCTGAAAGATGGGAGAATCTTGGACGGAGAAGAAATTTCTCAAAACATCCAAATTACCGTTTCTTCAGCGTTCCCTTATACACAAACGGTGCAACACCAGGGGCACTGAAATCGGTCCGAACAGACGGAAATGGGAAGCGTGAATTATGATGCCCAAGATTCGGAACACTGTGGGGATGGCGTGAAAATAAAGGACAGTCGTTAAACATGGAGGAGAAGCGGTATCCTTACTGCGTTAGCCTGAAATGGGGACAAAAAATGAGGGTCGACCGTTGACCATGTTCAAAACATGGGACCATGTCACAAATGTTGTCGGTCAATCTATCAGGACGTTGACCTAGGACAGTTGGCGGACCCTGGGTCGAGCATCCATACTATTAGGGGGTCCTTCCAAACATGACCAGTCTTCCGGAACGTTGGCCCAGGATGGTAGGTGAGCCGATACGGCATGAGACCAGGCCGTTTGGGGGTCCCTTCAGACATGAAAGGGGGAGAGGGTCCGAATAAGGGGCACGCAAAGTGTGGAATATGGAGTGATGGTTTGTTCGAACAGAATCCAACACTCATGTAATTACATCATCATGGCGGGAACACGCCAGATGGGTGCGTCGGTTTGGTTATGGATCCTTCCTTATTTGGGACAGGGTCTCTCTAGCGAGGGGTTCGGCCGGGGGGGCTGAAAAGGGGAAGGATAGGATCAATGGTTCCTATGGGCTGGGCCCTAGGCAAAATACCAGGGTGTCCCTATGTATCTCATGAGGATGGGAATAAAGCTGCACGTAGTTCTGAAGGCACAGTGTAGTCATAGACCAACACTGACAGGAAAAATCCTCTCTGGTAGAGGCTCTAGGGCATCCCATGATTAACATGGGGCATCCTGAACTTGTTTAGGGTAGCACCGCAGTTTAGTGTCATGCGTTGAGGACACATGGACTCCTGTAGTTTAACTTCATACGATAGGACGTGGAAGAAAAGGAAATATCCCAGGGAGTGTGTGGTGCGGTATATATGAAACCGTCGTGAATGAGGACTTGGAGTCCAAATCACACCACGTATCCCCGGATGAAACTCTTCAGGTCGAGGGACCAAGAGTGAGGATTAGGCTGGGCCTGAAGCAGAGTGGTCGGGCGTTCATACTTACCCCATGAGGATGGGAATCAAGCCATACGTAGTTCTGAAAGCGCAGTTTAATGTCATGCGGGATGATGAGAAGTCTGGCTGTGTTGGTACACATCCCGCCAAAACTACTAAGCCCATGTGAGTCATGCTCGGTGTGGGAAACAAGAAGTATTGGTGGGAATTTCCCGACACAGAAGGGGGCAGGTTAGGTTGAAGGGACGCTTGGTGAACACCGGCCCAAAAACACTAACACGACCATGTGGCGCACCTAGATGCACGAAGAGATAGAGCTGGGCATGTTGGAATTCCACCTGAACATGATGAAGTGGAAATGTGTGAATCATGATGCTCGAGATTTGGATCACAATGATGGAGGCATGACGATAGAGGATAACTGTTAACCATGGCGGAAACGCAGCATCCATATCGCATTAGCCTAGAATGGGGACAGAAAAATGAGGGTCGACCGTTGACCATGTTCGAAACACGGGACCATGTCACAAATGTTGTCAGAGATCTGTAGGGACGTTGGCCTGAGACGATAGGAGATCCCTTAGGCCCAACTTCCATGGGGATCCCTTAAGCCTAGTATCAATGTTGTCCGAGGGACCTTTTGGATGTGGAAGAGGATGAGGATCCAAATAGCGAGCTCACGAAGCTTGGTCATTGGATGAGGGGAATGTCCCCATGAAAATACCACACTTAGGTCTCTTTGTCAAAACACATCTAAATACAACAACAAGACGTATTATATAGAGGGAGGAGAGTCCTTTCTCATAGGGAGATCTTAGTTTAGGGTCATAAAACTCAGACCACGGGTAGGAGGAAGCATAGGAGGCACATGACGGGTTTTTAAGAAAACCCGATGTGGATGAGGACCGGGGTTCCGACTACCATGTGCTTCTCGGATTGTTTTAGGTTGAGAGACCGGAGACAAGAGTGGGGCTGGGCCCACGGGTAAATACCCGGGCGCTCCTACGTATCTCATAAGGATGAGAATCAAGCCTCACGTAGTTCTTGAGAGAATCTTAGTTTATGGTCTTAGAACTCGGACCATGAATGGGTAAGGGGAGTAGGGGACACATGGCAAGGCGGTTACAAAACCCGACATGAATGAGGACCTAATCCCTACTTACCATGTGTTCTATGGGTAAATTCTCAAGTCGAGGGACCGAACACGAAGGTTGGGCTGGGCCTGCGGGGAAGTGCCCGGACGCTCCTACATATCTCATGAGGATGAGAATCAAGCCATACGTAGTTCTGAAGGGTGACACGGTAAGATACCAGTGCCAGGGGAAAAAGGGAATTGCAGGCATGGCCCTTGCACTGAAAGAAGCATAATTTGATAAATCTTGTTTGTCCTTTAAGGTGAGTGGTTTTTTTTTGTGAAGCGACATGACTAGGGTAGCAGGCCCTGGTGTCGCCACAAGAATCAAGCCGTGATAGGCATTGACAAATGGAATGGCATGTGACCAATACCCAACGTGATATCCTCTAAAATGATGTCATCACAATGCAGTGCCGTTTTTCATCGAGCGGACAGGACGATAATGTCACAGTTTAGGGTCATATGATAAGACCAAGCATACATTTTAACGTCATGCAGCACAGATGTAGCAGAGGCGATGCTAGGCGGGGAATGTGCGCAGTGTCACGAAACACAATTGATGGAGACATGATCCCACATCACACTGTACGCCACTCCGAGAGGGAGACCTCGGGTCGAGGGGCCTATATAGAGGTAAGAGGTGAAAAGAGGGGGGGAGACTAGCTCCCTAAATGGGCTGGACCTGAAGACAAGGCTTCCGGGCGGTCCTACGTATCCCATGAGGATGGGAATCAAGATGAACGTAGTTTTAGATGGATCTTAGTTTATGGTCTTAGAGCTCGGACCATGAATGGTGACAACTTCCCGAGTAAGCGCAGACGTCAACCCAATCCATAAGCCCACGTGAGTTAAACTCAGTGTGGGAAACAAGGGGGGAATCCTTAATGCAATACTTGGGATGTCCATCAAAGGGGAGTCAGCAAAGAGCCCCGAAGGACACCTTTGACACGGCTTGTTCCCCCAACGCGCAGACGTGCACGGAGGAATAGTACCAAGAGTTCCAATACTCTACTTGGACCTGACATGAATGGAAAAGGATGTGAATCATGTAACCGACATTTCGGGCTTAATGGGGTTGGCATGGCGATAAAGGAAAACTGTTAATCGTGGAGGAAAAAATAGTCTCCAAATCGCGTTAGCCTGAGGTGGGAAAAACAAACGAGCATCGATCGCTGACCATATTCACAACGCGGGATTTTATCGATTTGTTGTCCGCAACCCTCGGGGGAGTTGGCCCGTAATGGTAGGAGAGCCCTTGGGCGTAGTATCCAGGCCATTCTTGGGGGTCCCTCCGGGTGTGAAAGATGATGGAAGCCCTGATTCAGGGATACGAAAAGCCTGGAAAGCGGGTGCGGACGTGTCCGAGTAATGTTTGGCATTCTAAGTAATAAACCAGAGTACCCTTAGGCACATTGGTGAACCATCGGAAAGGGCTGACGAAACAGCTCGAGAATGAGAGGTACATGACGTGGTCATTACAAGACCGATGTGAATGAGGACATAATCCCATACCACGCCATATACACCCCTCGTGGAGGAAGGGTAGGCCAAGGAGCCAAGGTGGGATGAAGATTCCCAAGAGATGGGGCTCGACCCGAATCCTAGACATTCAGGTGAACCAACATATCCCATGAGGATGGGAATCAAGCCATACGCAGTTCTCTAGATGCAGTTTAACATCATGCGGGACGAGGAGGGGAGTAATATACCCCCAAACAAGGGAGGTGTACGGTACGATGAATGAACTGACATGAATGAGGACCTAATCCCACACCACACCGTACACTCCTATAAGAGAGGAACTGGGCCGGGGGCCCGAAAAGGCCAAGGGGCCTGAGGCAAGGCCTCGGTGAGGGAGGCATGAGGCTGGGCCTCGGTCAGGACGGCCTGACTAACTTGCAGTTTAACTTCTTGCATCAAGGATAGGGAAATAGATAACTGTATCTCTTCCGGGGATGTGTACGGCATGGCAAGTAACCTGGCGTGAAAGAGGATGTAATCCTACACCATGTCGTACATTCCTTATAAGAGAATCGGGGCCACGGGTCCGACTGCTAGCACCACCCGGAGGGAATTTTGTCGCTTCGGGATGGGGCAGAATGAATCACAGCACTCGATGTTTGGGACATCTCAGGGTGGACCCGAGGGTCCAAGACACTATTGACCATGTTCGAAATATAGCGTCCCTATGGTGACCTGATATGGGAACAACAAATGAGCGTCGACCATTGACCAAATTCACAACACGGGACTTGTATTGGCTTATTTCTCGGAAACCCTCAGGGGCATTGGCCCGTATCGGTAGGAGAGCCCTTGGGCGTAGTATCCAGGCCGTTCTTGGGGGTCCCTCCGAGTGTGAAAAATGATGGAATCCCAGTCAAGGAGTGGGTGAATCATAGTTGTATCCATCCACGAAAGAGGCGAACATCTCTAGGGGGGCGTGCAGCCGGGTCGAGGCTTGCTCGATGTGAGTTGGGGCCAAAGTGTACACCCTACCGTATGTCTTGACCCAAGGCGAAGATTTTGGCTTTTGGGCTGGGCCAATGGACGAAATGTCCGGGCGTTCCTATGTATCCCATTAGGATGGGAATCAATCCATACATAGTTCTTGAAGGCCATGCAGTTTAACGTCATGCGGTGAGGACGTGGGAGGATAGAAGAACAGGAGTGGGCACATGGTGCAGCCCTTATAATCCTTGTGTGATCGGGGTTGTATGAGCGAGTCTAAGAAAGCCTACTCTTCGCTATGCAATGATCCTCCAAGGAAACTATTCCCAGGGGGGATAGTGAGAGAGAAGAGCTTGGGGCTGGGCTCAAGACGAGGCGTCTGATCGTTCCTACGTATCCCATTATGATGGGAATCAAGCTACACGTAGTTATTGAAGCACAGTTTAACATTGTTATGGATAAGAAATGTGTCTCAACTGGGTAAATGTACAGTATGGCGGGTAACCCAACGTGAATGAGGATGTAATCCCACACCACACCGTACAATCCCATAAGAGAGTCTGATTCGATGAAGGCCAAGGGGCCCGAGGCATCGTATTGGTCAGGGAGGCCTGACTGGCTTGCAGTTTAACGTCTTGGAGTAAGGACGGGGGTCGAGGGCCTGAGGAGGCCAAGGGGCCTGAGGCTGAGCCTCGGTCAGGAAGGCCTGACTGGCTTGCAGTTTAACTTCTTGCAGTAAGGACGGGGGGAGATCTTAGTTTATGGTCATAGATCTCGGACCATTTTGCAGTTTATCGTCCTACAGGACGGTGGTGTAGTTTAAGGTCGTGCAGGACCATACAGTTTAAGGTCGTGTTGGACCATAAAGTTTATAGTCATGTTGGACCATACAGTTTATGGTCGTGTTGGACCATACAGTTTATGGTCTTGTTGGACCTTACAGTTTATGGTCGTGTTGGACCATACAGTTTATGGTCGTTTTGGACCTTTTGGATCAGGCGAAGTACTGCTTGAGGAACTTGGCATTGGTGGGAGGAGTTACGCGCTCACCATCCATGGTGACCAAGGAGTACGCCCTGTTGGGGTAAACCTTATGGATGATATAAGGCCCTTACCATTTGGGTTCTAGCTTTGGCGGTTTCTTACCGGGGATCATTGGCGCTTAAAGGGCCAGCACTAGGTCGCCCTGTAGAAAAGAACGGAGGCAAACCTTCTTGTTGAAGGCCCTTGCTATCTTATTCTAATGCCTTTCTAGACTGTGCAGGGCATGAATCCGGTTCTTGTCCAGTGCATCTTATTCAGCTAGATGGATTTTGGCCACCTCATCTGGTGCCTGATGGTCATAGACTGCAGTGCATAATGATGGCAGCTGGATCTCAATGGGTAGGACGACCTCATCCCCATACACCAGGGAGTATGGGGTCACCTGGGTAGAGTTGCGATTCGTCATCCGATAAGCCCAGAGGGCGTTGGGGAGCTTGTCTGGCCAACTTTTCTTGTTCTGACCAACCATCTTCTGTAGAATGTTAGAGAGGGTTTTCTTGAACGCCTCGATCTATCCATTTGCCTGCGCGTGATAGCGGGAGGTATGGTTCGAACGGATTCCGTACTTGGCATACGATTTCTTTAGCTCAGCTGCTCAGAAGTTGGTGCCATTATCAGTGAGGACGGCGTGAGGGACCCCAAACTGGTGGATAATATGGGAGATCACAAAGTCGACGATGGAACGGGTCTTGACCTCTTTGAGTGGAACTGCCTCTGCCCACTTGGAAAAGAAATCTGTAGCAGTCAAGATGAACCTACACTGGTGAGCTATTGCCGGTGGATATAGTCCCACTACATCAAGTCCCCATACCGAAAATGGCCAAGAGTACTTGTTGGGGTGGAGAGGCTCCGGCGTCTGATGCAGGAAGTTGGCGTGAACTTGGCACGCGTGGAATCTCTTGGCATACCTGATACAATTGTGTATCATAGAGGGCCAGAAGTACCCTAGCCTCCGGATTTGAGGGACAGCTTCGGCCTGGCTTAATGGGCACCACAGGAACCGGCGTAGACCTCCTGCATAACTTGAGGAATCTCTACTCCTTGAATGCAACGGAGGAGAACGCCATCGAAGCTCCGCTTATAGAGGATCTTCTCAAGACTGGGACCACTCTGGAGGGTAAATTGCAGCACGTGGCATCGGATTCGCTCACGCTTGGCCCGGTCATCTGGGAGGCAACCATTTTGGAGATACTAGACAAAATGTGCCCTCCAGTGGGGAGTGACTTTAACCACTGTGTTCAACGAACCCGAGACCCCTGGCGTAGAGGGCCCGACGGTGAGATGACTTACCCACAGGCCATCATTGTCCTCTTGGGTGACAGGGGCAATGACTCTCCAGTGTGCCACATGTATGATCAAATCATTTTGCTCGGGTTCCGCGAGTGATGCAGCTAAGCTGGCCAAAGCGTCATCTCGACCGTTCTATGACCGAGGGACATGGGTGACCTCTGGCCGAGAGGGGAACTGGGCCATTAGGCGGAGGGTGCACTCCAACAATGGCACAAGCTCCGGCTTCCTAACGACATAATCTCCATTGACCTGCTTGATTACCAGCTCATAATCTCATTTCACATGTAGATGGGGCACGTCGATCTCAAGGGCCAACTCGAGGCCGGTGATGAGAGTCTGGTACTCTGCCTCGTTGTTGGTACAACCTTCTGACAACAGGAACGAGTATGGTAGGACGGCTTGCATCGGGGTAATGAAGATGATACCCAGGCCCACTCTATTGAGCTTAGGATCGTTGATCCTCCTACCGGTGGGGATCCGGGAGGCACCGTCGAAGTGCATTTTCCAACATGGGACGACATGATTGACTGAGAGGATCGCATCATCAGGAAAATCCAGGTCCGAGGACTGATCTGCGGAGGTTGGGTGGGCAGCTAAAAAGTCTGCCAACGCCTGTCCCTTAATGGCCTTCTAAGGTACGAACCTGATATCAAACTGCTGGAGAATCACTACCCACCGTGCTAGTCGGCCGGTCAACATGGGGTGGTTCAGGATGTACTTCAGTGGGTCTACCCGAGAGACCAATTGTACCTCATGGTGTTGCAGGTAATGCCGCAACTTTTGTACGGCAAAGACGAGCGCAAGGCAGCTCTTTTTGATAGGGGAGTATCTGACCTCCGTATCGAGATGCATGCGGCTGAGATAGTAGAGATTGTTCTTAGTACCCTCATTATTCTTCTGTGCGAGAAGTGTGCCGAGGGACCATTCTAGGGCGGTCACGTAAAGGACCAGTGGCTTTCCAGAAACAGGTGGCATCAAAACTGGAATCTGTAGCAGATACTACTTGATTTTCTCGAAGGCGGTCCGACACTCCTCATCCCATTTGTAAGCGGTGTCTTTCTTCATGATCCGAGAAAAGGGCATACACTTACCGTCCATATTCGCGATGAATCGGCGTATATAGGCTAAGTGGCCTTGGAGACCTTGAAGTTCCCGAATATTGATCAGGGGAGGAATTTGGCTGATGGCCTTGATCTTCTCTGGGTCGATTTCAATGCCTCGGTATCTAACAACAAAGCCAAGAAACTTCCCAGAGGTGACCCCGAAGGCACACTTCAACGGGTTCATCTTCAGGTGACGGGAACGGAGGAAACCGAACACTTTATCAAGGTCTTTGAGATGGTACTGGCGCTGACATGATTTGACCCCTAGGTCATCTACGTAGCATTCCACTAGCGTCCCAAGATTTGGCTTGAATATGCGATGCATGGCCCTCTGATAAGTGGAACCTACATTTTTCAAGCCTAAAGGCATAACCTGGTAGCAAAAGGTACCTTGGGGAGCCCTGAAGGCGGTGGACTTCTCATCCTCGGGGGCCATCCGGATCTGGTTGTACCCGGAATACCCATCCATGAAAGAGAGATCTTGGAACCAGGTCGTGGCATTAATCAATAACTCAGTCACCTGGAGGGGGAAGTCGTCCTTTGGGCAGTGGCGATTAAGGTCGCGAAAGTCGATGCAGACTCTGATCTGCCCATTCTTCTTCCTGACTGGCACAATGTTGGCAAGCCACTTGGGGTACTAGAATTCCTTAACGAAGTTGGCTTTGATAAGCTTGTCAACTTCGGACTCAACCATATCACCATGAGAAGGGTGAATCTTCCTGGGAGGCTGCTTAAACCCACGATGGTTTTCCAGGAGGCCCAGACGGTGAACGACTACTTGGGGATCTAGTCCTGGAATCTCACCGTAACTCCAGGAAAACACGTCATGGTGTTTTTTGAGTAAGTCTATGTACCTCTGCTACTCCTCGGGGGACATAGCTGCACTGATCAATGTGGGTCTCGGATCTGCCTCACTACCAAGGTTCACCTGTACTAGTTCATCGACCATGGAAGAGACGCCTTCCTCGAAGGCGGGGGAAGCATCCTCCAGATCTTCCTCTCCACCCGTGGAGGGGTTCTTCGAACGGGAGATATTTCAGGGGCATCAAAACCTGAGGGGCACCTGGTGCCGGCTTGCGCAGCAGTGGTCATCATATCAGGAGACTCACTCTCCATTGAGACCATAGAAATGAAGGCAGTCGACCCTATCCCATCTGGCCTTCAGCCCAAAGGGCCATGTTTAATGACATCAAAGCAGTGGTGATGTGTCATCCTGAGTCTGTTGATTCCATCTCGGTGGAAGAGACATGTATGGCGTACCACCGTTGTCATAAGCTTGACATTCAGATACCGCACAGGGGTAGGAGGCTCCGGGGTCACCTGAGCCTGGTTGGTGTAGGAGTACGAGGTGATTTCCCACCGTCGCTTGGAAATGGGAACATACCTTCCTTTCATACTTGAAATAACAAAACATTTCTCCATGTCGGGGGTCGTGGCCTCCAATCGGTGGATCGGGAGGATGTAGGCGTCATCCATGCTTGCCCAGGGATCACTTGTGACCGGGGCGAGTTCATCCTCACTTACTAGGATTTGCTTATCCTTACTCTTGTAATAATCATCATCCAGATAGCGAGCCTCACAAGAGGCGAAAGGAGACGCATCTCATTGGAGCACGCCTAATCGACCACTGAGGGAGTATTTGAGGCACTGGTGATACGACGAAGGGACTGCTGTGTGCAGATGGAGCCATGACCTACCCATCAACGCGTTGTAGGCGGTGTCCTGAGAGATGACCATGAACTCGGTGCTGGCAATTAAGCCATAGAACTGAGTATTCAGGTGGATCTTGTTGACTGGGGTTTGCTCGGTCCTATCAGATCCCTGGATTCTGAGGTCAGAAGGAGTTAAATCATCTTCATACAGACCCAGCTTTCGCAGTGTCTGAGTCGGAATTAGGTTTATTCCAGAACCCGTGTCAACGAGGCAGCGGCGGACTTCCACACCATTGAAGTGGCCAGTGATGTACAACAAGCGAATTTGCCCCTGTATAGGAGGGTCCTCATCTTCACCGGAGAACGAGATAACCTCCTGACATTCGTCATTCTAAATTTCCTCGGCATGTAAGGCTTTTTCAGCCTCCAACTCCGTCTCAAACTGGAGGGGGCTCCTTAGGGCCTCGTCAAGTGCTTCGCGCATTTCAGACGATAGGCAAAGGGCCTCAAGGATAGAAAGCCTTGCTGGAATTCCGGCCAGGTTCTTCAGGACATCGTACTTTTGTGCCAAGCGTGAACCTCTGCTTACAAGTGGTCGTTTGGCAGTTGGAGGCATAGTGGGTCCTTCCGGTTGAACCGGCGGTTTTCTAGTGTTGGGCATATCTCATTGCCTACTAGTTGAATCCTGGAGAGCAGTTGCCGGACCAGGATCAGACAGCAGAGACTGGCCCTTAGTTGGGCAAGATTGACTATGGTGTGGACGGGGCAGCCATGCGTGATCCAGTAGCACAAACGGCAGTGGAGGTGGAGATGAGGGCGTCAAATGGGACTGCGCATGCTGAGCTCTGTGGTGAGCCTGCTGTCTGGTTTCAGTCGCGTGCACAGCCTGACTGAAAGTGCCCGCTGATGTGACTCGACGACCGGCTTGGTTGTGGTTCTACCGACGTTGACGTCGGCTAGAAATGTTAGGGGGGGTTTCCTAGCGCTCCCCCTCGTTGGGGGTCATATAGGGCTTTACCAGCTCCATGGTGTTAACCGAAGCGTACCCCTGGCTGTCACTCAACGAGTCATCAACTACCGGGCGGATTCTGGGAGTAATCCCAATTTCAGGGGGCATAAAGTCGCCAAGAGTGCGGGATGACGGCGACACTGGCAGAGCGTGTTGTTTCTTCTTACGTCGTCGCTGCTTGCCCTTTTGGGAAGAGGTCGACTCTGAAGGCAATGCAGAGGTATTGGATACTTCTTATGAAGGTTCCGGCTGCTTTAGGTGTGCCCAAATGATACCATGGGCATAGACAACAGTTTTTCAAGCCATCCAGTTGTTGTATCTCTGGGACCTGTGGCTGGGAACCTGCTGCCACTGGCCTTCGCTGTCGCTACCGATCTCTGGCCCTGCAAAGACACCCGCTACTTATGTTGGTGCTGGGCCCAACCTGACTATGTTGTTGTTGACCTAGTCTTGAAGCCATTCTTTAAACACATATCATTGCTTGAGGGTGTTCCCCAGAATCTGATGATAAGGATAGTAGTTGGGGTGATCGGTGAGATTCGCCTCTATCGGCCTTCTGCACTCGGGTAGGCGCACAATCCCTTGCTCTAGAGCACTTCAGAAGTAGCCAGGGACCTGATTTTCATTGAACGAATAAGTCTGGTGCCTTCTTTCTAGATAGGGGGGCCTGGGGGCCTGGCTCTGACGAGGGTCTAGAGGGGCCTGCCGAGGAGGTGGCGCCTGATTGTCTCGCCTAGGTGGGGGTGGCGCATTGCGCGGGGGAACCTGTCAATTCTGAGGCGGTCGCTGCTGGGCAGGAGCCTACGCTTGAGGTGGAGGACCTCTGTGGGGTTGCAGGGATGGTACCTATGGCAGTAATTCCAGCTGCCTGGGGGCTTCTATTTGGGCCACCGCGGTGGGTTCGGCTCTGGAAGTCCTCCTGGCTGGGATCATAGGGGCAACGCACGTGCCTGACTAGCCTGTTGCAGAGCCTCCTCAAGGCGCTGAGCCTTATCTGAGAAATATCAGAACCCTCCAGGGTAGTTCTGGGTAATCAGGGATGGTACCAGCTCCATTTTAACATTCCCTATACACATCGTCAGTAATTTCTCCTGAGTCAGTGGCATATATAGGTAGTATGTAAGTCCCTTCCACCGGGCGATGAAATCTGTGACTCGGTCATCAGGCCTTTGCTTGCACTTGAAGAGGTCTGCAATACTGGTCTTCTGCGTGGTGGAGCTAAGCTGGTATAGGAACTGCCGGCGGAGATCCTCCCAACCGGTCACCGATCCGATAGGGAGCTGGCTGTACCAGACGAATGCTGGACCTTCCAATGTTTGCATGAAACATCGGAGCTTGGCAGCTTCTTGCTGGGCCGGAGTCCCCAGCATGGGGCCACACCTGGAAGAAAAGTGGGCCAAATGCTGTGGCGGGTCCCCTGTCCAGTTGAAGGGCGAGAAAGTGGGATTACCAAATCCCGGGGGTGCGGGCATATCATCCACCCACGCTGGATATGGCTTGCCATCCGGTGGGACTGCAACCTGCCCCATTTCCAACGCTTCGAGGCGGGCTATGAGTGCCGCTATAAGATCATCTAGATGGGGGTCCCTATCCTGAAGGGGATCCCTAATCACAAGTGTGTTTCCAGGTTCTTCGACACGGTAGATGGCTTCAGCGGATCGTGGAGCGACTGGCGGAACGTCCTGTGGGGCGACTAGGGGATCCCGGACTGGATTCTTCAGATTTCCCCATCGTTCAGGAGGGTTTGACAAGACGTATCGTGCCCTATTTCCATAAGTTATGGCTTCTACCCTATCTGCAGAAGTAGCATGATCAGAGTTGTCCAGAGGCATCTCACCGGGGGGAAATTGTTCCTGCCCCTACTACCCCGGCTTGGGATTACCATAGTCGGGTCGCCGCTCTACAGCGCGCTCGGCCAAGAGTTCGTCAACCAGCCTCTTCTGCTCAGCAAGCTACTGTCATAACACGGCCTTCTCAGGATCTTCGTCCGTCTTCTGTACAGAGGCGGACCGGTTGGAGTTCTTGACAGTTCCAACGTGCTCCTTACCCTTACCAGAATTTCGACTGAGTACCATTGATTCGGTGGGTACAGGGAGGCCTAGAAGGTTCCTCTGCTGACGGGTAACCCTCCCTGATGGGTCCAGCAGTGGTGGTATGCCCTCGGGGGGTAATTATCCATCGAGAAACTCAACCTCGTCTTCCTTGTCCACTACATCAGTCATGTGGACCGCGACCCCTCTCGAGGGAATGTCCTCAATGTCACATAGCGAATCGGGCTGCTGTCGGATAGGGCTGAAGAGGAGAGCGGCATAGTGTCCCCAGCCACGGACTTGCACAAGGGGGGTAGCTTCCCTGATGACTCTGTGGAGTACTTTGAAACTATGAACGTATTTCCATTGAAGGGTTCCCTGATGGCTCGGTGACTTAGGGTGCTGGGCCACAGGGAGTGCGGTCAAATCGATCAGGCGGCATTGCTCGCCGATTTCTTCAAAGTGCTCTCGACTTCTGGGGTACATCACTTGATCGTAACGAAGGTGGAAGTGTGTCTCCCATAGGGTTCGGCAAAATCACCCCACTTCTTCTAGGGTAAGGGACTCTGGTGCACAAAAGTTAGGTGCCACCATCGGCCAGAACTTCTCTGGGAAGTGATTCGCTGTGAGAATGCTCCAGAAGCTCCTGGGTTCAGACTCGGGACCTGGCCCTGTATTTCCCCATTCGTCAACCGGGGGAGGCTGAGGGACTGGTAGCGGTACTGAGGCGGACCTCTGGGACAGTAAATTTGGCGGCGGAGAATACGGCGAACGAGCTGACTGGCCACCAAATTCTGGGCCATCCTCTGAAGAGTGAGGTGACCTGACCACGATATCACGATACGATGGGCTGATAGCCACAGCTTCAGGCGTAGGAGTTGTGGTTGTCAACGATAGGTCATGTCGTTGCTCTATAGCCGTTGGTCCCCAAAATAGCTCCTCGTGACCTCTAGTAGAGGTAGAGGGTGCTTCTGGTGACAATGATGGTGATTGCACGGTTGGGACCTGTGGAATTTCCACAATTTCTTCCTCCTGGATGTACTTGCGGAGAGAGGTGGGAATCCAGTGGACCTCACATTCTGGGAGAATGAGGCTGACGTGCCTGGTTCCTGCCCCAGTCCTTGATGTGGAAGATCGGGGAGAAGGTTCCATCATTGAGTCGCATTTCGCTTTAGAATTCGAGGAACGAGCTGGCTTGATCTCCACCCTCTCCCCCCCAGGATTCTTCTTGTGGCGGCGATGACCCGCTCTTCTACCCC
This sequence comes from Viscum album, assembly GCA_963277665.1. Classification (NCBI taxonomy): domain Eukaryota; kingdom Viridiplantae; phylum Streptophyta; class Magnoliopsida; order Santalales; family Viscaceae; genus Viscum; species Viscum album. Next base: position 347,970,877 of record OY728122.1, read on the forward strand.
AGGGTGGCTCTTCGGGACAAGGTTGATTCTCAAAATGTAGTGTTGGGGTGGCGCTGGCACCGTGGCGGAGAGGTCCCCCGCTCGAGGTGGCCGGGGTGCGAGGGGGCACCAGGGAAAATGTTGAATGGCACATGGGGAGGACCTCCATGGACGATGCGGGTGGAACGAGGCTAACCTTCACTCCTCAAGTTGCCGGGGCGAGGAGGACCTTCGCCAGTTGTAGAGAGGACGTAGGGAGGACCCCCACATTGGAGAAGGATCAGATGGAAAATTCCTTCAGATCGGCGGTCGGGGGCAGGAGGAGGGACCCCATACCCTGTATAGTGGGCGCGGGAGAGGTTTCTACGCCGCGCATCACTTCCGCGGAGCGGGTCTTCCTTCAGGATGGGGGTAGCATGAGGCATACCTCCGTGACGAGCTTCGGAGCGGGGAAAGCCCACACTCTGTGGAATGGTGGTATGGAGAGGACCTCCGTAGGGAGTGACGTTACCACGGATTGGTTCGCGGCAATCATCGCTTGGCCCTGTGACCCCAAGAGTCAACCCAGCCTGCCCGTGGGGTGGCTAAGGCCTCGATCCCGGTCGGGTGAAGGAGTGACCCTACTCAGTGTATGCAGGAACTCCATGATGTATGTTAGTGGTGGCTTGGGACATAGTAGTTATTGACGTCGCTGTATCTTGACGAGCGTCCTCAGCCCGGGCCCGGCGCTGACATCGGGTTAGACGAGCTGGTGCAGGTGGTGCAGGGGCATAGCCTACCAGCTCTTCCTACGAAGTCGGACGGCGGCGCTGGTGCGGCTGAATGGGAGCCCGCGCCTGGAGCCCTTGGATCGGGACTCTAAGCGGGCCGAGCTGGACATCACCCATCTCATCATCATAAGGCGAGGAGTCGTTGAGGCGTTCTGAGGACAGGCCCTCGAAACGATTGAACGTTGGGGTGGGGAGCAGGGGCTCCCTGCGCGGCCTGTTAGGGCGGCGTTGACGGCGGGGCCTGGATGCCTCCAGGTCTAGGTGGGCCATATCCCGAGTTGGGATGACCCCTTCCTCCTCGTACCTACGTACAAGGTTGTTGATCACCCTCTGCTGGATGATCTCTGATGGGGAGAGGGGACGTGGGCGCCCCGTATTCACGGATGTAGAGGCCGTCGTGGTGGCAGCGGAGCCATGCGGGGCGGTTGTGCTGGTATTTCCCCTGCCCCTGCGTAGGTGAGCGGGTGGTGACCGCGTCTCCACAGCAGCAACCTGGTTCCTGGGAAATGGAGAGATCAACTCATTAGTACCTCGGGGAAGAGGATTGACAACCAGTTCCCCAGCGTCATTCCATTCTCCACGTCTGTAAGAAGGATCCATGCCAACACGTTGCAGAACGGAATGCCTCACGCTCTACTGCCCCAACTTCCAGTGAGTTTCACGCCAGGCCTTCCATTTTCTTGGTGGGACCCGGCGCTAGATATCTGGATCTGGTGACACGTCAATCTACTGGTGTCTCAAACGCTACTAATCTCCATCTCTTGTCATTTATTCACGTCGGGTTCACCATTTCTGTTTCCGATGCTTTCCCCAGGGCGCACGCGCATTCGTCTGCAGAGGAGGACATGCGGCGTTTGTTGCCCCACATTCCTACTTTCCAAAGGTGGCTAGAATTTGCTCCTTATTCAGGTACGTATTCTCCTTGATCGAAACGGGATGATGGGATGTCGGTTCTTCCTTCTGTGGATTCCTCCTCAGAACTCGTCACCTAGTCCAGGTCTCCCTCATAGATTTAATACGTTGTTCATGAAACTCTTCCCAGTGTCATGTTTCCATGGACGCCGGTTAATTACACTGCTTCTGTCAGGACATTCCAAAGGTTCTGGTCAGGGTAGCAACCTTTAGTCAGGTCAGTAGTCATGTCGAGGCATCAGTAGCGTGTCTGGATGCTGGGGAACTGGCATGTCTATCTTTTTTCCCTTGTCATGCTGCTTCTCGAGGGCGTGGAAGCCCGAGGAATCCCACATCGAGCACGGGGAATTATATTCCATAGACATATATCTGAGGTTTTCCTCAGCTTCTTGTGTTTAACACAGGGTATGCCGCTGGTTTAACATCCAGTGGAGATAGATCATCCCGATCAGAGCATTAGCTGGAATGGATCGGATTGAGGAATTTACCTTGAAGGGGTGCCGATATCGGAACCAGCCCATGGGCAGCTGCGAAGAGGAGCGGAATGGTATGATATTGCCGGGATATGGAAGTCTGGTTGAGAATCAGGATGGGTGATGGAGAGTTGAATGAAGTGGAGGGGGAATGAAACAGGATCGTCACAAGGGCGACAATGAAGTTGGGATTGCATCTCAAAGATACCTCCTACGTATCCCCGTGGCAGGGAATCAAATTCCGCATAGTTCGAGATGGTGCCGGTGAACTGATGTGAAGGTGGACCTTGGTCCGATGGGCATCATCAGTGAACCGACATGAAGGTGGACCTTGGTCCAATGGTGGTGGGCTTGAACCTCATGAGGCTTCCTACGTACCATTCCTTGACATGGATCAAAGAACTCTTAGTTCAGATGTGGACGCCAGAAGGCCGATGTGAGCGAGGACCTTGGCCCGGATGGTGGGGGGCTTACACACTAGGCTGCCCGGGTGCTGGTGAATTGACATGAAGGTGGGTCGGGATGACCAACGTATGGTGGGCTTAAACCTCTGGGAGGATTCCTACATACCATGCCGTGACATGGATCAAAGACCTCGTAGTTCAAAGGGGGCTTCGTCGATGAACCAACGTGGAGGTGGACCTTGGTCTGATGGGTGGTGGGCTTGAACCTCAGGGAGGATTCCTACTTACCATGCCTTGACATGGATCATAGTCTTTGTAGTTCAATGGGTTTCATCGGTGAATTGATGTGAAAGTAGACCCAGGGGTCCACTAGTGGTGGGCTTGAACCTCGTGGAGGCTTCCTACGTACCATGTTGTGACATGGGTCAAAGTCCTCATAGTTCGGAGGGTGGGTGTCGGCGAACTGATGTGAGGAAGGGACCTTGGTCGGATGGGAGATGGGCTTGAACCTCAGGGAGGCTTCCTACGTACCATTTCTTGACATGGATCAAAGACCTTGTAGTTCGGGTTGGTCACAACGGCTTACCGTCGGGCTGGAATTGCAGTTTAACATCATGTTGGACGAAGGTGGAACTTGACATGAATAAATGATGGGTGGGTTTGAACCTCGTGGAGGCTTCCTACGTACGACACCTTGACATGGATCAAATTCCTTGTAGTTCGGGGTGTGCAGTTTAATGTCATGCGGGATGAAGGCATACAGTTTAACGTCATGCTGGATGAGGGCATACAGTTTAAAATCATGCTGGATGAAGGGATATAGTTTAACGTCATGCTGGACGAGGTGCTGTCATGGCCAATGCCAACTCTAAGCCCACGTGAGTCATGCTCGGTGTGAGAAACAAGAGGCAGGAAGGACCTGACGATCACGCTGTGAAGGGTGCGTTCGTGAGAAGCGAAGAGGGGCTTACGCATTAGGCGGCCCATGGTGCTGGGACTTACTCCAGGATGGAGGCCTGAAGTGCGGAAAAGCGCAGCGAAAGAGGGATTTTGGACCAATGATGGGAGGTGCCTCGTTCCCTATCACGCCCTCCACTAACCGTGGTAGTGGGGAAGTACGGAGATGCAGGGGTGCAGCCTTCCGTAAGAGGGGCTAGGAGGCTTACACAAAGGTGGTTTCCCTTCTCCCATGGACATACGCTACTCCGAGATGGAGGATATCATCCCTTGTGGAGGGGGTGACCCCGTCTCTGTGGAGACGGGTGGCCTAAAAAATGTATGAGCTGGGGGGACCCTTCGTGTGAAGCATGGGGCCAGATCACAGTTTAACGTCATGTGTTGAGGACGAGGTACTTGGCAGTTTAATGTCCTATATCTCAGACGAAGTGGGTTTACTCCACACCCCTAGGACTTACATAACTGGTACCCTTTGCTCCTTGGGGGAGGGAAGGTACCAGTAAGGCCGTGGTAAAAGGGGGTCGCTGAGCGAACCATCGAAGGTTCCACGTTAGCATGGCTATGTGAAAAATCAATAGCCGTTAGTGTGCCTATGCGAAGAAGCATTAGGCGAAGCAATGCTACGGGTGATGTTGTCTGTGGGACTTTGAAATCACATCGTGCCACCCTAGAGGGTTTCACGGGAAGAGGAATTTCCAAGAAAAGGAGTGTGCTTTGTGAAGTGGAGTGCCTTGGCCTTAGCATGGGGAAGAGGTGTGGATGGGGGGTGCTTCGCGAAGTGGAATAGTATTCGCGGAGCACTGCCTCGCGAAGAAGAGGTGCCTCATGAAGCAAGGTGCTACGAGGCAGTGTGCTTCGCGATATGTAGTGACCCTGCCTTAGCATGGAGATCACTAGTACAGGATGGGTGTTTCGTGAAGAATAAATGCTCCGCGGCTGCCCGGGTTCCCTTGGGAATCCCCCTCCTTTGCGAACACCCTTGAGCTTCGCGAAGGGAATCCCTCTCGGAAGAGGGGCTCAAAAAGCGACAAAGAGAAGGCATCAAGCGAAGTATAAGTACCTCGCGGAGCTCATGATTCCCAGGGCAAAGGATGCTTCATGATTCGGGAGGGGAGAAGCCAAAAGGTCGGATTGTCTGTCCCTTGGGCTCAGGGGGAACCCAGTATTTATATGCAAGGGGCGCCGTGAAGCAGAACTCATGCGGAACTAAGGGGCGGCGGTGATTTGCGGTGGGCTCACGAACGTCAGGCCGTTCGCGGAGAGGTACCGCCTCCGGTGCTGCGCGGCGGGCTCACGAACGTTAGGCCGTTCGCGGAGAGGTACCGCCTCCGGTGCTCCGCGGCGGGCTCGCGAACGTCAGGCCGTTCGGGGAGAGGTTCCGTCTCCGGTGCTTCGCGGCGGGCTCGCAAACGTCAGGCCGTTCGCGGAGAGGTACTGCCTCCGGTGGTCCGCGACGGGCTCACGAACGTCAGGCCGTTCGCGGAGAGGTACCGCCTCCGCTGCTTCGCAGCGGGCTCGCAAACGTCAGTCTATTCGCGGAGAGGTACCACCTCCGGTGCTTCGCAGTGGTCTCGCGAACGTCAGGCCGTTCGCGGAGAGGTACCACCTTCGGTGCTTCGCGGCCGGCTCGCGAACGTCAGGCCGTTCGCGGAGAGGTACCGCCTCCGGCGCTTCGCAGGACCGCGATTCTCGGGGGTGCTTTTCATCGGTGCTTCGCGAGGCAGCGTCCGGGGCTTCTTTTTCGCTCCTTCATTTCGTGCAATATTTTGGCGCCAACAGTCACCAAGCACATTTTGACAATGGTGAAAGATCAGAAGAAAATCCCTGCCCATATTCTTGATTCCTGTCAGAATATTATAACAACTTCAGTAGTATCACAGGGAAGGAATCATAAATATATCTCTATCGGTGGAGTTACTCATCAACATGTCACTCCGGAACAGAGACGCGCCTCTATTCTAGTCCAAGAGGGTCGTGGGACATACTCCCCCATGTCATATGGACAATCAATTTGGGAACATACACCTGATTTAAATAGAGATCGTCAGCCTAACCTGACCATTTCTCCTGAGCAGGCACATACACCTGCCCATAATAACCACTTTCATCAGAAAGTGGTTTCCAAAGTCAGTAAGAAGGCGTCTAAGAAAAATACACGTCCAGCACAGTCTAGAAATGAAGATCCAATCTACAATAAGGCCTTACTCGATGTTGGATTTCTTGATGCACTCAGACAATTATCTGTTGCAACTCAAGATTATACTCTCTCACTTCCCAATAGTGGGAACAATAATTCCAAAGGTCTTCATCAGACACTTCCTTATGAAGGATTGCTTTATGACAGCTTGGTAGATCTTGAAGTATCATCTTTAGATGAGAGCCATGATAACCCATTGTGTGGCCAGAAGATCAAGGAGAAAGAGGTTTCATCTTTTGCTATAACCCACCATGGGGGTCCTCTATATGATGATGAATTTAGCTGCAAAATTCCTCTCTGCAGTAGTAATTTTCCTTGCCTATAAAATTCTTCAAAGGACAATGTAGTAACGAGAAAGCCCTCTTATCTTGAGACACTTTCAAATGTGAATCCAGTCATGTCAAATGCTTTACCGCTAGCAGGTGAAATACTTTCTCAATCAGAAGATATCCCAGGGCGTAGGTCATTCTCCGAACCACCCATGGGTCATTCATCTTCTAATTTGACAAATTAATTCTCTTCCAATCTTGTTGAATCTGATAAAGAAACAAAGAAGCACCAGCTTTGGTCTAATTAGGTAGAAGAATCTTCATAGAATGATATGGAGGAAGTGCTGAATATGAGAAAACAATTGGTTAAAGGTGAAGTATCAGTCATGTTTTGGACTTTGGATGACTCTCAGTATGATATTCCAGAAATGTTGATGGAAGATTGTATTCATGATATTTGTCTCAACATGTGGAAAAATCTTAGTCAATTAAAGGATAAAATATTATCTTATGATGAATATGAAAATCATGTCAAGATAATATAAGGGTTACAACGCCAAATTGACTTGGCATCTCTCTCAGTTTCCCGACATCAAAAGGTTGAAAAGTAGCAGAGAGCCCTTCAGCGTTCATGCCTTGGCACACTAAAAAGGTTGTGCCAGTTAATTACCAATGCCCCATCTGGTATTCATATCAGGGGATGGGATGTTCATGGAGAACTGCATTTCACTGTGCTCTCCAGTCAACCAAGCCTGCCAAAAGTGGTCTCATGCAATGTTATTGCCCATGGCCGGCCATAGCCAACTGGTTTTGTGTGTAATCAGATGCTTTCTCAAGAACATGCCTCAACTAGTTCTTCCCAAAGTCAGGCATATAATGAAAAAGATGTCGAATTACTCTTTCATCAAGCAAATGAGAATATCGAACAGGCTTCTCGTTTAGATCAGGCACATCATCAAGTGACAGAAGTGTCAAAAATCATCTAATGGTCATTTGAGCTAGGTGATTTGAGTGGATGTAAGTTTATGCATCTGGCCAATTTCTGGACTAAAGTCCGCAAAATCATGAGAGCTTTTAAGAAATTCTCAGATGTAGAAGCTCAAGAGCCACCACAGCTTGCCAGACTGGGGACTCTTTTAATCCAACCCTTGGGATCAACAAATGTGATTCAAGGAGTTGAGCAGGAATAGAAAGAACAACCCTAGTCCACCGAACTGGGGACTTTTTCAAATCCTCAATCTCTTCCTCAGTGAAAGTCAGTCTTCTCTAGATTAGGGAAGAAGCCACAAGAGGAACGCAGAGCCGAATTATCAGGAGATTACCTCCAAATTATGGTTCATCAAGAAGTTCTTGAGGGATCAGCTCAACAAAAGGCAATGTCTCATAAAAGACATGGAAGAAGAAAATATCACAAAAATGCCGATAGAAGATATGAAATGCATTATGCATCGATAAATGTCATCAATGTTGTTTTCACTGATCCCCCAGAACATGAGGCTCACTCAGAGGAATCATATGAAGAAGTTCTTATTCAAGAAGTGGTACAAACAGAAACAAATGAGGAAGGTGTGTGTACCCGAAATCAAAGGCTTACCCAGAATCTAGGTATTATTTCAAATAACCAACTCCCCCCTCTCTGAAAGGAATCCAACAAGGGGAAAGGAAAAAAGTTAGGTTACATTCCACCCTACCTCTGGAGAAGGCCAATCACTCTCATTAGAGGAAAGTTTCGCACAACAAGAGGCAGAAATGAAGGAGTTAAGGAGGTTGAATACAGAACTACTTCAAGGTATTCTTCCACCTAAGCATGCTGAAGTCAGTTAGTCAAGGTAATTCGTTGCAGCTATTGGGATGGATCAAGAATATTCTACTTTACCAGTACACCCTCATATGTCCAATCCTATGGGTTATACGCAACAACAACTGGAAATTCTACCATCAGTTGCAGTACCAGTCACCACACCTGTCCAAACTCCAGTTATTACACCTACATAGGTCCAAGCTCAACCAGATGTTTCTCAAAATTTAATGAATACCATTGAGTCATTAATAGATCTGTTGGAAGATATAGAAGGAAAGCGTGCACCAGTTCAACTAGAGAAGAGAGCTTACCCTGAATGGGTGGATGCAATTCCTCCCCAGTAAAATTTTTCAAGTACCACATTCCCAATTTTTAATGGTTTGGGAGATCCAGAACAACACTCAACACATTTTGTTTTTCGTTGTGTTCCTATGATGGTAACTCCTCAATAACAAGAAGCAGTTAAGCTCAGGTGTTTTGTACAGCCATTACAAGGTCCTGCTTTTTTCTGGTATACAAGCTTGCAATCCCGGTCAATTACTGGGTGGGAAGACCTCTGTCAAAAATTCCTTCTTCAATTCAGCTTAAAAGTTCCAAAGACGACATTTTTGATCTTACCAATTGTAAACAAAGGTAAAATGAAAGAGTTTAATATTTCATTGCTCGCCGGAAGGGATTAACATATTCCTTAAGTTTAGAACTCCCTCATGAAGAATTGTTGCCAATATGTGTGGCAAATATGCGTTATGAATTACGCACACCATTGATCCCTGTGAAATACACAGGAGGGTTTCGAGACCTTACTTCAATCGCTCAGCAGATTGAAAACTCTCTTACAAATACTAAGGCTAAAACTCATGTAATTCCATCAGTTTCAGGAAGGAGAATGGGGAAACTAGAGACTGCTACAGTTACGCTTAAACAAGAACCTATACCTGCTTCCACTTCAAAACCTTCATCATATTGAAGCGCTATGCATTCTGAGCGTCAACAACAACGGCCGCCTCGTCAAGATGATCAAAGAGATCAAAGTCGGAAACAGATTGAAGATTTAAAGAACAAAGTTTATTCTTTCTGGAATGAATAAGTTCCTGTCTACTTCATCTCAGCTCTAGAAAACATTTTGGTTCAGTTTCCAAGGCCCAAAAGGCCGAACAAGGAAGAATATGAAGACCTTCCCAACTATTTCCCACTTCATCAGATGTTGGGGAATCCTATTTAGGAGTGTTTTGTCTTCAAAGACCTCTTACAAAAGATGGTGGACTCTGGACAGGTAAAATTGAAAGGCTCTTCAGCCCAGGTAGCATGTGTTACTACTACTGATCCAGAGGAAGAAGGTGAGTGTCATGAAGTCAAAAGAAAAAATGCGCAGAAATATGATGATTGGATGTTCAGGAAAATGATCAACTGAACTCATTCCATTTTACAAACACAATTGAAGAAAACAATTGTATCTTCTGCTATGAATGTTACAGCAAAAACCCCTTCATCAGAAGGAAAATCTTCAAAAAGATAACATAATTAGAAGAAAGAAGAACAGTCATAAGTAGACAAGTTCGTGTCAAAGCCTAAATTGTCTTTGTCTTTGGAAGATTTTATGCCATCTACTTCAAAATCACGGGCACCACCCAACCAAACGGCATAGCCTAAACTAGATAATCAGACAGAATCTTCATCAAATGAAGAGTTGATCTTTGGTTCTGTTAACATGATTTATTTAACAGATCCTTATGCCAGTCACAGTTTCGATCTTGATGAGCCCGAGTTCCCTATATCAAACAGAGGAATTAGAGGGAGTTATAAAGGACTAGGATATAGGGGAGGACATGGATATTCTAGAAGCCACTATTTAAATACTACCCCTGTGAGAACTGTATATGAAGTAGAAACTCGTGGAAAAGCCCTTCAGCGGGCTCAACAAGAACAAGAAAGTTCTTCCACGCATGGAAGATTCAGTCCTGGTATAGTTATTTTGGAAGATCGGTTAGAGTTACACCTTCTTCCTCTCAGCAAATAAATAGACCTAGTCATTCTAATCTTCCAAAGCCAGGAGTATTTCCAACTCCTACCCCGATACAAGATACATCTACTTCCAAAGCATAAACATCTAAGGTACTTGCAAAACCACATGTTCCTTTTGGGAAACTCGGACCTTTAGACTAAAAGTATGATGTATTGAAACATTTGGCCCAAGTACCGGCCAAGTTATCAATTTTGGATGCCTTGAATCTATCAAAAGATCTTTAGAAGGCACTCATTGAGGCTTTGTCAAGTCCTCAGGAATTCGAAACTGAAATTACTGCGGCTGAAGTCTACCATATAAAGAATGATCCTGCAGAATTCCATGCAGTGATATCTTTTACAGATGAAGATGAAGATGATGTTGCGCATTTACATATTAGACCTTTGTATTTATCTGGAAAGGTCAGTGATGCAGACATCCGATGAGATTTTATTGATAATGGTTCAGAAGTCAACCTCATCCCTATTCGTACACTTCGTCGATTGGGCCTCACTGAATCTGATTTATCACCTTCTACTTTTATGTTGCAAGGATATGATAAAAATGAACAAGAACCTTTGGGTGAGATTACACTCAAAACTCTATTTGGAGACCTTGTATCCAATTCAGATTTCATGGTTGTTCGTCATAACACAGCCTTCAACATTTTGCTTGGAAGACCTTGGCCACATCAACATGCAACTATACCTTCATCATACCATCAATGTCTCAAATATTGTTTCAATGGTAAAACTGGGACATTTTATGGTGATAAAGCCCCATTCAAAACATTTGAATCTCAATAAATTGAGGCATAATTCTATCACATGGAGGGAAAGAAGAAATCCATGAAAAATGAGGTTTCCAAAATTAATGCTCCATATGGTTTGGAAAAGATTCCAGTAAACCCATTCATACATGTGAGTACAGATTATGTGTTGCCTATTAGTCAAATTCACCAGGTAGACCCAAATCCAAATACTATTATGGAAACTTCCATAATGTCAATTACGAAAACCAATCCAGACAACATGGTAGAAATTTTTGATTCACCAGGCAATAATGAAAGCTCAAATGGAGATGTCTTCATTTCATCTGCTGAAATCTATAAATTCTATACTTCATCAACCATGCCAGAAGAAGTTATATCAATGTCAGATATGAACGATGATGTTGATTCTCAATCCATCATCTCCTCTTTATTACCCAAGGAATACCCTTCATCATCAATAGGGTCAGAAATGGTAGCCTCTTCTTCAAGATGTTCAAATCTTAATTTCTCTCCTGATTATGGAAATTCTACTTCATTATCTACTATGCAAGTAGAAACAGAAGAAATAACACATACTAAAGAAGAAGAGGAAGACCTCAGGGATGCTCCTCCAGCATTTAAAGTGGCTATCTCCACCACTGTGGATGAACTCAGAGAAATAAATCTGGGTACAAAAGAAGATCCATGCCCCACTTTAATTAGTGAGGCCATGACTCTTGAAGAGCAAGAAATGTATATTTTATTTTTAAAGAAAAATTGAGATGTATTTTCTTGGAATTATACATAAATTATAGGTCTTGATCCTGATGTTTCCACTCATCATTTGAGTTTTCCAGAAGAACATCGAGGATTCAAGCAAGCTGCAAGAAGAACACACCCAACTTATGCCTCCAAAATTGAAGTTGAAGTGGATAAGATTATCAAGTCTAACTTCATTAGAGAAGTTAAATATCCCAAATAGATAGCTAATATTGTCCCTATGAAAAAGAATAATGGACAAATTAGAGTTTTCATTGATTTCAGAGATCTTAATCAGCATTGTCCCAAGTATGATTTTCCAGTTCCGATCACAGAACTCTTAATTGATGCAACAGCTAGATACGAAGCTCTTTCCTTCATGGATGGATATTCTGGGTACAATCAAATACGAATGGACCCAAAGAATGAGGATTCTACAACTTTCAGAGCCCCTCAAGGTGTGTTTTTCTATCGAGTAATTCCCTTTGGCATGAAGAATGCTGGTGCAATGTATCAACATTCCATGCACCGTATCTTTAAACCATTTTTAGGGAAATTTGTTTAATGTTATGTGGATGATTTGGTGGTTAAATCCATATAATTTTTGGATCATTTGGCTGATCTGGAAATCATATTCCACAAACTTCGACAACACAATTTGAAGATGAACCCCGTGAAATGTGCTTTTGGTGTAACCTCGGGAAAATTTCTTGGCTTTGTTGTATGCCATTGTGGTATCAAAGTTTATCCTGAGAATAAAAAATAAATCCTTGGTATGTCACCTCCTCGAAATTTGAAATAATTGAGAGGACTTCGAGGACACTTGGCCTATATTCAGAATTTCATCTCCAATATGGCAGACAAATGTTTACCCTTCACCAAATTAATGAAGAATGGAGTCACCTGCTAGTGGACTAAAGAATGTCAAGAAGCATTCAATATTCTCAAGAAATATCTCTTGAGTCCACCGGTATTAATGTCACCTATTGAAGGAAGACCAATTATCCTCTATGTGAAATCTTTAGAGCGATCATTGGGTGCCTTCCTTGCCCAAAAGAATTATGATGGGAATGAAAACAGTCTTTACTATCTTAGTCAAACTATGCTTGAGGCAGAAACTCAATATTCAAGTATTGAAAAGTGCTTCCTAGCGTTAATATTTGCAGTTCATAAATTGAGACACTACCTAAAACATCATGAGGTCCAATTAATATCTCGAAATAACCCGCTCAAATTTATCCTTAGTCGTCCAATGCTTACAGGATGTCTGGAAAGGTGGGTGGTTATTTTGCAGTAGTTTGATATCCAGTATGTGTCTCAAAAGGTAATAAAGGTCCAAGATCTGGCTGATTTCCTTGCTGAACACCCTTCAGTAGAAAATATATCTTTAGATACTGAACTTTTTGATGAGGAAGTCTTCTCTATTCAAGATAATCTTCAAACATGTGAAATGTACTTTGATGGTGCTTCCAGAAGTCCAACAGGGAAGAAATTGGAATATCCTAAATTCAACAAAGTTGGTTTAGGAATTGTTCTTATTTCCCCAGAAAAGGCAATAATAACCTATTCATTCTTATTGTTGGAGGGTGGTACAAACAATGAAGCAGAATATCAAGCTCTCATCGCAGGATTGGAGTTGGTGCTTCAGGCACAGGTGAATCACTTGAAGGTTAAAGGTGATTCAGACTTGGTAATCAAACAAGTCAATGGGGATTATGCCATTAGAAAAGAAGAGTTAATCCCTTTGTATGATTACTTGAGAGATTTAATGGTGGAATTTCATTTGGAACCGACATTTTCTTATGTCCCATGATCACAAAATGCTCAAGATGATGCACTGGCTAATGTAGCCATAGATCTGGAAGATCTAAATCGGGATGAAACAATCATTAGTATTGCTCATTATCATACAGTTTCACCTTATGTTCAAATAAAAATATAGGAAATCAATGAAATCAGTCCCATTTATGAACCATATGGTCATACTATAGGATGAATGACACCTATAAAGGAATACCTTCAAAATGGAACACTCCCACCTGATAGAGCCGGGAAAGAACAAGTCTGACGATGTGTGGTCAATTTTACTCTTTATGATAGCCCAGATCACCAAAAAATTCTCTACAAGCAAGGTTTTTATGGAATTATCTTCAGATGTATTGATGGTTAAGAGACAATGGCTGTCATGAAAGAAGTACATGCAGGATTTTGTGGTACCCACTAGTCTGGACATAGACTTTCTGATCAAGTTCGAAGGCTTGGATACTTCTGGCCTTCAATGATACAAGATTATGTTGATTTCACTAAGAAGTGTCATTATTGCCATGTATATGCCAATTTCATTCATCAAACCCCAGAGTTGCTTCATAAATCTAAATACTCATGGCCATTTTCCACAAGGGGAATGGATGTAGTGGGACCTTACCCTTCGGCTACATCCAAGCAGTTTAAGTATATTCTTACTGCTACTAACTTATTTCCCAAATGTCCAGAGGAAATACCTCTCAAAGAAGTTAGTTCTAAAAGCATTGTCATCTTCTTAAAGTCTAACATCATTGCCAGATTTGGTGTCCCTCATACCATATTAATGGACAATGGTACCAACTTCTATTCATCTGAGGTAAGAAAGTTGTATCAATAATACAAAATCAAATCCAACCATTCATCTCGGTATCATGCAGAAGACAATGGCCAAATAGTGGCCTTCAACAATAATCTTTAAAACATACAACAAAATATGGTGGATAAAGATAAGAAATCATGGCCTAATAAAAATTTTCATTCTTTATGGGGTTATCGGACCACCACCCGCACTGCTACATAGTCAACTCCATATTCATTGGTATATGGAATAGAAGAAGTCTTTCCCATTAAGGTTCAATTACCATCGCTCAGAGTATCCATTTGTGATCAGTCATCTACAGATGAACAATCTCAAAATCAATTGGATGAATTGGAATGATTAGATGAAAAAATATTGTGCACCCTGCACCACTTGGAAGTTTCTCAGAATCAAATAGCATAGGCTTTCAACAAAAAAGTTCTTCTTCAGTCATTCATTCAAGGATAATTGGTATTGGTTCTCAGAACTCCAATGATACTAGGGAAGAAACCTCTAAAGCTTGAGCCAAAGTGGGAAGGACCTTATTCAATACATAAGGTCTACTCCAATGGAGCTTATTCTTTAATCTCAATGGATGGAGAACACATTACAACTCCAAACAATGAAAGATTATTGAATAAGTATTTTGTGTAACACAAATTCACCAAATTTCCTACCTACATGATTCTAAACTGTGCAGTACTAGTCCATGCATATGACCTTAAACTATTTTAGTCCTTATTGCAAGACTTTAAACTACATAGTCCCCACAGTCCTTACTGCAAGACTTTAAACTGCATGGTCCCTCATTCATCCAACATGAAATTAAACTGTGTCCCCCTTTTCTGTCCAACATGAAGTTAAACTGTAAACAGTCCCTTATTCATCCTACATGACGTTAAAATGTACATATTCGTCCTGCATGACGTTTAAACTGTGAAAAAGTCCCTAAATACGTCCCACATGACATTAAACTGTGCATAGTTAGAGTTGTTTCTACCTCTTGTTTCTCACACCGAGCATGACTCACGTGAGCTTAGAGTAAGCTTCAACCATAACACCTTCTCTAGGCCTCTATAACCACGTGTAAGTCCCAACATCATCTTCGGGTTGTCCTCAAGTACAACTTAATCACCAATTCATTCTCAATTGAAATAAGCGGACTTTGATCCTTGCCTTCTCGGCTGGGTATGTAGGCAAACTCCTGAGGTTCAATCCCAAAACCAATCTCTTCATGTTGGTTCACCTCTGTCTCACATGATGTTAAACCGTGTACGTCCCTTTTGTCCCTACTACATGACACTAAACTGTGCAACACCATCTTCCTTTCTATATGACGTTAAACTATACAGTCCCCCATTGTCCCTCTCCAGAGAGGGAATAATCATTGATGTTGATCTCCAATCATGTCATATTTCAAAGACTACATGAATACATGGTAATGTCTGAACCTTTAATCTTGGGTCAAACCATCATTGCACTAAATTCCTCTTTCACCCTTCACTTATACGAACCAAATCTGTACAGAAGGTATTTCAAGAACTACGTATGGCTTGATTCCCATCCTTATGGGATACGTAGGAACGTTCAAGCATCCCTTGAACCTAGCCCCAAGTATTTGGGCCTAACCCCAAATTCAAATTTCATTCCCTTGGATGAAAAGTTCCCCTATGAAAACATGAATGTTGTATGAAAACCCTAGTCTTCATTCACGTTAGGTTTATAAAACACACAATGTGTATTCCTCATTATGGTACGAGCTCTAAGACCCTAAACTAAGATCTCCTACACTCTCGTCCTACAAAACGTTAAACTGTATTTCAAGAACTATATATCGCTTGATTCCCATCCTTATGGGATACATAGTGAAGTCTAGCATCTCAATTCAGGACCCAACCACAACATGATTATGGTTAGCATTCGTCTGTGTATCACTTCCGTGCATTGGACAATACCCATTTTCATGTGTCATACTCCTAACCTTAAATAATTCTAGATCTCCATAACCCTTTTCTTGACTTCTGGTCACAAAATTTCTGATACCCGGGAATTCTTTTGCCTGACTATGCAACATTTTCCCTTAGGCGGCCTTGCATAAGTAGTCTACATAACAGTCCTGCCAGCCAAAATATGCTATTATTTGACTATACATCTAATTCCCTTAAGTGGTCCTACATAATTAAACCCCCTAATAGGTTTGTTGAATATTGGTAACTCCATTCTTGGGGAGAAAACCTCTTTTGTCCTTATTTTTCTTAATGACAATATGCAGGGATCCGCAAAAAATAGCCATCCTTAACATATTTGTCCCATACTCTTTTTCATGATCTGAAAGTATTCAAGTCTATGGTTTATATTTCCCTTCCCTACATTTGGGTCAGACCGTCGCAGGAGTGACATTCATCCAATTCTATGAAAATCTTGATTGGGAATATCCTCTCTATATTCAAGTACCCCTCTCCATACAGTAAACTCTATGCTTTGGAAAATTTGAATCTACATAAACTTCCACAAGATTTTTAGCAATAGAAAAGTAAAATTTCTTAGAGTTCTTTTGCCTGACTATGCAGAACATGCCCCTAGCTGGCCTTGAATAAGTAGTCTACATAACGGACCTATCAGTCAAAAGATGCTATTATTTGACTATGCAGCCAATGCCCTTAAATGTCCCTGCATAATTCAACCCCCTAACGGGGTTTTCAACTAGTGGTAACTTCATTCTTAGGAAATACTTTCTCTAATGCCTTTTAGCCCTTTTCCCATGTCATTACTCAGATTCAAAATTTCTTAAGTCACAGTTTACAATTTTCCCCTCCATACTCGAATGTGGTAATATGTTTTCAAACAAATTATCAAGGAATTGAGTCCATTTTAATCTATTCGTTCAATGATATTTGACCTTTAAACATTAGCCTCTCTTTTCATGTCTGACGTGCATGACATTAAACATCCAACAAAAGACAAAGGAACTCTGAACAAAAGTCGAGTCCCAGCTCGCTAAACGCACATATTGTATGATTTAGGCAATATTGAGCATCAAAAGATGCAAAGTTTGTGGGGTTATTTGTATCACCCTAGAAAAAATAAAACTATACTTACTAGGACCATTGGATTAGGTAAAATTAATTAAATAAAGTATCAATAGAATGCAGGCACAAATGATTGAAGATGAAAGTGTTTTTCATTGATGCACAAGAGTTAGAAGGACATCCAGAGATTGGAGTCTCTTCTCTTTTTCAAGAATTACAAGAGGCTTTCCACATAACTCTTCATTTGATTTTCAGAATTTCAAGATTCATCAGCAACCACCTGGAATTCATTCATTTAACTAGATACAATAAGAGACGTAGTGATACCGACTCTTCTTGGAAAAATTGTAAAAGAATGTTCTTGAGTGCGGTTTGAGAAAATTTTTTGCTGATCAAAATGTGACTCTGTTTCTATCCAAGAGACTTGGAAGATGGATACATGGATTTGAGAATGGATCATTAGAAGTAAAGAGCCATTTGGAGAGAGTACTCTTTTCAGATATTGCTCTAATGTCATGATAATCTTCTCTCCACCAACCGGCAGTGGAAAATATATCAGCCCATGGGCTTTCCATTTTCATATCTACAAAGAAATGGCATGGAGGAAAAATTTGAAAGTTCACACCATTGTTGCTGCTATTAATGCATAGCATAACCGAAATAGAGGGATAACAGTGCGGCTGCATCTCAAGTGTATGAGGTTTCAGATCTAGAGCACATGGGTTGTGATGCATTATGTACGCCTTCTCCACTATTCCAGCATTAACAAACGATCCTTCAACTAAAACATTTTCTGAAGAAAATTTGGTGTTAGTATGAAACTAGGAATGAGGAATGTAATTCTTTGCCTCTGGAACGTTGACTCCTTGTAGATGACCATGGCCATATAAAGGCAGATAAATGCTCTGTGGTAAATTTACATGATATTTCTTCAGGTACTTAGCCAAATCTGGGAGAGTAATTCCACAGATATCATAGTAATCATGGAAAACTATGTTCATCATGTCATCAATCCGCTTGATAGCCAACTCATCAGCCGATCTGATTTTTTTGGGAGCCATTGAATCTGCACAAAGATCGAACAATTAACTTTTAAGTAAGTTATTTTTTCATAAAATTTGTGAAGAAATCAAAAAAAATGGCTAAGGAATTAAGGAGCGCAAGTATAAACTTGGCGTGAAAGTCTAAGTCAGTCGTGTAAGTTTTACCACGCTAGTACTGGCGCGCAAGACAGAAAGAGACTTCAGAAGTGCGATGAAACAAACAGAAGTGCGAATGAGCAAAAGCCAAGCTACTTACACGCTGAGAGCTCAGAAGAATTTGAAGCCAGGTGCTTTTTATGAAGTAATTCCCACATATTTATAGGTGAAGTAGTACCCCTTCGTGTCGTAACATGTGTTCCAAAACAATACCTACACGCACACTACTTGCGTGTCGCGTCACTTTGTTTCTCATTTTCCTCAGAGTCAAATACTCTTTCATTTTTCGGATCGAAATCTAAGGGGGGAATTTTGTTGATGCTCCTTTCCATCACAGAGTCTAACGAATGGAAAAGGGAATTTCCTTAAACAAAAAGAGAGTCATCCTTTGAAGAACATCAAAAAATTTCAATGGCATGAACAAGGAACATTTTACACATGGTTCGCGCAAGTTTCTTTATGGTCACGCAAGTCACTTGCGCGCCACATATGGGTCTCACATGTGACTTGCACGCCCTATTATGTTTTCGCCCAAGGTGTTCAGTATCCTATAAATACCCCCTGTGGGACCCCATTTCAAGGATGAATTTTCTAAAACTCAGAATTAAGCTCTGATCTTCCTAGTCTCTTCTTGAAGTCTTCCGAACACTTATAAGGTAATTTCTTACCTAGAATGAAAGATCTAAAGAGGAATAACAATGCCTAAGTGTTAGAAGTCATCAACACTTGCACGCCTAAGTGTTCATCCCCTTAAGGTAAATGGATACACTTGTATGCTGCCTTGTCCTCTCATGGAAACTTGCATGCCGCCCTTTTGGAAGCATCTAGGGATAACACTAAGGGCTTGAGCCAAGTCTTGCCCAAGTATTACCCTACAGGTTCTCCGTCGCCCAAGTGAACTCATGTCGCACAAGTATACTTGCGCGACCAGGACTTGCACGCCCAAACAGGACTTGTGCGCCTGCATTCTTTTTGGGTTACCCTCCTTCCAATTCACTTCCTTTCTTCAAATCCACCTTTACTCTTCAAAGATCTTGCCTTAAAAACCCTCTTCAAAGACACTTATGTCATGGTTCCTTTGTTTTCTTCCTTATCTAAAAGGAATTATGTGGAAAATTTCTCAAAACCTTGTGATTTATATAACTTTATATCACTACGGTTAGAGGTTACTTTCATTCAACCTCATCCTTTAATATGAGAGAGTCTTTGATCTAGGAATTCTCTTTATGAGTAATCCCCAATCACAAGTTAAAGTCCCCTTAACCTAGGATTCCTTTTCAGGAGTAATCCCTAGTCATAATTCCTTTAATTTGGGCCTCCTTCTCCAGAGTAAGCCCCAGTAATAATTTCTTTAACCTGGGCCTCCTTTTCAGGAGTAAGCCCCAGTCATAATTTCCCTTAACCTGGGCCTCCTTTTCCTAAGTAATCCCCAAGTTAGAGTATCCAAATCTCTATAAAGCATGAATATCTTTATCGACCTTATTCCTAGGCTTCTTTCCAGAAGTAAATCCTAGTCTTCATCTACTTGGGAAGTCACACATACATAAGCCCCATATCATTCCTTGTGACCACATCTTTCATGGCACAAATCGTCAGGTTTACAAATACCTCTTGTTTTTCACATCGAGCATGACTCACGTGAGCTTATAGTGTAAAAGTAACCAATAAACATCTCTTTGGTCCATTAATCATACGTAAGCCCCACACTTCTTAATCAAAATACATGGACTATGATCTCTGCCTTAAAAGTATAGTACGTAGGAAACCTTTCTAAGATTAAATCCCATAACCCTTTAATTCTCATATGTCCCATATGACGTTAAACTATATCTTAATTCCTGAACCATATGGGTTTTTATTCCTTCTCTAACAAGGATACGTAGGTAGCCCATCTGTGGGTACGATCCTAACTCTAAAATAATCCATGTCATAATAAACTTCAAGTGCCCCACTGAGTGGCTTTAAAACCAGTATGGTCATCACAATGACCAAGAGATTTCTATATAATGTATTGAAGGATACCATTGACTAAGTATCTACAATACATACGGATGATTCTCCATCGATGAAGAACCTCAAATACATATAAAAGATTCTCTAAATCTCATACATATCAATCATTGATTTCCAAATCTAAAGGAAAACTCATTTTCATGCTTGGTAAATTAATAAGGAATCATGAACATAACTCAAATCTATAAGAGAGTCATGGAGTAGACAATAATTCCCCCCCCCAAAAAAGGTGTGATGAGTCTGACCTCCCATCCTCTAGACTAATGAAAATTCTTAAGTCTCATCAGTCTATAACTCATGGGCACCTACCTTTGGAAAGTAAGTCCAAATGGATATAGAATCATTTGATGTTTCTGGTTCTACGAATAAACCCGTTAGAAACCGATTGGAAAGTTTGAACCTTAAAAAAATGAGGTCATCCCCATTTCCAGAAGAAACAAGTATCATTTATGTTTTTTAGTGGATTCTATTTTTTTCTGGTTTTAGGGGGTTTAAATGTTTTTAGGTATTTTTAGGGTCTTTTGGGGGGTTTTAGGTGTTTTAGGGACATTTCAGTGTTTAGGGGTTTTTAGGTTCCTCTATGGGTTTTAGGGTTTTTAGGGTTCTTTAGGTTTTTTACAAATTTTAGGGTTTTAATTGGATTTTGGGTATTCTAGGAAATTTAGGTTTTTATGGTTCTTTTTTTATTTTTAGGGGTTTTATGGTCCTTTAGTATTTTATAATGTTTTTAGGACTCATTTAGGGTTTTTATGGAATTTTATGTTCTTTAATGGGTTTTTAGGATCTTTAGGCTCTTCTATAATTTTTATGATTTTTATAGTCATTTAATATTTTTTGGGGATTTTAGGGTCCTTTTGTATATTTATGGTTTAGGGTATTTTAGTGTTATTAGTGTTTTTATGGACTTCTTGGGTTATTATGGGCGTTGTAGGGTTTTTTGGTATTTTTATTATTTTTAGGATTTTTTTTGTTTTAGGGACCTTTAGTTGTTTTAGGGTTTTTAGGTTTTTATGGGAGTTTATGGTTTTTCATATTTTTTTAGTTTAGCGGGTTTTTAGTGTTGTTATTTTTTAGATGTTTTAGCTTTTTTAGAGGTTTTATGCATTTTTAGGTGTTTTCAATGGTTTTTGTGGTTTTAAGGGATCTTAAGGATTTTTAATGGTTTTTAGGGTTATTTTGGTTTTTATTTTTTTGTAGGTTTTATGGTTTTTAGGAGTTTTATTGGTTTTTAGGGTTTATGGGGTTTTCTGGGTTTTCTTAGGGTTATTAGGGATTTTAGGGTGTTTTAGGGTTTTTAGGATTTCTAGTGTTTTTCAGGTATTTATGGATTTTAGGGATTTTATCGATTTTTAAGATTTTAGTGTTTATTATTTTTTTGGTTTTTATGGTTTTTTATATTTTTTATATCATTTTTTACTATTTTTGGGGTTTTATGGGTTTTTGGGGTTTTATGGTTTTCTGAGAAGTTTTTAGGATTTTTAGGATTTTTAGGTTATTTTGGAGTTTTTTGGGTTGTTTTAGGGGTTTCAGGGTTTAGTTTGTAGGATATATGATTTAGGGAATAGGGTATTGGGTTAAAGGTGTCGGGTATAAGGTTGGGGCAAATGTTTTAGTGTATAGGGGTTTGGGATTAGAGTTTAGGGTTTGGGGATTAAGGTTTAGGGTGTAGTGCATTGGGTTTAGGGTGTATTATATAGTGTTTAGGTTGTATGTTTTTGGTATAAGGTATAGGGTTTTGGGTTTTGGGTGTAGGATATAGGGTTTAGGGTTTAGGGTATTGGGTTTAGTGTGTAGGTTTTATGGTTTATTGTTTAGTGTATAGGGTTTAGTGTGTATGATTTAGGGTTTTGGGTGTAAGATATAGGGTTTACGGTGTTGGGAATAGGGTTTAGGGTGTACAGTGTATGGTTTGGGGTGTAGGATTTAGGGTTTTGGGTGTAGGGTTTAGTGTTTAGGGTGCAGGGTTTAGGGTTTAGGGTGTAGGGTTTAGTGTTTAGGGCATATGGTATAAGGTTTCTGGTGTAAGGTATATGGATTATGGTTTAGGGTGTGGGGTATATGGTTTGGGGTGTAGTTTTTAGTGTTTTTGGTGTAGGATACATGGTTTAAGTTGTATGGTTTAGGGGTTATAGTGTAGGGTTTAGGGATGAGGGTGTAGAGTATATGGCTTACAGTGTGAGGCATTAGGTTTTTGTTTTAGGTTATAGGGTAGAGGGTGTTGTGTGTAGGTTTTAGGGTTTAGGTTTTAGGTTATATGGTTTAGGGTTTAAGGTTTAGGGTGTAGGGTATAGGGTATATATTATAGGGTATAGGGTTTAGGGTGCAGTGTTTAGGGTCTATTGTATAGGGGATTGGGATTATGGTTTATGGTAGAATTTTTAGGGTGTAGGGTTTAAGGTATACGATGTAGTGTATAGTGTTTTTGGTGTAGGGTGTAAGGTATGGGGTTTTGGCTCTAGCGTTTAGGGTTTATGGTGTATGGTATTTGGTATAGTGATTAGGGTGTTGGGTATACGGTTTAGGTTGTAGGTTTTGGAGTTTAGGATTTTGATTTTTGGGTTTAGGGTGTAGTGTTTTGGGTTTAGTGTGTAGAGTTTAAGGTTTAAGGTGTAGCTTATGGGGTTTAGGGTGTTGGGTTCAGTTTTTATGGGGTAGGGTATAGGTTTTTGGGTGTAGGGTTTAGGATGTATGGTATCACGTTTTTGGTTTAGGGTAAAAATTATGATGTTTAGGGTGTTGGGTTTAGGGTTTACGGTTTAGGGTATAGGGTTTATGCCATAGGTTTTAAGGTGTAGTGTATATGGTTCAGGGTGTAGGTTGTTGGTTTTGTTTGTAGGGTTTAGTGTATTGGGTGTAGGGTTAAGGATTTGGGGTTTTGGTGTAGGGTATCAGGTTTAGGGTGTAGGATTTTGGGTTTGGGGTATAGGATATAGTGTTTAAGTTGTAGGGTTTTTTTCTAGCATATAGGGAATGGAGTTTATAGTATAGGGTTTAGGGTCTTGGGTGTGGGGTATAGGGTATATGGTTTTATGTTTAGTGTGTAGGTTTTAAGGATTAGGGTGCAGGGTTAGGGGTTTATGGTTTATGGTTCAGGTTTTTGGGTTTTTGGTTTGGGATGTATAGTACAAGGTTTAGGGTGTTGGGTATAGGGTTTAGGGTGTAGGGTTTAGAGTTCTAGGTTTAGGGTGTATGGTTTACGGTTTGGGGACTTTTATGGTTTAGGATTTTTTTTGTTATGGTTTTTAGGATCTTTAAATGTTTTTGTGGTTTTAGATTATTTTTTGGTTTTTAGGTTTTTCAAGGGTTTTTGGGGTTTCAAGGTCTTTTAGGGGTTTTGGGGATTTTATGTTCTTTTATGGCTTTTAGAGTTTTCAGGTCCTTTCGAGTTTTAGTTTTTATTAGAGTTTTTTAGGGTCATTAGTGTTTCTAAGTTCATTTAGGATTTTTATGGTCCTATAGTGTTTCGTTGTTTTTTTGGGATCATTTAGGGTTTTTAGGGAACATTATGGTTTGTAGGGTTATTTACATTTTTAATGCTTTAAAGTGTTTTTAAGGTTTTTATGGATTTTATGGTTTTGTATGGGTTTTCAGTTTTTTGTGTTTTTAGGGTTTTTAGGGTTTTTAGTGTTTTTATGGCTTTTATGTTTTTTAGGGTTTTAGTGTTTTATATGGGTTTTAGGGGGTTCAGGTTGTTTAGAGTGTTGTAGTCCTTTTTAGCGGTTTTTAGGATTTTTAGTGTCTTCTAGGGTTTTTATGGTTTTTTCCCCTTAGAATTTTTATGGTTTTTAAGGTCTTTTAATGTTCATAGGACTATTTACGGGTCCTTATGGTTTTTATAGTTTCTAGGGTCATTTAAGGTTTTTACAGTCCTTCGGAGTTATTAGGGTTGTTTGGGGTTTTAAAGGGTTTTTATGATCCTCTATTATTTTTACAGGTTTTAATGTCCTTTTAGGTTCTTAGGGTATTTTAGGGTCACTTAGGGTTTCATTGGGTTCTTTAAACTTTTACGATATTTAATGGAATTTTAGGGGTTTTAAATGTTTTTATTATCATTTAGGGTTTTTATTGTTTTAGTGCATTTTATGGTTTTTAGGTATTTTAGTGCCTTTTAGGATTTTTATGTGTTTTAAGGTTTTACTAGTCTTTTAGGGGTTTTAAGGTTTTTTAATGTCTTTTAGTGTTTTTTTGGTTTTTATAGTTTTTTACTATGTTTTATGGTATTTTATCTATTTTTAATGTTTTGGGGGGGTTTTAGGATTTTAATGGGTCTTTAGTTGGTTTTTTCCTTTTTAGGGGTTTTAGAGATTTTAGTGTTGGGGAGTTAGGGTTTTCAGGGGAGTTAGGGAATTTTATTTTTTATGGGTTTTAAGGGTGTTGTAGGTTTTTTTAATGTTTTTAGGGTTTCTAGGTCTCTTAGGTATTTTAGGGGTTTTAATGTTTTTAGGGTTTTTAGGGTTGTTAGAGTTTTTTGGAGGGTTTAGGGTTTTTAGGGTTTTTAGGGTTTAGGGATAATGGTGTGGGTATAGGGTTTTCAGTGTATTATATAGGGTTTAGGGTGTTTGTTATAGGGTTTAGGGTGTAGGGTATAGAGTTTTGGGTGTAGTTTTTTGGGTTTAAGGTTTTGGATATTGAGTTTAGGGTTTGGGTATAGGGTTTTGGGTATAGGGTATAAGGTTTAGGGTGTGGGGTTTTGGGTTTATGTTGTGGGGTATAAGGTTTGGGGAGTCAGGTATGGGGTTTAGAGTGTATAGTATAGTGTTTAGGGTGTAGGTTTTAAGGTGTAGGGAGTAGGGTATATGATTTAGGCTGTATCATTTAGGGTTTATAGTGTAAGGTATGGGGTTTAGGTTGTAGAGTTTAGGGTATAGGGAGTAGGTTATTTGTTTTAGTGTATAGAGTTTAGGGTTTAGGTTTTATGGTATAGGGTTTAGGGTGTAGGGTTCAGGTTTTAAGGTATTGGGTTTAGGGTTTAGAGTGTAGGGTTTATGGTTTAAGGTGGAGGGTATAGGGTTTAGAGAGTAGTGTTTAGGGTTTACGGTGTTGGGTATAGGTTATAGGGCGTATGGTTTATTGTTTTGGGTGTAGGGTGTAGGGTTTAGTGTGTGACGTATATGGTATAAGGTGTAGGGTATAGGGTTTAGGGTTTAGAGTTTAGGATACAAGATTTAGTATGTAGGGTATAGGTTATATGGTGTGTGGTATAGGGTTTTGGGTTTAGAGATTAGGTTTTATTGTTTAGGGTCATGGGTATAGGGTTTCAGGTTAAGTGCTTAGGTTTTAGGGTGTAGTGTAATGGGTTTAGGGTTTAGGGTTTAGGATTAAGGGTGTAGGGTGCATGGTTTACAGGGTAGAGTTTAGAGTTTAGGGTGTATGGTAAAGGGTTTAGGGTGCATGGTTTTTTTTAGGGTGTTGGGTATAGGGTTTATGGTGTAGGGTAGAGTGTCTAGGGAATATTTTATAGGGTTTGGGGTTTTGTGTTTTGGGATTAGAGTGTATGGTATAATTTTTAGGGTGTATTGTATAGGGTTTAAGGTGTAGGTTGTAGGGTTTATGGTTTAGTGTGTAGGGTGTAGTGTATATGGTGTAGTGTATTGGGTCTATATTGTAGGGATTAATTTTTAGGGTGTAGTATGTCAGTTTTAGGATGCTGGATTTAGGGTTTAGGGTTAGTGTATAAGGTTTTGGGTGTTGATTTCATGGTTTAGAGTATAGGCTATAAAATGTTTTGGTGTAGGGTTTAGTATTTAGCGTGATGTGTGTAGAGACCCAAAGATTGACATACATGGACATTACATTACTTTTTTGGAATACTTAATACATAACAAAAACAAACACACGAGGACCGTAATAGTTTAGTGTCTTTGGAAACTTGGAAAAACAATCTTCTAATCATGGTGAAAGATCTTCAACATCTCCCATAAAGATCTTCCCCTTTTGTTTTCTTACCTAAAACCTTTCTTTATATCCTGGGGAAAAGAAAACATAAAAAGTGTGATCTCAAATGCTCAATAAGGGTAAACATAGAGAGCATAAAACAATCCATAAACATTTGAATGCAAAAACATGAACATAAAATCTAAACATCAAAATCTTGAGAAAATACATAAATCTTGGAAGTACGTAAAGAATATATCATAATGGAACATCAATCATGATAAAATATCATGGTAAGAAAACATGTAATTTTGGAAAACCATTAAGCACGTGATATGGTTTCCATAGTAGCCAAGGCATTGCTGCCAAGACCATCTTAGTGGACAAATTCCCTTTCGGAATCGTGTTCACTCCTCGTTTCAGTCCTGTATCACTAAACCGGATTAACTTACCATTATAGCCATGTCTATATCATGAGATATAAATCTTTACTCGATTCATTTGAGGGAGATATAGGTCTCACCCATCTCATAATGAAATCATTCTTACTTGTGCCACAACATAAACATAAATCATTCATTATAACCCAAAGAATAAAAATGGGTTTTATAAACATCATTCCATCATAACATCATCCGTATAAAATAAATGGATATCATTTCATCATAAGAAAATTGAAACCATGTAAATCATAGAGACATTATACTTGAAACATAATCATACTAAATAATATCATCTTATATGGAAAATAGTTTTGACAAAACATTTGAAATGAATTATTGAGGAAAATATCCATTCTTCTTCAAAATCATTTTCTTTTAACAAAATACCATGAAATTTTAAAAGAAAAGGATTTTGTTGAAAATAATCATGAAATCTTGTGGAGTAATCTTCATGAAAATAAGGCTTTATGAAACCATAAAAATCCGTTCATGCCGTATAAGTTAAAAAAACATTCTCCTCGTACTTTTTTTCGAAAAAGTCAAAAAGTACCTCGTATGGTAAACAAAAGAAAGATTCCTTACATACCATGTAGTAAAAGTAAAAAATTGGTAAAAAGGACTTTAAACATACATGAAACCATTTTTATAAAATAGGGACATGGATGATAAATATAACCCCAATAAATACTTACGAATAAACAATCTCGGATAAAAACGAGATTGGAGAATTTATCCCTTACCTTTGGTCCGATATGATTCGTATGTATCCGAAACTCCTGTATAATGATTTAAATAATGTCATTTACTTATTACATAATCATATTCATTGTTATTATATCATATATGGTTCACTTATGACTTTATATTACACGTTCTTTTGTAAATTCCATGTTAAAGCAGCGTTTTGGGTAAAATCTTTTCATTTATCGTCCCTATTTTGACTTCTAATTATTAATATGATTACTTAGATAATTATTAGTTAATTCCAGAATATAAAACATGATTTATATATAATATATATTCAGAATATAAATATATATAATATATCAATAAATGGAAACAAATACACCGTTCATGGAGACGGTAGGCCGTACGTATGCATGAACGTTGTTTTCGTTTCCTTATTGAATTGAATGGAATTAAGTAGATGAAATACATATATATATATACATAAATCCAGTAGAATTATTATTTCATATATTTCATGATTACTTATTATATATACATTATAATCATTCTTGAATTGTTAATATGGAAAATGAATCTCATCGCGTCGTGGAGATAGTAATCCGTACGTACGGACGAGCGATGATATCGTTCCCATATTTATTGAATGGAATTGGAGTGGATGATAAAATATCTCAGAATCAGTATGATGTTATAATAATCATATATAGTTATTATTTACACCATTATACCCATCCAAGTAAGGTGTTTGTGGAAAAACAGATTCCACCACATCGTGGAGACGGTATTCCGTACGTACGCACATGCGATGATTTCGTTTTCCGTAGGATGGATAGAAGGTGAAATGGGGTTGTTTCATACTTATAATAAAATATCAATATATTATTGATACTGATGTTATTACTTCAAAATTAAACAACTAAAGAAGAGGAAGTAGAAGAAGAAAGAAACTTGAAAGAGTCAGTAGAAGAGATTACCTCTTCTTCGACACACCTCCTTTAAACTCCTTCTTAGGGCGCTAGAGTTGGTATTTTGAGAATACCAGAACCTCTATGATATAACTAGAGAGGTTTAGAAGAGTAATTGTCAGGGTTTGGCCGATATTCAAGGATCAATAGGGTGTGAAGAGAAGAGGGAAGGGGTGCCCTTTTTGTAAGGGAGGAGAGGGGCACCTTAGGAAAAACTTAAAATATTATTTTATAATAAAGTCATATTCGGTTTTTAATTGCTCCAAATTGATTTATTTCAAATATAAGGTGGGTATGGGTCGAAATACTCTCAACCAATAGGTTTTAGACAAGTTTAGGTTACTATTTTATCCTTATCATTTATATTTAACTCTAAGTTAAATAATTTAACTTTTAGCGTGTCTTTTTGTTTTCTTAAACTATATGGTTAATAAACTTACTATAACAAGACAAACGAACCCCAAGTGGTTCATTATTAATATATATATCCTTATATAAGTCATTTGGCCAAACCTTAGATTTTTAATAATATAATATTTGTTTTAAAAACTATTTTATGTCAATTTTGACACTATTTGGTACATGTTTTTTGTGAAAATCATAACAGCATGATTAGTTCGAAAAAATTTAATTAAATCAATAATAACATGTCATATTAACCTATAAAAGTATTTGAATTCATAAAAATTATAAAATTACATTTATTTGGGTATTTATAACATCAATTATGTTAATATTTTATTAATAAGGTAATTACTGCATCATCATTGTTTCATAAATAAATTAAATTATTTAATGTCTAAATATTATAAATAAAATACCATTATGTAGGAAATATTTTTAGCTTTATAATTAATATTTATATTCTAATTTATCTTATGTATAACCCTACATTAAAAATGTTTTAGTTATTAAAGTTTGATTTTAACTATTTTAACTCTTCTTTAAATAAAATAATAATAAATGTCCTAATCTAATCCAAGTGGACCTAAAGGTTAATATTTTATCCCTAAGGTTGTTTTTGGTCAAATTACAATTATCTGATAGAATTAGGACATGTGTTAGGGTAATAGTAATATCATTTTTACCCTTAATTACCATATTTACTTTTAACCGTGGTAAATAAAAGTAAAAAGTTACTATTCACCAAAAAATATTTTTATCCTATTGAACCACATTTTACTCCTTGATATTAAGCGTGTATCTCAGATTTTTGAAATTCTACTCACAGAAGCGGTAAAATTAAGTTTTATGTCAATTTTCAAATTTTTCTAGGAGGTGGGTAAAAGACAGTGAAAAGTTCAATAAAATTTTTATATATATAAAATTATTATAAAATGACTCCAATGAATTACATTGAACTTATACAGGTTTTATGTATCAATTTTTACCTAAAATAAATTTAAATAAAATAAATAATTATTTAAATAAAAAGTCGGTTTTTAAATAGTAACCTAGTGTTTTCACTATTCATCAAAAATTGAAAGATTTCAGAAAAATACCAAAAATTCACCCTAGGATAATTTCGATATTTTGAATCCAAAAATGAAGTCCATTTTGAAAAATAAAATTTCAAAAAGTGGGTATTACTATTCATAATGGCTAGTTCATAATAATATTATAATAATATCTCGTTTAGTGAAACTCGGTATTGCGTACAACACACGCTATCGAGGAAGGTTGCTCTGGCATGCATCACAAGCCTAGAATAGTTTTTGTATATACTGTAAGCTAACACGGTGTTGTGTGTAGTGTAATCTAGTCTTGGTGTAGTGTACAACACAAGACATCAAAGTAATTAAAAATAATATTTCTCATAAAATCTTGGGATGTTACAATGTGTGTGGGGTATTGGTTGTAGGGTTTAAGGTTTAAGGTTTCAAGTGGTGGATATAGGGTTTATGGAGTAGGTTTTAGGGTTTAAGGTGAAGTGTATAGGGTATAGGATATGGGGTGAAAGGTTTAGGGTGGAGGGTATAGGTTTTAGGGTGTAGGGTTTTGGGTTTTGGGTGACAGGTATATTTTTAAGTGTGTTGGGTTTACAGATAACAATGTATGTATATAGTTTAGGGTGTAAGGTTTAGGGTTTATGTTATAGGGTATGTGGTTTAGGGTGTAGGGTTTATTGTTTATGTTGTATGTTATATGGTTTAGGGTTTATAGTTTAGGGTTTAGTCTGTAGGGTATATGGTTTAGGGTGTAAGTATTATGGTTATGGTAGTAGGGTATAATGTATAGGGTGTATGGTTTAGGATTTATAATGTAGGGATTAGGGTTTAGGGTTTAATGTATAGGGTTTAGGGTATTTGATTTAGGGTTTAGGGGGTTGGGTATCAGGTTTAGGGTGTAGGATTTAGATTTTTTGTTTTAGGGTGTATGGTATATGGTTTTGGTTTTTGGTTATAGGGTTTAAGGTGTTAGGTTGAAGGTTGAAGGTGTATGGTTTTGGGTTTTTGGTTTAGGGTGTTTGGTGAGTTTCTTGGTTTTTACTACATTTTAATGTTTTTATGGGGTTTAGTGTCTTTTAAGGTTCTTTTATGGGTTTTTTGTATTTTGAGGGATATTTAGGGTTTTTAGTGTCTTTTAGTTTTATTGTGTGTGTGTGGGGATGGGGGGGTTGTGTTTTTATGTTTTTGAGGTTTTTAGGTGTTTTTAGGTTATTTTGGGAGGGCCATTAGGATTTTTTGGGGGTTTTGGATTCTTTAGGGGTTTATAGGATTTTAGGGTCCTTTAGGTTAATTTAGGGTTTTTATGATACATTAGAGGTTTAAGTATTTTTTGGGGTATTATGGATTTTTTGGTGTTTTAGGTGTTTTTAGGATTTTTAGTGGTTTTTTTAATGATTTTTTAGTGTTTTAGGGGTTTAGGGAAGAAAAGGTGTGGGATCAGACAAAGCTGATCCCATGATTTATTAAAGAACATAAAAGTAAATTACAAAGCATTAAAAAGGAGGCTTTCATATCCTAGTGTGGGCCGTCCCCTTCATGTCTGAGTCAACTGAAGACAAACAGAAGTCTGGAGTCCTGAAAGACCATACCGAAGTCCCTTCATCAATCGATCTCTTGGAAAGAGCATATGCAACCCAGTTTTCCTCCCTATATGCATGTGAGATGCTCAGGGTTTGAGTCTTGGCAGCATCGAGGCACTCGACCCGGTGTTGGAGAAGTCTCCATGGTACAAGTCGTGACTGCTTCCTGAAGGCCTCCACCGCCAATGATGAAACAGATTCAATCCAGAGCTTATTCCATCTGAAATGGGTTTCATATTGAATCTCTTTTATGATGGCCCAAAGTTCTGCCTCATACGCGATACCGCTCCCAAGGAAGTGGTAAAATAATCCTTTTACAAAGCCTTGAGAGGTACGAAAGACCCTGCCACATCCTGAAGGACCTGGTGCACCCATGGAAGCGCCATCAACGTTGACCTTGATATAGCCTGCTATCGGAGGGATACACCTAATAAATTTCATCATCTTCGGTCTTCTGCATCTCCCTGGAATTCTAATTCTGTGCAAGACCAGGAAGTCATTCATATCATTATTCATCTCCCCATTCTGGATACCTTCCGCCACATGGATATCCCTGTGAATGCTCACCACCCCTTCATGGAAAGAACCTGTTTTATTCTGATGTGCCACCACATTTCTGGCAAACCAAACATAGGAGAGCAGTGCCGCCACCGCTGCTAGGAGAAGATTGTGAAGCTGTGATCTTAGGCCGACCTCAGTTACCACAACGATAAGAATCACCAGCTCCTGTTGCCTACTCAAATTAAGATGAATTCCAAAGACATCCTGAATATAAATCCATAGCTCAGAAGCCATACTGCAGTGTATGAAAAGATGACTACTAGTTTCCTCCGCCCGCAAGCAGATGTTACAGCCTGAAACAATCTGCCATCCGGCCATTTTTAGTACTCCATGTAGAGGCAGTCTTCCTTTCCATATTTTCCATAGGAAAATCTGCCTTCAAGGAGTAATAAATGACTTCCTAAATTTGGAAAGCCACGCTGGAACAGAGGAGCTATGCTCACATTTGTGCCGATATAATCCTTTGGTATCTAGAAGTCCGCACCGATTAGGTTTCCACACTAAAGCATCAACATTGAAAAATTTATATCTCTGTATTTCCATGGCTATCATGCTTGTAAGCATTCAATCCATGTCGTCAAAATTCTACAAAAACTCGGAAATTTGCATATTCTGCATGCTGTCCGGCGGCTGAAGTATTGTATTTAGCAGAGTGTCCAACCAAGTACTGGTCCAGCAGTTCAGGCTAGATTTCTTCGAGACAATACACCTTGAATTAGAGATAATATCATGGTATGTTGTCTTGATGGAGGGCCAAACCGAAGAGAGAGAATAACCAGCGGATTTATTCATCAGCCTGCAAAAAAACCGATCATTGAGGAAATCCAGGCCTTCATTTCTAGAATTGATCAGATTCCAGACAAAGTTACCCAGGAGTGACTCATTGAACTTCCTCAATTCCTTGATACCAAGGCCGCCCATGTCAATTGGTTCAGTACACTTTTTCCAGGCCACAGTGACAAGCTTCCTTTCATTGATACATCCTGTCCACATGAAGTTTCTGATTTTCTCTTGCATTTTCTTAAGAAGACTGACCGGCCACCTGTAAATCAAGAAGGCATGCACCAGCATGGGTATTAAAACCGAATTGATCATACAAACCCTTCCTTCTTATGATAGAGATTTCCCTTTCCACCGGGCAAGTTGGTTGATGGCTCTTGCCACAATCGATTCAAAGTGAGAACATCTTGGCTTACCCCAAAAGAGAGGAACCCTGAGGTGCGTAAATGGTAATGAACTCCTCTTCACACCCATAAGATGGGCATATCGTATTTTCCTAGAATTGGAGATTCCTTTTCCAAATATGATGAATGATTTCCTCCAGCTAATAGATTGCCCTGCTACCTCCTCATAATGCCGGAAGAGCTTCTTTATTGAAATAAGTGTTGTACGGTTTGCCTCCCCAAAAAGAGTGATATCATCAGCATAGAGCAGATGAGATGGTACATGAAGATCCCTACTTGCTTTAAGAGGTGTGAAGAAGCTGTAATTAACCAAGCCAATAAGAGAACGGCTTAAATAATCCTCAGCGATGGAAAAAAGAAGACATGATAGGGGATCCCCTTGCTGGACTCCACGAGAGCAGCGAAAGAAACCTCTCGGGGATCCATTTATCATGACAGACATTCTTGCACTCTCCAGGATAGATTTTATAATATTGATGAAATTGTCAGAGAAACCATATTTGCCAAGGATATCAAAGATAAAACTCCATCTAATTGTGTCAAAAGCTTTGGAGATGTCAAGATTTAGAGAAAAGCTGCCATATCTGGTTTTCCTACGCATAACATTAACTCCCTCCGAGGCAATGTATAAAAACTTTTAATATTTCTTCCTGCAAAAAATCCAAACTGATTTGGAGTAACAATATCATTGAGGATCTTTGACAACCTGATAACAATGATTTTACTGATGACCTTCGGGATAGTTATCTGGGTCCTTTAGGGTTTTAAGTGTTTTTAGGTACCTTTACGGGTTTTTAGGGGGTTTAGGGTTTTATATAGTTTTCTAGTGTTTTAGGGTTCTTTAGGGTATTAGGGTATTTTATGGTATTTTATGTTTTTTAGTATTCTATAGTATTTTATGGTTTTTAATGTTTTAGGGTCTAATAGGATTTTTAGGATCATTTTGGATTTTTATGTGGGTTTTAGGGTATTTTATGGTTTTATGGACTTTTAGGGTTTTATAGGGTTTTACATTTTTTAGAGTTTTCTTATTTTGGGTTTTTGGGGTTTTATGATTTTTAGGGTCTGTAGTATTTTTAGCGTTTTAGGGGGTTTTAGGGGTTTTTAAGGTTTATAGACTTTTAAGGGGGCTTTAGTCGTTTCAAGGATTTTTTTGGTTTTTAGGGTTTTTATTGGATTTTTGGTTTTTGGGTTTATTAAGTTTGTTAGGGTTGTTAGGGTTTTTAAGGTTTTAATGGTTTTAAGGGATTTTAGTGTTTTTATGGTTTTAGGTTTTTTAGGGGTTTTAGGGTTTTTAGGTTTTATGTGTTTTTAGGTTTTTTGGGGGGGTTTAGGTATTTTTAGGTTTTTAGAGTTTTTATAGTTTTACGTTTTTAGGGGTTCTTAGATTTTTTTAGGGTTTTTAGAGTTTCAGGGTATTTAGGTAATTTTTGGGATTTTAGGGATATTTGGGTTTTTAGTGATTTTTAGTGCTTTTAGTGTTTTTAGGGGGTTTATGGTTTTTTATAATTTTCATGGATATTTTGGGGGTTTTAAGATTTTAGGGTTTTTAGTGGTTGCTGGTATTTTTATATTTTTAGGTGTTTGATGTGTTTTAGGGTTTTTATGACCTTTTAGGGTTTTTAGGGGTTTTAGGGTCCTTTAGTGTTTTTAGGGCATTTATGGTTTTAGGGTTTGTTAGGGTTTTTATTGATTTTAATGGGTTTTAAGGGGTTTTTTTTATTTTTATATTTTTAGGTGTTTTTTTGTTTTCACTCATTTTTAAAGGTTTTTAGGGTTTTTAGGGTATTGTGGGGTTTTCATTTTTTACGGGTTTTATGGTATTTAATTGTTATTTTGGGTTTTTAGTGATTTTTAGGGTTTTTTGGGTAATTTTTTATTTTAGGGTATTATCGGTTTTTAGGTTGTTTTAGGGTCTTTTTTGTTTTTTGGGTTTTTAGGGGTTTTCCGGTTTTTTCAAATTTATTATAAGGTTTTAGGGGTTTTAAGGGGTTTTTGTGGATTTTGGGTTTTTTAGAGATTTATAGTTTTTTAGGGCAAGGAAGATGCGAGGGTCGGGCTATTACCGTCCCCCCCAAATTTATTAGAAAGAAAAAAGAGACACAACAGACAAGGGAGGGGAGGGGTCAAATGACCCACACCCAAAAAACCCCTCACAACCCAAGATGCAAAAGACCCCAAAAAAAGAAAAGTCAAAAGTGAACAAAGAAAAAACACACAAAGCCAAGCAACCACCACCACCATCCAGCATCAACTAGCATCCAGAAGCTCACAGCTAACCAACGACTAGCATTCAAAATCAACCAGCAATCAACATCCAGCAGTGGCACAGTCATAAACCACATCTTAAGAAACTCCTAGCTCAGCAGAAACCAGCATCCAGCATCACAATTTCCAACATCCATCGCATTATAGCATCCAGCAGCACCACATCCAATCATCAAAGCAACACAGCAGCAGCAACATGTCCAAACCAACCAGCCCTAGTAACCAACAGCATGAAAACTGACATCGCAACCAATCACAACCAGCATCATGAAACCACAGCACGAGCACCGCAACCAAATGCGGCCATCATCACCTCCCAGAAAACAACGACCAGCAACTCCATTCACACCATTTCCAGCAACTAGCATGTCCAACCCAGTAGGATCCACTGTCAGTAAAATAGGACCACTAACATCAAGAAACAAGCAGCAAATTCCAACGAACGACAGCACCAAAACACCAGCATCAACAAAAAAAGCATCACCTCCTCCATGCCAACCAGCTTCTATCAACTTGAAGCTCATAAAGCAACAACCAACACATCATAACCCATCGTCAAACAAGGAGTCATGGCTCAACAACTAGCAGTCATGGTCTTCGAACCAAACAACTTTCAGCATTCCATGCCTCGTAGCATAGCTAACCGCATACCTCCATCAATAGCACAAATATCACCCAATCCAACTCAACAAACCCAGAAACTAGAACCCTTTCATAACCGAAAATCACAACCAAGCAGTAGGAGAACATGGAATGCCAAAAGGTCAGACCGAATCTAGCATTAACAAATTGGAGCGTGGACAAAGCCGAGAGACTAGGTTGAGCATGCACCTACAGCTGCTTCACAAACCGACAAAAGGATCGAACCAGGGAAAAGAAAAAACCTCCTTCTGCAATGCGGAATTGAGAAGGGGCCGACCAGTGCCGCCAAACCAGATCGTCGCACCATTCGCAGAAACGAAGTGACTTCTGAGAAGAACCTGGACGCCGAAGCAACCAACTCTGCCGTTGATCCCCTTGACCGCGTTGACCCGCTTTCAGAAACCCTAGATCTGAAAAAATGACCTCGATCTGTGGCTGCTAGAAGATGATGACACATTCAAGATCAATCTGATCTGAAGACATCGAAACCACCATATCCGTCAGAGGCCGGACTCACCAGCAACGGAGCAACGCCACGTCAAAGTCCGAATCCCATAGCAAAGAAACTCGGGGAAGTCGAAGCCTTAAAAGCACGAAAGCCACCACCATCTTGAGGTTGAAGATCACATCCAGGGCATGACATCGCTGAGAACTGGGAAGGAGCAAGGTTCCAACACTGAAGCTCCGATCTGGATCTAGGGTAAAACCTAGAATAAGTGTCGAGCGGGAGATAATACCAGGGGAGTGCACCGCCATCTCTTAGGGATTTTTTGGGGTTTTCTTATAGTTTTTTAGGGGTTTTAAATGTTTTTTTGGTTTTTTGGGGTTTGAACAGTTTTTAATTTTTATGGTAATTTTAGAGTTTTAGGGGTTTTTTGGGTATTTTTAGGGGACTTTAGGTTTTTAGGGTATTTAGGGTCTTTATGGAAAGGAATGCATAGGACCAGGCTATCCCTGCCCCCACCGCCAAACTGACTAGAAAAACAGACAAGAAAACTAGCAAGGGGTGGAGTCAAACGACCCACACCCAAAAACCCCTAACACCCTCTAGAGCCCAAAAAACCCCAAGGAACCCAAAAGCACACAAATGGAAACAAGTCAGTCAACATCACCACTGAAGTCATAAATGGGGACTGCACCAAAAGGGTCACCATCCGCACCATATCTATAAGCCGCATCAGTAAAGCTGAAATCAGAGTCTTCCCCCCATGTATATCAATTCCCATCCAAACTCAAAATCCTCCTGAAGTCTAAAATGTGCCAGATACTTCTCCCTGAGCCTTTATTTATCTGAGGTTCATGGAGGCCACTCTCTCTTGTTGAACTTGACCTTTAATTTATCCACCTTTGAAGAAGCCTGGGTATTCATGGTTCAAGGGAGAGTTGTGTAATCCGTCTTCGGCCTCCTTTGGGGGGGGGGAGGTGAAACCATCAGCCTGAGATTCCTTCCATTATAAGAAGCTTATGTTTTCCATACTTGATGCCCCTTATCAACAAACCTATTCTCACACTTTGTCTGTAGGGGGTCAATCTATCCAAAGGATCCAAGGTCTTTAACACCTGAACAATACCCCTTCAGAGAGGTATCCCTAAGCCCGACCCTATCCCTCATGAACTGGGCCATTTTGAAGTTTATCATATGGTCCTCCTTGAAAAAATTTCCCCTATAACATTAGCCTGATCCTCAATATATACACATGGCCATTCAACCACAAACATATAGTCTAGAACCGCACACTGGGCCTCATCCACAGAAGCTCCTCCATGCACCACCACGACCAGCTTCATGTCCTGAGACATACCTCCTTCAACTAAGGAGCTATAAATCCCAGGTATCAAGTGACCATCCACATCCTCAAAAAAAAACATCACCTATTTTCTCACTCTTGACCAAGAGAAAAACCCATAGGCCAGCCCTCCCACTGCCACCACACCCATGTACTTGCACAGAGGAATCACCCACATCAAATCACAAGTCTTGTTTCTCAACCATATTATGTTCCTACCCAATCTGAGCCACTTCCCTCTACACATACACCTCCCTTGGCTCATCCACCCCTCCCCAATGTAGCATCCCCATGAGCAGAATCCAAAGAGTCCAGACCATCAAACCTGTTGATCAGAGAGACACGATCCAAAATCGGAAGCTTTCAACCACCGGCCTTCCCACTATTTTTTCTTAAGTCCACTGCATCCCTATTCAGGGACTATGTTGGGGGCCCTAAAACAAAGTCTTCTTCTGGTCATAACCATTCACCACCCCCATCTCAACCAAATCCCCCTGCTCAGCTCTCCCCTTCAAAACAATGTTGTGAGCATGCCCACTGTTTATAAAAAAAGTTACACTTTCATCATTGGGAATCACCTCTGCATTAGACCATTCATTTATACTAAAATCCATATAATACTCTAGTCCCATGTCATATGAAGTTGTCACTATCATCTACTTACCACGTCTAACTTTTAAATTGGTTTTCAGATAATCAAAAACTACACTAACCTTTGGCTGGGGACGAAAAGGTTCAGGAGACTTCAGCACCGCTACCTCATGTACCTCCACCAAGGCCCGATTTCCCACACCTGATTCCACATGATCCAGATTCACACAACCACATTCCATGGCACCGCACCTGAAAGCCTATACATGATGCCCAAGTTTCCAACATGAAGAACAGAAGTTAACCCATGACTCAAATACCACTAATTTCTTCCACTAGAGCTTCTCACGAACCAAAATCCACCCAAAGTCAATCGGCTCCTTAAAGAAATCAATCTTTACAAAATTCCTCGGATAAACCAAGTGACATAGGGCTCGAGTCCTACTATCCATGCATAAGAAAATTCCCACCAAATTCCCTAACATTGAGATAATAGAAATATTTTTGAAAAGGGATGGGATATTTGGGAAATCTAACCCAATTCGCGAACATTGGAGAATCACTGTTCAGGTGAATATCAAAACTCATCCTAAATAAGGAGAAATAGTCGTCATTACATCTTCAAGGTTCCACATACCAAGCAAGAATAAGGTCCTTCTCAATTTCCAAATGAATCATAATATGATCACTATTAACAAGACCCACCATCGCATGGTCCTGGAGATCCCAATGCTAAAAATGAACCTTTAAAAAACATCAACCAAAGGGAGCCAATTCAGAAATCGATCAACCAATGTCAAGGGGTTTTACGGTTTTTA
The DNA here is from genome assembly GCA_963277665.1 of Viscum album. Classification (NCBI taxonomy): domain Eukaryota; kingdom Viridiplantae; phylum Streptophyta; class Magnoliopsida; order Santalales; family Viscaceae; genus Viscum; species Viscum album. Next base: position 348,009,845 of record OY728122.1, read on the forward strand.
GGGTTTTTTAGTGTTTGTATTTTTTTCATATTTTTGGGTTTTTATGGGGTTTTAGGTTCTCTTAAGTGTTTTAGGGTTTCTTCGGGTCTTTTAGCAGTTTTTAGGTGTTTTTTATGTATTTTAGTGTTTTTAGAGTTCTTTAGTGTTTTCATGGTTTTTTGGGTTTTTAGTGGGTTTTAAGGTTTTTAGTGGTTTTTTTTCATTTCAGGGGTTTTAGTATGTTTTAATGTTTTTGATGGGGTGTTATAGTTATTTAGTGTTTTTAATGTCTTTAGTGTTTTAGGGTTTTTATGGGTTTTAGGGTTCTTTATTGACTTTTATGGTTATTTAATTGGGTTTTTGGGTTTTTATGTTATTTTTGGGTTTTTAGTGTTTTTAGGATTTTGTGGTTTTTATGGTTTTGTGGGGTTTTTTATGGTTTGTTAGGGTTTTTTTTTAATTTTTTTTTTCGTTTTTAGTGGTTATATGGTTTTAGGGTCTTGTTTGAGTTTTTAGGGTTTTATGGGGTTTTAGTATTTTCTCAGGGTTTCTTATGGGTTTCTTATAGTTTTTAGAAAATTTTAAGGTTTTTTAGGGTTTTTATATATTTTAGGGTTTTAGGTTCTTTGATGGTTTTTAGGTTATTTAAAGGGTTTTCTGGTATTTTTTGAGATTTAGGGTATTTTGTTTTTTTAGTTTATAAGATTTTTTGGGTTGGTATATGGTTTTTAACAAGTTTGGGTTTTTTTAAATATTTTTAGGGTTTTGGTCTTTTATTATGTTTTGGGGTTTTTTGGGTTTTTAGGGGGTTTTATTGTTTTTTGGATTTTTGTGATTTTTGGAGTATTTTGATATGTTTAATGGATTTTGGGTTATTTTAGGGTTTATATAGGTTGTTTAGAGTCTCTAAAATATTTTAGGGGTTTTAGGGTGTCTTAGGGGTTTTAGGATTTTAGGGACTTCTTGGGGTTTTATGGTTTTTAGGATATTTTGGGGTTTTATATTTTTAGGGATTTTTAGGGGGTTCTGGGTCATTTAGGTGTGTCTTGGGTTTTAGGGTTTTTATGATATTTATGGTTTTTTGGGTTTTTATCATTTTTAGGGTTTTATATATTTTTTGGGGTTTTTAGTGATTTTCGGTGTTTTAGGGATCTGTAGAGTATTTTGGATTGTTTTTTTCTCATTAAAATTTTTAGGGATGGGGTGTTAGGATTTTTGTGTATTTTTAGTTTCTTTATGGTTTTGGGGTTTTATTTGGATTTTTCTAGGTTTAGTTTTTTTTATGTTTTTAAGGGTTTTAGGGTTTTTAGGGGGTTTTAGTGGTTTTTTGGGTTTTTTGGTTTTTATCAGTTTTTAGTGTTTTGGGGGGTTTAAAATGATTTTTATGTTTTTTTGGGTTTTTTTATTTTTTTAGTTTTAGGGGTTTTAATGGAATTTTTGGGATTTTAGGGTTTTTTATCATGTTTTACCATTTTTAGGGATTTTATGTTTTTTAGGGTGTTTTATTGTTTTTATGGTTTTTTAGGTTTTTAAGGTGTTATATGGTTTTTATGATCTTTTAGGTTTTTATATGTTTTTATGTGTTTTGAAGATTTTTATGGTTTTAACAGTTTTCATTATTTATACGAGTTTTTAGGTTTATGTGGTTTTTATGGTTTTTTGGGGTTTTAGGGTTTTTAGGGTTTTTATAGTTTTTAGGGTTTTATGGTATTTTATAGTTTTGATGGTTTTAATGGGTTTTAGGTTTGTTTGGGTCCTTTAATGTTTTAATGGGTTTCATGGTCTTTTGGGGTTTTAGGGTTTTTATGTTTTTTATAATTCATTTGTTTTTAGGGTCTTTCATGTTGTTTTAGGGGCTTAAATGTGGTTCTAGGGTCTTTTATGGTTTTTAGGTCTTATAGGGTTTGGGGGTTAGGATTTTCATATTTTTTTCATGTTTTTAGGGTGTTTTAGGGGTTTTCTTTGATTTTTTGGGTCTTTTAGGGGTTTTAAGTTTAGTTTTGGGTCTTTTGGGTTCATTTATGGTGTTTTTGTTCTTTTAAGGTTTAGGTTTTTATGGTCCTTTAGTTTAGGAGTTTTAGGGTCCTTTTGGTTATTAGTTTTTAGGGCCCTTTAGGATTAATTAGGGTTTTAGGGTACTTTAGGGTTTTTAGATCCCTTTAGGGTTTTGAGGGTCTTTTAGTTTTGTATTGTGTCTTTTTAGTCTTCTTGTTTTTTAAGGTATTTTAGGACATTTTTGGGTATTTTAGTGGTTTCATGGAGTTTTTAGTGTATTTTAGGGTTTTCAAGGTTTTTACGATCTTTTAGGGGTTTTAGGGTCATTTAGGGGGTTTAAGGCCTTTTAGGCTTTTCAAGGATTTCTTGGGCTCTTTTAGGGTCTCATAGGGATTTTATGGTATTTATGACACTTTAGATTCTAAGGTTCCTTTAGAGGTATTTAGGTTTTTAGGGTTTTTTTATAGTTTTTAGGTATTTTATGGGGTTTGGGGTCCTTTAAAATTTTATTGGGTTTTTAGGGGATTATATTCTTTACAGTTTTCTTTGTATTTTTCAGGGTTTTAGGGTTATCTAGGATTTTATGTTTTTTAGGGTTTTTTTTGGGGTTTTTGGAATTTTTAATATTTTTTAGGTTATTTCATTGTCTTGATGTTATTTTAAGTGTTTTTATGGTCATTAAGGGTTTTAGGCATTTTTTTATTTTTAGGGATTTTAGTGTTTTTATGTGGTTTAGGGTGATATAGGGATTTTAAGGTATTTTTAGTGTTTTTTATATTTAGGGGGTTTTAGTTTTCTTTATTTTTTTAATGGTTTGTTAGGGGTTTAGGTTTTTCGAAGACAACTTTATGGATTTCTAGAGTTTATTTATGGACCTTTAAAAATTTTAGGTTTTTTAGGATTTATTAATGTTTTTATTTATTTATCGGGTCTTGTGGAGTTTTTTGTTTTTTTTGGGGTTTTATATTTTTTCGGGTTTTTAGGGTATTTAGGGTTTGTAGTGTTTTTTGGGTTTTCAGGGAGTTTAAGGGGTTTTAGGGTATTTTAGGATTCTTTTAGGTTGTTCAAAGTTTTAAGGGTATTTTTTTAGTGTTTAGGGATTTTATGATTTTTGGGTCTTTTATTGTATTTTATTTGTTTTTATGGTATTTAGTGGGTTTTAGGGTTTTTAGGGTTTTTAGGGTTTTTTAGGTTTTAAATTTTTTTAAGGTTTTATGGGGGTTTTGTGTTTTTTTGGGTTTTAGAGTTTTTAGAATATTTAGGGGTTTAGGTTATTAGAGTTTTTAGGGGATTAATATTTTTAGGGTTTTAAGGGGTTTTAAGTTTTTTAAGGGTTTTAAGGGTTTTTAGTGTTTTATTGTAGTTTTAGTTTTTTAGGAATTTTAAGTCTATTTCTATTTTGGGGGGAATTTTAGCACTTTTTGGTTGTTTTTAGGGTTTTTTAGTTTTTGGGTTATAGGGTTTTAGTGTTTATTTGTGTTCTATTATAGTTTTAATGTTTGCAGGGTTTGATTTTTTAGGATTTTTTTAGGGGTTTTAGGTTTTTAGAGTTTTTTAGGGTTTTGTGGGGGTTTAGGGTTTTTTGGGTTTTGGGGATTTATTTTTTATGGATTTTTTTTTGTTTTTAGGGGTTTAGGGTATTTTTATTGATTTAAGGGGTTCTAAATCATTTTTAGTTTGTTTATGTTTTTAAGGATTTTTTAGGATTTTTAGGGTATTTCAAAGTTTGTAATGGTTTTTTGGGTGTTTTGGAGGTTTTAGGGGTTTTAATGGACTTTTAGTGTTTTTCATATTTTTAGGTGTCTTTAGGGTTTTCATTGTTTTTAGGGTATTTTAGGAGTTTCATGGTTTTTAGGGTTTTTAGGGTTTTTAGGTTTTAGGGGTCTTTGGGTTTTTTATAGTTTGTAGGGTTTATATGGTATTTTAGGGTTTTTATGGTCTTAGGGTTTTTTATGGTTTTTAGTGGGTTTAAGAATTTTAGTGATTTTAGTGGTTTGTAGTGTTCTTTTATGGGTTTTTAGGGTTTTAGGGTTTTTAGGGTATTATGGTTTTTTTGAGTTTTTAGGTTATTTACCTTTTTATGGGTTTCTATGGGTTATAGGTTTCTTAATATTTTGTTGGGTTTTATAGGTTATTAAGGGGTTTTACGATTTTTTAGGGTTACTATGGTTTTAAGGGCCTTTTTTGGTTCTTTTAGTGTTCTTAGGTTTTTTTTCCATTTTTAGGGTTTTTCAGATTTTAGTGTTTTTTTTGGTTTTGGGGGTTTTAGGGTTTATATGATTTTCTATGGTTCATTAGGATTTTAAAGTATTTTTAATTAATTTTATAGATTTTTGTGGTTTTTAATGTATTTTGGGTGGTTTATGGGTTTTTGTTTTTTAGGATTTTTTTTTGGTTCTAGGAATTTTTTGGGTTTTTATTATTTTTTTGGTGTGTGAAAGGTAGTTCAGGTTTTTTTTCAGTTTTAAGGGGTTTTAAGGGGTTTTGTTGTTTTTGATTATTTTTAGGGGTGTTTTTTGGTTTTTAGGGTTTTTAGGTGTTTTACGGTTTCATAGGGTTTTCTAGGTTTTTTATGGTTTTTAGGGGTTTGATGGGTCTTAGGGTCTTTAATGTATTTTATGGTATTTTAGGGGTTTTAGGGTCTTTTAGGTGTTTTTAGGATATTTTAATTTTTTTAGGGTCTATTAATGATTTTTGGAATTTTTAAGTGTTTTAGGGTCTTTTTAAGGATTATAAAGTTTTTACTGTATTTTCATGTTTTTAATGTCTTTTAGTGTATTTAGAGATTTTTTGGTTTTTAAGGTTTTTAGGGTTTTATGTTTTTAAGGAATTTTTATGGATTTTTATGGATTTTTAGGGATTTTAGGTGTTTTTAGTGATTTTAGGATTCTTTTAGGGTTTTGGGAATTTGTTGGGGTATTTAGTGTTTATAAATTTTTTAGGGTTTTGGAGGATTTATTAGGGGTTTTAATCCTTTTGATTGTTTCATAGGTTTTCAAGTATTTTTATGATTGTTTAGGGATTTTAAGTGTTTTATTGACATTTTTGGGATCTAGGGTTTTATATGATTTTTAGTGTCTTTTAGTTTTTTGAGTTGTTTTAAGGTCATTTTAAGGGTTTTTTTGGTTTTGGGTTTTTAGGGTTTTATGGTTATTTTAGGAGTTATAGGGTTTAATTAGGTTTTTTTTGGGGGTTTTAGGATTTTTTTTATGGGATTTAGGGGGTTTTAGGTTTTTAGGCATTTTAGGTTTTTTAAAGGATTTTAGGGTGGATTTTTATTTTAAGGGGTTTTAATTACTTTTCGGGGTATTAGGATTTTTAGGGTACTTTAGGGGTTTTAGTGTTTTTAGATAGTTTTAGGGTTTTATGGTATTTTATGGTATTTTAAGGTTTTTATTGTTTCTAGGGTTTTAATGGTTTTAATGTTCTTTTAGGGTTTTTAGTTTTTAAGGGTCTTTTAGATTTTTTAGGTTTTTTTGGGTCTTTTAGGGGATTTTTATTGTTTTAAAGATTTTTATTTATTTTTTGGATTCTAAAGATTTTAGGGGGTTTAATAATTTCTTAGGATTTTTAGGGTTTTAGGGGTTTTAGGGGTTTTAGGGGGTATTATTGATTTTAGGGTTTTTAGGGCCCTTTAGGGGACTTTGGATTCTTTAGGGGACTTTTTGGTTTTTAATTTATAATGGTTTTTTTGGTTTTAATGTGTGTATAGTAGTTTTACGGGGTTTCATGGGTTATTTGGGTTTTTGGGGTTTTATAATTTATTACGGTTTAAGGTACATTAGTGTTTTTAGGGGATTTAGCAGGTTTTTTCCGGGTTTTAAGGATTTTGGGGATTTTTAGGGTTTTTAGGGTTATTGACAATTTTAAGGTTTTTATATTTTTTTTATATTTTTGGGATTTTAGGGGGGGGGTTTATTGTTTTAGAGCTTTAGGGGTCCTTAGGGGTTTTTGGGTTTTTAATGTTTTCAGGTGTGTTGGAGTTTTTATTTTTATAGTGTTTTTTTTATTTTTTGGGGTTTTTGTGTTATTTTTTGGGTTCTAGGGGTTTTTATAGTTTTTTAGGGTTTTTAGGTTTTTGTTGGGTTTTTAGGCTTCTTAGTGGAACTTAAGGATTTTAGGGTTTTTAGTGTCTTTGTTATTTTAAGGGGTTTTAGGGGTTTGAAGGGTTTGAAGGTTCTTTTTTGGTTTTTTGGGTTTTTTTTGGGTTTTTAGGGGTTTTAGCATATTTAAGGGTTTTTAGGGTATCTTAGGGGTTCATAGGGGTTTTTAGTGCCTATTAGGGATTTTAGGGGTTTTGGGGCATTTATTGGTTTTAGGGACATTTAGGGTTTTCAGTGTTTTTTGGGTCTTTGTGGGTTTTTAGGGGTTTTAAAAAAAATTTGGGTGTCGGGATATTTATACTTTTAAGGTGTTTTATGGTTTTTTTTGGGTTTTTATTATTTTTTTATGTTTTTAGATTTTTTAGTGTTTTAAGGGATATTTTTTGTTTTTAGGGATTTTAGGGGTTTTCAGGGTTTTTAGGGATTGTAAGGGTTTTTAGGGTTTTTTGTTTAGTATTTTTATTGTTTTTATGGTTTTTTATGTTTTTTGGGGTTTTAAGGGTTTTAGAGAGTTTTATGGTTTTAGGGGCTTTTGGGATCTTTTTGGGTCCTTTTGGGTGTTTTAAGTATTTAATGGACTTTTAGGTTTTTAGGGTGTTTGTAGTCTTTTAATTATTTTTAAGGGGTTTTTTGGATTTTTAGAGGGTTTAGGTTTTATTTATTTTTAGTGTTTTTTATTTTTTAGGGACTTTTGGGATTTTTATGGTTTTTATGGTTTTTAGGGTTTTATGGTCTTCAATTTTTAAGGGGTTTCATAGTAATATTTAGGATTTTTATGGGGTTATTGTTTTTTGGGGAGGTTTTTTGAGGTTTAGGGGTTTAAGTAATTTTTAGGGATCTTTCCTGAGTTTTAGGGTTTCTCATGTTTTTTTACTATTTTTTTGAGTTTTTAGGTGTTTTAGGGTTTGTACTAATTTTAGGTATTCAAAGGTGTTTTCATAGTTTTTTTAGGTTTTTTTAGGATTTTTTTGATTTTTAAATGGGTTTTAGGGGTTTATGGTTTTAAGGGTTTTAACGGGTTTTTAGGTTTTTTAGTTTTTTTTAATGTTTTTAAGAGCTATTAGTTTTTTTTTGGGGAATTTAGTGTTTTTTTAGTTTTATAGTGTTTTAGTATTTGTTTGGTTTATTGGGGTTTTGGGGTGTTTAAGTGTATTTTTTTATCTTTTAGAGTTTTAAATATTTTTTTATAACTTTTATCGGTTTTTACGTTTTTTATTGTTTTTTGTGGTTAGGGGTTTTTAGATATTTTTGGGGGTTTAATGGTTTTTTTGTTTTTTAGAGTTTTTATGTTTTTAAGGTTTTGGGTTTTTTTTGGTTTTTTAGAGTTTATAGAATATTTATTGTTTGTATGGGTTTTTGGGTTTTTAGGGTTTTATTGTTTTTTTGGATTGGGGGGGGGGGGTCGGGGTTTAATTGGTTTTAGGGTTTTATAGGGTTTTGAGTCTTTAAGGATTTTAAGGTATTTTAGGGATCTTTAGGGGTTTTAGGATTTTTATGGTTTTAAGTGTTTTTATAAAAATGTTGGGGTTTTTAGGGACTTTAATAAATTTTTGGGTTTTCAGATCATTTTCAGGGGTTTAGGGTGTTTTTAGGGGGGTTTTGATGTTTTTTTGGTTTTTTAGGGTATTGTAGTGTTTTTATAACTTTTTCGGGGTTTTATGGTTTTTAGGGTTTTTATGGAGTTTCAGTGTTTTAGGGGTATTTAGGGGTTTTAATTATTTTCAGCATTTTTAGGGTTTTAGGAAATTTGAGGCTTTTTAGGGACCTTTTTGGATTTGTTTTGGGGTTTTAGGGAATTTTAGGGTGTTTTAGGTACATTTAGTGTGTTTTAGGGTTTTTTGGGTTTTTAGGGTCTTTTGGGGTTTTTAGGTTCTTCTAGGGGTTTTTAGGGTGTTTAGGGGATTTTAGGGGTTTTATGGGTTTAGGGTCTTTTAGAGTTTTTATGGGTTTTTTGGGGTTTTTTTGTTTTTTTGTATTATTAGGGTTTTTAGGGGTTTTAGGGATTTTTTTGTGGTTTTATGGTTTTTAGGGGTTTTGATGTTTTCTATGGTTTTTCAATGTTTTTAGAGATTTTATGGGTTTTTATGTTTTTTATATTTTAGGTGCTTTTAGAGATTTTTAGGATTCTTTTATGGGTTTTAGGTTTTCTGGTTCTTTTAGGGTTTAAGCTTATTTTTTGGTTTTTTAGTATTCATCGTGTTTTCTTGGGTTTTTAGTATTTTCAAGGAGGCTTTGAGTTTTTAAGGTTTTTAGTATTTTTATAGTTTTAGGGGTTTTAGAGTTATGTAGGGTTTGAGGGGTTTGAGGTTTTTTATGTATTATTAGGGGGTTTTATGGGTTTTATGGGTTTTGAAGGTTTTGAGGGTTTTTAAGGGTTTTAAGGGGTTTTTAATGTTTTTAGGATTTTTTGGTTTTATAGGGATTTTAAGAATTTTTATGTTTTATGGGTTTTGGGGTTTTCAATGGTTTTTAGGGGTTTTTAGGGTTTTAGGTTTTTTGGGGGTTTAGGGTTTTTAGAATGCTTTAGGGATTTTTAGGGTATTAGGGTATTTTAGGGGTTTTATGATTTTTATGGTCTTTTAGTGTTTTAGGATATTTTAAGGGTTTTATGTTTTTTATGGTATTTTAGTGTTTTAGATTATTTTTAGGGTCTATTTATAGTTTTAGGGTTTTATTGACTTTTTAGGGTTTTTTATTGTCTTTTAGGTTTTTTTAGTTTTTAGAGTTTTTAGGGATTTTAGGGTTTGTTTTCTTCTGGAAATGGGGATGAGCTCGTTTGTTTAAGGTTAAAACTTTTCCAATCGGTTTCTAATGGGTTAATTCGTAGAACCGGAAACATCCAATAATTATATATCCATTTTCCAAAGGTAGGTGCTCATTAGTTATAGACCAATGAGGCTTAAGAATTTGCATTGGTCAAGAGGATGAGAGGTCAGGCTCATCACACCTTTTTGGGGGGAATTATTTCCTACTCTGGGACTCTCTCATAGATTTAAGTTATGTTCATGAATCCTTTTTAATTTACCAAGCATGAAAATGAGTTTTCCTTTAGATCTTGCAATCAATGATTGATATGTATGAGATTTAGAGAATATTTTATATGTATTTGAGGTTCTTCATCGATGGAGATCATCCGTATGTATTGGAGATTCTTTGTCAATGGTATCCTTCAATACATTATATAGAAATCTCTTGGTCATTATGATGACCATACTGGTTTTAAAGCCACTCAGTGGGGCACTTGAAGTTTATTGTCATTCAGAAGGACATGGATAATTTTAGATTTGGCATCGTACCCGCAGATGGGCTACCTACATATCCTTGTTAGAAAAGGAATCAGAACCCACTTAATTCGGGAATTAAGAAATGTGGGGCTTACGTATGATTAACGACCCAAAGAGATGTGTCGTGGTTACTTTTACACTCTAATCTCACGTGATTAATACTCGGTGTGAGAAACAAGTGGTATCAGTAAACCTAACGATTTGTGCCACAGAAGATGTGGTCACAACGAATGATATGGGGTTTATTTATGTGTAACTGCCCAAGTAGATGAAGAGTAGGATTTACTTCTAGAAAGAAGCCTAAGAACAAGGTCCATAAAGATATTCGTGCTTTATGGAGATTTGGATACTCTAACTTAGGGCTTACTCCCGAGGAAGATGCCCAAATTAGGGGGGACTTATGATTGGGGCATATTCTTGAGAAAGATGCCCATAATTAAAGAAATTATGACTGGGGATTACTCCTGAAAAGGAGGCCCAAAATTAAAGGTGACTTGGGGATTTCTCCTAAAGAGGATGCCCATTAACAGGGTCCATAAAGGTATTTGTTCTTTATGGAGATTTAGATTCTTAATTTGGGGTTTACTTCTAAGGAGGATCCCAAGATTAAGGGGGATTTGACTTATGATTGGGGCTTACTATTATGGAGGATTCCCATATTAAAGATTCTCTCATCTTAAGGGATGATGTTGAATGAAGGGAACCTCTAACCATATTGATATAAAGTTATATAAATCACACGGTTTTGAGAAATGTTCCACAGAATTCCTTTTAGATAAGGAATCCAACAAAGGAACCATGCCATAAGTGTATTTGAAGAGGGTTTTGGAGGCTAGATCTTGAAGAGGAAAGGTGGATTTGAAGAAAGGAAGTGAATTGAAAGGAGGGGCGCCCAAAAAGAGGCAGGCGCGCAAGTCTTGTTTGGGTGCGAAAGTCCTGGCCGCGCAAGTATACTTATGTGACATGAGTTATCTTAGGCGACGAAGAACCTGTGAAGTGATACTTGGGAGACTTTTAATTGGATCCCTTAGTATCATGCCTAGAGGCTTTCAGAAGGGTGGCACACAATTTTCCATGAGAGGACAAGGCGGCGCTCAAGTTGTATACATTTCCCTTAAGGGGTGGACACTTAGGCATGCAAGTGTTGATGATTTCTAACACTTAGGCCTTATTATTCCTCTTTAGATCTTCCATTCTAGGTAAGAAATTACCTTAGAAGTGTTCGGAAGAATTAAAGCAGAGACTAGGGTGACCAGAGCTTAATTCTAAGTTTTGGATTTTTCGTCCTCAAAATGGGGGGCCCACAAGGGGTATTTATAGGCCATTTGAGGACCTTGGGAGAAAAAAGGTTGGGTGCGCAAGTGACCTGTGTGCCGAATATGTGGCGCGCAAGTATACTTGCACGGTCATAATGAAACTTACATGACCCATGCTTTAAGAGTTCCTTGTTCATGCCTTTGTCAATTTTTGATGTTCTTCAAAGGATGAATCTCTTTGTGCTTAAGGTATTCCCCTTTTCCATTCGTAAAACTTTGTGATGGAAAGGAGAATCAACAAAAGTCCCCCCTCAGAGTGGGATCGGAAAAAGGAAAGAGTATTTGACTCTAAGGAAAATGAGAAATAAGGTGCTGTGGCGCGCAAGTAGTGGGCGCGCAGGTATGCTTCTGGCGCGTAGGGTCCGGCGCGCAGGGGTATGGCCTTGCCTATAAATATGCGGCACCACTTCGCGCAAGGAACTCAGTTTCAAACGCTTATGAGCTCTTGGTATGCAAGTAGCTCTCATTCGTGCAAGTGACTTGGATTTCTGATTGTTCGCGCTTCTGTTGGTGTCACGCTTCTGCAGTGAGTTTCTGACTTGCGCGCCAGTACTAGCGCGGTAAAACTTGCGTGACCAACTTAGACTTGCTCGCCAATATGGGACTTTCATGCCTTAATTCCTTAGCCATTTTCTTCGAATTTCTTCACAAATTTTATGAAAAATCAACTTACTTAAAAGTTAATTATCTGATGTTTGTGCATATTCAATGGCTCCCAAAAGAATCAGATCAACTGATGAGTTGGATAGAAAGTGGATTGATGACATGATGAACATCATTGGACACAATTAATATGATATCTATGATAGCACTCTCCCAGTTTTGGCCACGTACTTAAAGAAGTATCATATTAATTTCCCACCGAGCATATATCTGCCATTATATGGCCATGGTCATCTACAAGGAGTCAATATTCCAGAGGCAAAGAACTATCTTTCTCATTCCTGGTTTCAGACATACACCAACATTTCATCAGTAAATGTCTCAGTTGGAGGATCATTTTTTTAATATTGGAACAGTGGATAATGCCTACAAAATGCATCACAGCCCATGTTCCCCAGATCTGAAACCTCACAAGCCTGAGCTGCAGCCGCATTTTTATTCCTCAATCTTCCGAAATTCTCAGATGGATCAATCCAAATGCTGGAAGAAGAGTTGGGACTTCCGTCCTGGAGGAGGTGTGAAGCCAACTTGGATGTGGGCATATTGGGTGCAAAAAGCATGTGCAGAGTTTGTTAAAGATCTAAAGGGAGCTGTAATATATGAAGTCGTCTGGGCTGGGCAGACATATGTCTATAGTAATGATAACTTTTTGCCAAAGCTAATCAGCCACTGGAGCCCAGAAACCAAATCTTTCCATCTGATTCATGGATAAGTATGCATCAGTTTGTGGGATGTCTACATGATCTCAGGGTCTCCAATTTTGGGCAATATGTATGATGAATTCATCCCCCCAAGGCGACCTAGAATGATTCGGAGAAGACTCCGACTTTGGCTCGAGAATTGTTGAATTTTTTTTCACTAGCTCAAGAATAAAAAGTCCACCAAAACTCATTCTAGAAAGTATATTCATATAGAGGAGTGGATGGATATGTTTCTTACAAAGAAGAAAGAGAAGGGGACCACCTGTACTCGTCCTACTATCTTCCCCAGAATAGAGAAGAGGGGTGATCTTGGCACATTTTGGCCGACTCTAGAAGCGGGAGAGTTTGAAAAGTGGGGGTACGAAGTGAATTAGAGAATCCAAGAGAAGACCCATATGGCGGGATTCTTAGCCTTGTGACTCAATGTTTATCTTCTTCTAGTTTGGGATTTGAAGGGAGGCATCAGGACATGGACCTTCATTGTTGCATCCAAGTTGGATGAGAGAAAAATGGTTGGGTTGGCCACCCCCATTTTGTAAAAGATTCATAGGAGCTTACTCAATGTTTACATGGGTAATTCTCCTTTGAGATTAGTGAGACAATTCCATGTTTTGTGGGGATGGATTTCCACTCATTTTAGGATATATGCTGTATAAAGTGGAGTACAGGTTCCTGGAAGTTATTTTAGGATATCAGTGCAGGAATATTATGGAATTTTTCTGTTGTCCTTCAATCCCTATGATATGAAGGTGAGGTTGAGCATGTTCAAGTAATTCCATTTCTTTCCTTATGAAAATCCGCCAACAGGGCGATTCGTCGATGATGGAACGGCCAGCCTGGAGTTGAGGTCTTATATGCTAGCTTGCATAGATTGTGTATTGGCCACCAGAATTGATGGAGAGATTATATGCAAGGACTATGCTCCATATCGATTTGCATGCCAATTCAAGTGTATGTAGTATATTGTTGTATCCCTCCTATGCATGTCAGGTCAGAACAACATCCAATGGTTTCCTGAAAACTCTGGTTACTGAAAGCTATAATGGAGAAGACCGGGGCAGTGTTTGATCTACCAGTTGCTGGAGTGGCAAGTCACTTGACTACATGGTATGCTGAGAGCTGGGTAGCATCATACCCTGAAGGGGTGCTGAATCATCCAGTTCCTCAGGTGGGGAAAATGAATAGAACTGTCGATAAAGAAACCCTTTGTCTGGAAGGTGACTCTTCTACACCTGGAGCTGATTCATCGGGTTCCTCACCCGGGGTTGATTCGCTGGATTCTCAGGATGGGGATGATGAGGCACGACATGCGTCAAAGCGGCCTCATTCCAGATATAATCCTCCTGCCAGAATTAAGAGACCTACTCCATCGACTCCTGGTGATTTATATCATTGAGGCAATTTAATCACCATTACTTTATAGAGAAACAAGTTTTATTTTCTTATCCTTTATCTATGATTGTAGGATTTAGGAAGAAGCTGAAGTCCAAGATTATAGGACCCTCCTCAAAGAATTCTGGTACACATGCAGAATATCTATGACCAGAGGCTGTCCAGACATGGCGGATTTTATATTGCGATGCTGAAACCACCTGGATGGACTTATACGAAGGGTTACGCATCCCTGGATTAGGGAATCTTCGAGCTTCTACTGATATCTGTTTCGAGGATAACCTTGATGAAGTGCGGGCTTACATCAGAGAGCTAGAGATGCTCATATATTCCACTGATGATTCCATTCCTATCACCAAGCGGGTGAAGGAAATGATGGATCGTGGAACCACTGAGGGGACTGGTGCTTCCGGAGATGAGGAGTGGCATGATTACATGGCTCCTGAAGATGTAAGTCTCTTTCCTTATTTTCTTTGCAACTTGATTTTAGTTAAAGCTTTGTTACTCAAGGAAATTACTTTCTTCATCTTGCAGCTTGAAATTAAAGGAACTGATGAGGTTCCTTCACCACAGTGTAGCCCTGGGGGTACTACCATCGGAGCTACTGAATCTCCTCGCGAGCCGGGTGAGGTATCTCCAGGCCGGAAAGCCATGGACGAGGATATAGAAAGGGATTTCTACTCTCCAATACCTTTATTTGGAGATGATGATGCCAACACACCCAAAAATCCAAATAAGAAAAGACATCAAAGGAAGAATTCCACAGCTAAACGCTTCATCAGTAGTGGTAAGTCCTTCGGATAGTCATGAATCTTAACTCATGAAAATATTGCTCACAATTCTTGGGATTTTAGGGGCTTCTTCAATTTCCCCTTTGAGGGAGAGGACTGACCCTCCTTTGAGGATGACAAAGGGTGCTGGTGAACAATTGCAAATTCATGCTGACTTGGCTGCTCCTAAAGAAGAGCCAATTTCTATTCCAAGTACTACTCATGTTGCTGCTACAAGGAGAGAAGAGCCTTCTTCTGGTAAATTAACAATACTTCATAGAATGTTGAATGAAAATATCAACTAACTTCCATTCTGTGATACTTTAGGTTCAACAACTGTACCAGAACATTTGGCGGCCACTGTAACTAACTCCACAATTTTATCTGAAGAAGCTGTTCGGGGTCAGAGGCCATAGGATGAGGGTCACCAAGAAGACATATCGAATACTCTCACTGGTTAGACTAAATAGGAATCTGAGATATCACTGGATGAAATTATGAAACTTGGCGCATCTTTTGAAGACATTTTAGATCATGTTAAATTACCATATGATTTAGAAGATTTTGGACATGAGTGTTATCCTTCGTCCTATTAAAAAATTTATTATTACATCTCTGACTAGGATTGGTTGAAATGTGCAGTTCCATCTGAGCAAGCTGCAGAACTGCCAATGCCTGAAGGGGGTAGAGACAACCCTATTATTGCAGAGATGCTAGCTCAAGTGGAGCTTAACCTGGTAGAGCTTCTCGAAACCCATTCTGAAAATACTTTTGAAACTAGGAAAGATGGGGAGGAGCCTTCTCATGCTACTGATCTACCATTGGGTAAGAGATGATAATATTTGTAGCTACACTTAATTTTCAAGATAGCTTAATCAACTTTTGTTATCCTTTGAAACTAACTAAAAAATTCAATTGACTATGCAAGGCCGTCAATTTCAGTGGCTAGATCTAGAGGTGAATCTTAATCCTCTGCCCCAACGGGAATAGAAAGTGAAGTAATAGGGGTCATGGGGGAAGGAGTAGAACATGGAACTTATCTAAGTGCATTAATCCCAGACTATATTCCCCCCTATGATAGTGATGTTGAATCAGACCCGGAGGTACAAAAGGCGCTCCAATTATCATGTCGCAAGGCTGGGTAGAACATATGGAAGATCATATCTGAAGTGCCTCTTGAAGAGCTATCTTAGAAGATCCTGTGACGGTCATCCCTGTTTGTCATGTTAGGACTTGGCAGTTTTGGATATCAAGAGATCCATGCCATAGTGAAACAAGTAATCTTAAAGAGGGAGTAGGAGAAAAAATATCGTCAAGATCTGACCAGAGCAAGGCTATTGACCAATATCAATGAATTTGAGGTAGCGGTGTCCTGATCCGAGGTTGATCATGCTGTAAAGTCGAAGTAGATGAAGCATAAGATCAAAGAGAAAGTTTTACAACAGATGCACCTTTAGAAATAGTTAGATGCTGTTATTGGGGAACTTTACCAACTTAAAAATTCACTGGAAGGAGTTCAAACAAATGGTATGAAAGCCATCACAGATGCCATGAAAGCACTCCATCAAGCTGAAAAGAGTGAAGCTAGTCGAGTTCATGAACTTCAAGTGGCTACTGATGAAGCTCAGGATACTGTAAATCAAATGAAGAGTTATATTGAAGGCCTCTTGTAATTCTTGAAAAAGAGAAGAGACTCCAGTCTGTGGATTCCCTTCTAACTCTTCTGACTCAATGAAAAACACTTTCATCTTCAATCATTTGGTGCTTGAATTATTTTTCTACTTACTTTAATTAATGTTACCTAAGCCAAAGGGCCTAGTAATAATAGTTTCATTTTTTATAGGGTGATAAAAACAACCCCACAAACTTTGCATCTTTTGTTGCTCAATATTTCCGAAATCATACAAAATGTATGTTTAGCGAGCTGGGTATCGAATTTTGTTCAGAGTTTCCTTTTTTGTTGGCAGTTTAAAGTCATGCACGTCAAACATAAAAAGTCTACTATTTAAGGTTGAATAGCTTTGACCGAATGGATTTAAAATTGACTCAATTCCTTAATAATTTGTTTGAAAACATATTACCACATTCAAGTATGGGGGAAAACATGTAAACTATGACCTAAGAAATTTTGAATCTAAGGGATGATTTGAAAAAAGGGCTAAAAGGCATTAGAAGAAGTATTTCCTAAGAGTGAAGTTACCACTATTTAACAAACTCGTTAGGGGGTTGAATTATGCAGGTCCATTTAAGGGCATTGTTGCATAGTCAAATAATAGCATCTTTTGGATGACAGGTCCGTTATGTAGACTAATTATGCAAGGCTACCTAGGGGCACGTACTGCATAGTCAGCAAAAAGAAATCTCAGAAATTTTACTTTTCTATTGCTAAAAAGCCAGTGGAAGTTTATGGAGATTCAAATTTTCTAAAGCATAAATTTTGTTGTATGGAGAGGATATTCCCAATCAATATTATCAAAGAATTGGATGAATGTCACTCCTGCAAAGGTCTGACTCAAACCTAGGGAAGGGAAATATAAACCATAGACTTGAATACTTTCAGATCATGAAAAAGAGTATGAGACAAATATGTTAAGGATGGTTTTTTTTTTGCAGATCCCTACATATTTTCGTTAAGACAAACAAGGACAAAATAGGTTTTCATCTCAAGAATAAAGTTACCACTTTTTGACAAACCTATTAGGGGGTTGAATTATACAAGGCCACTTAAGGGAATTGGCTGCATAGTCAAATAATAGCATCTTTTGGCTGAAAGGTCCTTTATGTAGACTACTTATGCAAGGCCACCTAAGGGCACGTGCTGCATAGTCAGGCAAAATAATTCCTGGGTATCAGACATTTTGTGACCAAAAGTAAAGAAAAGGGTTATGGATATCTGGAAGTATTTAAGGTTAGGAGTATATGACACATGAAAAATGGGTATTGTCCAATGCATGAAGGAGATACATAGACCAATGCTAACCATAATCATGTTGTGGATGGGTCCTGAATTGAGATGATGGACTTCACTATGTATCTCATAAGGATGGGAATCAAGCCATATGTAGTTTTTGAAATACAATTTAACATCATGTGGGACGAGAGTGTAGGAGATCTTAGTTTAGGGTATTAGAGCTCGGACCATATTGAGGGAGACACCTTGTGTGTTTTTTATAAACCTAATGTGAATAAAGATCAAGGTTTTCATACCACATTCATGTGCTCACAGGGGGAGTTTTCAGTCAAGGAACTGAAAGTGGAATTTGGGGTTAGGCCCAAAGACTTGGGGCTAGATTCGAGGGACACTCGAACGTTCTTACATATCCCATAAGGATGGGAATCAAGCCACACGTAGTTCTTAAAATACCATTTGTACCGATTTGGTTCGTACAAGTGAAGGGTGAAAGGGGAATTTAGTTCAATGATGGTTTGACCCAAGATTAAAGGTTTCGGGTATTACCATGTATGCACGTAGTCTTTGAAATATGACATGATTGGAGATCAATGTCAATGATGATTCCCTCTCAGGTGAGGGATAATGGGGGACTGTATAGTTTAATTTCATATAGAAAGGACGATGGTTCTGCACAGTTTAGTTTCATGTAGTAGGGACAACAAGGATGTAAACAGTTTAACGTCATGTAGGACGAAGGTGAACCAATGTGAAGAGATTGGTTTTGGGCTGCTTCACGGATCAACATCGTATGAGATGGAGGTGAACTGACGTGAAGAGATTGGTTTTGGGATTGAACCACAGGAGGTGTCTACTTACCCATCCTAGAAGGCAAGGATCAAAGTCTGCGTAGTTCAATTAAGAATGAATTGGTGATCAAGTTTTACTTGAGGACAACCCGAAGATGGTGTTGGGACTTACACGTGGTTAGTGGCCCAGAGAAGGTGTTATGGTTGAAGCTTACTCTAAGCTCACGTGAGTCATCCTCGGTATGAGAAACAAGAGGTAACAAAAACCCTAACAATTCATAGTTTAAAGTCATGTAGGACGTAAAAGGGACTATTTCTCAGTTTAAATGACATGTGTCACAGACATGGGGTGCCTGGCAGTTTAACGTCTTGCAGCTCAGATGAACAATTTAACGTCATGTTTGGATGAAAAAAGGGGACATAGTTTAACATCATATTGGACGAATGAGGGTACTATATAGTTTAAATTATTGCAGTGAGGACTATTGGTGCTGCACAATTTAGTGTCATGTAGTAGGGAAAAAATACATTTTAATGTCATGTAGGACTTATTAGGGGATTTTTCTGTTTTACGTCATGTAGGATGTTGGGTTGTACAGTTTAACGTCGTGTAGCCAGGACAATGGTTATGCAGTTTAACGTCTTGCAGGACGTATTAGGGGATTTTTTAGTTTTATGTCATGTAAGATGTTGGGTTCTACAGTTTAACATCGTGTATCCAAGACAATGGTTACGCATTTTAACATCTTGCAGAACGTAAGTATTTACACAAAATACTTTTTCAAGAATCTGGCATTGGTTGGAGTCGTAATGAGTTCTCCATCCATTGAGATTAAAGAATAAGCTCCATTGGAGTAGACCTTATGTATTGAGTAAGGTCCTTCCCATTTTGGTTCAAGATTTGGAGGCTTCTTTCCTGGTATCATTGGAGTTTTGAGGACCAATACCAATTCTCCTTGAATAAATGAACAAAGATGAACTTTTTTGTTGAAAGCCCGTGCTATTTGATTATGATAGACTTCCAAGTGGTGCAGGGTGAACAATATTTTTTCATCTAATCGTTCAAATTCATCCAATCACTTTTGATATTGTTCACTTGTATATAATTGATCACAAATGGATACTCTGAGAGAAGGTAATTGAACCTCAATGGGAAAGACTACTTCTGTTCCGTATACCAATGAATATGGAGTTGACCGCATAGCAGTGCGGGTGATGGTACAATAAGCCCATAAAGCATGAAAAAGTTTATCAATCCATGATTTATTATCTTTATCCACCATCTTTTGTAGTATTTTTTGAAAGAGTCTTGTTGAAGGCCTCTATTGGGCCATTGTCCGCTGCATGATACCGAGATGAATGGTTGGATTTGATGTTGAATTCTTGATACAACTTCCTTACCTCGGATGAACAGAAGTTGGTGCCATTGTCCGTCAATATGGTATGAGGGACACCAAATATGGTAATGATGTTAGACTTGATAAAGATAACAATGCTTTTAGAACTAACTTTTTGAGAGGTATTGCCTCGGCCCATTTGGAAAAGAAGTCAGTAGCAGTAAGAATATACTTAAACTACTTGGATGTAGCCAAAGGGTAAGGTCCCACTACATCTATTCCCCATGTGGAAAATGGACTTGAGTATTTAGCTGTATGAAGAAACTCTGGGGGTTGATGAATGAAATTGGTATCTACTTGGAAAGAATGACACTTATTAGTGAAATCAACACAATCTTGTATC
Organism: Viscum album; assembly: GCA_963277665.1. Classification (NCBI taxonomy): domain Eukaryota; kingdom Viridiplantae; phylum Streptophyta; class Magnoliopsida; order Santalales; family Viscaceae; genus Viscum; species Viscum album. The sequence goes on from OY728122.1 coordinate 348,029,487, forward strand.
ATTGAAGGCCAGAAGTATCCAAGCCTTAGAACTTGATCAGACAGTCTATGTCCATACTGGTGGGCACCACAGACTCATGCATGTACTTCTTTCATGATATCCATTGTCTCTTCACCATAAATACATCTGAAGATAATTCCATCAAAACCTCACTTGTAGAGAATTTTTTGGTGATCTGGGCTATCATAAAGAGTAAAATTGACCACACATCGCCGGACTTGTTCTTTCCCGGATCTATCAGGTGGGAGTGTTCCATTTTGAAGGTATTACCTGATAGGTTTCATTCATCCTATAGTATGACCATATGGTTCAGATATGGGACTAATTTCATTGATTTCTTCTATTCTGATTTGAACATAAGGTGAAACTGTATGACGGTGCGCAATACTGATGATTGTTTTGTCCCGATTTGGATCTGCCAGAGCTGTGGCTACATTATCCAGTGCATCATCTTGAGCATTTTGTGATTGCGGGACATAAGAAAATGTCGGTTTCGAAGGAAATTCCTCCATTAACTCTCTAACATAATCATAAAAAGGTATTAACTCTTCTTTTATGATGTCATATTCCCCCATTGACTTGTTTGATTACCAAGTCTGAATCACCTTTAACCTTCAAGTGATTCACCTATTCCTGAAGCGCCAACTCCAATCCTACAATAATAGCTTGATATTCTGCTTCATTATTTGTACCACCCTCCAACAATAAGAAGGAATAGGGTAATAGTGCCTTTTCTAGGTAAATAAGCACAATTCCTAACCCAACTTTTTTGAATTTAGGATCTTCCAATTTCTTCCCTGTTGGACTTCTAGAAGCACCATAAAAGTACATTTCCCATGTTTGAAGATTATCTTGAATAGAGAAGACTTCCTCATCAGTAAGTTCAATATATAAAGATGTATCTTCTACTGAAGGGTGTTCAGCAAGGAAATCAGCTAGATCTTGGCCCTTTATGGCCTTTTGAGACACATACTGGATATCAAACAGCTGCAAAATAACTTCCCACCTTTCCAGACGTCCTGTAAGCATTGGATGACTAAGGATAAATTTGAGCGGGTTATTGTGAGATACCAATTGGACCTCATGATGCTACAGGTAGTGTCTCAATTTCTGAACTGCAAAGATTAACGCTAGGAAGCACTTTTCAATACTTGAATATCGAGTTTCTGCCTCAAGCATAGTTTGACTGAGATAGTAAAGGTTGTTTTCATTCCTGGCATCATTCTTTTGGGCAAGGAAGGAACACAATGATCGCTCTAAAGCTATCACATAAAGGATAAGTGGTCTTCCTTCAACAGTTGGAATTAATATCGGTGGACTCAAGAGATATTTCTTGAGGATATCAAATTCCTCTTGGAAATCTTCAGTCCATTAGTAGGTGACTCCCTTATTCATTAATTTGGTGAAGGGTAAACACTTGCCTTCCAAATTGGCAATGAAATTCCGAATATAGGCCAAGTGTCCTTGAATTCCTCTCAATTATTTCAATTTTTGAGAAGGTTACATACCATGGATTGATTTTGTCTTCTAAGGATCAACTTCGATACCACGATGGCATACAACAAAGCTGAGATATTTTCCTGAGGTTACCCCAAAAGCACATTTTAAGGGGTTCATCATAAAATTGCATTGTCAAAGTTTGTGGAATAAGATTTCCAGATCAGCCAAATGATCTGAACGTTGTCTAGATTTAACCACCAAATCATTCACATAACACTCAACCGACTTCCCTAAAAGGGTTTGAAGATACAGTTCATGGCAATTTGATACGTTGCACTTACATTCTTCAGGCCAAAGGGAATTACCCGATAGCAAAACACACCCTGAGGGGATCTGAAGGCTATATATTCTTCATATTCTGGAGCCATTCAGATTTGATTATACCTAGAATATCCAACCATGAAAGAGAGTGCTTCATAGCCAGCTGTTACATCAATTAAGTGTTCTTTGATTAGAACTGGAAAATCATCCTTGGGACAATGCCGATTAAGATCTATGAAATCAATGAAAACTCTAATTTTTCCATTATTATTTTTCACAAGGACAATATTAACCAGTCATTTGGGATATTGAACTTCTCTGATGATGTTATCCTTGATAAGCTTATCAACTTCAGCTTCAATTTTGGAGGCAAAAGATGGGTGTGTTCTTCTTGCGGCTTGCTTGAATCCTCGATGTTCTTCTGGAAAACCCAAATGATGAGTGGAAACATTGGGATCAAGAACTATCATTTCTGTATAATTCTAAGAAAATATATCTCGATTTTTCTTTAGAAAGTAAGTATACATTTCTTTCTCTTCAAGAGTCATGGCTGTAGTAATTGAAGTGGGGCATGGATCTTCTTTTGTACCCAGATTTATTTCTCTGAGTTCATCCACAGTGGTAGAGATACCCTCTTCAAATGCTGGAGGAGCATCCCTGAGATCTTCCCCTTCTTCTTCTTCAGTATGTGTCACTTCTTCTATTTCTACTTGCATAGTAGATGATGAAGAAGAATTTCCATGATCAGGAGAGAAGTTAAAATTTGAACATCTTGAAGAAGAGGCTACCATTTCTGACCCTATTGATGATGAAGGGTCTTCCTTGGGTAATAAAGAGGAGATGATGGATTGAGAATCGAAATCATTGTTCATCTCGGACATTGTTATAACTTCTTCTGGACTGGTTGATGAAGTATAGAATTGCTGGATTTCAGCAGATGAAATGAAGACATCTCCATTGGAGCTTTCATCATTGCCTGATGAATCAATAATTTCTACCATGTTGTCTGGCTCAGTTGTTGTAATTGACATTATGGAAGTTTCCATAAGAGTATTTGGATTTGGGTCTATCCTGTCAATTTGACTGATAAGCAACACGAAATCTGTACTCACATGTATGAATGGGTTTACTGTAATCTTTTCCAAACCATATGGAGCATTAATTTTGGTAACCTCCTTTGTCGTGGATTTCTCCTTTCCCTCCATGTGATAAAATTCTGCTTCAATGTATTGAGATTCACATTTTTTGAATGGGGATTTATCACCATACAATGTCCCAATTTGACCATTGAAACAATATTTGAGACAAAGATGGTATGACGAAGGTACGGCTGCATGTTGATGTAGCCAAGGTCTTCCAAGAAAAATGTTGAAGGCTATGTCATGAATAACAACCATGAAATCTGATTTGGATACAAGGTCTCCAAACTAAGTTCTGAGTGTAATCTCACCCAGAGGTTCTTGTTCATTTTTATCATATCCTTGCAACATCAAAGTAGAAGGAGATAAATCAGATTTGGTGAGGCCCAATCGACGAAGTGTACGAATAGGGATGAGGTTGACTCCTGAACCATTATCTATGAAAGCTCGTCAGATTTCTACATCATTGAACATTCCAGATAAATACAAAGGTTTAATATGTCTATGCACAGCATCATCTTCATCTTCATCTGTAAAATATATCACTACATGGAATTCTGGAAGATCATTCTCTATATGGTAGACTTCAGCCGCAACAATTCTAGTTTCGAATTCATAAGGATTTGACAAAGCCTTAATGAGTGCCTCCCGAAGATCCTTTGATAGATTCAAGGCATCCAGAATTGATAACTTGTCTGGTACTTGGGCCAAATGTTTCAAGACATCATACTTTTGGTCCAAAGGTCTGCATTTACCAACAAGAACATGTAGTTTTGTAGGTGCCTTAGAAGTTGATGCTTTGGAAGTAGATTCATCTTGTATCGGGGTAGGAGTTGGAAATAATCATGGCTTTGGAAGATTAGACCGACTAGGTCTATTTAATTGTTTAGAGGAAGAAGGTGTAACCTCTAACCGATATTCAAAAATAATTGTACTAGGATTGAATCTGCAATGTGTGGAAGAACATTCTTGTTCTTGTTGAGCCCGCTAAAGGGCTTTTCCATGAGTTTCTGCCACATATACAGTTCTGGCAGGGGTAGGATTGAAATAGTGTCTTCTGGAATATCTATGTATTCCCCTATATCCTAGACCTTTGGAACTCCCTCTAATTCCTCTGTTTGATACAGGGAACTCAGGCTCATCAAGATCGAAACTGTGACTGGCATAAGGATTCATCAAATGAATCATGTTAATAGAACCAAAGATCAACTCTTCATCTGATGAAGATTATACCTGATTAGCCAGCTGAGGCAGTACCGTTTCATGGGGAGATGCTCGTAATTTTGAGGTAGATGGCATAAAATCTGCCAGAGTCATAGACAATTTAGGCTTTGACACGAACTCATCTTCTTCTGACTGTTCGTCTTTCTTCAAATTATGACACCATTTTGAAGATTTTCCTTCTGATGAAGGGGGGTTTTCTATGACATTAATAGCAGAAGACACAATTGGTTTCTTAAATTTCATTCGTAAAATGGTATGAGTTAGGTTGATCATTTTCCTGACCATCCAATCATCATATTTTTTCACATTTTTTCTTTTGACTTCATGCCACTCACCTTCTTCCTCTGGATCAGTAGCTGTAACACATGCTAACTGGGTTGAAGAGCCTTTCAGTTTTACCTATCCAGAGTCCAACATCTTTTACAGGAGGTCTTTGAAGACAAAACACTCCTGATTGTGATGCCCCAACATCTGATGAAATGGGAAATAGTTTTGGAGGTCTTCATCTCCTTCCTTGTTTGGCCTTTTGGGCCTTGGTAACTGAACCAAATTGTTTTCCAAAGCCGAGATTAAGTATCCTAGAACTTTCTCATTATGGAAAGAATAAACATTGTTCTTAAAATCCTCAAACTATTTCTGCCTTAGATCTCTTTGATCATCTTGATGAGGTGGTTGTTGTTGTTGATGCTCAGGAGGCGGAGCCCTTCTATATGATGAAGGTTTTGAAGTGGATGCAGGTACAGGTGCTTATTTATGTTTAACTATATCAATCTCTAATTTCCCCATTCTCCTTCCTGGAATTGATGGAATTACTTGAGTTTTAGCCTTAGTCTTTGTAAGAGAGTCTTCAATCTGTTGAGTGATTGAAGTAAGGTCTCAAAACCCTCCTATGTATTTCACAGGGATCAACGGTGTGCATAATTCATCATGTAGATTTGCCACACATATTGGAAACAATTATTCTTTAGAGGGTTCTAAGCTTAATAAATATGTTAATCCCTTCCAACGAGTAATGAAATCTGTAACTCTTTCACTCTCCCTTTTCTTACAATTGGTAAGATAAAAAACTGTCGTCTTTGGAAATGTTGAGCTGAATTGAAGAAGGAATTTTTGATGGAGATCCTCCCACCTAGTAATTGACCGGGATTGCAATATTGTATACCAGAAAAAAGTTGGACCTTGTAATGACTATACAAAACACCTGAGCTTAACTTCTTCTTTTTGTTGAGGAGTTCCCATCATAGGATCACAATGAGAAACAAAATGTGTTAAGTGTTGTTCTAGATCTCCTGAACCATTAAGAATTGGGAATGTGGTACTTGAAAAATTTAATGGGGGAAGAATTGCATCACCCCATTCAGGGTAAGCTCTCTTCTCCGGTTGAACTAGTGCACTCTTTCCTTCTATAGCTTCCAACCGAGCTGTTAATGACTCAATGGTAGTCATTAATTTTTGAGAAACATATGGTTGAGATTGGACCTGTGCAGGTGCAATAACTAGAGTTTGGATAGGTGTGGTGACTGGTTCTTCAACTGATGGTAGTACTACTGGTTGTTGTTGCATATAACCCATAGGATTATACCTGTGAGGGTGTACTAGTAAAGGAGGATATTCTTGATCTATCCCAGTAGCTGCAAAAAATTCCCTTAACTGACTGACTCTAGCATGCTTAGGATGAAGACTACCTTGAAGTAGTTCTGAATTCAACCTCCTTAACTCCATCATTTCCATATCTTATTGTGTGAACCTTTCCTCTAATGATAGTGATTGGCCTTCTCCAGAATTATGGGTAACCTAACTTTTTTCCTTTCCCCTTGTTGGATGACATTCGGAGATGGGGGAGTTGGTTATTGGAAGGAATATCTAGATTCCGGGTAAGCCTTTGATTCCGGGTACGCACACCTTCCTCATTTGTTTCTGTGCATACAACCTCTTGAACAAGAACTTATTCTTCTAATTCCCCTGAGTGAGCCTCATGTTCTTGTGGATTGGTAACAATGGAATTGATGACATTTATCAATGCATAACGCATTGCATCCCTTCTATCAGCATTTCTATGATACTGTATTCTTCCATGTCCTTTATGAGACATTGCCTTTTGTTGAGTTGATCCCTCAGGAACTTCTTGATGAACTGTAATTTGGAGGGATTATCCTGATAATTCAGCTCTGCATTACTCTTGTTGTTTCTTCCCTAATCGAGAGAAGACTGAATTTCACTGAGGAAGAGATTGAGGATTTGAAAAAGTCCCCAGTTCGGTGGACTGGGGTTGTTCCTGCTGTTCCTGATCAACTCCTTGAATCCTATCTGTTGATCCCGAGGGTTGGGCTAAAAGAGTCCCCAGTATGGAAAGATGAGGTGGCTCTTGAGATTCTACATCTGAGACTTTCTTAAAATCTCTCCTGATTTTTTAGAATTTAGTCCGGAAAATGGTTGGATGCATCAGCCTACATCCACTCAAATCACCTGGCTCAAATGATGATTGGATGATTTCTGACACTTCTGTCACTTGATGATGTGCCTGTTATAAACGATAAGCATGTTCAATATTCTCATTTGATTGATAAAAGAGTAATTCGACAACTTGATCATTATATGCCCGACTTTGGGAAGAACTAGTTGAGGCCTATTCTTGAGCAAGCATCTGATTACACACAAAACCAGTTGGATGTGGCTGGCCATGGGCAATAACATTGCATGAGACCACTTTTGGCGGGCTTTGTTGACTGGAGAGCACAGTCAAATGCAGTGATCCATGAACACCCCATCCCCTAATATGAATACCAGATGGGGCATTGGAAATTAACCAGAGAAATCTTTTTATTGTTCCAAGACATGAACTCCGAAGGGATCTCTGCTGCTTTTCAACCTTTGGATATCAGGAAACTGAGAGAGATGCCAAATCAATTTGGCGTTGTAACCCTTCTATTATATTGACATGATTTTCATATTCATCATAAGATAATATTTTCTTTTTTAATTGACAAATAGTCTTACACATGTTGAGACGAATATCATGAATACAATCTTCCATCAACACTTCTGGAATATCATACTGAGAGTCAGCCAAAGGCCAAATCATGACTGGTACTTCACCTTTCACCAGTTTTTTTCTCATATTCAGTATTTCCTCCTTATCAATCGATGAAGATTCTTCTACCTGATTAGACCAAATCTGGTGCTTCTTTGTTTCTTTATCATATTCAACAAGATTGGTAGGGAATTCATTTGTCAAATTAGAAGATGAATGACCCCGGGGTGGTTCGGAGAATGACCAACACCCCGGGATATCTTCTGATTGATAAAGTATTTCACCTACTAGCGGTAAAGCATCAGACATGACTGGCTTCACATTTTCAAGTACCTCAAGATAAGAGGGATTTATCATTACTACATTGTCCTTTGAATAATTTTTTATGTAATGAGAATTACTACTGCGGAGAGGACTTCCACAGCTAAATTCATCATCATGGAGAGGACCACCATGGTGGGTTACAACAAAATATGAAACCTCTTGATCCTTAATCTTCTGGCCACGTAGAGTGTTTTTGTGGCTCTCATCTGAAGATTATACTTTGAGATCGACCGAACTATCATGAAGCAAGCCTTCATGAGGAAGTTTCTGATGAAGACCTTCAGAATTATTGTTCCCACTATTGGGAAATGAGAGAGCAGAATCTTGAGTTGCAACAGATAATTTTCTGAGTGCATCAAGAACTCCAGCATTGATCAAGGCCTTATTGCAGATTGGCTCTTGATTTCTCGAATGTGCTGGATGGATCTTTTTCTTAGACACCTTCTTACTGACTTTGGAAACCACTTGTTGACGAAAGTGGTTATTATGGGCAGGTGTATGTGCCTGCTCAGGAGAAATGGCCAGGTTAGGCTAACGATCTCCATCTAAATAGGGTGTATGTGCCCAACTTGATTGTCCTAATTACATGGGGGATAGATTTATGATTCCTTCCATGTGATTCTGTTGAATTTGTTATAATATTATGAAAGTAATCCAGAATATGGGCAGGGATTTGCTTCTGCTCTTTCACCATTGTCAGAATGTGCTTGGTGACTTCAGCAGCCGGAACGGGGATATATGTCCATTCCGTGTCTAGAGTAGGTGTATGTTCCTACTCCTGTCCTCCTTTTCCTGTCAAAGGATATTGACAGTACTTATGCATAGAGGCTGAGAGTTGAGCCTACTCCAAATTTGTCGTCAGAGCTTTCCGACTGACTTCTCCTGGTGCTACCAAACGAGATTGTTGGTAGACTTGATGAACATTGGTAGGTGTATGTTCCTGCTGTGTTTTCCCCGTAAAGTATGGTTAATGGATTTCCTTCAATACTTACAGACAAAACTACTGACATAATTGGTGATTTTAAGCAGGTGTATGTCCCTGCTTATCAGTTTCCACCATATTAGATTGGCGAGCTTCTTTGGGTGCAGTCAGATGAGCCTGCTGACTGGTTGATGAATTATAAATAGGTGTATATGCCTGCCTATAGTACTCTGCCAGAATTTCCTAGCGGGATTGGCGTGTTACTGCCAGATGAGTCTGTTGGGTAGTAACATCCGGACGGATGGGTGTAAATGCCCACTCATTTTTTTCCATCAAGTTGGGTTGATGGACTTCTTCGGAGGGGGAAGAAGTAAGAACCTTCTCCCTATTGACCGGATTTCTCCTCTAATGGTTCGTCTTGCATGCTCGGGTCTGAGGAACCTGAGCCTAACCCCTAAAGGTGGTACCCTCATCATGTTGGTGGCGCACTACTGCATGAATCTGGCGGCAATTGTTGATGGGAGTCCACAGGAAGGACTCCTGCCTTTTTGAAATAAGGCCTTGAGTGACCTCTTCATTCACCTCCTTGTAATATGGGTGGGACTGGTTGTTGCATTCTGGGGATAACGACCCGAAATGGTTGGAGACGGTGGTTAGCACCGCCTACTTCTTGATCACTGGTTGTCGTTGTCCGGACAACCAGGGTGAATTATTAACTTGGAGGGCTTATCGAGTAGCCTCTAGAGTTGAAATGGTACCGTGTTGACTGTATTCCTTAACCAACTCATTTGAGACCCATTGTTGCAGATGCTGATTAGATGATGTTGTCCTCAGAGTGAATGAAGATCCAGTAGGAGTAGCGGCCAAAACATTCACAGTTGTGAACTTTAAAGAATCCATTTCTGTAATGCATAGAGATCTTGGAAAAGAGTGCATGTTTGATATAACATACATAATCAAGATAATTTTGGCCAGAATACATCTTTTAGATGAGCAAATATGTTATTTATTTCTTTGTGTACCATCACATTAAGTTAAATAGGGGCCTAACAAATAAATAAAACATCATTTAACTTGGTTAAGGATTCACGTCGGGTTCACCATTTTTGTTTTCTTCTGGAAATGGGGATGACCTCATTTGTTTATAGTTCAAAAAATTTCAATTGGTTTCTAATGGGTTTATTTGTAGAACTGAAAACATCCAATGATTCTATATCCATTTGGACCAATTTTCCAAAGGTAGGTGCTCATTAATTGTGGACCAATGAGGCTTAAGAATTTTCATTCATCGAGAGGATGGGAGGTCAGGCTCATCACTCCTTTTTGGGGGGAATTATTGCCTACTCTGGGACTCTCTCATAGATTTAAGTTATGTTTGTGAATACTTATTAATTTACCAAGAATGAAAATGAGTTTTCCTTTAGATATTGTAATCAATAATTAATATGTACGAGATTTAGAGAATATTTTATATGTATTTTAGGTTCTTCATCAATGGAGAATCATCCGTATGTATTGGAGATTCTTAGTCAATGGTATCCTTCAATACATTATATAGATATCTCTTGGTCATTATGTTGACCATACTATTTTTAAAGCCACTCATTGGGGAACTTGAATTTTATTGTCATTCATAAGGACATTGATTATTTTAGAGTTGGGATCATACCTACAGATGGGCTACCTATGTATCCTTGTTAGAAAAATAATCAAAACCCACGTAGTTCAGGAATTAAGAAGTGCGGGGCTTACATATGATTAACGACCCAAAGAGATGTGTCATGGTTACTTCTACACTCTAAGCTCACGTGAGTCATACTCAGTGTGAGAAACAAGAGGTATCAGTAAACGTAATGATTTGTGCCATGAAATATGTGGTCACAAGGAATGATATGGGGCTTATGCATGTGTAACTGCCCAAGTAGATGAATACTAGGATTTACTTCTGGAAAGAAGCCTAGGAACAAGGTCCATAAAGATATTCATGCTTTATGGAGATTTGGATACTCTAACTTGGGGCTTACTCCTAAGGAAGATGCCCAAATTAGGGGGGACTTATGATTGGGGATTATTCCTAAGAAAGATGCTCATAATTAAAGAAATTATGACTGGGGATTACTCCTGAAAAGGAGGCCCAAAATTAAAGGGGACTTGGGGGTTACTCCTAAAGAGGATTCCCATTAATAGGGTCCATAAAAGTATTTGTGCTTTATGGAGATTTAGATTCTTAATTTGGGGTTTACTCCTAAGGAGGATTCCCAGATTAAGGGGGATTTGACTTATGATTAGGAATTACTCCTAAGTAGGATACCCATATCAAAGATTATCTCATCTTAAGGGATGAGGTTGAATGAAGGGAACCTCTAACTATAGTGGTATAAAGTTATATAAATCACAAGGTTTTGATAAATGATCCACTTAATTCCTTTCAGATAAGGAATCCAACAAAGGAACCATGCCATAAGTGGCTTTGAAGAGGGTTTTTAAAGCTAGATATTGAAGAGGAAATGTGGATATGAAGAAAGGAAGTGAATTTAAAGGAGGGGCACCCAAAAAGAGGTCGATGCGCAAGTCTTGTTTGGGTGCACAAGTCCTGGTTGCATAAGTATACTTGCGCGACAGGAGTTCGCTTGGGAGACGAAGAACCTGTGAAGTGATACTTGGGAGACCTTGAATTGGATCCCTTAGTATCATGCCTAGAGGCTTTCAGAAGGGTGGCGTGCTAGTTTCCATGAGAGGACAAGGTGGTGTGCAAGTTGTATCCATTTCCCTTAAGGGGTGGATACTTAGGCGTGCAAGTGTTGATGATTTCTAACACTTAGGCCTTATTATTCCTCTTTAGATCTTCCGTTCTAGGTAAGAAATTACCTTAAAAGTGTTTGGAAGACTTCAAGCAGAGACTAGGGTGACCAGAGCTTAATTCTGAGTTTTGGATTTTTCGTCCTCAAAATGGGGGGCCCACAAGGGGTATTTATAGGCCATCTGAGGTCCTTGGGTGAAAAAAGGGTGGGTGCACACATGACCTGCACGCCAAATATGTAGCGCCCAAGTATACGTTCGTGGTCATAATGAAACTTGTGAGACCCATGATTAAATAGTTCATTGTTCATGCCTTTTATAATTTTTGATGTTCTTCAAAGGACGATTCTCTTTGTGTTTAAGGTATTCCCCATTTCCATTCGTTAAACTCTGTGATGGAAAGGAGATTCAATAGGGTTTTTATTGGTTTTATAGATTTTTATGAAGTTTTAGGGGGTTTTATCTATTTTATGGTTCTTATATGGGTTTTACGTTTTTAGGGGGATTTAGGGGTTTTTTGGGTTTGTAAGGTTTTAGGGATTTTAGGGGTTTTAGAGTCTTTTTTGGGTTTTTAGGGGCTTCAGGTTTTTTGGGTTTTTTTATTATATTAGGGGTTTTAGGATGTTTTTATTATGTTTAGGGGTTTTTATGGTATTTATGATATTTTCGGATTTGATAGGGCCTTTTTGGGTCTTTTGGGGTATTTTATGATTTCTCGGGATTTTTTGAGTTTTAAGGGGTTTTAAGGGTTTTTTGGGTTTAAATGTTTTTTAGGGTTTTTATAGGGATTTTAGGGACTTTTATGTCTTTTTGGTTTTTAGTGTATTTTAATTGTGTTTTTTTGCATTATTTGTAATTTTTTTATGGTATTTAGGGTTATTTGGGTTTTTGGGTCTTTTAGAGTTTTATGATTTTAAATTGATTTTTATATATTATTTATGAGTTAATGAGTTTTGTGGTTTTTTGGGGTTTTTTGGGATTTTATTCTTTTTAGTATCTTATGAAATTTAATGGTTTTTAGTGTTTTAGGTATTTTATGGGATGTTCGGGTTTTCTCTCCTATTTAGGGATTTTGGGTTTTAGGGTGTTAGGGTGTTTTAGGGGCTTATGGTTGGTAAGTGTTTTTAGGTTATTTTAAAAAATTTAGGGTTTTTATAATATTTTTGGATGTTTTAGTTACTTTTTGTGTTTTTTAGGGATTTTAATGGTTTTAGCCATTTTAGGGGTTTTTAGCGAATTTTCAGGTTTTAAGGGTTTTTAAGGTTTTTTTTGGACTTTGTTTTTGTTTTTCTAGGTTCTTTTAGGGGTGTTTATATTTTTTTGGGTTGTTTAGGGTTTATGGTGTAGGTTTTAGGGTTTAAGGTGTGGGTCTTATTGATAGAGGTGTTGGGTATAAGGTTTAGGGTGTAGGGTTTATTGTTTATGGAGTAGGGAATGTGGTTTAAGGTTTAGTAGGGTACATGGATTAGGGTGTAGGGATTTGGGTTTAGGTTGGATCTTATAGGGTTTATAGTGTATTGTTTTAGTATTTTATGGTAGGATATAGGTTTTAGGTTGTAGGGATGAATTTTTAAGGGTATAGGGTTTGGTATTTAAGGTTTTTTGGGTTTTTATATGGGTTTTTAGGTAGTTTTGGGGGATTTTTTGGTTTTTTACTGTTTATGGGTATTTACTATTTTAGGGATTCATTGGGTTTTATGAATTTTAAATGTTTTTGGGGTTTTTTTATATTTAGGGATTTTATGGGTTCTAGGGTTTTTGGTGTTTTTTAGGATTTTTAGGGTTTTAGGGGTTTTTAGGGGTGTTGTGGTTTAGGTGGACTTGTGTTTTTTAATTTTTTTATGGGTTTTTAGGGGTGTTTAGTGTTTTTGGTTTTTATAAGTTTTTATGGTTTTTCAGGGGTTTTAGGGATTCCAGGGTTTTTAGCGTTTTGGGGGTTTCTAGGTTTTTTTAGGTTTTTTGGGTGTTTAGATTTTTCTATGGGTTTATGGGTTTTTTGGGTTTACTTGATTTTTCGAGTTTTTAGGGTATTAAGTTTTTTAGGGATTTAAGGTGTTTTAGGTTTTTTTGGGTTTTAGGTGTTTCTAGTGTTTTCAAGGTTTTTTATCATTTTATAGCCTTTTACAAATTTTTATGTTTGTATGGTCTTTTATAAGTTTTTAGGGTTTTTTGGGACCTTTCATATTTTTAGGTTTTATGGGGTTCTAGTATCTATTAAGGTTTTAGAGGTTTATAGGGTTTTTTAGGGGTTTTGGAGTTCTTTAGGGTTTTTTGGATCTTTTAGGGTTTTTAAGTTTTTTATTTTCTTTTAGGATTTTTAGCGGCTTTTTGGATTTATTACTTTTTAGGGTATTTTATTGTTTTTAAAAAAATATTTAGGGGTTTTATGGTCTTTAGGGTTTGAGGGTCTTTTAGGGGGTTTTTTGAGTCTTTTGGTATGTTTAGGGGTTTAGGGGTTTTTTCCTGTTTTTAGGTACTTTTATGGCCTTTTAAGGTTTTATGTTTTTATTGTCTTTTTATCATTTTTATGATCTTTTAGTGTTTTAGGTTTTTTAGTTATTTTTAGGATTTTTAGGTATTTTTACTGTTTTTATGGGTTATTTAATATTTTTAAATTTTCATGTGTTTTTATTGTTTTTATGATTTTCTAGAGATTTAGAGACTTTTAGGATTTTTTATGTTTTTAATGGTTTATAGGGTTATAGGGTTTTGATGGGTTTTTTGGGGGTTTTTGGGTTTTTGGGGCGGTTTTTAGTATTATTATTGTTTTTACAGTTTTAAACTATTTTTACAGTTTTTAGGGTTTTATGGATTTTATGTTTTTAGTGTATTTTAGGTCATTTTAGTGATTTTATGGTCTTTTAGTGTGTTTGTAATGTCTTTTATTTGTTTTTTTGGGTTTAAAGTGTTTTTTATAATTGTTAGGGTTTATAGGTGTTTTATGGTTTTTATTTTTTAAAAGTTTTTAGAGTTTTTTAGTAATTTTATGGGGTTTAAGGATTTTTTATGGTTTTGGTGTTTTGGGGGGTTTTAAATGGTTTTTATGTTTTTAGGGTTTTTAGGGTATTTTTTGGGTGTTTTCAAATCTTTTATTATTTTTATGACATTTTTAATGTGTTTTATTATTTATTAGGGTTTTTAGGTTTTCGTGGGTTTTTTTGGGTTTTAAGGGTTTATCTTTGTATTTAGGGATATTTATGGTGTTTATGGTTTTTATGGTTTTAGGGTGTTACAAGGATTTATAGGTGTTTCAATGTCTTTTTAGGGTTTCATTAGGTTATTGGGAACTATTTTTTATTTTTTGCGTGTTAGATCCTTTTTAGGGTTTTTAAGAGTTTTGGGGTTTTAATGTATTTTTACGGTACTTTTTGGGTTTTAGTGTCTTTTAGGGTTCCATAGGGCAAGGAAGGTTTGGGGCCAGTCTATTCCTGACTCCCCCCAAAATATATTAGAAAAAAGACACTGCAGACAAGGGAGGGCGGGGTCAATCAACCCACACCCAGAAACCCTTAACAAACACACAACCTAGGACCGCAAAAAAAGAATTAGGGTTTTTTGGGTTTTTTAGGGGTTTTGGGTGTTTTAGGGTTTTATAGGGTTTTCATGTTATTTTAGCTTCCTATTAGGTTTTTTTGGAACTTTTAGGGTTTTTAGAGTTTTATGGGTTTTAGGGTTTTTAGAGGTTTTCGGGTTTTTCAGGGTTTTAAAGTTTTTAGGGTTTTTAGGATTTTAGGGGTTTACGGTTTTTTAGTGTTTTTAGTTTTTTAATGTTTTTAGTATTTTATAATTTTATCAAGGGTTTTTAGTATTTATAGGGGTTTTATATTTTTTCAGGTTCTTTTATTTTTATTAGGGTTTCATAGGGCCATTTAGAGTTTAGGGTTTAGAGTTTAGGGTTATGGATGTATAGTTTAGGGTTTATAGTGTAGGGTTTTGGGTTTATGGTGTAGGGTTAAAGGTTTAGTGTGTGGGGTATTAGGTTTAGAGTACAGGGATTACATATTAGGGTTTATGGTGTAGGGTATAGGGTTTTGGGTGCAGGATCTAGGGTGTATGTATAGGTTTTTGAGCATAGGGTCTATGGTTTAGGGTATATGGTGTAGGTTTTTGGGTATAGGGTATAGGGTTTATGGTATTTTAGGATATTTTAGTTTTTGGTTTTTAAGGGGTTTTTAGGTTTTGGAGGGGTTTTAGGTTTTTATGGGTTTTTGTGTTTTTTAGGGGTTTAGGGTTTTTTGGATTTTTTATTGTTTTTAGTGTTTTTAGGTTTTTAGGGCGTTTTATTGTTTTTGTGGTTTTTGGATTTTTGGGTTCTTAGGGTCTTAGGTATTTTTATTTTTCTTTAGGGTTTAGGGGTTTTTAGATTTTTAAGGTGTTTTAAGGGTTTTGTGTTTTACAAGATTTTAGCATTTTTGTAGAATATATTGTTTTATGTGTTTTAGGAGTTTTTAGGGTTTGTGGGGTTTTAATGTGTTTTATAGTTCTTTTGGGTTTATAATTTTTTTAGGGATTTTAGTGTTTTTCAAGTTTTTCTGAGTTTTTAGGGGTTTATATTGTTTTTAGGTATTTTTTAGGTTTTTACTATTTTTAGAATTTTTAGGTTTTTATTGTTATTTTGCATTTCTAAGGATTTTTGAGAATTTTATGGGTATTATGGTGTTTAGGGATTTTTAGGGTTTTTTATGTTTTTAAAATTTTTTAGGTTATTTAGTGTTTTTATTATTTTTTAGGTTTTTACTATTTTTAAGGGTTTTTAGGGTTTTAGGGTTTTTTATGGAATTTTAGGGTCTTCTAATGCCTTTTAGGGTTTAATGGTTTTTATGGTTTTTAGTTTTTTTAGGATTTAATATTTTATTTATATTTTTATGTCCTTTAAGGGTTTTATGGATTTTAGTGTTTTTAAGGGTATTGGGTGTTTAATAAATTTAGAGTCTTTTGTGTTTTTTGGGGTTTTTAGTGTTTTAATAGTTTTTCAGATATTTGATTATTTTTAGGTAATTTTAGGTTTTATATAGTTTTATGTTTTTTAGGTTCCTTTGTAATTTTTAGGTTCTTTTAGGGGTTTTTTGGATTTTTAGGGACCTTATTATATTTTATGGTTTGTGGAGACTTTTATGTTTTTAAGTGTATTTTATGGACTTTTAAGGGTTTTTAGATTTTTTTTGGTGTCATTTTTGGTGATTTAGGGTAGTTTTCATTTCTTTTAGGGGTTTTAGGGTTATAAGAATTTTAAGGTTTTAGGGATTTTTTGTCCTTTTAGGAGTTTTTATAATATTTTACGGTTTTTAAGGTTTTTTGGTATTTATAGGGTTTTTAGTGATTTCAGGGTTTTTAGGGGTTTTTGAAATTTTTTGTGTTTTTTAGGATTCTTATGGTTTTTAGGGTTTTTCTATTTTTAGGGGTTTTTTGTTCCTTATTTTTTATAGGTTTTATGTTTTTCTTGATTTTTATGAATTTTTTTAGTTTGTTAATGGGTTTTAGTGATTCTAAGGGGTTTTTTGGGTTTTTAGGATTTTTTAGGGCTTTTAGGTTATTTTAGTTTTTTGGGGTTTTGGTGTTTTTTACAGTTTTCGAATATTTTAAGTGGTTTAATAGGTTTTTATGGATTTTTATTGTTTTTAGGGGTTTTAGGGTCATTTAGGGTTTTCAGGGGTTTTTGGGTTTTACGTTTTTTACTGTTTTTGTGGAATTTTAAGGTTTTTAAGGGTTTTAGGTATTTATGGTTTTCAGTTTTTAGGTGTTTTTAATATTTTTTGGGTCCTTTTGGATTTTTTTGGGTATTTTAGAATTTTTATGGTTTTTATTTTTCTTTAGTGTTTTTATGGTTTTTAGAGAGTTTTACGGATTTTAGGTAATTTTATGCTATTTAGTGTTTTTATGGTTGTTTAGTGTTGTTTAGTTTTTAGGGTGTTTTAGGGATTTTATGGATTTTATAGTTTAAAGGGTATTTAGTTTTATAGGGGGGTTTTAGGGTCATTTTGGGATTTGATGTTTTTTAGTGTCATTTAGTGTTTTTTGGTTTTTAGGATCTTTTAGGTGGGTTTCAAATATTTTGGGTGTTTTTAGGGATTTAGGGTTTTATGGGGTTTATGGTTTTTAGGGGTTTTGGGATTCTTTAGGGGTGTTTACGGATAATTAAGTGTTTTTTTTGTTTTTAGTGTTTGTTATGGGTTTTTAAGTATTCATTAGGGGTTTCCAAGTATTTAGGATTTCTAGGGTGTTTTGTTTTTTTAAGGCTTTTATAGTTTTTTAGAGTTTTATGGGATTTTTTGGGGTTTTTAATGTTTTTATTATTTCAAAGGTTTTTGGGTTTTTGGGGTTTTTTTGTTTTTTAAGGGTTTTTATTGCCTTTTACATATTTTTAGGGTTTTAGGGATAATTATGGTTTCCATGGTTTTATGGTTTTTTAGTGTTTTTAATTATTTTAGGTTTTTTCCTGGCTTTTTAGCTGTATTAGGGTTTTATGATTTTTTGGGTTTTAGATTATTCAAGGTTTTTAGGGTTTTAGGGTATTTATGATTTCATGCATTTTAGGTTTTGCAGGATTATTTTATGTTTTAGAGTTTTTTACATTTTTGAGAGGTTTTTAAGGGTTTTTAGGGATTTTAGTGTTTTTATGGGGATTTAGTACTTTTATGTTATTTTATAATTCTTATGGTTTTTAGAGGTTTTAGGGTTTTGAGGTAGGTTAAGTTTTTTTAGGGTTTTTTTTGTTTTAAAATGGTTTTAGCGTCTTTTAGGGTTTTAGGGGTTTTAGGGTCTTTTATGTTTTTTATTATTTCTATGATAATTTTGGGTTTTTTAGTGTTTTAGGTTCTTTTATGTTTTATTTAGGTTTTTAGGCTTTTAAGGGTATTTAGGGTTTTAGAAATTTTTTATGTTTAATTTGTGGATTTAGGGGTTTTATGGGGTTTTTTGGTTGGGGGGGTTAGAGATTTTTTGAATTTTAAGGATTTAAATGTTTTTAGGAAACTGTTATGGGCTTTAGGGATTTTAGGGTTTTTATTGTTTTTAAGGGGTTTTAAGGTTTTTTTAGTGATTTTTTGGATTTTTTAGGATTTTTTTATTGTTTTTATATTTTTTTTGGTGTTTTTAGTGTTTTTGGGATTTTAATTTGTTTATGGTTTGTATGGGTTTTTGGTTTTTATGGAATTTAGTGGTTTTAGGGTTTTTATGTGTTGTAGGGTTTTAGGGTCTTTTATGTTTTTAGGGGTTTTCAGTATTTTTGGGGGTTTTATAGGATTTTTATGAATTTTTTAGTATTTAGGGTATTTTTATGAATTTAGGGTCTTTGGGGGGTAGTGTATTTTAGTGGTCTTTCTAGGGTTTTAGGCAAAGAAGGCTCGAGTCCAGGCTATTCCTGGCACCCCCCAAAATTTATTAAACAAAAAGAAACAAACACTGCAGACAAGGGAGGGGAGGGG